>JAUIMM010001108.1:0-600000 GCA_031769625.1 Taudactylus pleione
CTCCAGCTTCTCCCTCACGTCGCCCCCTCCCGCCCTCCAGCTTCTCCCTCACGTCGCCCCCTCCCGCCCTCCAGCTTCTCCCTCACGTCGCCCCCTCCCGCCCTCCAGCTTCTCCCTCACGTCGCCCCCTCCCGCCCTCCAGCTTCTCCCTCACGTCGCCCCCTCCCGCCCTCCAGCTTCTCCCTCACGTCGCCCCCTCCCGCCCTCCAGCTTCTCCCTCACGTCGCCCCCTCCCGCCCTCCAGCTTCTCCCTCACGTCGCCCCCTCCCGCCCCTCTCAGCTTCTCCCTCACGTCGCCCCCTCCCGCCCTCCAGCTTCTCCCTCACGTCGCCCCCTCCCGCCCTCCAGCTTCTCCCTCACGTCGCCCCCTCCCGCCCTCCAGCTTCTCCCTCACGTCGCCCCCTCCCGCCCTCCAGCTTCTCCCTCACGTCGCCCCCTCCCGCCCTCCAGCTTCTCCCTCACGTCGCCCCCTCCCGCCCTCCAGCTTCTCCCTCACGTCGCCCCCTCCCGCCCTCCAGCTTCTCCCTCACGTCGCCCCCTCCCGCCCTCCAGCTTCTCCCTCACGTCGCCCCCTCCCGCCCTCCAGCTTCTCCCTCACGTCGCCCCCTCCCGCCCTCCAGCTTCTCCCTCACGTCGCCCCCTCCCGCCCTCCAGCTTCTCCCTCACGTCGCCCCCTCCCGCCCTCCAGCTTCTCCCTCACGTCGCCCCCTCCCGCCCTCCAGCTTCTCCCTCACGTCGCCCCCTCCCGCCCTCCAGCTTCTCCCTCACGTCGCCCCCTCCCGCCCTCCAGCTTCTCCCTCACGTCGCCCCCTCCCGCCCTCCAGCTTCTCCCTCACGTCGCCCCCTCCCGCCCTCCAGCTTCTCCCTCACGTCGCCCCCCTCCCGCCCCTCCAGCTTCTCCCTCACGTCGCCCCCTCCCGCCCTCCAGCTTCTCCCTCACGTCGCCCCCTCCCGCCCTCCAGCTTCTCCCTCACGTCGCCCCCTCCCGCCCTCCAGCTTCTCCCTCACGTCGCCCCCTCCCGCCCTCCAGCTTCTCCCTCACGTCGCCCCCTCCCGCCCTCCAGCTTCTCCCTCACGTCGCCCCCTCCCGCCCTCCAGCTTCTCCCTCACGTCGCCCCCTCCCGCCCTCCAGCTTCTCCCTCACGTCGCCCCCTCCCGCCCTCCAGCTTCTCCCTCACGTCGCCCCCTCCCGCCCTCCAGCTTCTCCCTCACGTCGCCCCCTCTCTCCCTCCAGCTTCTCCCTCACGTCGCCCCCTCCCGCCCCTTAGATTCTCCCTCACGTCGCCCCCTCCCGCCCTCCAGCTTCTCCCTCACGTCGCCCCCTCCCGCCCTCCAGCTTCTCCCTCACGTCGCCCCCTCCCGCCCTCCAGCTTCTCCCTCACGTCGCCCCCTCCCGCCCTCCAGCTTCTCCCTCACGTCGCCCCCTCCCGCCCTCCAGCTTCTCCCTCACGTCGCCCCCTCCCGCCCTCCAGCTTCTCCCTCACGTCGCCCCCTCCCGCCCTCCAGCTTCTCCCTCACGTCGCCCCCTCCCGCCCTCCAGCTTCTCCCTCACGTCGCCCCCTCCCGCCCCTTAGATTCTCCCTCACGTCGCCCCCTCCCGCCCTCCAGCTTCTCCCTCACGTCGCCCCCTCCCGCCCTCCAGCTTCTCCCTCACGTCGCCCCCTCCCGCCCTCCAGCTTCTCCCTCACGTCGCCCCCTCCCGCCCTCCAGCTTCTCCCTCACGTCGCCCCCTCCCGCCCTCCAGCTTCTCCCTCACGTCGCCCCCTCCCGCCCTCCAGCTTCTCCCTCACGTCGCCCCCTCCCGCCCTCCAGCTTCTCCCTCACGTCGCCCCCTCCCGCCCTCCAGCTTCTCCCTCACGTCGCCCCCTCCCGCCCCTTAGATTCTCCCTCACGTCGCCCCCTCCCGCCCTCCAGCTTCTCCCTCACGTCGCCCCCTCCCGCCCTCCAGCTTCTCCCTCACGTCGCCCCCTCCCGCCCTCCAGCTTCTCCCTCACGTCGCCCCCTCCCGCCCTCCAGCTTCTCCCTCAGTCGCCCCCTCCCGCCCTCCAGCTTCTCCCTCACGTCGCCCCCTCCCGCCCTCCAGCTTCTCCCTCACGTCGCCCCCTCCCGCCCTCCAGCTTCTCCCTCACGTCGCCCCCTCCCGCCCTCCAGCTTCTCCCTCACGTCGCCCCCTCCCGCCCTCCAGCTTCTCCCTCACGTCGCCCCCTCCCGCCCTCCAGCTTCTCCCTCACGTCGCCCCCTCCCGCCCTCCAGCTTCTCCCTCACGTCGCCCCCTCCCGCCCTCCAGCTTCTCCCTCACGTCGCCCCCTCCCGCCCTCCAGCTTCTCCCTCACGTCGCCCCCTCCCGCCCTCTAGCTTCTCCCTCACGTCGCCCCCTCCCGCCCTCCAGCTTCTCCCTCACGTCGCCCCCTCCCGCCCTCCAGCTTCTCCCTCACGTCGCCCCCTCCCGCCCTCCAGCTTCTCCCTCACGTCGCCCCCTCCCGCCCTCCAGCTTCTCCCTCAGTCGCCCCCTCCCGCCCTCCAGCTTCTCCCTCACGTCGCCCCCTCCCGCCCTCCAGCTTCTCCCTCACGTCGCCCCCTCCCGCCCTCCAGCTTCTCCCTCACGTCGCCCCCTCCCGCCCCTTAGATTCTCCCTCACGTCGCCCCCTCCCGCCCTCCAGCTTCTCCCTCACGTCGCCCCCTCCCGCCCTCCAGCTTCTCCCTCACGTCGCCCCCTCCCGCCCTCCAGCTTCTCCCTCACGTCGCCCCCTCCCGCCCTCCAGCTTCTCCCTCACGTCGCCCCCTCCCGCCCTCCAGCTTCTCCCTCACGTCGCCCCCTCCCGCCCTCCAGCTTCTCCCTCACGTCGCCCCCTCCCGCCCTCCAGCTTCTCCCTCACGTCGCCCCCTCCCGCCCTCCAGCTTCTCCCTCACGTCGCCCCCTCCCGCCCTCCAGCTTCTCCCTCACGTCGCCCCCTCCCGCCCTCCAGCTTCTCCCTCACGTCGCCCCCTCCCGCCCTCCAGCTTCTCCCTCACGTCGCCCCCTCCCGCCCTCCAGCTTCTCCCTCACGTCGCCCCCTCCCGCCCTCCAGCTTCTCCCTCACGTCGCCCCCTCCCGCCCTCCAGCTTCTCCCTCACGTCGCCCCCTCCCGCCCTCCAGCTTCTCCCTCACGTCGCCCCCTCCCGCCCTCCAGCTTCTCCCTCACGTCGCCCCCTCCCGCCCTCCAGCTTCTCCCTCACGTCGCCCCCTCCCGCCCTCCAGCTTCTCCCTCACGTCGCCCCCTCCCGCCCTCCAGCTTCTCCCTCACGTCGCCCCCTCTCGCCCTCCAGCTTCTCCCTCACGTCGCCCCCTCCCGCCCCTTAGATTCTCCCTCACGTCGCCCCCTCCCGCCCTCCAGCTTCTCCCTCACGTCGCCCCCCTCCCGCCCCTCCAGCTTCTCCCTCACGTCGCCCCCTCCCGCCCTCCAGCTTCTCCCTCACGTCGCCCCCTCCCGCCCTCCAGCTTCTCCCTCACGTCGCCCCCTCCCGCCCTCCAGCTTCTCCCTCACGTCGCCCCCTCCCGCCCTCCAGCTTCTCCCTCACGTCGCCCCCTCCCGCCCTCCAGCTTCTCCCTCACGTCGCCCCCTCCCGCCCTCCAGCTTCTCCCTCACGTCGCCCCCTCCCGCCCCTTAGATTCTCCCTCACGTCGCCCCCTCCCGCCCTCCAGCTTCTCCCTCACGTCGCCCCCTCCCGCCCTCCAGCTTCTCCCTCACGTCGCCCCCTCCCGCCCTCCAGCTTCTCCCTCACGTCGCCCCCTCCCGCCCTCCAGCTTCTCCCTCACGTCGCCCCCTCCCGCCCTCCAGCTTCTCCCTCACGTCGCCCCCTCCCGCCCTCCAGCTTCTCCCTCACGTCGCCCCCTCCCGCCCTCCAGCTTCTCCCTCACGTCGCCCCCTCCCGCCCTCCAGCTTCTCCCTCACGTCGCCCCCTCCCGCCCTCCAGCTTCTCCCTCACGTCGCCCCCTCCCGCCCTCCAGCTTCTCCCTCACGTCGCCCCCTCCCGCCCTCCAGCTTCTCCCTCACGTCGCCCTCCCGCCCCTTAGATTCTCCCTCACGTCGCCCCCTCCCGCCCTCCAGCTTCTCCCTCACGTCGCCCCCTCCCGCCCTCCAGCTTCTCCCTCACGTCGCCCCCTCCCGCCCTCCAGCTTCTCCCTCACGTCGCCCCCTCCCGCCCTCCAGCTTCTCCCCCTCAGCTCGCCCCCTCCCGCCCTCCAGCTTCTCCCTCACGTCGCCCCCTCCCGCCCTCCAGCTTCTCCCTCACGTCGCCCCCTCCCGCCCTCCAGCTTCTCCCTCACGTCGCCCCCTCCCGCCCTCCAGCTTCTCCCTCACGTCGCCCCCTCCCGCCCTCCAGCTTCTCCCTCACGTCGCCCCCTCTCTCCCTCCAGCTTCTCCCTCACGTCGCCCCCTCCCGCCCCTTAGATTCTCCCTCACGTCGCCCCCTCCCGCCCTCCAGCTTCTCCCTCACGTCGCCCCCTCCCGCCCTCCAGCTTCTCCCTCACGTCGCCCCCTCCCGCCCTCCAGCTTCTCCCTCACGTCGCCCCCTCCCGCCCTCCAGCTTCTCCCTCACGTCGCCCCCTCCCGCCCTCCAGCTTCTCCCTCACGTCGCCCCCTCCCGCCCTCCAGCTTCTCCCTCACGTCGCCCCCTCCCGCCCTCCAGCTTCTCCCTCACGTCGCCCCCTCCCGCCCTCCAGCTTCTCCCTCACGTCGCCCCCTCCCGCCCCTTAGATTCTCCCTCACGTCGCCCCCTCCCGCCCTCCAGCTTCTCCCTCACGTCGCCCCCTCCCGCCCTCCAGCTTCTCCCTCACGTCGCCCCCTCCCGCCCTCCAGCTTCTCCCTCACGTCGCCCCCTCCCGCCCTCCAGCTTCTCCCTCACGTCGCCCCCTCCCGCCCTCCAGCTTCTCCCTCACGTCGCCCCCTCCCGCCCTCCAGCTTCTCCCTCACGTCGCCCCCTCCCGCCCTCCAGCTTCTCCCTCACGTAGCCCCCTCCCGCCCTCCAGCTTCTCCCTCACGTCGCCCCCTCCCGCCCCTTAGATTCTCCCTCACGTCGCCCCCTCCCGCCCTCCAGCTTCTCCCTCACGTCGCCCCCTCCCGCCCTCCAGCTTCTCCCTCACGTCGCCCCCTCCCGCCCTCCAGCTTCTCCCTCACGTCGCCCCCTCCCGCCCTCCAGCTTCTCCCTCAGTCGCCCCCTCCCGCCCTCCAGCTTCTCCCTCACGTCGCCCCCTCCCGCCCTCCAGCTTCTCCCTCACGTCGCCCCCTCCCGCCCTCCAGCTTCTCCCTCACGTCGCCCCCTCCCGCCCTCCAGCTTCTCCCTCAGTCGCCCCCTCCCGCCCTCCAGCTTCTCCCTCACGTCGCCCCCTCCCGCCCTCCAGCTTCTCCCTCACGTCGCCCCCTCCCGCCCTCCAGCTTCTCCCTCACGTCGCCCCCTCCCGCCCTCCAGCTTCTCCCTCACGTCGCCCCCTCCCGCCCTCCAGCTTCTCCCTCAGTCGCCCCCTCCCGCCCTCCAGCTTCTCCCTCACGTCGCCCCCTCCCGCCCTCCAGCTTCTCCCTCACGTCGCCCCCTCCCGCCCTCCAGCTTCTCCCTCACGTCGCCCCCTCCCGGCGGGTACACAATGGTGAGGCGGATAAGGGTCGCGTGACTCGCTATGACGCTATGGTGAGGTAATATCTCCCGTCATGCAGCGGGCGGAGGGTGACGCAGGCGCAGTACGAGCTGACGGACACATCTCCACGCATGCGCGAAACGTCTAAGCTCCCAGCAGCCCGTGCGTCTGACGGCCGCAATGCCTGCTGGGAGGTGTAGTCCCGTCCCCCGGCAGTGGGCGTGGTCTCTCCTCTCTCCGCGTCTAGTGAACTACAGCTCCCGGCGGGCAGTGCGGCGGCCGGAGCGGCGGGAGGGGGCAGTGACGGAGATCGGTGTCTGGCCCCCGGAGGGGCCCAAGAGCCGGACATGCTGGAGGCTGCCATGGGGGAGGACAGCGCCGAAGGTAGGAGGACGGGGCGGGGGCCTCTGTGTGTGTGAGATGGGGAGGCTGCCGGGGCCTCTGTGTGTGAGATGGGGAGGCTGCCGGGGCCTCTGTCTGTGTGAGAGATGGGGAGGCTGCCGGGGCCTCTGTCTGTGTGAGAGATGGGGAGGCTGCCGGGGCCTCTGTGTGTGAGAGATGGGGAGGCTGCCGGGGCCTCTGTGTGTGAGAGATGGGGAGGCTGCCGGGGCCTCTGTGTGTGAGAGATGGGGAGGCTGCTGGGGCCTCTGTGTGTGAGATGGGGAGGCTGCTGGGGCCTCTGTGTGTGAGATGGGGAGGCTGCCGGGGCCTCTGTGTGTGTGTGAGATGGGGAGGCTGCCGGGGCCTCTGTGTGTGTGAGAGATGGGGAGGCTGCCGGGGCCTCTGTGTGAGATGGGGAGGCTGCCGGGGCCTCTGTGTGTGAGATGGGGAGGCTGCCGGGGCCTCTGTCTGTGTGAGAGATGGGGAGGCTGCCGGGGCCTCTGTCTGTGTGAGAGATGGGGAGGCTGCCGGGGCCTCTGTGTGAGAGATGGGGAGGCTGCCGGGGCCTCTGTGTGTGAGAGATGGGGAGGCTGCCGGGGCCTCTGTGTGTGAGAGATGGGGAGGCTGCCGGGGCCTCTGTGTGTGAGAGATGGGGAGGCTGCTGGGGCCTCTGTGTGTGAGATGGGGAGGCTGCTGGGGCCTCTGTGTGTGAGATGGGGAGGCTGCTGGGGAGCCTGTGTGTGAGATGGGGAGGCTGCTGGGGCCTCTGTGTGTGAGAGATGGGGAGGCTGCCGGGGCCTCTGTCTGTGTGAGAGATGGGGAGGCTGCCGGGGCCTCTGTCTGTGTGAGAGATGGGGAGGCTGCTGGGGCCTCTGTGTGTGAGATGGGGAGGCTGCCGGGGCCTCTGTGTGTGTGTGAGATGGGGAGGCTGCCGGGGCCTCTGTGTGTGTGAGAGATGGGGAGGCTGCCGGGGCCTCTGTGTGTGTGAGAGATGGGGAGGCTGCCGGGGCCTCTGTGTGTGTGAGAGATGGGGAGGCTGCCGGGGCCTCTGTGTGTGTGAGAGATGGGGAGGCTGCCGGGGCCTCTGTGTGTGTGAGAGATGGGGAGGCTGCCGGGGCCTCTGTCTGTGTGAGAGATGGGGAGGCTGCTGGGGCCTCTGTGTGTGAGATGGGGAGGCTGCCGGGGCCTCTGTGTGTGTGTGAGATGGGGAGGCTGCCGGGGCCTCTGTGTGTGTGAGAGATGGAGAGGCTGCCGGGGCCTCTGTGTGTGTGAGAGATGGGGAGGCTGCCGGGGCCTCTGTGTGTGAGATGGGGAGGCTGCCGGGGCCTCTGTCTGTGTGAGAGATGGGGAGGCTGCCGGGGCCTCTGTCTGTGTGAGAGATGGGGAGGCTGCCGGGGCCTCTGTCTGTGTGAGAGATGGGGAGGCTGCCGGGGCCTCTGTGTGTGAGAGATGGGGAGGCTGCCGGGGCCTCTGTGTGTGAGAGATGGGGAGGCTGCCGGGGCCTCTGTGTGTGAGAGATGGGGAGGCTGCTGGGGCCTCTGTGTGTGAGATGGGGAGGCTGCTGGGGCCTCTGTGTGTGAGATGGGGAGGCTGCTGGGGAGCCTGTGTGTGAGATGGGGAGGCTGCTGGGGCCTCTGTGTGTGTGAGAGATGGGGAGGCTGCCGGGGCCTCTGTGTGTGTGTGAGATGGGGAGGCTGCCGGGGCCTCTGTGTGAGCATGATGAGGGAGGCTTTCAGGGGAGTCCCTGTGTGAGAGAGATGGGGGTGCTAGCTGGGCAGTTTGGTTGTGTGGGGTATAGATTCCCCCATCCCATCCCCGGTACAGATTGGGGACACAGACAGTGATACACAACGGGGGGATATGTTGTTGCTGGAAGGTTTATGTGTATTTATTCTTTCAGATCCCTCTCTGAGTCTGAAGTCAGTGCCTCAGGTAAGGTTATTGGGGAGCACATTGTGGGGGTGATGGGCCTTTCTGCTATTGAAGTGCTGATTCATTAATGGTGAGATGTTATGTACACAGCAGCCCCCCCAGAAACGCTCCCGGACAGTGGAAGACTTTAACCGGTTCTGCTCCTTCGTCCTCGCCTACGCTGGCTACATCCCCGCGCCTACCAAGGAGGTGAGTGCGGGAGTATTCGGGCGCTGACCAGTCCTCTCCGCGCGGCAGGCGGGGCTTATCGTTTGTCACCCGTGGGAGGAGCCACATAGTTTTGTGCATTATGGTCTTTGATCATAACATCTACTTTATTGTTAGTGGTTCCCAGAGTGTCCACATACCAGGCTTTAAGGATATCCGTGGTTGAACACAAATAGTTTAACTGAATGAGGAGGTACCAAGTCACCTGTGCTCAAGCATGAATATCCATAAAACCTGGACTGTTATAGTGCCTTGATGACCGAGTTTAGGAACCTCTGTTGTCATGTTCAATAAATTGTCTAATGTAAACTAACCCGTTACCCCATTTCCTCCACCCCCCACCTATGTGACTGACACCTAATTTTATTTCACTTGTCCCAAAATAACAGGCCAGTCACCCCTACTTCCCCGAGGCTTATAGGCTGGTCTTTTCAGCAAGAATATGTGGTGGTCAAGATAACGCCATCCCCTTACCCAGGCCCAGATTGTCAGTAACACGCCATATCCTGTATCTACCCATTAGGAGAGGTCATGGACACCCCCAAGTTCCACTTCCCCTCATCGGACGGAGGAGAGCGACAGCTGCGAATCTCCAGACGCCCCACGCGGTACCCTAGCACCTGCCGCCTCTGACCTCAGCACTATCCAGACTTTCGTGATGAAGGCGAAGAGTCAGGATGGGGCAGGGAGCAGCAGTAAGCGGAAAGGAGGAGAACATTCCCGTGTGAAGAGGAGCAGTCGTAGGAAGAGGAGGCAGAGGCACCGAGGGGGAGCTGGTATGAGGCTCAGTGACACGGACACTGATGATGAGGATAGGGGAGAGCGACCCTTGGTATCCCCACCTGCGCCTCAGCCACCTCCAAGCGCAGAAAGCAGTCGGGACGGCGGTGGCAGCTCCAGTGACGCAGATACACAGGTGATGGATGAAGATATCATGGTGGAATCAGGTGAGGTTTATTATAATGCACATAATATAACACTTCTCCATGACCCCACGTTGTAAGTTCCTACTGTGTGGTGACCGTGCCTGCGTACTACGCAATTACCACCCTGCAGCATTTCCCTCCGCACCTCATAGGCTTCCCAAGCTCTCACCTGCCTTACTGACTGCTCCCCGTACCAAGCTCTCTCCTGCCTGCCTTACTAGCTGCTTCCCATCCCAAGCTCTCTCCTGCCTGCCTGCCTTTCTGACTGCTCCCCGTCCCAAGCTCTCTCCTGCCTGCCTTACTGACTGCTCCTCGTCCCAAGCTCTCACCTACCTGCCTTACTGACTGCTCCCCGTCCCAAGCTCTCACCTACCTGCCTGCCTTACTGACTGCTCCCCAAGCTCTCACCTGCCTGCCTTACTGACTGCTTCCTGTCCCAAGCTCTCACCTGCCTGCCTTACTGACTGCCTCCCAAGCTCTCACCTGCCTGCCTTACTGACTGCTCCCCATTCCATGCTCTCTCCTGCCTGCCTGCCTTACTGACTGCTCCCCAAGCTCTCACCTGCCTGCCTTACTGACTGCTTCCCAAGCTCTCTCCTGCCTGCCTTACTGACTGCTTCCTATTGCATGCTCTCTCCTGCCTGCCTTACTGACTGCTCCCCAATCTCTCACCTGCCTGCCTTACTGACTGCTTCCTATTCCATGCTCTCGCCTGCCTGCCTTACTGACTGCTCCCCAAGCTCTCGCCTGCTTGCCTTACTGACTGCTCCCCAAGCTCTCGCCTGCCTGCCTTACTGACTGCTCCCCAAGCTCTCACCTGCCTGCCTTACTGACTGCTTCCCGTCCCAAGCTCTCTCCTGCCTGCCTTACTGACTGCTTCCCAAGCTCTCACCTGCCTGCCTTACTGACTGCTTACCGTCCCAAGCTCGCCTGCCTTACTGACTGCTTCCCAAGCTCTCACCTGCCTGCCTTACTGACTGCTCCCCATTCCATGCTCTCGCCTGCCTTACTGACTGCTTCCCAAGCTCTCACCTGCCTGCCTTACTGACTGCTTACCGTCCCAAGCTCGCCTGCCTTACTGACTGCTTCCCAAGCTCTCACCTGCCTGCCTTACTGACTGCTTACCGTCCCAAGCTCGCCTGCCTTACTGACTGCTTCCCAAGCTCTCACCTGCCTGCCTTACTGACTGCTCCCCATTCCATGCTCTCTCCTGCCTGCCTGCCTTACTGACTGCTTCCCAAGCTCTCTCCTGCCTGCCTTACTGACTGCTTCCCAAGCTCTCTCCTGCCTGCCTTACTGACTGCTTCCCAAGCTCTCACCTGCCTGCCTTACTGACTGCTTACCGTCACAAGCTCGCCTGCCTTACTGACTGCTTCCCAAGCTCTCACCTGCCTGCCTTACTGACTGCTCCCCATTCCATGCTCTCTCCTGCCTGCCTGCCTTACTGACTGCTTCCCAAGCTTTCTCCTGCCTGCCTTACTGACTGCTTCCCAAGCTCTCTCCTGCCTGCCTTACTGACTGCTTCCCAAGCTCTCTCCTGCCTGCCTTACTGACTGCTTCCCAAGCTCTCACCTGCCTGCCTTACTGACTGCTTACCGTCACAAGCTCGCCTGCCTTACTGACTGCTTCCCAAGCTCTCACCATCCTGCCTTACTGACTGCTCCCCATTCCATGCTCTCTCCTGCCTGCCTGCCTTACTGACTGCTTCCCAAGCTCTCTCCTGTCTGCCTTACTGACTGCTTCCCAAGCTCTCTCCTGTCTGCCTTACTGACTGCTTCCCAAGCTCTCTCCTGCCTGCCTTACTGACTGCTTCCCAAGCTCTCTCCTGCCTGCCTTACTGACTGCTTCCCAAGCTCTCTCCTGCCTGCCTTACTGACTGCTTCCCAAGCTCTCTCCTGCCTGCCTTACTGACTGCTTCCCATGCTCTCTTCTGCCTGCCTTACTGACTGCTTCCCATCCCAAGCTCTCACCTGCCTGCCTTACTGACTGCTTCCCAAGCTCTCACCTGCCTGCTTTACTGACTGCTTCCCATCCCCTGCTCTCTCCTGCCTGCCTTGCGGACTGCTCTCTGGCCCCTGCTCTAACCCTCTTGCCTTGCGGACTGCTCTGTCCTGCCTTATACTGACTTATGTCCTATGCTCTGTCCTGCCAGCCCTGCCGCGCTGACTGCTCTGTCCTGCCGCGCTGACTGCTCTGTCCTGCCGCGCTGACTGCTCTGTCCTGCCGCGCTGACTGCTCTGTCCTGCCGCGCTGACTGCTCTGTCCTGCCGCGCTGACTGCTCTGTCCTGCCGCGCTGACTGCTCTGTCCTGCCGCGCTGACTGCTCTGTCCTGCCAGCCCTGCCCTAACCCTCTTGCCTTGCTGGGACCCTACTTTAGCCATTTTTTCCTGGGGGATATGTTCTAGTCTTCCAGGTAGAGATGCTGGCTATGTGTAGTCTAGGGTGTAGGTCTCCAGGGTAGCACTAGACCAACGTGTCCTCCGTATGGATGGATATGGAACAGTGCCACCTAGTGTCCATGTTGTGAAGGTGAATCAGGGCCTGGTGTTTCCTTACTCTGCTCCCAGGCTGGAATGGGCATTGCCTGCAGGATAACATACGTGAGGGGAGGGGGCTGCGTCTGTGTGTGTGTGTGTACGAGTGAGGGGAGGGGGCTGCGTCTGTGTATTTGTACGAGTGAGGGGAGGGGGCTGCGCCTGTGTGTGTTTGTACGAGTGAGGGGAGGGGGCTGCGCCTGTGTGTGTTTGTATGAGTGAGGGGAGGGGGCTGCGCCTGTGTGTGTATGAGTGAGGGGAGGGGGCTGCACCTGTATGAGTGGGGGGAGGGGGCTGCACCTGTATGAGTGGGGAGGGGGTGTGTACGAGTGGGGGAGGGGGCTGCACCTGTATGAGTGGGGGGAGGGGGCTGCACCTGTATGAGTGGGGGGAGGGGGCTGCACCTGTATGAGTGGGGGGAGGGGGCTGCACCTGTATGAGTGGGGGGAGGGGGCTGCACCTGTATGAGTGGGGGGAGGGGGCTGCACCTGTATGAGTGGGGGGAGGGGGCTGCACCTGTATGAGTGGGGGGAGGGGGCTGCACCTATATGAGTGGGGGGAGGGGGCTGCACCTGTATGTGTGTACGAGTGTGGGGAGGGGGCTGCATCTGTATGAGTGAGGGGAGGGGGTGTGTGTACGAGTTTCCTCCTTGTAGCTTGTTGTCCTCTCCGGGTTATTACTGTTCTGATTAATAAATGCTGTTACCTCTGTAGCGGTTGCTCTGCGTTTTTTCCTCAGCGCAGGGTCTGCTGTCGGTCAGGCGCCCCTCGGCGCAGGGTCTGCTGTCGGTCAGGCGCCCCTCGGCGCCCGCTCTCCTGTCGGTCAGGCGCCCCTCGGCGCCCGCTCTCCTGTCGGTCAGGCGCCCCTCGGCGCCCGCTCTCCTGTCGGTCAGGCGCCCCTCGGCGCCCGCTCTCCTGTCGGTCAGGCGCCCCTCGGCGCCCGCTCTCCTGTCGGTCAGACGCAGCTCACAACTTGTTTCTCTCTTCCCACAGGAGATGATTCGTGGGACCTGGTGACGTGTTACTGCGAGAAGCCATTCGCCGGCCGCCCGATGATCGAGTGTAACATTTGCTGTACATGGGTTCATCTCTCCTGTGCGAAGATTCGGAAGAGTAACGTACCCGACATCTATTACTGCCAGAAGTGCAGGGAAGGAAGAAATGGGGGCAGCACAGGGCCCAAAGAGGAACCCTGACACCCCACAACTCCCCCCCAAATCAGACTTGGACTGAGTGCAGACCATGGGGCGGAGGTTTTATTGGGAGGGTGATGAGAAGGATGGCGGCGTGTTTTCCTCCGCAGAGCTCTGCGCTCACACCTGCGTACAGGTCACTAAGTGCTCTGCTCATCTTGTGTAAATAGTGGACAGAAACTTTATTTTTTTTTCTGCCCTCCCTGTAATAATTCCTGTTTCTATCCCAGAAATAAAAGTTACTTTGTGTATAGCAGTGCTGGTTCCTGTGTCACTGACACCCCCCAGATGTGTCCCTCCGGCTTCACGTCACAGTTACTGAGCCAGAAACTCCACATACAGACCGTCTCCAGTGTACGCAGCCTAGTCTGTACCGGGCCAGCCGCTGTGGCCACCAGACTGGTATCTGATTACCGTGAACATACCGTCAGCCATATCTTCATAAGTTCTCCTAGCAGCCCTGGCTCCTCCCCCACCCCCCTATACCCCGCCCCCAGCCGGGCCAGTTTAGTTTGGTGCCTGCAGGAGCAAGGCACATGTTAGATACGGTATGTAGTCAGGAAGCCGGCGGTCTAAATAACGATGCCTATCATTAGCTCCACACCGAAATCCCAACGCCTGGCATACCGATTGTAGGTAAGCTGGGCGTCGGGAGTGGATAGCTGTGAGGGGGTGGGGGTTCTGTTTAGGGTCTCCCGGGGAGACTTAGGGTTAGGCTAGGGGAAGGGAGGGGTTAGGGTCAGGCACCCCCGGGGGGAGGGTTAGGTTGCGGGGGTTAGGGTCAGGCACCCCCGTGGGAGGGTTAGGTTGCGGGGGTTAGGGGTTCCTAAGGGAGGGTTAGGGGATAGCCTCTTCATTTACCTTGTGGGGATCGCCATCTTCCGGCATCTGTATTTTATCCGCTTGGCTGATGTCCGGCGTTATCATACCGATTCCGTTAGAGACTGCTCTGCTGTCTAAATTTTATTTAATTTTAATTATTTTTTTTACAACATGAGTGGTCATCGCTAGGTGTCCTATAGGACGCCCGCTCTGCCGCTCCACCCAGCGCCGGCGGTCGCTGCACTGGTGATGAGTCAGTGACCTCGGCCGGTTCCACAGCACACTCCGGGGACCCTCAGCTGGACGCCGGGGAAGAGAGCACCGACGGTGCTCTAAGGTGAGATGAGCTGCAGCGACTGTTACCACTGGTGTGGGAGACCGCCGGCGGTGCTGACAGTCGCCCAGGCTGCCTGGCGCCTCCACTAGACCACCAAGGAACAGGCAATGGAGCGCTTCATTAGTGCCCTGAGGGATCTAGTATCAGCAAGGAGGAGGTAGGCTCTCCCCTCCCCGCCCCCTCACTGCGACAGCCATGCCACAGGGAATCTCTCAAAAACTGTCACACTGAGCGGCCATTTTACCCTGTGTCTGCTTCACTCAGTGTATGGAGAGAGTGAGGGTCTCCTGTCTCCCTCCCTCTGTGCTCCGGTTATACACTACGCTCCTATCTACACCCTAGGGTCTGGATTGTTGAGCATTATCTGGCCATTGTTACAGCATTGAGTCTCTGTGTGCAGGGATTTGTGTTCATACATTTTATTTATCAGTTTCCTCTGACAGTTCTGTAAATCCCCGATTTATTGTGGGGTGAGGTCACAGTCATTGCTCTCCCCCTTTTATTGCAAACAGGTGTTTTCCTAGCTGGTGTGCGTGGCCTGCCCTGGATTACTTCAGGTTCTCCTAGGGCAGAACACCCAGGGATGGGGGTGCCTCAGGGCTGTGAGGGTGCCTCAGGGCTGTGTAACTGCGGGACTTGTACCTCCTGCACTTTCTCCTCAGGCTCCGTACCACCATGGGCTCTGTGTCCTGTGGTTGGCAGCAGAGTGTCAGTCAGCCATGACTTCCTCCTGAAGCCGGCCTAGATACCTCTCTCATAGGTAAGGTTGCAGTTGGCTAAGGACCAGTGCACATCCCCTGCAGCGTCAAGTGTGCCCGTCACACAGACTGGCAACCCCAGGGCCCGTTCCCCCTACTAGTATCCTTACTGGGCCTAGAAGAACCGCACTTCAGGCTCATTACTGCCTCACAGCTCTGAGGTCCTATGTTTTATTCCCACTACGGCCTGGTAATTGGATGTTCCTCAGCTCATTGGGACACTGTATAATATTTGACCTTTGTCTATCCCATACCGCAGCTAAATGTAGCGCCCGGCTTAACAGGCTATGAGCTGTTCTTCGCTTCAAGGTTACCGAGGACTACGGCCACACCACCCTAAATGCACCTAATGATCTCAGAAGCTAAGCAGGGTCATGTCTTGGTTAGTACTTGGACCGCCTGGGAATACCAGGTGCGGTAGGTTACAGACCCCTGAGGCTAGCGTTTTCATACTGTGGTAGGCGGTTTCTGCATTCCCGTCATTTGTGCAGCGTGTGAACCTTCTACGGAGGGCTCGCCCTAATAGGCACCTCCAGGTTTCTAAGCTCCTTGCCTCCTTCAATTCTCTACCTGCTGCGGTCAGAGCATAATGAGCCTCATCCTCCTCAGGGAATGCTCACTTGGCCCGCTTACGCTCCCATACCTGATCCAAATATGGCATCCCTTGGGATCTGTTGGACAGGACAATGGAACTTTCCTCAAAATGTCTTCTATTCTGCAGACGCTATCGCGCATCCAGTCCTGACCTCTGCTTATGTAGCTAAAGCCATTGGAGGTTGGACAGATGCAGATGAGGCTCTCCTAAAGAGAGTCAGGTGAGAACATCAGAGGGTGGCCTCTTGTATTGAAGAAGCGACAATAGCTACTGGTGTCCTGACTTCAGGTGTCCGCATCCTTGTTGGCGGTTAGGTGAACTCTCTGGCTTAATTTCTGGCTTGCTGACAGACTTCAGGAAGGCCATAGGGGCTCTTCCGCTTTCAGGTCATTGGCTGTGCTCCTGTTTTGGTCAGGATGGTAGCCACAATGACTGTGTCCAGGTCGACCTTCCGCCCTTCTGTGACTTAGGTCATGAACTTCTAATTTTCTACTTCAGGGTCCATAGGGGGTCCACAGGGTTGACCTTGGGGTATAGGTTGGGAACCAAATCCGGGCACCACGCAGTTAAAGCTTTTAGCTCCCAGGATGCACTTGGGTCCACTCTCCCTATAACCCCACCCCCAGCCAGAGGCACCTCAGTTTAAGTTGGTGCCCGGCCGGAGTCGGGTCACCGTTTAGTGCAGTGGGGAGCTGATTAGCAGCCCCTAAGCTTTATTTTTTCTGAAGGACAGAGTTTTTTATTTTTCCTTTGGATTCTTCAGAGCGGCAGCGTCAGACTGTCCATAGGACGTCTAAGCTGCCGCTCCGTCACCCCGCTGGCGCTGAGACGCCAGTACAGATCTGGGGATCTCAGCGGGACCCCAGAGTCTGTACTAGCCGGACTCTGCGGGCGCCCAGGACTGCTGCCGGATCCACGGGGAGCAGGTAAGGCGCGGGTCACCGCTTGCGGTGATCCGCGCATTTGAAATGCAGTCCTGTGCCTCCGGTCTCTGGGGACAGACCGGAGGCGCCGGCAGTGGCGGCGGGCCCCCCATACCCCGTGTGTCCACTAGACCACCAGGGACTTAGTGTTCGGTGCAGGGAGCCGGCGTCCCGGGGGTTAATAGCCGGCCAGGGGAGACAGCCTTCCCTGTTACAGCGGCTCCTCCCCTCAGCTCAGCGCGCCTTTCAGTATCCATAGTCTGGCGTCGCTGAGCTGCTTCCTCCGCGGGCCACGCTTCTTCTGAGGTCTCCAGCGGCCATTTCTCTGTGGTGCAGCAGAAATCTCCGGAGATGGCAGTGAGTCCAGTCCCCCTGCGTACCTCACCATCAGGTCAGTGTACACAGCGCTGTAGCCTTCCCAGACACTGAATCTGGGCAAGTTGCATGCAGTGTAATAGTGCAGTATATTATATGACATGTTTATGTATATATGTATATATCTGCATTGTATGTGACTTATGCTAGTGGTGACTGTACTTTATTCTCTCACCTGTCAGTGTATATCTATCCCTTTTCTTTATCTGCCCTAATACAGCTGTACTTGGGGTGGTTCTGAGACCTCACATTTATATACTTGTTAATATTTGTGAGGTTTGTCACATACTGTTGCGTGCTGCACGTTGCCATATTTTGAGTGGAACTGTGTGTTGCATACGCTGAAAATGGGTCCCTGCAGCTAATTTTTAGTTTCAGTCAGGACCAGTATAGCGCTGCTTGATCACAAGGCTTGGTCAGATATGTCTGACCAGGAGATAGAGCGTTATACTGCACCCATTTTTACTATCCTGCAAGCCATGTGCTGCAGGTGTTAGTGCGGAGGATTTAACTCTTAAAGGGTTCTGTATGTGGCGTCATCTGGTGCTGGCCTCTTTCACGACCCCCTTGGGCGGTTTGTTTTCTCGGGATCCTCTCAATTGCGGATCGCCGGGCGGGCCCCATTGTTGTACCTCACTTGTGGTTACTTCACCATACTGCCCTTTTCATCTCAGGGTATCTCGCAGTTTCTTGCACTCTTCCCCTGTGACACAGACTACCGCTCCCTACAGGGTTTTTTTCGAGTATATGAATTCCCCCTGGTGCCACAATAGTCTGTCATGCCCCTTGCAGGGATTACCACAACAGCCACCCTGGGTGGAAGTCGTTTTTCTATGAAACGCAAATTGGCGTGGTTGACGCCCTGTGGTTACTTCCCACTTGGCTCTACCGTGAACTGGATACTGTTTTGGGCTCTTTCCCTCTTACACGGGGGGAAGCCTATCTCAAGTATTTTTATCCCTGTTTTAGGGCTGGTAGCAGGTCCATTCTGGTTAGAGTGAATGTTGACCTGCACCTGTATCATACACCCTCAGTATTACGTGCCTTCTGGGTCCCTGTTGCTGACTAGCGGGTGGATCGCAGGGCGGGACTCTGGCTGTTGCCAGATATGAGGTATTACAACAGTGTTTGGTCTCCTGTCCCAAATTCCCTGAGGGTCATCATGAGCCCCTCCTGGGGTGGATGGGCGTGTTACTCGTATGATTACAGACATTACTACGCATCCCATTCCTGCGTGGTCGGATTCTTCTGATCCGTAGGTGGTAACTCTGCCTGAAATCAGTATACTCGCTTTCAGGGCTTGTTACCCATCCTACCATGGCTATAGCATGGTTGGTTAATACTATTGCATACTGAGCTGATGTATTTGTAATGTTTTTCCCCTCCAACACGTCTGGGGTTCAAGTGTATTTGGTCGCTCACGTAATATATGCAGTTGTCATAGGTGGACATGCCTATATTGGATACCAGCTCCAAACTTTCAGAGTTCCGGCTGCGATGGTATCCTCCGTAATACCCTATGGCTGCGCTCTGGGAATGCAGAGGTGCAGATACCATCTATAGGGTATATCTTGTTGGGTCCTGACCTTGACAGTGGCAGTACAAATTTCCCGCCGTCAGCTATGCTCACTATAGGGCCTCAGACTATTAAGTCTTTTTGTCCTCTGGGTCAGCCTAAAGGTCTGTTTCTTCATAGACTGTCGGCCTTTACAAGGGCCGACATATCCAGTTCCGAGCAGGCCTGGACTGCCAGCCGATCCTGCTTCTGAACCAACGGATATATCGTCAGCCTGACGAGACAGGCCTACCACTGGGAGATGGCGATTTCTCAGTTTGCCCGGTACTAGTGTCTAGTTGCCGCGGCTACGTGGGTAGGAGGGTACGCCCTCTCTTTGCTCAGGCGGCCTATTTCCATGTGATGGTACGCAGGCCCTTATTCGGAACAGGGCCTTACAAATCCAGAAAGCTATACAGTTGTTGCGGTAAGCGGAGCTAATTGGGCCATCCCCACTTTCTCAGCGAGGGACTGGTTGTTCTGCTTTCTTTCTGGTGCGGTGGCTGAATGGTCCTCTTTGGCCTATTCTCTGTCTCAATTCCCCGAACCAGTTCCTAAAGCTACCTGGGTTCAGGAAGCAATCCCTATGCTCCATCATACTATGTTTGGAACCCGGGGACTTTATGGTATCACTGGATATACAGGACGCGTGCCTACGGGTACTTACAGAGACCTTACCTCAGCATGGACTGAGGTTTGCTGTATCACAGCACTTACGATTTTTCGGGCTCTGCCTGTTGGGACTGATCTCAGCCCCACAGGGGTTTACCAGCGTTTTGGATTTTCTGACAGTTCTTCTGTTCAGTATATCCCAATGCTCCTGTACCTGGATGGCCTCCTGCTCTTAGCAGGATCACCGGGGTACTTTACAGCCGGGTCTGGTTGACTGTGGGTTCTTCAGGGTGCAGACGTTTAATCAAGGGGAAAAAAGTCCTCCCTGCATCCCTCTCTGGGTATTCTTCACCTAGGAGCCCTGCTGGATTCTCAAAATCTGAGAATTCTTCTGGCTTAAGACGGCATCTCCACTCTTCCATTAGGAGTACATGGATGTCTGCGCAGTCGCCATATGTCTTTACACTCTGGGATGCATGGTCCACTATTCAGTGTCTGCCTTTGGAAGGGTGGAATGGGCTCAGTTCCATTCCAGGCCTTTCCATAATTGGCTTATCTCCAGATGGAACGAGTTTTTTCTGTCGGATCACTGTTCAAACGATGATGCTCTCCCCGGAGGCAAGTCGGTCCCTTTTCGGGTGACTATGGCCATCTCGTCCAGGGTATTCTTTGCTAAGGACAGTGTCTGGTTCGCATCCATTTCAGTGCAATTGGATGTCTGTCGATTCCACCCTGTCAATTAACTTGTTGGAACTTTAGCCTGTCTTGGGCTTCACTCTGGCATAGCCCTTGTTTCCAGGTGAACCTGAAAAAGTTCAGTCCGACAGGGTCAGAACAGTGGCTTCCTTTTTAGCAATACTGTTCGTTGGGTGGCAATGTCAGGTATGTCATACATTCGGGCATTGTCTGAGGGTCTCCTCCCGACCATCTCGACAGTGTTCATTTCGGGTGCTCTCCATTGGGAAGCGGGAGTCCTCAGCCGTTACGACGTGCATCCCGGGGACTAGTCTCTTCCCCAAGAGAGGTTTCATCTCCTGGTGAGCAGGGGGGGGGGGGGCCTCCTGAGGTGACCCTCATGGCCTTCTGACTCTATCACACTATGGTGTTACAGTCCAACTCTGGGGATTCTGAAGCAACCTTCAGTGACTCTTTGTCGGTGAAGGGGTTCTTCCAATTTGCGTACCTGTGTTCTCCAGTCTCCATTCTTCCTCGAGGGAAGTGTTTCAATAGAGACAGAGATGCTTTCCTGCTGGTGGCTCCTGATTGCCCCAGATGTCAGGGGTACTTGGTTTTTCGGAGTCTCTCCATCGATACTCCATTCCTGATGCTTCGCTACCCAGACCTGTTGTCTCAGGGTCCTGGGGTTTGCCTTGGACCTGGGTCGTTTGTCTTTGACTACGTCCCTATAGTGGTCTTACGGCTTCCATGGCTTTGTCATCGTTGGAATGATTGGAGCACATGGATCAGCTTTTGCTGGGACCTACCACAATCTGTGGCAGCCATAATTCTTATGGTATTATACCTATCAATACGATCCTCTGGTGTCCAGGATTTCCAGATTTTCTGGCATTCCTTCCGGCTGGCTTGGGTTTCTCCCTCGGCCTGGCCTTCCTGACAGTGCAGATCTCTACACTGTCAGTATGATTAGGTTATGGAATTGCTCCGCTCTGATATCCAGTTCATCCTTTGGAGTGTTTTCTGGATTATGCCTCCATTTGTCCTCCCTAGGGTCTCCTTGGGAGTTAGGAGTGGTTCTTCGTTAACTCCGGGGAAAGTTAATGGAACCGCTGGTTGTAATAGCCATTACATGGTCTATTGCTTTGGCTTTCTCTCTTTCTATCAGGGAGTTTATATCAACCAGGTGAGTGTCGGAATTGGGAGCGTTCTCATGTGGCTCCCTCTTCTGGAGGGCATCTTGTTAGGGTGTGAGTTGCTCTCACCCTGTGTTTCTTCTTAGTGATTTTCAGGTTCCATATTATTCTGGAACTTATGGTGCGGCCATTCAGTCCCCAGTCCTCTCGGCTGGTGTGGCCTCATTGAC
Source organism: Taudactylus pleione (assembly GCA_031769625.1). Lineage (NCBI taxonomy): Eukaryota > Metazoa > Chordata > Amphibia > Anura > Myobatrachidae > Taudactylus > Taudactylus pleione. The sequence goes on from JAUIMM010001108.1 coordinate 20,804, forward strand.
TGTGGTCCGGCCTCTGTGGATTTATGTGATCCATTCAAGTTCCTGACGGAAATCGGACTCCTTATTGGTGGTCTGAGATTTTTGGTTTTAACAGGAAAGGATGGCCGGCCTATGGCCATATGTTGGCTGGACGGCCTCGTAGGTCTTCTTCAGGGGCCTACCCATGGGTAGGCCTTTCTGTTGTTGCTGCTTGTTTTTTTCTCGGGCCATGTAACCCTCGTGGGTGGCTCGCGGTGGCGCCTTGGCTGGTTTGCCTTGCTAGGTGGCCACCTGGTCTTCTGTCTACACCTTTTTAAGGTTCTAGGCATTGTTTTCCTTTGCCTCTCAGGATGCTTCCTTTTTGGCGGCGGATTCTCCTCTCAGCACAGGAGCGTCCCCTCCCTTGGTTGAACTGCTTTGGGACATCCCCAAGGTCAACCCTGTGGACCCCCTATGGACCCTGAAGTAGAAAACAAGAGATATGGTAAGAACTTACCTTTGTTATCTCTGTTTCTACGAAGTCCATAGGGTCCACAGGGCGCCCGCCCTGACGCACCTGGCTTCAAATGGGCTGTGTGACTGGTCACCGGTTTTCCGTCTCCCATTTCTGTGAGTATGGTTATCGAGTGTTCCAGTTTTCTCTCTTTTTTTTTTTTTTTTTTTTTTTTCTCCTCCGGCCTTTGGCTACTTACAAACTGAGGTGCCTCTGGCTGGGGGTGGGGTTATAGGGAGAGTGGACCCAAGTGCATCCTGGGAGCTAACAAAGGGAGATAACAAAGGTAAGTTCTTACCATATCTCTTGTTTTCGCTCCTTTCCTTGGAGGGAAGGTCCAAGGGCCAACCTTTCTCAGGGCTCCGGGTTACCCAGATCTACCAGTTATCTTACCTTCAGGCCTACTGACAGGGGCTGCGCTTCACTAGGCAGTCCTCCCACCTAGCGGGTTCACAGTGTGGGCGGATGACTTTTGCTCTTTCCATCACCTGGATGACGACCGCATAGGATACCTTAGAGTGAATTTTTCTCTCCTGGCCTGTCGGGAACGGCCTTTGATCCTATTTATTCCTACTGGTCATGCCCTGCTGGCCTCCTGAGTGGGACTTTTTGGCCAGTCTCTTCGTTGTTCACCTGGAATTACCTCAACAGGCTTTTTGGTGAACTAGGGAGTCTCTATCCATGATTCTGGCTCTGTGGGATCTCAGGACCTCCATGGTTTTCCAGGAGGCCTATTTCCAGCTTCCTACCAGGCCCAGTCACCAGAGTTTTTCTCTGGCTGGCGGGTCCGAGAGGAGCATTTCCATTTGGTCTTTCCAGAGCCCATAGACTTCTTCTTTTTTTTTTTTTTCTTTATGAAAGCCGTGGTAAATAATTTATGCCGCAGGGGCATCGGGTTTCTATCTTCTCTAAATGACCTTCTGATCCTTGCCAGTCTCCGGATGTTCTCAAGGAACACATCGGTTGTCTTTTTATTTTTTAGTTCTCCAGTCCCACGTAAAGATCTTCACTGGGATGTATTTCACCTGGACTCTGTTGTAGGAGGTGTACCGTATGAAGGATTCACAAGGTTTTTAGTCATCGTTGAGTGTCAATACACTTTCATTCGAATCCTGAGCTCGTTTGTCTCCAAATTCGTTATGGCGGAGTATGCCCAGTTTCTCTATGCCTTCTGTGGATGAAGGATGGTCCCTGTGGAACAGTTTCCACCAATCCTGGGAGGTTAGGCACTTCCTCTGGTGGTCCAGGCATCCCGGTTACACTGGGGCCGCCCCCGTTGAAACTCCTCACAAGGTGGTCCTCCCCACCGATGTCAACAACCTTTCAGGGTCAGTGGAACAGCCTCCGGTGGCCGATCAACTTTGTAGATCTCCGATCTTCAGAGCTCTGTGCCTGGCTTAGTTGCTCCTACAGTCTGGTCTGATCCAGGTTCAATCTGATTACGTGACTGCCATTGCCTACATAAACCAGTGGAACTCGCAGTCACGGCGCATTAAAAAAAGTGAGTTTAGTTCTCATCTGGACGGTGTGCCATCTTCCGACTCTGTAGTCTTACTCCTCAGAGTCTGGGTTTTGGTAAAGAGAGCTTCCTCGTCACCTGGACACCTACCCAGGCGAATGGGGGATTTGTCCACATGTCCTTAGGATCCTAGTTCTTCGCTAGGAGTGACCAGACATTGCCTTGGTGGCATCTCGGCACGAACAGACTACTGAGGTACTGCTATGCAGCTGCTGTGACTCAAAGAGCTAAGTCACAGCATATAGTATACCAAGTACCTGGCTTCAAATCCGGGTCCAGATTATCTTACCTACCCGTCCAGGGTTCTGGGAGCCCTTCGGGTGGACATCTTGCCGGTCTGGCAGGAGTTCCTTCTCTCATATACCTTCCCTCCGATTTCGTGGGTCCTCCGCAAGCTACATTGGGAGGGAGGCATGGCAATTCTTGTTGCCTTCTATGGGCTTTGGTAAGCAGATCTTCTATCCACGCTCTACTGTATCTTCCTTGTGGCCGGATCTTCTGTCTCGGGGCCTGTGCTCCTATCTGAATCTGGCCTGTCTCGTTGCTCTTGACTCAGTCTTGAGCACTTCCGGATTCTCCAGCTTGGTCATTCGTACTATGCTGTATGCCCGTAAGTTCTCCCCTGCAAGCCTTTGTCACTGATTCGGTGGATTTACTTTGTTTGGGGTTACGTCTGGAATTTTTTTCCCAGCGGGTTTCCCTCTCTTGGATCCTCTCCCTTCAGCTGGTGGGGCTGGATTTGTCCCTCCACATCTCTTCTTGGAAGTTGCAGGTTCCTACACTATGTCCTCTTCAGAAGCAGTTTCCTCGGATACTTGACGTACGATCTTTCTGCCTTGGACGGTGTTGTTCCTCAGCGCCTTGGACTCTGTCTTGGGTGCTTCGAGCTCTGCTGACATTTTGTGGGCTTGCATGGATGACCGCTTACCTGCTCCTGGTAACTGTTTCTCTGCGGCGCGTTGTCCTGTCCCTTCCACATCGGTTTGTTTCACTGGGAGCGGGCTGTTCTTTGAACTTGCTTAAGCTACCTTCCTTCGGTGGTCCCTTGGTTTCTCACCACCAGGACTGTTTGGTTCCTGTGCTCAGGCACCTATTTTTATATGAAGGAGGCCCCTTTGGAGTGTTCCAGCCCTTCGGTTCTTTGGAGTACTGACTTGAGTTCTCAGTGGGACGGCTCCATTTTAGTCCTATATGGATTTTTGCGGATGGAACGGGCCGGATTCTACAAGGTCCTGAGCCAGTTAGCTCCGTTTTATGTTCCGTTACGCTTTTGCGAGGGCGGGCCTTTTTGTTCCGTCTTTACAGTCGGATTTTTCATTGGATTATGCTTCTTGGGCGGCTGAGCAGCTTTGTAAGACGACCTATGGTCCTCCGCTCATGCTTTATTCTGTTTTTTTGTTTTTTTTGTTTTACCCCCTTTTAATGCCGTGGCTTTTGGTGCAGGGCTTCTCAGCACTGCTCTGGCGCTTCCCCTCCCTTAATGGGATAGCTTTGGGACATCCTATGGTCTAAGCCTGTGTCCCCTATGGAAGTGTGAAGAAAAGGAGACTTGCCTGGTTAAGTCCTTTTTCATCAAATTCCATAGGGGACACAGGATGCCCACCCTTACGCATCGGTCTGGCAGGGTTTTTAGCTCTGCTTCCAGTCCTCCTTTGTTGTCTCTGGGTGTTGGACCATTATATGTAGGACGGTCTTCTCCTGGCTTGGGCTTGCTAACTGAACTGGGTAGGCTGGGGGCTGCTGGGAGAAGTGTAACTATTTGGTGCCTGGACTCAACCTACTCACTCTATACCCATGGTCTAAGCCTGTGTCCCCTATAGAGTTAGAAGAAAACGACTTAACCAGGTAAGAGTCTCGTTTTTCCTGTTTATATTGACATTCAAGTGCAGGCAATAAGCTAAAATGGTGCGAGAAGTATCTGCTAGACCAGTGGTTCCCATACGGGTGCTGTGGTACCCTGGGGTGCCTCAGGTTCGTGGTCCAGCACCAAATGAAATTATTTATGCTCAATGTAAGAGGCAAAAGCATAAAATATGTCGTCAAACAGAAACTCATCCCTGTCCCCATCACACAGCTGACGCTTAGAATGACGGGTAAGCGCCTCCCTGTCCACCATCACACAGCTGACGCTTAGAATGACAGGTCAGCACATCCCTGTCCACCATCACACAGCTGACGCTTAGAATGACGGGTAAGCCCATCCCCCTCCCCCATCACACAGCTGACGCTTAGAATGACAGGTCAGCACATCCCTGTCCACCATCACACAGCTGATGCTTAGAATGACGGGTAAGCCCATCCCCCTCCACCATCACACAGCTGACGCTTAGAATGACGGGTAAGCCCATCCCCCTCCACCATCACACAGCTGACGCTTAGAATGACAGGTCAGCACATCCCTGTCCACCATCACACAGCTGGCGCTTAGAATGACAGGTAACTGCATCCCCGGCCACCATCACACAGCTGATGCTTAGAATGACGGGTAAGCGCATCCCTGTCCCCATCACCCAGCTGATGCTTAGAATGACGGGTAAGCCCATCCCCCTCCCCCATCACACAGCTGACGCTTAGAATGACGGGTAAGCGCATCCCCGTCCCCCATCACACAGCTGACGCTTAGAATGACAGGTAAGCGCATCCCTGTCCACCATTACACAGCTGAAGCTTAGAATGACAGGTAAGCGCATCCCTGTCCACCATCACACAGCTGGCGCTTAGAATGACGGGTAAGCGCATCCCTGTCCACCATCACACAATTGACGCTTAGAATGACGGGTAAGCGCATCCATGTCCCCATCACATAGCTGACGCTTAGAATGACAGGTAAGCGCAACCTGTCCACTATCACTCAATTGACGCTTAGAAAGACAGGTAAGCGCAACCCTGTCCACTATCACACAGCTGACTCTTAGAATGACGGGTAACCGCATCCCTGTCCATCACACAGCTGACGCTTAGAATGACAGGTAAGCGCATCCCTGTCCACCATCACACAGCTGACGTTAGAAAGACAGGTAAGCGCATTCCTGTCCACCATCACTCAATTGACGCTTAGAAAGACAGGTAAGCGCATCCCTGTCCACCATCACACAGCTGACGCTTAGAATGACAGGTAACCGCATCCCTATCCATCACACAGCTGACGCTTAGATTGACAGGTAACCGCATCCCTGTCCATCACACAGCTGACGTTTACAATGATAGGTAAGCACAATTTACTGAAGCAATAATTTGTTTCTGAGTTTCTCAATAACAAACTTTTGGCTATGGGGTGCCGTGAAAAAAATTCTGACACCCTCTTAGCAGTTCAATAGCCAGAAGAAAAAAAAGACTTCGCTGTGAACCACTTGAGTTCCACAGAATCTAGGGGTTCAAATGAAGGGCACTAAGAATTACTGACAAATCCCACGGAGCCACTGAATAAACAAAAGGAGGTTGAATCCGGAGGACACCCTGGAGGAAGATGTGGACATCCCGTTGTGGAGCAAGTCTATGCTGGAACCAAATGGATAGAGCAGAGACATTCACCTTCAGTGAAGCAAGGTGAAGTCCAAGGTCCAAACCAGCCTCAAGGAAGGCCCGGACTCTGGAAATCCTAAACACTTGAGGATCGTAGCTTCTGGTACGATGCCACTGGAAATATGTACGCCACACTCTGGTAGATCCGAGCAGAGGCTGGCTTACGCACTCTGAGCATAGTGTTGACTACAGGAGGGATGACTCAAGAGACACTTTGTCAAAGACAGACGACCCAGGTCTGGGTAAAGGCAAGGACCTTGAGACAACAGGTCCGGTCATTGAGGCAACAGGAACGGAGTGTTGATGGAGAGATTCCGAAGATCTGAGTACCAATGACGTTTGGGCCAAGCTGGAGTCACCAGCAGGACAGTGCCTCCGTCTTATTTGAAATTCTGAAGAACATGAGGAAGAAGGAGGACTGGAGGAAATAGGTACGCAAACGGGAAGGTCCACTTTACTGGAGCGTCTACAAAGGTTGCCTCGGCATCTCATGTTCTTGACCTGTACACTGGCAGTTTGTGATTGTGTCGGGAGGCCATGAGGTTCACCTCCAAAAGGCCTCATATATGTTAATTGGCAGGGTTGAGTCGACCGATGTCCAACGGTCACTGCGCCCCACCCCGGGGGACTGGCGTCCGTTGTTAGGATTACCGAGTCCGGGATCTAAAAGGGGCGACCCTTGCTTAAATGAGATGTCTGTAGCCGCCAAGATAGAGACAGACTCACCTCTGGAGAGAGGACCATCATCTGAGCTTTGATCCGATGGTGGTAACCTGTTCCACCTGGAGAGGATCAGCCTTTGCAAAGGCTTGGAATGGAACTAAGCATATTCCACCATATCGGAGGTGGACACCATGGATAACAGAACCTGCATTACTGAGGGTACGACACTCGGCGACTGTGGAGACATCTGCTCACTCGTAGTTGAAGTGTGGCGATCTTGTCTGATGTCAGAAAGATTCTCTGATGCTGAGAATCCAGCAGGGCTCCCAGATGTCTCATTCTCTGTTAGTGATAACCCCGTCGGAGGAATTACAAGCGGATCGCTAGGCGGTCTGCAATAATGGCCAGTACCTGAGCAAGGAGCCCAAGTGATATGTAGCCCTTATCTAATCTTCCTCACTTTGGCCTGCAGCCCATAACTTGCCTGATAGCAGTATGGGGGCAGATGCCTGATAGCAGTATGGGGGCAGATGCCTGTTAATACTCCTGCCTTGGCTAGACATAGCTGCAGAGTAAATGGCACACAATATGGCACTGGGTATAATGCAACCACCATGTATGATACTAGTAGGAATGCAATATACTGGGCCTGTCTTATGCCTGGGTAAGCTGCAGGAGCACACAGCCCACATATGGCACAGTGCAACGAATGTGACAAAACCCTCACAATTACTTAATTCTATAAATGTGAGGCACAGGAAACCCCTGAATACACCTGTGTGTTAAGGTAATAGTCCGATAAAATAAAACACTGGTCCTGTCTGACACTTGGGTAAGCTGTAGGAGCCCTTTCCCTAAATATGGCACAGTGCAGCACACAACAGTATGTGTCAGACCTCGCCAATATTATCTTTTATATATGTGAGTTAAAAGAACCACCTTACCTAAACCTGTATTAGGGCAGAATTAGAGGAAAGGTATAGATATATGCTGACGGGGAAAAAAAAAAAGACACAGACAGCGCTAGCATAAGTCACATACAATGCAACCGGCGGGACAGCCCCGTTTTTCTGGGACTGTCCCGCTGTCCCACCCATGGGCCGCAGTGTCCCGCGGTGGGAGGGGAAGTTGGGGAGAGTACAAACACCTGCCAGCGGGTGTGCAGTAGCAGAACCGATGCAGGGCGCATGCGCACGGCATCTGTTCTCATGTACGGAGAGCCTGGGGGCTGCCCAGCATCTCGGAGAGTGCTGGGCACACCCCAAAGTGACGAAAAAGAGGGAAGCCGCGAGGCTCCGCTCTGTTTTCCAGAGGCTCCACCCATTTTGAAATAAGCCACACACCCTTTTTGGTCACCGCGTGACCTGTCCTTCCTTGACATCTTGAAATGTTGGGAGGTATGACGATGCAGCAGGTATACTGCCACGTGGCACTACAATCACCCGCCCAGAGTCAGTGTCTGGACAGGCTCTAGTGCTGCATACACCAACCCAAGAGAGAGGTATACAGGGGGACTGGACCACACGCTGGCCTGAGAGATCTGCAAGTGTACCATCCAAGAAAATGGCCGCCGGAGACCTTAGAGGGGGCGTGGCCAAAGGAGGAAACCGCTCAGCAAAGCCAGACCGCAGGGGAAAGGCGCGCTGAGTTAAGGGGAGGAGCCGCTAAAACAGGGAAGGCTGTCTCCCCTGGCTGGCAATTAACCCCCGGGACGCTGGCTCCCTCACCAACTACAAGTCCCTGGTGGTCTAGTGGAGTGCAGGGTATTGTGTGCCTGCTTCCACAGCCAGCACCTCCGGTCTGTCCCCTGAGGCCGGAGGTAGGACTGCTAATACGTGGGTCACCGCGGGTTACTTGTCCCCATACGTCTGGCCGCAGTCTGGGATGTCCCGCGGGTCCCGCTGAGATCCCCAGATCTACACTGATGTCGCGGCGCCGGCGTGGTGACGGAGCGGACAGTCTGCTGCTGCGCGCTCTGAAGACTATCGGCTTTGGGGCTGCTAAACAGACTCCCTGCGTTACCAGTAACCCGACTCCGGCCGGGCACCAACTATAACTCTGGCTCAGGGTATAGGGAGGGATGGACCAGTGCATCCTGGGAGCAAAAGCTTTAACTGCGTGGTCCCCGGGATCCAGATCCAACCTACACCCCAAGGTCTCCCTGTGGAGCCTATGGACGCTGAAGAAGAAATATTAGTATTGGAACAGACTCCTTATTATGCTCTTATTGGTCAATATCGCACATTAGGAAGTTGTATATTGCTGTCAGATTGGCTTCCTTTGTAATCGTTCTATATAGATGATCGGTGACTGCAGCTTCCTACACCCAAAGGGCTCCAGGAAACTGATTGGAAGAGGTCTGGCCGGCCCAAAGCCACAGCAGAATCAGAAGACAAGTATCTGAGAGTCGGCAGCTGGTGTTACGGGCGGCTGACAGGACGGCAGCTTCTAGTCCAGCTTCTCATCAGCGGCCAAAGGAAGCAAGTCCTCAGCTTCTTCTCCAGCCGCAGGTGTGACCGCTCCAGTGACCGTACGAAAGCCTTCGCTAAGATGGCAGAAAGTAATGACTGCAGTATTATGGCAAAGGACTAGTATTCCCATCAGTCTATGGGGGAGATGTATTAACGGCAAAATGCGGTAAAACCCCCGAAAATGCAGTTTTCGGGGGTTTTACCGCATTCCCCGTATGTATTAAGCAGCAGAATGCAGCTTCGCGTTGCTAGGTAACGCCACCTTCAGGTGGCGTTACCCAATAGAAGCCTATGGGCTTCTTAGCGCGACGCTCGGGGCTGGGAGGGATCCGACCGGATCCCTCCCATGAGCCCCCGCGGCCCGCGTCCTTCTGCGCATGCGCAGAAGGACTTCTGGGTGTTCAACCCGGAATTCCCTCTGCCCGGCAGCATCGCAAAGGACAGCTCTCATCGAGAGTGCTGTTCTTTGCGATATTCTTGGTACATACCGCGGTAATGTACCGCAACGGCGATGTCGCCGTTAATACATCTCCCCCTATAAGTGTGAACCCTGCAGCGATAGGGCAGAAGAATATGGGGGAGATGTATTAACGGCGACATCGCCGTTGCGGGGCATCCCCCCCGACTTCGCGTACATACCGCGGTTCATTACCGCGGTATGTACCGAGGATTTCGCAAAGGACAGCTCTCTCGATGAGAGCTGTCCTTTGCGATGCTGCCGGGCAGAGGGAATTCCGGGTTGAATGTGCAGAAGGACGAGCATCACGTTAAGAAGCCCATAGGCTTCTATTGGGTAACGCCACCTGAAGGTGGCGTTACCTAGCGACACGAAGCAGCAGAATACAGCGCATTCTGCTGCTTAATACATACGGGGAATGCGGTAAAACCCCCGAAAACTGCATTTTCGGGGGTTTTACCGCATTTTGCCGTTAATACATCTCCCCCTATATTCTATATGACTCTCTGGACTTCATACGCTGGATCCTATCAGGCTCCCTCCTCCTGTGTGTGCCTTTCGCCTGCAGGACTGCGTACAGAAGCCCTGGGCGATGAACCAAAGATTTGTAATATTGATTTATGGGTCCCTAAGACCATCTCCCAGTCCTCCGTAGCCCACGGCGATACTCGCTTATTACCAGGGTAAGATGAGTGCTTCTGCTGGCTTGCTGAGTGCACTATGAGTATTCTGAGCCTGTGACATTGTAGCTGGTTGCACAGATTGGGGCCATTAAAGCCCCAGACCAGGATAAAGATGGCAGCGAGAAGACAGAAACGGAATAAAGGATGGAACTAGTCAGGTAATTTTATGAGCAGCTAAAATATTACATGGAAATCTCTCTCTCTGCCCATGGATCGCCTCGCGCACACTAGCGATGCTGACCACCTCACTGACTGGCGCATAGTGTCCATTGCACAACTCCTGTCATTTGTAGTTCTCTCGGATACTATGGCAGCCTGTTGGACTTGCAGTTCTTCAACAAACCAGATTAAGACCATGCTAAAGAGTGGATAGGCAACCACTGTGGAACTACACATCCCAGCATGCTCTGTCATAGTTTTGCTGTTAAGGCATGCTAAAGCTGTGGCAACGCATGCTGGGATGTATAGTTCCACAGCAGCTGCAGTGCCGGAGGTCGCCCACCCATGTCGTGGAAAGTCAAGCTAGCAGCAAGCCATGAACCCAAGGACCTATTCATGTTACGTGGTGCTTTCCATAATCGCACAGATCCTTGTATTGCACACTACCGCCCATAGACTCTCTATGTAATGATTATAGAGCCTTGCATTGCACAGTGCCACCCATAAACTCTCTATGTGATGATTATAGAGCCTTGCATTGTACTAGTACCGCCCATAGACTCTCTATCTGATGATTATAGAACCTTGCATTGCACAGTACCGCCCATACACTCTCTATGTGATGATTATAGAGCCTTGCATTGCACAGTGCCACCCATAAACTCTCTATGTGATGATTATAGAGCCTTGCATTGTACAGTACAACCCATAAACTCTCTATGTGATGATTAAAGAGCCTTGCATTGCACAGTACCGCCCATACACTCTCTATGTGATGATTATAGAGCCAAGCATTGTACAGTACTGCCCATAGACTCTCTATCTGATGATTATAGAACCTTGCATTGCACAGTACCGCCAATAGACTCTCTATGTGATGATTATAGAGCCTTGCATTGCACAGTACCGCCCATGGACTCTCTATGTGATGATTATAGAGCCTAGCATTGCACAGTACTGCCCATAGACTCTCTATGTGATGATTATAGAGCCTTGCATTGCACAGTACCGCTCATAGACTCTCTATGTGATGATTATAGAGCCTAGCATTGCACAGTATTGCCCATAGACTCTCTATGTGATGATTATAGAGCCTTGCATTGCACAGTATTGCCCATAGACTCTCTATGTGATGATTATAGAGCCTTGCATTGCACAGTACCGCCCATAGACTCTCTATGTGATGATTATAGAGCCTTGCATTGCACAGTACCGCCCATAGACTCTCTATGTGATGATTATAGAGCCTTGCATTGCACAGTACCGCCCATAGACTCTCTATGTGATGATTATAGAGCCTTGCATTGCACAGTACCACCCATAGACTCTCTATGTGATGATTATAGAGCCTTGCATTGCACAGTACCGCCCATAGACTCTCTATGTGATTATAGAGCCTTGCATTGCACAGTACCGCCCATAGACTCTCTATGTGATGATTATAGAGCCTTGCATTGCACAGTACCGCCCATAGACTCTCTATGTGATGATTATAGAGCCTTGCATTGCACAGTACTGCCCACAGACTCTCTATCTGATGATTATAGAACCTTGCATTGCACAGTACCGCCAATAGACTCTCTATGTGATGATTATAGAGCCTTGCATTGCACAGTACCGCCCATAGACTCTCTATGTAATGATTATAGAGCCTAGCATTGCACACTACTGCCCATAGACTCTCTATGTGATGATTATAGAGCCTTGCATTGCACAGTACCGCCCATAGACTCTCTATGTGATGATTATAGAGCCTAGCATTGCACAGTATTGCCTATAGACTCTCTATGTGATGATTATAGAGCCTTGCATTGCACAGTATTGCCCATAGACTCTCTATGTGATGATTATAGAGCCTTGCATTGCACAGTACCGCCCATAGACTCTCTATGTGATGATTATAGAGCCTTGCATTGCACAGTACCGCCCATAGACTCTATGTGATGATTATAGAGCCTTGCATTGCACAGTACCGCCCATAGAGTCTCTATGTGATGATTATAGAGCCTTGCATTGCACAGTACCACCCATAGACTCTCTATGTGATGATTATAGAGCCTTGCATTGCACAGTACCGCCCATAGACTCTCTATGTGATGATTATAGAGCCTTGCATTGCACAGTACCGCCCATAGACTCTCTATGTGATGATTATAGAGCCTTGCATTGCACAGTCCCGCCCATAGACTCTCTATGTGATGATTATAGAGTCTTGCATTGCACAGTACCGCCCATAGACTCTCTATGTGATGATTATAGAGCCTTGCATTGCAGTACCGCCCATAGACTCTCTATGTGATGATTATAGAGCCTTGCATTGCAGTACCGCCCATAGACTCTCTATGTGATGATTATAGAGCCTTGCATTGCACAGTACCGCCCATAGACTCTCTATCTGATGATTATAGAGACTTGCATTGCACAGTACCGCCCATAGACTCTCTATGTGATGATTATAGAGCCTTGCATTGCACAGTACCGCCCATAGACTCTCTATGTGATGATTATAGAGCCTTGCATTGCACAGTACCGCCCATAGACTCTCTATGTGATGATTATAGAGCCTTGCATTGCACAGTACCGCCCATAGACTCTATGTGATGATTATAGACCCTTGTATTGCACAGTACCGCCCATAGACTCTCTATGTGATGATTATAGAGCCTTGCATTGCACAGTACCGCCCATAGATTCTCTATCTGATGATTATAGAGCCTTGAATTGCACAGTAACACCCATAGACTGTCTATGTGATGATTATAGAGCCTTGAATTGCACAGTAACACCCATAGACTTTCTATGTGATGATTATAGAGCCTTGCATTGCACAGTACTGCCCATAGACTCTCTATGTGATGAGTATAGAGCCTTGCATTGCACAGTACCGCCCATAGACTTTCTATCTGATGATTATAGAGCCTTGCATTGCACAGTACCACCCATAGACTCTCTATGTGATGATTATAGAGCCTTGCATTGCACAGTACTGCCCATAGACTCTCTATCTGATGATTATAGAGCCTTGCATTGCACAGTACCGCCCATAGACTCTCTATGTGATGATTATAGAGCCTTGCATTGCACAGTACCGCCCATAGACTCTCTATGTGATGATTATAGAGCCTTGCATTGCACAGTACCGCCCATACACTCTCTATGTGATGAATATAGAGCCTTGCATTGCACAGTATCGCCGATAGACTCTCTTTGTGATGATTTTAGAGCCTTGCATTGCACAGTACTGCCCATAGACTTTCTATGTGATGATTATAGAGCCTTGCATTGCACAGTACCGCCCATAGACTCTCTATGTGATGATTATAGAGCCTTGCATTGCACAGTACCGCCCACAGACTCTCTATATGATGATTATAGAGCCTTGCATTGCACAGTAACACCCATAGACTCTCTATCTGATGATTATAGAGCCTTGCATTGCACAGTACCGCCCATAGACTCTCTATGTGATGATTATAGAGCCTTGCATTGCACAGTACCGCCCATAGACTCTCTATGTGATGATTATAGAGCCTAGCATTGCACACTACTGCCCATAGACTCTCTATGTGATGATTATAGAGCCTTGCATTGCACAGTACCGCCCATAGACTCTCTATGTGATGATTATAGAGCCTAGCATTGCACAGTATTGCCTATAGACTCTCTATGTGATGATTATAGAGCCTTGCATTGCACAGTATTGCCCATAGACTCTCTATGTGATGATTATAGAGCCTTGCATTGCACAGTACCGCCCATAGACTCTCTATGTGATGATTATAGAGCCTTGCATTGCACAGTACCGCCCATAGACTCTCTATGTGATGATTATAGAGCCTTGCATTGCACAGTACCGCCCATAGAGTCTCTATGTGATGATTATAGAGCCTTGCATTGCACAGTACCACCCATAGACTCTCTATGTGATGATTATAGAGCCTTGCATTGCACAGTACCGCCCATAGACTCTCTATGTGATGATTATAGAGCCTTGCATTGCACAGTACCGCCCATAGACTCTCTATGTGATGATTATAGAGCCTTGCATTGCACAGTACCGCCCATAGAGTCTCTATGTGATGATTATAGAGCCTTGCATTGCACAGTCCCGCCCATAGACTCTCTATGTGATGATTATAGAGCCTTGCATTGCACAGTACCGCCCATAGACTCTCTATGTGATGATTATAGAGCCTTGCATTGCAGTACCGCCCATAGACTCTCTATGTGATGATTATAGAGCCTTGCATTGCACAGTACCGCCCACAGACTCTCTATGTGATGATTATAGAGCCTTGCATTGCACAGTACCGCCCATAGACTCTCTATCTGATGATTATAGAGACTTGCATTGCACAGTACCGCCCATAGACTCTCTATGTGATGATTATAGAGCCTTGCATTGCACAGTACCGCCCATAGACTCTCTATGTGATGATTATAGAGCCTTGCATTGCACAGTACCGCCCATAGACTCTCTATGTGATGATTATAGAGCCTTGCATTGCACAGTACCGCCCATAGACTCTATGTGATGATTATAGACCCTTGTATTGCACAGTACCGCCCATAGACTCTCTATGTGATGATTATAGAGCCTTGCATTGCACAGTACCGCCCATAGATTCTCTATCTGATGATTATAGAGCCTTGAATTGCACAGTAACACCCATAGACTGTCTATGTGATGATTATAGAGCCTTGAATTGCACAGTAACACCCATAGACTTTCTATGTGATGATTATAGAGCCTTGCATTGCACAGTACTGCCCATAGACTCTCTATGTGATGAGTATAGAGCCTTGCATTGCACAGTACCGCCCATAGACTTTCTATCTGATGATTATAGAGCCTTGCATTGCACAGTACCACCCATAGACTCTCTATGTGATGATTATAGAGCCTTGTATTGCACAGTACCGCCCATAGACTCTCTATGTGATGATTATAGAGCCTTGCATTGCACAGTACTGCCCATAGACTCTCTATCTGATGATTATAGAGCCTTGCATTGCACAGTACCGCCCATAGACTCTCTATGTGATGATTATAGAGCCTTGCATTGCACAGTACCGCCTATAGACTCTCTATGTGATGATTATAGAGCCTTGCATTGCACAGTACCGCCCATACACTCTCTATGTGATGAATATAGAGCCTTGCATTGCACAGTATCGCCGATAGACTCTCTTTGTGATGATTTTAGAGCCTTGCATTGCACAGTACCGCCCATAGACTTTCTATGTGATGATTATAGAGCCTTGCATTGCACAGTACCGCGCATAGACTCTCTATGTGATGATTATAGAGCCTTGCATTGCACAGTACCGCCCACAGACTCTCTATGTGATGATTATAGAGCCTTGTATTGCACAGTACCGCCCACAGACTCTCTATGTGATGATTATAGAGCCTTGCATTGCACAGTACCACCCATAGACTCTCTATGTGATGATTATAGAGCCTTGCATTGCACAGTAACACCCATAGACTCTCTATCTGATGATTATAGAGCCTTGCATTGCACAGTACCGCCCATAGACTCTCTATGTGATGATTATAGAGCCTTGCATTGCACAGTACCGCCCACAGACTCTCTATGTGATGATTATAGAGCCAAGCAATGCACAGTATTGCCCATAGACTCTCTATGGGATGATTATAGAGCCTTGCATTGCACAGTATTGCCCATAGACTCTCTATGGGATGATTATAGAGCCTTGCATTGCACAGTACCACCCATAGACTCTCTATCTGATGATTATAGAGCCTTGCATTGCACATTACCGCCCACAGACTCTCTATGTGATGATTATAGAGCCTTGCATTGCACAGTACCACCCATAGACTCTCTATGTGATGATTATAGAGCCTTGCATTGCAGAGTAACACCCATAGACTCTCTATCTGATGATTATAGAGCCTTGCATTGCACAGTACCGCCCATAGACTCTCTATGTGATGATTATAGAGCCTTGCATTGCACAGTACCGCCCATAGACTCTCTATGTGATGATTATAGAGCCAAGCATTGCACAGTATTGCCCATAGACTCCCTATGTGATGATTATAGAGCCTTGCATTGCACAGTATTGCCCACAGACTCTCTATGTGATGATTATAGAGCCTTGCATTGCACAGTACCACCCATAGACTCTCTATGTGATGATTATAGAGCCTTGCATTGCACAGTACCGCCCATAGACTCTCTATGTGATGATTATAGAGCCTTGCATTGCACAGTACCGCCCATAGACTCTCTATGTGATGATTATAGAGCCTTGCATTGCACAGTACCGCCCATAGACTCTCTATGTGTTGATTATAGAGCCTAGCATTGCACAGTATTGCCCATAGACTCTCTACGTGATGATTATAGAGCCTTGCATTGCACAGTACCGCCCATAGACTCTCTATGTGATGATTATAGAGCCTTGCATTGCACAGTATTGCCCATAGACTCTCTATGTGATGATTATAGACCCTTGCATTGCACAGTACCGCCCATAGACTCTCTATGTGATGATTATAGAGCCTTGCATTGCAGAGTAACACCCATAGACTCTCTATCTGATGATTATAGAGCCTTGCATTGCACAGTACCGCCCATAGACACTCTATGTGATGATTATAGAGCCTTGTATTGCAGTACCACCCATAGACTCTCTATGTGATTAATATAGAGCCTTGCATTGCAGTACCACCCATAGACTCTCTTTGTGATGATTATAGAGCCTTGCATTGCACAGTACCGCCCATAGACTCTCTATCTGATTATTATAGAGCCTTGCATTGCACAGTACCGCCCACAGACTCTCTATGTGATGATTATAGAGCCTTGCATTGCACAGTACCACCCATAGACTCTCTATGTGATGATTATAGAGCCTTGCATTGCACAGTACCACCCATAGACTCTCTATGTGATGATTATAGAGCCTTGCATTGCACAGTACCGCCCAAAGACTCTCTATGTGATGATTATAGAGCCTAGCATTGCACAGTATTGCCCATAGACTCTCTATGTGATGATTATAGAGCCTTGCATTGCACAGTATTGCCCATAGACTCTCTATGTGATGATTATAGACCCTTGCATTGCACAGTACCGCCCATAGACTCTCTATGTGATGATTATAGAGCCTTGCATTGCACAGTACCACCCATAGACTCTCTATGTGACATAATAGACACATCCCTACACTACCATCCCTCCCCTGACTGCCATATCATGGGCTCCCTACTCTAGCATCCCTTCCCTGACTGCCATATCATGGGCTCCCTACTCTACCATCCCTCCTATGACTGCCACATGATGGAACCCCTACTCTACCATCCCTCCAATGACTGCCGCATCATGGTCTCCCTACTCTACCATCCCTCCCCTGACTGCCACATCTTGGGCTCCCTACTCTACCATCCCTCCTATGACTGCCGCATCATGGACCCCCTACTCTACCATCCTTACTATGACTGCTGCATCATGGACCCCCTACTCTACCATCCCTCCTATGACTGCCACATCATGGGCTCCCTACTCTACCATCCCTCCCCTGACTGCCACATCATGGTCTTCCCACTCTACCATCCCTCCCCTGTCGCCTGACTGCCACATCATGGACCCCCTACTCTACCATCCCTCCCCTGACTGCCGCATCATGGACCCCCTACTCTACCATCCCTCCTATGACTGTCACATCATGGACCCCCTACTCTACTATCCCTCCCCTGACTGCCACATCATGGACCCCCTACTCTACTCTCCCTCCCCTGACTGCCACATCATGGACCCCCTACTCTACCATCCCTCCCCTGACTGCCGCATCATGGGCTCCCTACTCTACCATCCCTCCCCTGACTGCCACATCATGGGGTCCCTTCTCTACCATCCCTCCCCTGACTGCCGCATCATGGGCTCCCTACTCTACCATCCCTCCCCTGACTACCACATCATGGACTCCCTTCTCTACCATCCCTCCCCTGACTGCCACATCATGGACCCCCTACTCTACCATTCCTCCCCTGAGTGCCACATCATAGACCCCCTACTCTACCATCCCTTATAAGACTGCTGCATCATGGACCCCTATTCTAGCATTCCTCCCCTGACTGCCACATCATAGACCCCCGACTCTACCATCCCTCCCCTGACTGCCGCATCATGGGCTCCCTACTCTACCATCCCTCCCCTGACTGCCACATCATGGGCTCCCTACTCTACCATCCCTCCTCTGTCCCCTGACTGCCATATCATGGACCCCCTACTCTACCATCCCTCCCCTGGCTGCCACATCATGGACCCCCTACTTTACCATCCCTCCCCTGACTGCCACATCATGGACCTCCTACTCTATTATACCTCCCCTGACTGCCACATCATGGACCCGCTACTCTACCATCCCTCCGCTGACTGCCACATCATGGAGTTCCAACTCTACCATCCTTCCCCTGACTGCCACATCATGGGCTCCCTACTCTACCATCCCTCCCATGTCCCCTGACTGCCACATCATTGACCCCCTACTCTACCATCCCTCCCCTGACTGCTGCATCATGGACCCCCTACTCTACCATCCCTTCCCTGACTGCCGCATCATGGGCTCCCTACTCTACCATCCCTCCCCTGACCGGCACATCATGGGCTCCCTACTCTACCATCCCTCCCCTGACTGCCACATCATGGGCTCCCTACTCTACCATCCCTCCCCTGACTGCCGCATCATGGGCTGCCTACTCTACCATCCCTCCTATGACTGCCACATCATGGACTCCCTACTCTACCATCCCTCCTCTGACTGCCACATTCTACCGTCCCTCCCCTGACTGCCGCATCATGGGCTCCCTACTCTACCATCCCTCCCCTGACTGCCACATCATGGACTCCCTACTCTACTATCCCTCCACTGACTGCCGCATCATGGGCTCCCTACTCTACCATCCGTCCACTGACTGCCACATCATGGACTCCCTACTCTACCATCCCTCCTCTGACTGCCACATCATGGACCCTCTACTCTACCATCCCTCCCCTGACTGCCACATCATGGGCTGCCTACTCTACCATCCCTCCCCTGTCCCCTGACTGCCACATCATGGACCCCCTACGCTACCATCCCTCCCCTGACTGCCGCATCATGGACCCCCTACTCTACCATCCCTCCCCTGACTGCCGCATCATGGACCCCCTACTCTACCATCCCTCCCCTGACTGCCACATCATGGGCTCCCTACTCTACCATCCCTCCCCTGACTTCCACATCATGGACTCCCTACTCTACCATCCCTCCCCTGACTGCCACATCATGGACCCCCTACTCTACTCTCCCTCCCCTGACTGCCACATCATGGACCCCCTACTCTACCATCCCTCCCCTGACTGCCGCATCATGGGCTCCCTACTCTACCATCCCTCCCCTGACTGCCACATCATGGGGTCCCTTCTCTACCATCCCTCCCCTGACTGCCGCATCATGGGCTCCCTACTCTACCATCCCTCCCCTGACTACCACATCATGGACTCCCTTCTCTACCATCCCTCCCCTGACTGCCACATCATGGACCCCCTACTCTACCATTCCTCCCCTGAGTGCCACATCATAGACCCCCTACTCTACCATCCCTTATAAGACTGCTGCATCATGGACCCCTATTCTAGCATTCCTCCCCTGACTGCCACATCATAGACCCCCGACTCTACCATCCCTCCCCTGACTGCCGCATCATGGGCTCCCTACTCTACCATCCCTCCCCTGACTGCCACATCATGGGCTCCCTACTCTACCATCCCTCCTCTGTCCCCTGACTGCCATATCATGGACCCCCTACTCTACCATCCCTCCCCTGGCTGCCACATCATGGACCCCCTACTCTACCATCCCTCCCCTGACTGCCACATCATGGACCTCCTACTCTATTATACCTCCCCTGACTGCCACATCATGGACCCGCTACTCTACCATCCCTCCGCTGACTGCCACATCATGGAGTTCCAACTCTACCATCCTTCCCCTGACTGCCACATCATGGGCTCCCTACTCTACCATCCCTCCCATGTCCCCTGACTGCCACATCATTGACCCCCTACTCTACCATCCCTCCCCTGACTGCTGCATCATGGACCCCCTACTCTACCATCCCTTCCCTGACTGCCGCATCATGGGCTCCCTACTCTACCATCCCTCCCCTGACCGGCACATCATGGGCTCCCTACTCTACCATCCCTCCCCTGACTGCCACATCATGGGCTCCCTACTCTACCATCCCTCCCCTGACTGCCGCATCATGGGCTGCCTACTCTACCATCCCTCCTATGACTGCCACATCATGGACTCCCTACTCTACCATCCCTCCTCTGACTGCCACATTCTACCGTCCCTCCCCTGACTGCCGCATCATGGGCTCCCTACTCTACCATCCCTCCCCTGACTGCCACATCATGGACTCCCTACTCTACTATCCCTCCACTGACTGCCGCATCATGGGCTCCCTACTCTACCATCCGTCCCCTGACTGCCACATCATGGACTCCCTACTCTACCATCCCTCCCCTGACTGCCGCATCATGGACCCCCTACTCTACCATCCCTCCCCTGACTGCCGCATCATGGACCCCCTACTCTACCATCCCTCCCCTGACTGCCACATCATGGGCTCCCTACTCTACCATCCCTCCCCTGACTTCCACATCATGGACTCCCTCCTCTACCATCCCTCCCCTGACTGCCGCATCATGAGCTCCCTACTCTAACTTCCCTCCTATGACTGCCACATCATGGACTCCCTACTCTACCATCCCTCCTCTGACTGCCACATCATGGACCACCTACTCTACCATCCCTCCCCTGACTTCCACATCATGGACCCCCTACTCTACCATCCCTCCCCTGACTGCCACATCATGGACCCCCTACTCTACCATTCCTCCCCTGACTGCCACATCATAGACCCCCTACTCTATCATCCTTCCCCTGACTGCCACATCATGGACCCCCTACTCTACCATTCCTCCCCTGACTGCCACATCATAGACCCCCTACACTACCATCCCTCCCCTGACTGCCGCATCATGGACTCCCAACTGTACCATCCCTCCCCTGACTGCCACATCATGGACTCCCTACTCTACCATCCCTCCCCTGTCCCCTGACTGCCACATCATGGACCCCCTACTCTACCATGCCTCCTATGACTGCCACATCATGGGCTCCCTATTCTACCATCCCTCCTATGACTGCCGCATCATGGACCCCCTACTCTACCATCCCTCCCTGACTGCCACATCATGGACCCCCTACTCTAGCATCCCTCCTATGACTGCCACATCATGGACTCCTACTCTACTATCCCTCCCCTGACTGCCAAATCATGGACCCCCTACTCTACTATCCCTCCCCTGACTGCCACATCATGGACCACCTACTCTACTATTCCTCCCCTGACTGCCGCATCATGGACCCCCTACTCTACCCCCCCTGACTGCCGCATCATGGGCTCCCTACTCTACCATCCCTCCCCTGACTGCCACATCATGGACCCCCTACTCTACTATCACTCAGCTGACTGCCACATCATGGACCCCCTACTCTACCATCCCTCCCCGGACTGCCACATCATGGACCCCCTACTCTACCATTCCTCCCCTGACTGCCACATCATAGACCCCCTACTCTACCATCCCTCCCCTGACTGCCACATCATGGACCCCCTACTCTACCATTCCTCCCCTGACTGCCACATCATAGACCCCCTACTCTACCATCCCTCCCCTGACTGCCGCATCATGGACTCCCTACTGTACCATCCCTCCCCTGACTGCCACATCATGGACCCCCTACTCTACCATCCCTCCCCTTACTGCCACATTATAGACTCCCTACTCTACCATCCCTCCCCTGTCCCATGACTGCCACATCATGGACTCCCTACTCTACTATCCCTCCTAAGACTGCCACATCATGGACCCCCTACTCTACCATTCCTCCACTGACTGCCACATCATAGACCCCCTACTCTACCATCCCTCCCCTGACTGCCACATCATGGACCCCCTACTCTACCATTCCTCCCCTGACTGCCACATCATAGACCCCCTACTCTACCATCCCTCCCCTGACTGCCACATCATGGACCCCCTACTCTACCATTCCTCCCCTGACTGCCACATCATAGACCCCCTACTCTACCATCCCTACCCTGACTGCCGCATCATGGACTCCCAACTGTACCATCCCTCCCCTGACTGCCACATCATGGACCCTCTACTCTACCATCCCTCCCCTTACTGCCACATTATAGACTCCCTACTCTACCATCCCTCCCCTGTCCCATGACTGCCACATCATGGACTCCCTACTCTACGATCCCTCCTATGACTGCCACATCATGGACCCCCTACTCTAGCATCCCTCCTATGAATGCCGCATCATGGACCCCCTACTCTACCATCCCTCCCCTGACTGCCACATCATGGACCCCCTACTCTACTATCCCTCCCCTGACTGCCACATCATGGACCCCCTACTCTACCATCCGTCCCCTGACTGCCACATCATGGACTCCCTACTCTACCATCCCTCCCCTGACTGCCGCATCATGGACCCCCTACTCTACCATCCCTCCCCTGACTGCCGCATCATGGACCCCCTACTCTGCCATCCCTCCCCTGACTGCCACATCATGGGCTCCCTACTCTACCATCCCTCCCCTGACTTCCACATCATGGACTCCCTACTCTACCATCCCTCCCCTGACTGCCGCATCATGAGCTCCCTACTCTAACTTCCCTCCTATGACTGCCACATCATGGACTCCCTACTCTACCATCCCTCCTCTGACTGCCACATCATGGACCACCTACTCTACCATCACTCCCCTGACTTCCACATCATGGACCCCCTACTCTACCATCCCTCCCCTGACTGCCACATCATGGACCCCCTACTCTACCATTCCTCCCCTGACTGCCACATCATAGACCCCCTACTCTATCATCCTTCCCCTGACTGCCACATCATGGACCCCCTACTCTACCATTCCTCCCCTGACTGCCACATCATAGACCCCCTACACTACCATCCCTCCCCTGACTGCCGCATCATGGATTCCCAACTGTACCATCCCTCCCCTGACTGCCACATCATGGACTCCCTACTCTACCATCCCTCCCCTGTCCCCTGACTGCCACATCATGGACCCCCTACTCTACCATGCCTCCTATGACTGCCACATCATGGGCTCCCTATTCTACCATCCCTCCTATGACTGCCGCATCATGGACCCCCTACTCTACCATCCCTCCCTGACTGCCACATCATGGACCCCCTACTCTAGCATCCCTCCTATGACTGCCACATCATGGACTCCTACTCTACTATCCCTCCCCTGACTGCCAAATCATGGACCCCCTACTCTACTATCCCTCCCCTGACTGCCACATCATGGACCACCTACTCTACTATTCCTCCCCTGACTGCCGCATCATGGACCCCCTACTCTACCCCCCCCCTGACTGCCGCATCATGGGCTCCCTACTCTACCATCCCTCCCCTGACTGCCACATCATGGACCCCCTACTCTACTATCACTCAGCTGACTGCCACATCATGGACCCCCTACTCTAGCATCCCTCCTATGACTGCCGCATCATGGGCTCCCTACTCTACCATCCCTCCCCTGACTGCCACATCATGGACCCCCTACTCTACCATCCCTCCCCGGACTGCCACATCATGGACCCCCTACTCTACCATTCCTCCCCTGACTGCCACATCATAGACCCCCTACTCTACCATCCCTCCCCTGACTGCCACATCATGGACCCCCTACTCTACCATTCCTCCCCTGACTGCCACATCATAGACCCCCTACTCTACCATCCCTCCCCTGACTGCCGCATCATGGACTCCCTACTGTACCATCCCTCCCCTGACTGCCACATCATGGACCCCCTACTCTACCATCCCTCCCCTTACTGCCACATTATAGACTCCCTACTCTACCATCCCTCCCCTGTCCCATGACTGCCACATCATGGACTCCCTACTCTACGATCCCTCCTATGACTGCCACATCATGGACCCCCTACTCTAGCATCCCTCCTATGAATGCCGCATCATGGACCCCCTACTCTACCATCCCTACCCTGACTGCCACATCATGGACCCCCTACTCTACTATCCCTCCCCTGACTGCCACATCATGGACCCCCTACTCTACTATCCCTCCCCTGACTGCCACATCATGGACCCCCTACTCTACTATTCCTTTCCCTGACTGCCGCATCATGGACCCCCTACTCTACCCCCCCCCCTGACTGCCGCATCATGGGCTCCCTACTCTACCATCCCTCCCCTGACTGCCACATCATGGGCTCCCTACTCTACCTTCCCTCCCCTGACTGCCACATTATGGGCTCCTTACTCTACCTTCCCTCCTATGACTGCCACATCATGGACTACCTACTCTACCTTCCCTCCTTTGACTGCCACATCATGGACCCCCTACTCTACTATCACTCTGCTGACTGCCACATCATGGACCCCCTACTCTAGCAACCCTCCTATGACTGCCGCATCATGGGCTCCCTACTCTACCATCCCTCCCCTGACTGCCACATCATGGACCCCCTACTCTACCATTCCTCCACTGACTGCCACATCATAGACCCCCTACTCTACCATCCCTCCCCTGACTGCCACATCATGGACCCCCTACTCTACCATCCCTCCCCTGACTGCCACATCATAGACCCCCTACTCTACCATCCCTCCCCTGACTGCCACATCATGGACCCCCTACTCTACCATTCCTCCCCTGACTGCCACATCATAGACCCCCTACTCTACCATCCCTACCCTGACTGCCGCATCATGGACTCCCAACTGTACCATCCCTCCCCTGACTGCCACATCATGGACCCTCTACTCTACCATCCCTCCCCTTACTGCCACATTATAGACTCCCTACTCTACCATCCCTCCCCTGTCCCATGACTGCCACATCATGGACTCCCTACTCTACGATCCCTCCTATGACTGCCACATCATGGACCCCCTACTCTAGCATCCCTCCTATGAATGCCGCATCATGGACCCCCTACTCTACCATCCCTCCCCTGACTGCCACATCATGGACCCCCTACTCTACTATCCCTCCCCTGACTGCCACATCATGGACCCCCTACTCTACTATCCCTCCCCTGACTGCCACATCATGGACCCCCTACTCTACTATCCCTCCCCTGACTGCCGCATCATGGACCCCCTACTCTACCCCCCCCCTGACTGCGGCATCATGTGTTCCCTACTCTACCATCCCTCCCCTGACTTCCACATCATGGACCCCTACTCTACCATCCCTCCCCTGACTGCCGCATCATGGGCTCCCTACTCTACCATCCCTCCCCTGACTGCCATATCATGGACTCCCTACTCTACCATCCCTCCTATGAGTGCCACATCATGGACTCCCTACTGTACCATCTCTCCCCTGTCCCCTGACTGCCACATCATGGACTCCCTACTCTACCACCCCCCGACTGCCACATCATGGGCTCCCTACTCTACCATCCCTCCCCTGACTGCCGCATCATGGGCTCCCTACTCTACTATCCCTCCCCTGACTGTCGCATCATGGGCTCCCTTCTCTACCGTTCATCCCCTGACTGCCGCATCATGGGCTCCCTTCTCTACCATTCCTCCCCTGACTGCCGCATCACGGACCCCCTACTCTACCATCCCTCCCCTGACTGCCACATCATGGACCCCCTACTCTACCATCCCTCCTCTGACTGCCACATCACGGACTCCCTACTCTACCATCCCTCCTCTGACTGCCACATCATGGACCCCCTACTCTACTATCCCTCCCCTGACTGCCACATCATGGACCCCTACTCTACCATCCCTCCCCTGACTGCCACATCATGGGCTCCCTACTCTAACATCCCTCCCCTGACTGCCACATCATGGACTCCCTACTCTACCATCCCTCCTATGACTGCCACATTATGGACTCTTACTCTACCATCCCTCCTATGACTGCCACATCCTGGGCTCCCTACTCTAACATCCCTCCCCTGACTGCCACATCATGGACTCCCTACTCTACCATCCCTCCTATGACTGCCACATCATGGACTCTTACTCTACCATCCCTCCTATGACTGCCACATCATGGACCCCCTACTCTACCATCCCTCCTCTGACTGCCACATCATGGACCCCCTACTCTACTATCCCTCCTATGAGTGCCACATCATGGACCCCCTACTCTACCATCCCTCCTATGACTGCCACATCATGGGCTCCCTACTCTACCATCCCTCCTATGACTGCCACATCATGGACTCCCTACTCTACCATCCCTCCCCTGACTGCCTCTACCATTCCTCCCCTGACTGCCGCATCATGGGCTCTCTACTCTACCATTATTCCCCTGACTGCCGCATCATGGGCTCCCTACTCTACCATCCCTCCTATGACTGCCGCATCATGGTCTCCCTACTCTACCATCCCTCCCCTGACTGCTGCATCATGGGCTCCCTACTCTACCATCCCTCCCCTGACCGCCATATCATGGGCTCCCTACTCTACATTCCTCCCCTGACTGCCACATCATGGACCCCCTACTCTACCGTCCCTCCCCTGACTGCCGCATCATGGACCCCCTACTCTATCACCAGCCCTGACTGCCGCATCATGGACTCCCTACTCTACCATCCCTCCCCTGACTGCCACATCATAGACCCCCTACTCTACCATCCCTCCTCTGACTGCCACATCACGGACTCCCTACTCTACCATCCCTCCTCTGACTGCCACATCATGGACCCCCTACTCTACTATCCCTCCCCTGACTGCCACATCATGGACCCCTACTCTACCATCCCTCCCCTGACTGCCACATCATGGGCTCCCTACTCTAACATCCCTCCCCTGACTGCCACATCATGGACTCCCTACTCTACCATCCCTCCTATGACTGCCACATTATGGACTCTTACTCTACCATCCCTCCTATGACTGCCACATCCTGGGCTCCCTACTCTAACATCCCTCCCCTGACTGCCACATCATGGACTCCCTACTCTACCATCCCTCCTATGACTGCCACATCATGGACTCTTACTCTACCATCCCTCCTATGACTGCCACATCATGGACCCCCTACTCTACCATCCCTCCTCTGACTGCCACATCATGGACCCCCTACTCTACTATCCCTCCTATGAGTGCCACATCATGGACCCCCTACTCTACCATCCCTCCTATGACTGCCACATCATGGGCTCCCTACTCTACCATCCCTCCTATGACTGCCACATCATGGACTCCCTACTCTACCATCCCTCCCCTGACTGCCTCTACCATTCCTCCCCTGACTGCCGCATCATGGGCTCTCTACTCTACCATTATTCCCCTGACTGCCGCATCATGGGCTCCCTACTCTACCATCCCTCCTATGACTGCCGCATCATGGTCTCCCTACTCTACCATCACTCCTCTGACTACTGCATCATGGGCTCCCTACTCTACCATCCCTCCCCTGACCGCCATATCATGGGCTCCCTACTCTACATTCCTCCCCTGACTGCCACATCATGGACCCCCTACTCTACCGTCCCTCCCCTGACTGCCGCATCATGGACCCCCTACTCTATCACCAGCCCTGACTGCCGCATCATGGACTCCCTACTCTACCATCCCTCCCCTGACTGCCACATCATAGACCCCCTACTCTACCATTCCTCCCCTGACTGCCGCATCATAGACCCCCTACTCTACCCCCCCCCTGACTGCTGCATCATGGACTCCCTACTCTACCATCCCTCCCCTGACTGCCACATCACAGACCCCCTACTCTACCATCCCTCCCCTGACTGCCACATCACAGACCCCCTACTCTACCATCCCTCCCCTGACTGCCACATCATAGACCTCCTACTCTACCATTCCTCCCCTGACTGCCACATCATGGGCTCCCTACTCTACTATCCCTCCCCTGACTGCCGCATCATGGGTGGTCAGGGCACATTGGGGTACACAGTGTATGATGAGCGGTACAGGGATGGTCAGGGCACGTTGGGGTACACACAGGGTGTAGGATGGGGGTACAGGGATGGTCAGGGCACATTGGGGTACACAGTGTATGATGAGGGGTACAGGGATGGTCAGGGCACATTGGGGTACACACATGGTGTAGGATGAGGGGTACAGGGATGGTCAGGGCACATTCGGGTACACACAGGGTGTAGGATGGGGGTACAGGGATGGTCAGGGCACATTGGGGTGCACAGGGTGTAGGATGAGGGTTACAGGGATGGGCAGGGCACATTGGGGTACACAGGGTGTAGGATGGGGGTACAGGGATGGTCAGGGCACATTGGGGTACACACAGGGTGTAGGATGGGGGTACAGGGATGGTCAGGGCACATTGGGGTACACAGTGTATGATGAGGGGTACAGGGATGGTCAGGGCACATTGGGGTACACAGGGTGTAGGATGGGGGTACAGGGATGGTCAGGGCACATTGGGGGACACAGGGTGTAGGATGGGGGTACTGGGATGGTCAGGGCACATTGGGGTACACACAGGGTGTAGGATGGGGGTACAGGGATGGTCAGGGGACACACAGGGTGTAGGATGGGAGTACAGGGATGGTCAGGGCACATTGGGGTACACACAGGGTGTAGGATGGGGGTACAGGGATGGTCAGGGCACTTTGGGGTACACATAGGATGTAGGATGGGGGTACAGGGATGGTCAGGGCACATTGGGGTACACACAGGGTGTAGGATGGGGGTACAGGGATGGTCAGGGCACATTGGGGTAAACAGGGTGTAGGATGAGGGTTACAGGGATGGTCAGGGCACATTGGGGTACACAGGGTGTAGGATGGGGGGTACAGGGATGGTCAGGGCACTTTGGGGTACACAGTGTATGATGAGGGGTACAGGGATGGTCAGGGAATATTGGGGTACACAGGGTGTAGGATGGGGGTACAGGGATGGTCAGGGCACAATGGGGTACACACAGGGTGTAGGATGGGGATACAGGGATGGTCAGGGCACATTGGGGTACACACAGGGTGTAGGATGGGGGGTAGAGGGATGGTCAGGGCATATTGGGGTACACAGTGTAGGATGAGGGGTACGGGGATGGTCAGGGCACATTAGGGTACACAGTGTAGGATGAGGGGTACGGGGATGGTCAGGGCACATTGGGGTACAGTGTAGGATGAGGGGTACGGGGATGGTCAGGGCACATTGGGGTACACACAGGGTGTAGGATGAGGGGTACGGGGATGGTCAGGGCACATTGGGGTACACAGTATATGATGAGGGGTACAGGGATGGTCAGGGCACATTGGGGTACACACAGGGTGTAGGATGGGGGTACAGGGATGGTCAGGGCACATTGGGGTACACAGTGTAGGATGGGGGTAGAGGGGATGGTCAGGGCACATTGGGGTACACACAGGGTGTAGGATGGGGGGTAGAGGGATGGTCAGGGCACATTGGGGTACACACAGGGTGTAGGATGGGGGTAGAGGGATGGTCAGGGCACATTGGGGTACACACAGGGTGTAGTATGGGGTACAGGGATGGTCAGGGCACATTGGGGTACACACAGGGTGTAGGATGGGGGTACAGGGATGGTCAGGGCACATTGGGGTACACACAGGGTGTAGTATGGGGTACAGGGATGGTTAGGGCACATTGGGGTACACACAGGGTGTAGGATGGGGGTACAGGGATGGTCAGGGGACATTGGGGTACACACAGGGTGTAGGATGGGGGTAGAGGGATGGTCAGGGCACATTGGGGTACACACGGTGTAGGATGGGGGTAGAGGGATGGTCAGGGCACATTGGGGTACACACAGGGTGTAGTATGGGGTACAGGGATGGTCAGGGCACATTGGGGTACACACAGGGTGTAGGATGGGGGTACAGGGATGGTCAGGGCACATTGGGGTACACACAGGGTGTAGTATGGGGTACAGGGATGGTTAGGGCACATTGGGGTACACACAGGGTGTAGGATGGGGGTAGAGGGATGGTCAGGGCACATTGGGGTACACACAGGGTGTAGTATGGGGTACAGGGATGGTCAGGGCACATTGGGGTACACACAGGGTGTAGGATGGGGGTACAGGGATGGTCAGGGCACATTGGGGTACACACAGGGTGTAGTATGGGGTACAGGGATGGTTAGGGCACATTGGGGTACACACAGGGTGTAGGATGGGGGTAGAGGGATGGTCAGGGCACATTGGGGTACACACAGGGTGTAGGATGGGGGTAGAGGGATGGTCAGGGCACATTGGGGTACACACAGGGTGTAGGATGGGGGTAGAGGGATGGTCAGGGCACATTGGGGTACACACAGGGTGTAGGATGGGGGTAGAGGGATGGTCAGGGCACATTGGGGTACACACAGGGTGTAGGATGGGGGTAGAGGGATGGTCAGGGCACATTGGGGTACACACAGGGTGTAGGATGGGGGTAGAGGGATGGTCAGGGCACATTGGGGTACACACAGGGACCCCTCAGACACTGATCCTGTGACGTAGGAGGGCGGGTGCAGTCTCCGGAGTTTGTACAGCTGTGGGCGTGGCTTAAGGAAGCATGTGAGGGAAAGAAGGCGTGGCTATACAGCTGGAAGGGGCGTGGCGGCAGCGTTTCCCGCCCTGTTTGGGGAGCTGCGCGTTGACGTCAGACGCTGCCCCGGGACTGTGCGCGACGGAGAAGTAATCGAGGCCGCGGCTCCGGGCACCACCAGGCCGCAGAATGGGGGAGACCAAGGTGATCTATCACCTGGACGAGGAGGAGACTCCCTACCTGGTGAAGGTGCCGGTGCCGGCTCAGGACATCAGGCTGCGGGACTTCAAGGCGGCGCTGGGCCGGGGACATGCCAAGTACTTCTTCAAGGCCATGGACCAGGACTTCGGGTAACTCTCACCCCCCTATGCCTCTCCCTGCCCCTATACACTGTGTATAACACCCCTGTACCCCCCCTATGCCTCTCCCTGCCCCTATACACTGTGTATAACACCCCTGTACCCCCCTATGCCTCTCCCTGCCCCTATACACTGTGTATAACACCCCTGTACCCCCCCTATGCCTCTCCCTGCCCCTATACACTGTGTATAACACCCCTGTACCCCCCTATGCCTCTCCCTGCCCCTATACACTGTGTATAACACCCCTGTACCCCCCTATGCCTCTCCCTGCCCCTATACACTGTGAATAACACCCCTGTACCCCCCTATGCCTCTCCCTGCCCCTATACACTGTGTATAACACCCCTGTACCCCCCTATGCCTCTCCCTGCCCCTATACACTGTGTATAACACCCCTGTACCCCCCTATGCCTCTCCCTGCCCCTATACACTGTGTATAACACCCCTGTACCCCCCTATGCCTCTCCCTGCCCCTATACACTGTGAATAACACCCCTGTACCCCCCTATGCCTCTCCCTGCCCCTATACACTGTGTATAACACCCCTGTACCCCCCTATGCCTCTCCCTGCCCCTATACACTGTGTATAACACCCCTGTACCCCCCTATGCCTCTCCCTGCCCCTATACACTGTGAATAACACCCCTGTACCCCCCTATGCCTCTCCCTGCCCCTATACACTGTGTATAATACCCCTGTACCCCCCCTATGCCTCTCCCTGCCCCTATACACTGTGTATAACACCCCTGTACCCCCCCTATGCCTCTCCCTGCCCCTATACACTGTGTATAACACCCCTGTACCCCCCTATGCCTCTCCCTGCCCCTATACACTGTGTATAACACCCCTGTACCCCCCCTATGCCTCTCCCTGCCCCTATACACTGTGTATAACACCCCTGTACCCCCCTATGCCTCTCCCTGCCCCTATACACTGTGAATAACACCCCTGTACCCCCCTATGCCTCTCCCTGCCCCTATACACTGTGTATAACACCCCTGTACCCCCCCTATGCCTCTCCCTGCCCCTATACACTGTGTATAACACCCCTGTACCCCCCTATGCCTCTCCCTGCCCCTATACACTGTGTATAACACCCCTGTACCCCCCTATGCCTCTCCCTGCCCCTATACACTGTGTATAACACCCCTGTACCCCCCCTATGCCTCTCCCTGCCCCTATACACTGTGTATAACACCCCTGTACCCCCCTATGCCTCTCCCTGCCCCTATACACTGTGAATAACACCCCTGTACCCCCCTATGCCTCTCCCTGCCCCTATACACTGTGTATAATACCCCTGTACCCCCCCCTATGCCTCTCCCTGCCCCTATACACTGTGTATAACACCCCTGTACCCCCCCTATGCCTCTCCCTGCCCCTATACACTGTGTATAACACCCCTGTACCCCCCTATGCCTCTCCCTGCCCCTATACACTGTGTATAACACCCCTGTACCCCTATATTCCTCTCCCTGCCCCTATACACTGTGTATAACACCCCTGTACCCCCCCTATGCCTCTCCCTGCCCCTATACACTGTGTATAACACCCCTGTACCCCCCCTATGCCTCTCCCTGCCCCTTTACACTGTGTATAACACCCCTGTACCCCCCCTATGCCTCTCCCTGCCCCTATACACTGTGTATAACACCCCTGTACCCCCCTATGCCTCTCCCTGCCCCTATACACTGTGTATAACACCCCTGTACTCCTATATACCTCTCCCTGCCCCTATACACTGTGTATAACACCCCTGTACCCCCCTATGCCTCTCCCTGCCCCTACAGTGTATAACACCCCTGTACCCCCCCTATGCCTCTCCCTGCCCCTATACACTGTGTATAACACCCCTGTACCCCCCCTATGCCTCTCCCTGCCCCTATACACTGTGTATAACACCCCTGTACCCCCCTATGCCTCTCCCTGCCCCTATACACTGTGTATAACACTCCTGTACTCCCCCTATGCCTCTCCCTGCCCCTATACACTGTGTATAACACTCCTGTACTCCTATATACCTCTCCCTGCCCCTATACACTGTGTATAACACCCCTGTACCCCTATATACCTCTCCCTGCCCCTATACACTGTGTATAACACCCCTGTACCCCTATATACCTCTCCCTGCCCCTATACACTGTGTATAACACCCCTGTACCCCTATATACCTCTCCCTGCCCCTATACACTGTGTATAACACCCCTGTACCCCTATATACCTCTCCCTGCCCCTATACACTGTGTATAACACCCCTGTACCCCTATATTCCTCTCCCTGCCCCTATACACTGTGTATAACACCCCTGTACCCCTATATACCTCTCCCTGCCCCTACACACTGTGTATAACACCCCTGTACCCCCCTATGCCTCTCCCTGCCCCTATACACAGTGTATAACACCCCTGTACCCCCCTATGCCTCTCCCTGCCCCTATACACTGTGTATAACACCCCTGTACCCCCCCTATGCCTCTCCCTGCCCCTATACACTGTGTATAACACCCCTGTACCCCCCTATGCCTCTCCCTGCCCCTATACACTGTGTATAACACCCCTGTACCCCCCCTATGCCTCTCCCTGCCCCTATACACTGTGTATAACACCCCTGTACCCCCCTATGCCTCTCCCTGCCCCTATACACTGTGTATAACACCCCTGTACTCCCCTATGCCTCTCCCTGCCCCTATACACTGTGTATAACACCCCTGTACCCCCCCTATGCCTCTCCCTGCCCCTATACACTGTGTATAACACCCCTGTACCCCCCTATGCCTCTCCCTGCCCCTACACAGTGTATAACACCCCTGTACCCCCCCTATGCCTCTCCCTGCCCCTATACACTGTGTATAACACCCCTGTACCCCCCCTATGCCTCTCCCTGCCCCTATACACTGTGTATAACACCCCTGTACCTCTATATTCCTCTCCCTGCCCCTATACACTGTGTATAATACCCCTGTACCCCCCCTATGCCTCTCCCTGCCCCTATACACTGTGTATAACACCCCTGTACCCCCCCTATGCCTCTCCCTGCCCCTTTACACTGTGTATAACACCCCTGTACCCCCCCTATGCCTCTCCCTGCCCCTACACAGTGTATAACACCCCTGTACCCCCCCTATGCCTCTCCCTGCCCCTATACACTGTGTATAACACCCCTGTACTCCCCCTATGCCTCTCCCTGCCCCTATACACTGTGTATAACACCCCTGTACCCCCCCTATGCCTCTCCCTGCCCCTATACACTGTGTATAACACCCCTGTACCCCCCCTATGCCTCTCCCTGCACCTTTACACTGTGTATAACACCCCTGTACCCCCCCTATGCCTCTCCCTGCCCCTATACACTGTGTATAACACCCCTGTACCCCCCTATGCCTCTCCCTGCCCCTATACACTGTGTATAACACCCCTGTACTCCTATATACCTCTCCCTGCCCCTATACACTGTGTATAACACCCCTGTACCCCCCCTATGCCTCTCCCTGCCCCTATACACTGTGTATAACACCCCTGTACCCCCCCTATGCCTCTCCCTGCCCCTATACACTGTGTATAACACCCCTGTACCCCCCCTATGCCTCTCCCTGCCCCTATACACTGTGTATAACACCCCTGTACCCCCCTATGCCTCTCCCTGCCCCTATACACTGTGTATAACACCCCTGTACCCCCCCTATGCCTCTCCCTGCCCCTATACACTGTGTATAACACTCCTGTACTCCCCCTATGCCTCTCCCTGCCCCTATACACTGTGTATAACACTCCTGTACTCCTATATACCTCTCCCTGCCCCTATACACTGTGTATAACACCCCTGTACCCCTATATACCTCTCCCTGCCCCTATACACTGTGTATAACACCCCTGTACCCCTATATACCTCTCCCTGCCCCTATACACTGTGTATAACACCCCTGTACCCCTATATACCTCTCCCTGCCCCTATACACTGTGTATAACACCCCTGTACCCCTATATTCCTCTCCCTGCCCCTATACACTGTGTATAACACCCCTGTACCCCTATATACCTCTCCCTGCCCCTACACACTGTGTATAACACCCCTGTACCCCTATATACCTCTCCCTGTACCCCTATATACCTCTCCCTGCCCTATACACTGTGTATAACACCCCTGTACTCCCTATATACCTCTCCCTGCCCCTATACACTGTGTATAACACTCCTATACCCCTACACACCTCTCCCTGCCCCTACACACTGTGTATAACACCCCTGTACCCCTACACACCTCTCCCTGCCCCTACACACTGTATATAACACCCCTGTACCCCTACACACCTCTCCCTGCCCCTACACACTGTATATAACACTCCTGTACCCCTACACACCTCTCCCTGCCCCTACACACTGTGTATAACATCCCTGTACCCCTACACACCTCTCCCTGCCCCTACACACTGTGTATAACATGCCTGTACCCCTACACACCTCTCCCTGCCCCTATACACTGTGTATAACACCCCTGTACCCCTTTATACCTCTCCCTGCCCCTATACACTGTGTATAACACCCCTGTACCCCTTTATACCTCTCCCTGCCCCTATACACTGTGTATAACACCCCTGTACTCCCTATATACCTCTCCCTGCCCCTATACACTGTGTATAACACCCCTGTACCCCCTATTTCTACTTCAGGGTCCACAGGGTGACCTTGGGGTATAGCTGGATCCTGGATCCTCAGGCACCACAGAGTTAAAGCTTTCAGCTGCTCCCAGGATGCACTTGGGTCCAACCTCCCCTATACCCTGCCCCGAGCCACAGGCACCTCAGTTTTAGATGGTGCCCGGCCGGAGTCGGGTCACCCTGCGGGGTGGGGGGCTGCAGGAGCAGCCCCCTAAAGCTTTTAATTTTTTATTTAACTTAGTTAAATTTATTTATTTTTTCCTACAGTTTTTCTCCAGAGCGGGAGTGCTGGGCTGTCTGTACAGACGCCCACGCTGCCGCTCCTTCTCCCTGCTGGCGCCGCGACGCCAGCACTGAACTGGGGATCGCGGCGGGAGAAGCCAGAGTCTGTACTAGCCGGACTCTGGTTTCCCCCGGGACTGCTGCCGGAAGACGCCGGGGAGATCAGGTAAGCCGCGCACCGCTGATTAGCGGCGGTGCGCGGGTTCCTTTCCAATGCAGTCCCATGCCCCCGGTCTAGGGGACAGACCCAGGGCGCTAGCGGTGGCGGCGGGCCCCCCCTCCAGCGGAGGCATACCCCGCCAGACCACTAGACCACCAGGGTTAATATCGCGGCAAGCGGGATGCCGGCAACCCGGGGGTTAATATGCTAGCCAAGGGAGGAAGCCTTCCCTCTCTAGCGGCTCCTCCCCTCAGCTCAGCGCGCCTTTCAGCTCGTAGTCTGGCGTCACTGAGCTGCACATTACTAGGCCACTCCTCCTCTGAGGTCTCCAGCGGCCATTTTCTCCAGTGGCAGCGCAGATACTCTCAGGGAGCACGCGGACCGGTCCCCCTGTGTACCTCTCCCCTGATTAAGGACAGCGTACACAGCACTATAGCCCTCCCAGACACTGAATCTGGGAGGGTGATTGTAGTGGAAAGGTGCAGTGAGTATATCTTCCTGCAGGGTATGTGACTTCTGCTAGTGCTGCCTGTCTGTGCTTATTTCTACTTACTGTCAGCCTGTACCTATCCCTTTCCTTCTCCTACAAGCCCTACAGGTGTGCGGGGGAAGGGTGTTTCTACTGACCTCACCTATATAGATCACGTATTTGTGAGGTCCGTCACATACAGTTGTGTGCTACACAGTGCCATATTGTGGGCTGTTGTTCAGCACACTGGTGAGTGCGCACGTTTTCTTCCTAAGTCATGTCTGAGGAGGAGATTGAGCACTCCGTGGCTCCGGTATTGTTCTCCTGCAGGCGCTGTTCTGCAGGAGTGGATAGGGAGGATTTGTCACAGGACGGCCTGTGCGGACGGTGCCAGGCGCTCCCTGGTATGTCTAAACCTCCTATGTCGCAGGAGCCACCATGGGCGATGTTTTCCCAGGTGCTGGTGTCCATCGCGGACCGTCTGTCGGTCCCGACTGCCGCCCCTACTAGGGCGTCGCCTCAGCCTGCCATCCCCCATTCCCCAGGTGTCCCACAATTATTGCAGACTCCCCCGGGGTCTCAGCCTGTTGGTCCCTATGCGGGGTTGCCAATGTATATGCAGCCCACCCCGGTGGCACAGCCGGCTGTGGTGCCGTTTCAGGCTCCTGTGGCAGCTCCTCCACCCTGGGTGGATGCGCTTTCCCACACTGTCCAAGATTTGGCGGCAACATCTTCGGCTTTTCAGTCGATGTTGCGCAGTGACGTGCCCTCCAGGGCGTCTAAACGCACAGTTATGGCGTAGGCTGCGCATCTTCTGGATTCTGAGGGATCCTCGGATGATGGTGAGGTGCAGGATGACTCAGCCTCAAATGCCTCAGTCCAGGAGGTAGACACTAAGTCTTCCATCAATGTGCGGGCTCTGGTTAAGGCGGTGCGGGCCATTCTTCTGATTGAGGATGAGGCACCCGCTCCCAAGTCGAGGTATCCTAGTTTTAAAAGAGCTAAGGTTACTTCTGCAGCGTTCCCCTTGTCTGATCAGTTGACTGACCACATGGCGGTGGCCTGGCAGACACCCAGTAAGCGTTTCCTGCCACAGAAACGCTTGGCGTCCAATTATCCATTCCCGGAGGCGCATTGTAAGAAATGGGAAACTCCGCCTGCAGTCGATTCCCATGTAACACGCCTCATCAGGAGTGCTACTTTGCCATTGCCGTCTATATCCTCGCTGAAGGATCCTACGGACAGGAAGGTGGAGACTTGTCTAAAGTCTATTTATTCTCTCTCAGGGGCTGTAGCCCGGCCGTCCATGGCCATCTCCTGGGTGGCCAAGGCCATTGAGGGGTGGGCCAACGCCTTGGAGGACGCGTTTACGGATGAAGCTCCGGACGTCCAGAGGGCGTTGTTAGGACAGATGAGAGATGCCGCCTCCTACATTGGAGAAGCATCTTTGGATGCTAGCCTGTTGACCGCTAGGGTTTCGGCGGCAGCAGTGTCTGCTCGTAGATCCTTGTGGTTGCGGTCTTGGAGAGCAGACGCAGATTCAAAGAAAGGCTTGGAGGCCTTACCTTTTAATGGAGAATTACTATTTGGTCCGGACCTGGACAAAATAGTAGATACCCTGGCGAAATCCAAGTCAGCCTTCCTCCCTTCAGCTACTACACCTGCTAAGGTCCGGAGCTCGGCCTTTCGTTCCTTTCGGGTTCAGGGCAAGGCAAAGGGTCAGTCCTTCCCGAGGCAGTCCGCACCCAAGACCGCCTCAAAGCCAAAGAAGCAAGCCTGGAGTGCTAGGCGCCCTTCTTCCAAGCCAGAAGATAAGCCTTCTGCGTGATGGGACGGGCCTCCCTCTGGGGGACCCCAGAGTGGGAGGCCGACTTCTTCAATTCGCCCAGTGCTGGCACAATACCACCACGGATGCCTGGGTGCGAGAAGTGGTCTCCCAGGGGTATGCCCTGTCTTTTCGGCGCAGGCCGCCTTGCCAGTTTTTTTGCACAAGTCCTTCTCAGGACAAAACCAAGACCTTACAGGTTCGGGAAGCCATAGAGGCCTTGCTGACGGCGGGGGTCATTATACCCGTACCACAGTCTCAACGTGGGATGGGGTCTCTGGGGACAGACCGGAGGCGCTAGCGGTGGCGGCGGGCTTCCCCTCCAGTGAGGCATACCCCGCGTGTCCACAGCCCACCAGGGATTATAGCGGCAGCGGGAGCCGGCATCCCGGGGGGTTAATTGCTAGCCAGGGGAGGAAGCCTTCCCTGTCTGGCGGCTCCTCCCCTCAGCTCAGCGCGCCTTTCAATACTACAGTCTGGCGTTGCTGAGCTGCTTCCTCCGCGGGCCACGCTTCTTCTGAGGTCTCCAGCGGCCATTATCTCTCGGTGGTGCTGCAGAACTCCTAGGATGACAGGGAGCCCAGTCCCCCTGCGTACCTCGCCATTTTGGGTGAGTGTACACAGCGCTATAGCCTTGCCAGACACTGAATCTGGGCAGTTGAATGTAGTGACATAATGCAGTATATTGTATGTCATGCTTATGTGTGTATGTATGTATATATATATCTATCTGCATTGTATGTGACTTATGCTAGTGCTGACAGTCTGTACTTTATTCTCACCTGTCAGTGTATATCTATCCCTTTTCTTCATCTGCCCTAATACAGCTGTACTTGGGGTGGTTCTTAGACCTCACATATATATACTTGTCAATATTTGTGAGGTTTGTCACATACTGTTGCGTGCTGCACGTTGCCACATTTTGGGTGGAACTGTGTGTTGCATACGCTGGTAATGGGTCCCTGCAGCTAATCTTAGCATCAGTCAGGACCAGTATAGCGCTGCTTGATATTTCCGCCAAGAGGGTTGGTCAGATAGGTCTGGCCAGGAGATAGAGCGTTATACTGCACCCATTTTTACTATCCTGCAAGTCATGTGCTGCGGGTGTTAGTGCGGAGGATTTGACTCATAAAGGGTTCCGTATGTGGCGTCATCTGGTGCCGGCCCCTTTCACGACCCCCTTGGGCGGTTTGTTTCTCGGGATCCTCTCAATTGAGGATCGCCGGGCGGGCCCCATTGTCGTAACTCGCTTGTGGTTACTTCACCATACTGCCCTTTTCATCTCAGGGTATCTCGCAGTTTCTTGCACTTTACCCCTGTGTCACAGACTATTGCTCCCTGCCGGGGTTTTTTTTTATTTCACAGTACATGAATTACCTCCGGTACCACGACGGTCTGTCATTCCCCTTGCAGGGATTACCACAGCAGCCACCCTGGCGGATGTCGTTTTTCTATGAAATACAAAATGACGTGATATACGCCCTGTGGTTACTTCCCAGTTGGCTGTGCCGTGAACTGGATGATGTATTGGACTCTTTCCCTCTCACATGGGGGGAGCCGATTTCAGGTATTATTATTATCCCTGCTTTGGGGCTGGTAGCCGGGTCCATTCTGGATATAGAGAATGTCGATCCTGCACCTGTATCTTACACCCTCAGTCTAACGGGCCTTCGGGTTCCCTGTTGCTGACTAGCGGGTGGATCTCATGGCGGGAGTCTGGCTGTAGCCAGATACGAGGAGTCACAAAGGCTTCCTGTTTCCCATTCCCTGAGGGTCATCACAAGTAATAGAAATCACCTCCTGGGGTGGATTTGTATGATAATCGTCTGTTACCGGCGTTAATATACCTCCCATTCCGGCCTGGACGATTTTTACGGAGCAGTTGGTGGTAAATTTGCAGGAAATCAATATACTCGCTTTCAGGGCCTGTTGCCCGTCCTACCATGGCCATCGCATGGTTGGTTAATACTGTTGCATACTGGGCTGATGCATTTGTAACGGTTTTCCCCTCCAACACGTCTGGGGTTCACATGTCTTTTGCCGCTCACATAAAATATGCAGTTGTCATATGTGGGAATACGTACATTGTATGCCAGTCTTCTAACCTTCAGGGTTTCGGCTGCTACTGTATCCGCCACAATACCCTATGGCTGCGCTCTGGGAAAGCAGAGGTGCAGATACCATCTATGGGGAAGATCTTGTTTGGTCCTGACCTTGACAAGATCGTTGCATCACTGGCAGTATCACTCATGGGAAGATACCGTCTTTAGCTACTCCCACTACAATCCGACTAAATCTGTTAAGTCTTTTGGTCCTCAGGGTCAGCCTAAAGGCCTGTTTTTTCCTTGGCTGTCGGCATCCACGGGGGCCACCATTTCCAGTACCGAGCAGACCTGGACTTCCAGACGACCCTGCTTCTAAGCCAAAAAATAAACCTGGGGGATTCCAGAGTGAGATACCGACTTTCTCAGTTTACCCAGTGCTGGTGTCAAGTCACCACGGATGCTTGGGTAGGAGTCGTAATCTCTCACGGGTACGGCCTCTCATTGCTCAGGCGGCCTCCTCACAGGTGTTGTTACACAGGCCCTTCTTCAGACCCGATCAGGGCCTTACAAACCCAGAAAGCTATACAGTCTTTGCGGTAAGCAGAGCTATCTCTATCACTATCTCAGCGAGGGACTTTTTGTTCTACTTTCTTTCTGGGGCAGTGGTTGACTGGTCCTCCTTTGCCTATCCTCTGTCTCAAATCCCTGAATCTGCTTCTAAGGGTTCTTGGACTCAGGAGGAGTCCACCATGCTCCATCATCCGATGTTTGGAACCTGGGGACTTTATGGTATCTCTGAATATTCAGGACACGTACCTACGGGTACATATAGAGCCCTCTCATCAGCATGGGATCAGGTTTGCTGTGCCACGGCAACACTTGCAATTTTCGGGCTCTGCCTCTTGGGACTGTCCTCAGCCCGATCGGGGTTTACCAGCTTTATGGCTTTTCTGACAGTTCACCTGTTTAGTGTATCCGACTGCTCCAGTATCTGGACCGCTTCCTGCTCTTAGCAGGATCACCGAGGTACTTTACAGCCAGGTCAGGATAACCATGGCTTCTTCACGGCACAGATATTTAATCGACAGGGAAAAAGTCCTCCCTGCATCCTTCACAGGGTATTCTTCATCTGGGAGCCCTGCTGGATTCTCGGACTCTGGAGAACTTGTCTTACGCCAGAAAAATTCTCAATCTTCAACTAGGAGGGTGCGGATGTCAACGCAGTCGACATATATCATTACTCTCTGTAATGCGCGGTCAAATATCCAGAGTGTCTACCTTTTGGAAGGGTGGAATGTGCTCAGTTCCATTCCGGGCCTTGCCATAATTGGCTCCTCTCCAGATGGATCAAGTTTTTTCCATCGGATCGCTGTTCAAACGATGATGCTCTCTCCGGAGGCGAGTCGGTCTCTGTCCGGGTGGTGATGGCCAGGGTATTCTTTGCTATGGACAGTGTCTGGTCCGCGTTCATTTCGGGGCAGTTTCAGTCTCTCTTCCGCCCTGCCAATTTACTTGTTGGAACTTTAGGCTGTCTTGGGCTTTCACTCTGGCCTAACACATTGTCAGACTGAACCTTTTCAGGTTTATCGTGAAGTGTCACAACAGTGGTTTCCATCTAGGCAACACTGAAAGTTGGGTGGCAATGACAGGAATGTCACACATTCTGACTTAGCCCGAGGGTCTCATCCTGGCCTTCCCTGCAGTGTTCATTCCTGGAGCTCTCCATTGGGAAGCGGGCTTCCTCAGCCGTCACGATGTGCATTCCGGGGACTAGTCTCTGCTCACCAGGAGTTGAAACCTCTCTTTGAGAAGAGAGGGCATCCCTGAGGTGATCCTCATGGCCTTCTGACTCTATCACACACTACCAGTGTTACAGTCCAGCACTAGGGGTACTGAAGCAACCTTCAGTGACACTTTGTCAGTGAAGTGGTCCTTCCACTTTGTTTGCCTGTGCCCTCCGGTCTCCCTTCTTCCTCGAGGTCTTTGGAAGTTTAATTTGAGACGGAGGGGCTTTCCCTCTGGTGGCTCCAGTTCGTCCCAGACGTCATTGGTACTTAGATTTTCGAAGTCTCCTCATCGATGCTCCATTCCTACTGCTTCTCTGTCCAGACCTGTTGTCTCAGGGTCCTTTTTTTTCCCTGGACCTGGATCGCTTGTCTTTGACTGCATCCCTACTGTGGTCCTAGGGCTTCCCTGGCTCTGTCATCATTGAGATGTTTAGAGCACGTAGGCTAGACTTTGCTGGGATCTACCACAGACTGTGGCAAACATAATTCTTATGGTATCGTACCTGTCTCTACGATCCTCCGGTGATTAGGATTTCCAGAAGTTCTGGCATTCCTTACAGCTGGCTTGGGTCTCGCCCTCTGCCTGGCCTTCCTGTCAGTGCGGATCTCTGCACTGTCAGTTTGGAGGTGGAATTACTCCACTCTCTGGTATCTAGTTCATCCTTCAGGGTGTTTTTTCTGGATTATGCCTCCCTTTATCTCCTAGGGGCTCCTTGGGATTTAGTAGTGGTTCTTCGTGCCCCCCTGGGACTTTCATTTGAACCACTGTCCTTGATAGCCATTACATGGTCTGTAGCTTAGGCTCTCTCT
Source organism: Taudactylus pleione (assembly GCA_031769625.1). Lineage (NCBI taxonomy): Eukaryota > Metazoa > Chordata > Amphibia > Anura > Myobatrachidae > Taudactylus > Taudactylus pleione. Next base: position 63,747 of record JAUIMM010001108.1, read on the forward strand.
CTTATGGCGTTTGAATCCGTCAGGAGAGTGTCGGAATTGGGAGCGTTCTCAGGTGGCTCCCTTTACTGGATGGTTCACCATGTCAGGGGTGTGAGTTGCACAATCCCTGGGTCTTTTCCTAAAGTGGTTTTTAAGTTCCATGTTATTCTGGAACGTATGGTACTGACATTTTAGTCAACAGTCCTCTCGGCTGGTGTGGCCTCATTGACTGACTGTGGTCTGGCCTTTCTGTTTATGTGATCCGTTCAGGTTCCTTCAGGATCTCAGCCTCCTTATTTGTGGTCTTTGGACTTCTTCACAGGGAAGGATGGCTGGCCGATAATTTGACATTGGCTAGATGACTTCGTATGACTATCTCAGGGGCCTACACATAGGATAGGCCTTTCTGTTTTTGTTGATACTTATTCTACTTGGGCTGTGGCTGGCCCTCGTAGGCGGCTCGTTGTGGCGCCTCAGCTGTTCTGCCTTGCAAGGTGGCCACGTGGTCTTCTGCCCACACCTTTTTAAGATTCTATGCATTGGTTTCCTTTGCCTCTCAGGATAATTCCTTTGGGTGACGGATTCTCCTCTCAGCACAGGAGCGTCCCCACCCTTATAAGGACTGCTTTGGGACATCCCCAAGGTCCACCATGTGGACCCCCTATGGACCCTGAAGTAGAAAACAAGGGATATGGTAAGAGCTTACCTTTGTTATCTCTATTTCTACAAAGTCCATAGGGTGCACAGGGCACCCGCCCTGACGCACCTGGCTTCATATGGGCTGTGTTACTGGTCCCAAGTTTCCCATCTCCCATTTCTGTGAGTATGGTTATTGAGTGTTCCAGTCTTCTCTTTCTTTCCTCCTTTGGCAACTTACAAACTGAGGTGCCTCTGGCTCGGGGGTTGGGTTATAGGGAGAGTGGACCCAGTGCATCCTGGGAGCTAAAAGCTTTAACTGCGTGGTGCTCGGGTTTGGTTCCCAACCTATACCCCAAGGTCAACCCTGTGGACCTCGTAGAAACAGGAGTAAGTTCTTACCATATCTCTTGTTCTACCTCTCCCTGCCCCTATACACTATGTATAACACCCCTGTACCCCCTATATACCTCTCCCTGCCCCTATACACTGTGTATAACACCCCTATATACCTCTCCCTGCCACTATACACTGTGTAGAACACCCCTACCCCTGCACCCCTTTATATACTGTATAATGCCTATATATATACACATACATTTATTTCTCTCTGCCTCTATATACTGTGTATAACGCCACTATATATAGCTCTCACTCTACCTCTATATATTGTGTATAACGCCCATATATATATATATATATATATATATATAGCTCTCTGCCTCTATATACTGTGTATAACGCCCCTATATATAGCTCTCTACATATTGTGTATAACGCTCCTATATATAGCTCTCACTCTACCTCTATATATTGTGTATAACGCCTATATATCTAGCAGGGTGCTAGATTTGACACTGTACGCATTATGCTGCCTTTATTTCATGTAGCGAAGTGTATTTTCCTTAGTGTACCCGATATAAGCGTAATATTATAGTGCTGCTCTGTATTCACTCTGGAACATTGAGAGACAATTTGCTATTATGTCGTATTACCTATAAAATAAAACATTTCTATTTGGGTAGAACTACCCCTACAACATGAGGGGAGTCTATGTACTGTCTAGAAAAGTGTATTGTGACCCTGGCTGTATCCTAATGGCGGTCATACCCGGGATTGGCAGCGAGAGGAAGGCATTGCCCAGACTGTTAGCGTCACTGTGTATAAATCTGGCAGCAGTCATCAGCGGGCTGTGTTCATGCTGGTTCTGCTATTGCTAATCGCTGTGTAACCCTGATGGTCTTCCTCATTGTAGGGTGGTGAAAGAAGAAATATCTGATGACAACGCCAAGCTGCCGTGTTTTAATGGCCGTGTGGTATCCTGGGTAAGAGCGTTGTGTGTATCGAGGAATGCCTGTGCTGTCCTGGGTAAGATCATTGTGTGTATCGAGGAATGCGTGTGGTGTCCTGTGTAAGAATGTGTGTGTGTATGGAGGAATGCGTGTGCTGTCCTTTGTAAGAGCGTTATGTATGGAGGAATGCGTGTGGTGTCCTGTGTAAGAACGTTGTGCGTGTGCTGTCCTGGGTAAGAGTGTTGTGTATGGAGGAATGCATGTGGTGTCCTGTGTAAGAACGTTGTGTGTATGGAGGAATGCGTGTGGTGTCCTGGGTAAGAACGTTGTGCGTGTGGTGTCCTGGGTAAGAGTGTTGTGTATGGAGGAATGCATGTGGTGTCCTGGGTAAGAACATTGTGAGTATGGAGGAATGCGTGTGGTGTCCTGGGTAAGAACATTGTGTGTATGGAGGAATGCGTGTGGTGTCCTGGGTAAGAACGTGTGTATGGAGGAATGCGTGTGATGTCCTGGGTAAGAACTGTGTGTGTGTATGTATGGAGGAATGCGTGTGGTGTCCTGGGTAAGAACTGTGTGTGTGTGTGTGTGTGTGTGTGTGTGTGTATGGAGGAATGCGTGTGGTGTCCTGGGTAAGAACTGTGTGTGTGTGTGTGTGTGTGTGTATGGAGGAATGCGTGTGGTGTCCTGGGTATGAACTTTAGGTGTAGATTTTCTCACCATAATAGGAGGGCTGGATGATTACCTTTTGGCAGGAGGCTAGTTCTGTGTTTCCATCCATAGAATAGACAATGGATGATGATCACCCCGGTAGGAGGCTGGGTCCACGTTTCCATCCTTCAGGATAGACCATGGTTGGTGACCACTCTGGCAGCAGACTAGTTCCATGTTTCCATCAACAAGTTGATAAAGTTGTGGCAGATACCCTGCTGGGAGTATTCCCCATGTATTACTAGTAGCGATGGATGGTGGGGATATAGGGGAGGGGTTACTGAGTAATGGAGCAGAGCTGGGGATATAGGGGAGGGGTTACACAATAACGGAGCAGGGGTGGGATATATAGAAGGGGAGGGGTCACTGAATAACGGAGCAGGGGTGGGGATAAAGAAGGGGAGTGGTTACAAAATGGGTGGGGGTATAGAAGAGGAGGGGTTACAGAATAATGGGGTGGGGGTTACGGAAGGGGAGGGGTTACATCATTACAATGATTGTAGCCTGAGGCCAGTCTCCATGAATGAGAGAAGGATTTACCTTCTGTACAAAGTCTTCTCTCCCTCCGTGGCACAGGCAGACCCGTACCTATGTACCCTCTATGTACCTATGTTGTACCTATATACCTATGTACCTATGTTGTACCTATATACCTATGTTGTACCTATATAGCAGCCGGCAGGTTCGGTAGATGACGCCCTGCTCTCTGGCTGTTATAGCGGATGACTGAGTGATGTAACGCTACCTCCTCGTCGCTGGGCTAGGCCAGAACCAGCAATGACCGTCTCCTTTCCCCTATCACAGCTGGTATCCGCAGAGAACTCGCAGCCTGATCAGACACCTCCCCCCACAGATCTGAGACCTGAGCCCTCCCCCCTCCCTCCTCCGCTGCCACCGCCCCCTGCGGAGAGGACCAGCGGCATCGGAGACTCGCGTCCTCCCTCCTTTCAGTGAGTATTACACCCTAGTGATGTCATTATTATCCCAGTCATTTCCTAGGTGTACACACTGGCTAGTAATAAGCTCTGCTCCATCTATACTGTCCGGCAGCAGGAGCAGCTCGTTCATAGGGGGGGATACTTACTTACACGTGTCTGTGTTCTAGCCCTAATGTGTCTGACAGCGCCGAGCACCTCGACCAGGAAACCGAGACCGAATCCGTTGTGTCGGTACGAAGGGAGCGGCCACGAAGAAGAGAGAGCGCAGATCAAGGTGAGTCTGCTGGCGTATGGCTTTATGGCGTGGGGGTGTACGGCGTGTGGCTTTATGGCGTGGGGGTGTACGGCGTGTGGCTTTATGGCGTGGGGGTGTACGGCGTGTGGCTTTATGGCGTGGGGGTGTACGGCGTGTGGCTTTATGGCGTGGGGGTGTACGGCGTGTGGCTTTATGGCGTGGGGGTGTACGGCGTGTGGCTTTATGGCGTGGGGGTGTACGGCGTGTGGCTTTATGGCGTGGGGGTGTACGGCGTGTGGCTTTATGGCGTGGGGGTGTACGGCGTGTGGCTTTATGGCGTGGGGGTGTACGGCATGTGGCTGGGCTGTACAGGATAAGAGGTGGTGGGGGGCAGGGGTGGGCATGCCTTATGTAAGACGATGGTGGCAGAAATCGGACATCGGTGTATGTTGCTTAGACTTTGGGTTACCGAGTTTTTGGAGCAGCTCCTGGAGGGCCTGCGGTTGGGGATGTCCAGGCTGGAATTGCAGTAGGCATCTGAGGACATGGGGTATCCGTCTCCTGGACTGATTGGTGCTGAGATTTCGGCCTCTGCCTTGCTCAGCGTACGTCTTTTTTGGTACAGAGTTGGATAAGCTTATAGGCCGGGAATGGGAAGAGATTTTCTTACCGTCACTTATTGGGGGTCCTAAGTTTCTGTCCTATCGCTGGTAAAGCACAAGGTCAGAATTTCAGAGGACAATTCTCTGTTCCTCATGGAGGACAGAAAAAGAGAATAGCGCTCAGACTTGGGTCCCCCCCCTCCCCCTCAGTTGTTCTGTATGGAGCATGGACAGGTGGGGACCCTCAGGCTTCTCCACAGAACTGCGCAGGCCTCAGTCTATCCGAACGTGTCCGCCGCTCTGGGGAAGGCTTGTGCTAGACCCGCTCAGTGCCAAAACTCTGCTGTTGTGGAGACACGGGAAGATTTTGGGCTAAGGGCCGTATTCAATTAGAAGTGAAAAGCCATTTTCCGCGGAAAAGTATCGCGGATCGGGGCTTTTCGCGTGGTCGGAACTGATCTCCGTAATCAATTCCAGCCAGTTTCCGCCTACGAGGAAAAGTCAATACAATGTAATAAGCGAAAAATATTCGCCTCTGAATAGCAAGAGATGGTGCAACGTTTGTATTGTGGGGTGCAAAGGTGGGGAAACCACTCAGCCCTTGGGACAGCCCCCCGGGGGACACCTGTGTCAAAACAATCCCAGGAAAAAACACCCCAAAAAAGTACTTTAATTTTGGGGGTGAAAAAGTACAAAGTGGGGGGGACAAGCTTAAAAACTAGCAAAATGACTTCTTGGGGGTCTGTGAGGAGGGGTCAGGGGATTTTAGGATTGCAGGTGCGTTTTTCACGTTTTTTAAAACTTCACGTTAGAGACATTAAACCATGCTAGCACCCATATTCATGTACCCCAAATGTGCCAGGACTACTTATCTTCACCCACACATACCGCTTAATGCCATTCTTCACCACTTGTGCCAAGGCGCTAATAAGAGGCTATTGCCGCCCAGTTTTATCAGGGCTATTCGGACACCTCTACATTGATCCCCAATGTTAGTGCATCTTTTTGGGGGGCTCAGGCTGATCTCCCCAATTCTGAACGCACTTTCCGCCTGTTCTGACTTCGCTGCTCCCCGTTTTCATGTGGCTTGTAGTTGAATATGGCGAATAGCGGGGACGCGCATAAGTTTCCGCTTCCAAAACATGCGATGTCGGCGGGACAGCGGGCAGGCGACACTTTTCTGCAGGTGCGAAACTAATTGAATACGGCCCTAAATGTAATAGCCTGACAACGCTGCAGGGATGTATGTGCGTCTCCCCGTATTTATATAGTGACCGTACTTACTAAGCCAGACTGCGAATGGTCACAGGGAGACGGGCATGATCCCTGCTGCGCTGGGAGGCGATTACATTTACCCCTGGAGAAAGGGGAGGAAATTGGTGACTTAGTGAGGCCTCTGCTTCCCTCCCTGGGGGGTATCTGGGGTCTTCTGGTCCTGTGCACCCTATGATCGCTCTGAATTATAGATCCGCTGTACAGTACAGACCTGATTATGTTGCTTCTCCAGTGCTTGGAAACAGTTTGCTCAATGTCCTATAGGTGTAGGTGGGCGCACGCTGAACGGACGGACGGATCGCCACCTGGCAGGGTACGAGTCCTCCTCCACCCTCCTCACCAGTGAGATTGAGACCAGTATTTGTGATTCGGAGGAAGACGACACGATGAGCAGGTATTCAGCATTTTCTCTCAGCGGCTCTATCGTCCCCCGGATGCGCCTGCTTGTGCGCTGACTGGCGTCTGTGTTTAGTTGACCTTCGTCCTCCCCCTTTCACTCTCTTCTCGTCTTTCCTCCCGCAGTTGTGCTGTCTGTATGGAGCCACTAATATGCATGCATAGGGTATGTCTTTCACTTTAAACAAAATAAATAAGTAAAGAATTTTTAAGTTTTTAATTAAAGATTTAACATTGTAAGTAACTAGATTATATCCGTCGCTTCTCATGTACTCTAAGTCCTGGTGCCATGAAAGGACCTGCGTCACCCCAGTACCGGTATGATCCCTGCGCTGTGCTCTTTCCTCGCGGCAGCTGGTGTATTAGTGGCAGCTGGTGTATTAGTGGCAGCTGGTGTATTAGTGGCAGCTGGTGTATTAGTGGCAGCTGGTGTATTAGTGGCAGCTGGTGTATTAGTGAGACCAGACTGTTCCACCACAGAAATGTCCTCTACAACTACCGCAGCCTCTGAATGCGTATTTCCTTACATTTACTATATACTCACCCATGTATACCTCTCTACCCCATCCAACAGGTTCAGCAGCTCCACCGAGCAGAGCAGCGCATCCCGCTTGCTGAAACGCCACCGCCGCAGGCGTAAGCAGAGACCGCCACGCCTAGAGAGGGTGAGCAGACTTCTCATGGAAACCAGCTCTGTACATTTACATAGGTTTATACAATTTAAATAAGAAAGTTTAGGTCTAATCCTCTATGGGTCCGCCCCTCCCTCTGCAGGGTGACCGTGACACAGAGACTGGCCCCTCCCTCTGCAGGGTGACCGTGACACAGAGACTGGCCCCTCCCTCTGCAGGGTGACCGTGACACAGAGACTGGCCCCTCCCTCTGCAGGGTGACCGTGACACAGAGACTGGCCCCTCCCTCTGCAGGGTGACCGTGACACAGAGACTGGCCCCTCCCTCTGCAGGGTGACCGTGACACAGAGACTGGCCCCTCCCTCTGCAGGGTGACCGTGACACAGAGACTGGCCCCTCCCTCTGCAGGGTGACCGTGACACAGAGACTGGCCCCTCCCTCTGCAGGGTGACCGTGACACAGAGACTGGCCCCTCCCTCTGCAGGGTGACCGTGACACAGAGACTGGCCCCTCCCTCTGCAGGGTGACCGTGACACAGAGACTGGCCCCTCCCTCTGCAGGGTGACCGTGACACAGAGACTGGCCCCTCCCTCTGCAGGGTGACCGTGACACAGAGACTGGCCCCTCCCTCTGCAGGGTGACCGTGACACAGAGACTGGCCCCTCCCTCTGCAGGGTGACCGTGACACAGAGACTGGCCCCTCCCTCTGCAGGGTGACCGTGACACAGAGACTGGCCCCTCCCTCTGCAGGGTGACCGTGACACAGAGACTGGCCCCTCCCTCTGCAGGGTGACCGTGACACAGAGACTGGCCCCTCCCTCTGCAGGGTGACCGTGACACAGAGACTGGCCCCTCCCTCTGCAGGGTGACCGTGACACAGAGACTGGCCCCTCCCTCTGCAGGGTGACCGTGACACAGAGACTGGCCCCTCCCTCTGCAGGGTGACCGTGACACAGAGACTGGCCCCTCCCTCTGCAGGGTGACCGTGACACAGAGACTGGCCCCTCCCTCTGCAGGGTGACCGTGACACAGAGACTGGCCCCTCCCTCTGCAGGGTGACCGTGACACAGAGACTGGCCCCTCCCTCTGCAGGGTGACCGTGACACAGAGACTGGCCCCTCCCTCTGCAGGGTGACCGTGACACAGAGACTGGCCCCTCCCTCTGCAGGGTGACCGTGACACAGAGACTGGCCCCTCCCTCTGCAGGGTGACCGTGACACAGAGACTGGCCCCTCCCTCTGCAGGGTGACCGTGACACAGAGACTGGCCCCTCCCTCTGCAGGGTGACCGTGACACAGAGACTGGCCCCTCCCTCTGCAGGGTGACCGTGACACAGAGACTGGCCCCTCCCTCTGCAGGGTGACCGTGACACAGAGACTGGCCCCTCCCTCTGCAGGGTGACCGTGACACAGAGACTGGCCCCTCCCTCTGCAGGGTGACCGTGACACAGAGACTGGCCCCTCCCTCTGCAGGGTGACCGTGACACAGAGACTGGCCCCTCCCTCTGCAGGGTGACCGTGACACAGAGACTGGCCCCTCCCTCTGCAGGGTGACCGTGACACAGAGACTGGCCCCTCCCTCTGCAGGGTGACCGTGACACAGAGACTGGCCCCTCCCTCTGCAGGGTGACCGTGACACAGAGACTGGCCCCTCCCTCTGCAGGGTGACCGTGACACAGAGACTGGCCCCTCCCTCTGCAGGGTGACCGTGACACAGAGACTGGCCCCTCCCTCTGCAGGGTGACCGTGACACAGAGACTGGCCCCTCCCTCTGCAGGGTGACCGTGACACAGAGACTGGCCCCTCCCTCTGCAGGGTGACCGTGACACAGAGACTGGCCCCTCCCTCTGCAGGGTGACCGTGACACAGAGACTGGCCCCTCCCTCTGCAGGGTGACCGTGACACAGAGACTGGCCCCTCCCTCTGCAGGGTGACCGTGACACAGAGACTGGCCCCTCCCTCTGCAGGGTGACCGTGACACAGAGACTGGCCCCTCCCTCTGCCGGGTGACCGTGACACAGAGACTGGCCCCTCCCTCTGCCGGGTGACCGTGACACAGAGACTGGCCCCTCCCTCTGCCGGGTGACCGTGACACAGAGACTGGCCCCTCCCTCTGCCGGGTGACCGTGACACAGAGACTGGCCCCTCCCTCTGCCGGGTGACCGTGACACAGAGACTGGCCCCTCCCTCTGCCGGGTGACCGTGACACAGAGACTGGCCCCTCCCTCTGCCGGGTGACCGTGACACAGAGACTGGCCCCTCCCTCTGCCGGGTGACCGTGACACAGAGACTGGCCCCTCCCTCTGCCGGGTGACCGTGACACAGAGACTGGCCCCTCCCTCTGCCGGGTGACCGTGACACAGAGACTGGCCCCTCCCTCTGCCGGGTGACCGTGACACAGAGACTGGCCCCTCCCTCTGCCGGGTGACCGTGACACAGAGACTGGCCCCTCCCTCTGCCGGGTGACCGTGACACAGAGACTGGCCCCTCCCTCTGCCGGGTGACCGTGACACAGAGACTGGCCCCTCCCTCTGCCGGGTGACCGTGACACAGAGACTGGCCCCTCCCTCTGCCGGGTGACCGTGACACAGAGACTGGCCCCTCCCTCTGCCGGGTGACCGTGACACGGAGACTGGCCCCTCCCTCTGCCGGGTGACCGTGACACGGAGACTGGCCCCTCCCTCTGCCGGGTGACCGTGACACGGAGACTGGCCCCTCCCTCTGCCGGGTGACCGTGACACAGAAGACTGACCCCTCCCTCTGCCGGGTGACCGTGACACAGAAGACTGACCCCTCCCTCTGCCGGGTGACCGTGACACAGAGACTGGCCCCTCCCTCTGCAGGGTGACCGTGACACAGAAGACTGACCCCTCCCTCTGCCGGGTGACCGTGACACAGAGACTGGCCCCTCCCTCTGCAGGGTGACCTATAGGGTGTAATTGTCTTGTGTTTCAGACCTCGTCGTTCAGCAGCGTCACAGACTCTACGATGTCCCTGAATATTATCACGGTCACATTAAACATGGGTGAGTTGTGTGCGGTCACTTCCCATCTGCGCGTCCCACGATCGCCCCATGGAACAGACTCGTGTAGGGTCTCTGTCACACCACCTTCATTGTCTTCAGCCCCACCCGCCCCATCAGATGGCTGAGATATGGGGTCGCCTCACATGCGGGATAATGGGTGTAACCCCTGCACTCTCTCTGCGCTCTCTCATGTCTCTGGTTCCTCTCTCACTGTGGACTCCTTATCGTTCTCTCTCCAGAGAAGTATAACTTCCTCGGGATCTCCATCGTGGGTCAGAGCAATGAGCGCGGGGACGGAGGGATTTACATTGGCTCTATAATGAAGGGAGGAGCCGTAGCCGCTGACGGACGCATTGAGCCGGGGGACATGTTGCTGCAGGTCGGTGCCCCCCTGGGCTGGTTACATGTTGCTCCTCTCTGGCCCCATGTAGTAGGACAGACACTGATCTCATCCCCGTCCTGCAGGTGAATGATATCAACTTCGAGAACATGAGCAACGATGATGCGGTCAGAGTCCTGCGAGACATCGTCCATAAACCAGGGTAAGTAATGGGGGCTGTAACACGCATGTGCTGGGATATATAGGGGGCTGTAACACGCGTGTGCTGGTGAGAAGGGCTATATAGGGGGATAAGACACGTGTGCTGGTGAGAAGGGATATATAGGGGGCTGTAACACGCGTGTGCTGGTGAGATGGGATATATAGGGGGATGAGACACGTGTGCTGGTGAGAAGGGATATATAGGGGTATAAGACACGTGTGCTGGTGAGGAGGGATATATAGGGGGATGAGACGTGTGCTGGTGAGAAGGGATATATAGGGGATGAGACACGTGTGCTGGTGAGAAGGGATATATAGGGGTATAAGACACGTGTGCTGGTGAGGAGGGATATATAGGGGGATGAGACGTGTGCTGGTGAGAAGGGATATATAGGGGATGAGACGAGTGCTGGTGAGAAGGGATATATAGGGGGATGAGGCACGAGTGCTGGTGAGAAGGGATATATAGGGGGATGAGACACGTGTGCTGGTGAGAAGGGATATATAGGGGATGAGACACGTGTGCTGGTGAGAAGGGATATATAGGGGATGAGACACGTGTGCTGGTGAGAAGGGATATATAGGGGGATGAGGCACGTGTGCTGGTGAGAAGGGATATATAGGGGGATGAGACACGAGTGCTGGTGAGAAGGGATATATAGGGGGATGAGACACGTGTGCTGGTGAGAAGGGATATATAGGGGGATGAGACACGTGTGCTGGTGAGAAGGGATATATAGGGGGATGAGACGCGTGTGCTGGTGAGAAGGGATATATAGGGGGATGAGACGCGTGTGCTGGTGAGAAGGGATATATAGGGGGATGAGACGCGTGTGCTGGTGAGAAGGGATATATAGGGGGATGAGACGCGTGTGCTGGTGAGAAGGGATATATAGGGGGATGAGACACGTGTGCTGGTGAGAAGGGATATATAGGGGATGAGACACGTGTGCTAGGATATATAGGGGATGAGACACGTGTTTTGGGATATATAGGGGGATGATACACGTGTGCTGGTGAGAAGGGATATATAGGGGGATGAGCCACGAGTGCTGGTGAGAAGGGATATATAGGGGGATGAGACACGTGTGCTGGTGAGAAGGGATATATAGGGGGATGAGACACGAGTGCTGGGATATATAGGGATGAGACACGTGTGCTGGTGAGAAGGGATATATAGGGGGATGAGACACGAGTGCTGGGATATATAGGGGGATGAGACACGTGTGCTGGTGAGAAGGGATATATAGGGGGATGAGACACGTGTGCTGGTGAGAAGGGATATATAGGGGGATGAGACACGTGTGCTGGGATATATAGGGGGATGAGACGTGTGCTGGGATATATAGGGGGATGAGACACGTGTGCTGGTGAGAAGGGATATATAGGGGGATGAGACACGAGTGCTGGGATATATAGGGGGATGAGACGTGTGCTGGGATATATAGGGGGATGAGACACGAGTGCTGGGATATATAGGGGGATGAGACGTGTGCTGGGATATATAGGGGGATGAGACACGAGTGCTGGGGAGAAGGGATATATAGGGGATGAGACACGTGTGCTGGTGAGAAGGGATATATAGGGGGATGAGACACGTGTGCTGGTGAGAAGGGATATATAGGGGGATGAGACACGTGTGCTGGTGAGAAGGGATATATAGGGGATGAGACACGTGTGCTGGTGAGAAGGGATATATAGGGGGATGATGCACGTGTGCTGGTGAGAAGGGATATATAGGGGGATGAGGCATGTGTGCTGGTGAGAAGGGATATATAGGGGGATGAGACACGTGTGCTGGGATATATAGGGGGATGAGACGTGTGCTGGGATATATAGGGGGATGAGACACGAGTGCTGGGGAGAAGGGATATATAGGGGATGAGACACGTGTGCTGGTGAGAAGGGATATATAGGGGGATGAGACACGAGTGCTGGTGAGAAGGGATATATAGGGGGATGAGACACGAGTGCTGGTGAGAAGGGATATATATAGGGGGATGAGACACGTGTGCTGGTGAGAAGGGATATATAGGGGGATGAGACACGAGTGCTGGTGAGAAGGGGTATATAGGGGGATGAGACACGTGTGCTGGTGAGAAGGGATATATAGGGGGATGAGACACGTGTGCTGGTGAGAAGGGGTATATAGGGGGATGAGACACGTGTGCTGGTGAGAAGGGGTATATAGGGGGATGAGACACGTGTGCTGGTGAGAAGGGATATATAGGGGGATGAGACACGTGTGCTGGTGAGAAGGGATATATAGGGGGATGAGACACGTGTGCTGGTGAGAAGGGATATATAGGGGGATGAGACACGTGTGCTGGTGAGAAGGGATATATAGGGGGATGAGACACGTGTGCTGGTGAGAAGGGATATATAGGGGGATGAGACACGTGTGCTGGTGAGAAGGGATATATAGGGGGATGATGCACGTGTGCTTGTGAGAAGGGATATATAGGGGGATGAGACACGTGTGCTGGTGAGAAGGGATATATAGGGGGATGAGACACGAGTGCTGGTGAGAAGGGATATATAGGGGGATGAGACACGAGTGCTGGTGAGAAGGGATATATAGGGGGATGAGACACGAGTGCTGGTGAGAAGGGATATATAGGGGGATGAGACACGTGTGCTGGTGAGAAGGGATATATAGGGGGATGAGACACGTGTGCTGGTGAGAAGGGATATATAGGGGGATGAGACACGTGTGCTGGTGAGAAGGGATATATAGGGGGATGAGACACGTGTGCTGGTGAGAAGGGATATATAGGGGGATGAGACACGTGTGCTGGTGAGAAGGGATATATAGGGGGATGAGACACGTGTGCTGGTGAGAAGGGATATATATAGGGGGATGAGACACGTGTGCTGGTGAGAAGGGATAAATAGGGGGATGAGACACGTGTGCTGGTGAGAAGGGATATATAGGGGGATGAGACGCGTGTGCTGGTGAGAAGGGATATATAGGGGGATGAGACGTGTGCTGGTGTGATGGGATATATAGGGGGATGAGACACGTGTGCTGGGATATATATAGGGATGAGACACGTGTGCTGGTGAGAAGGGATATATAGGGGGATGAGGCACGTGTGCTGGTGAGAAGGGATATATAGGGGGATGAGACACGTGTGCTGGGATATATAGGGCAATGAGACACGTGTGCTGGGATATATAGGGGGATGAGACACGTGTGCTGGGATTTATAGGGGGATGAGACACGAGTGCTGGTGATAAGGGATATATTGGGGGATGAGACACGTGTGCTGGGATATATATAGGGATGAGACACGAGTGCTGGTGAGAAGGGATATATAGGGGGATGAGGCACTTGTGCTGGTGAGAAGGGATATATAGGGGGATGAGACACGTGTGCTGGTGAGAAGGGATATATAGGGGGATGAGACACGTGTGCTGGTGAGATGGGATATATAGGGGGATGAGACACGTGTGCTGGTGAGAAGGGATATGTAGGGGGATGAGACACGTGTGCTGGGATATATAGGGGGATGAGACACGTGTGCTGGGGAGAAGGGATATATAGGGGATGAGACACGTGTGCTGGGGAGAAGGGATATATAGGGGGATGATGCACGTGTGCTGGTGAGAAGGGATATATAGGGGGATGAGACACGAGTGCTGGGGAGAAGGGATATATAGGGGGATGTGACACGTGTGCTGGGATATATAGGGGGATGAGACGTGTGCTGGGATATATAGGGGGATGAGACACGTGTGCTGGTGAGAAGGGATATATAGGGGGATGAGACACGTGTGCTGGTGAGAAGGGATATATAGGGGGATGAGACACGTGTGCTGGTGAGAAGGGATATATAGGGGGATGAGACACGTGTGCTGGGATATATAGGGGGATGAGACACGTGTGCTGGGATATATAGGGGGATGAGACACGTGTGCTGGGATATATAGGGGGATGAGACACGTGTGCTGGTGAGAAGTGATATATAGGGGGATGAGACACGTGTGCTGGTGAGAAGGGATATATAGGGGGATGAGACACGAGTGCTGGTGAGAAGGGATATATAGGGGGATGAGACGCGTGTGCTGGTGAGAAGGGATATATAGGGGGATGAGACACGTGTGCTGGTGTGATGGGATATATAGGGGGATGAGACACGTGTGCTGGTGAGAAGGGATATGTAGGGGGATGAGACACGTGTGCTGGGATATATAGGGGGATGAGACACGTGTGCTGGGATATATAGGGGGATGAGACACGTGTGCTGGTGAGAAGGGATATATAGGGGGATGAGACACGTGTGCTGGTGAGAAGGGATATGTAGGTTCTCGAGCAGGCACGTGTGGAATTGGTGGGGGGGGTGGGCTGGCAGGCGAGTGGGATTGGAGGGGGGGTGGGCAGGCAGGCGAGTGGGATTGGAGGGGGGGTGGGCTGGCAGGCGAGTGTGGGATTGGAGGGGGGGGTTGGGCTGGCAGGTGAGTGGGATTGGAGGGGGGGGGTGGGCTGGCAGTCGAGTGTGGGAGAGGAGAATTACCACACCCTGACGTACCTCCCTTTGTTAGCGCGCGCCCTGGCGTACCTCCCTTTGTTAGCGCGCGCGCCCTGGCGTACCTCCCTTTGTTAGCGCGCGCCCTGGCGTACCTCCCTTTGTTAGCGCGCGCCCTGGCGTACCTCCCTTTGTTAGCGCGCGCCCTGGCGTACCTCGCACTCTCTGGATCCTGTAGAGCTCAGATCTCCCACCCCCGTAAGTGCAGTAAGAAGTGTTGGTGACCTTGGCTAATGACTGTTACTCTCTGTTGCAGACCAATCATCCTGACTGTGGCCAAGTGCTGGGACCCGTCCCCCCAGGGTTACTTCACTCTCCCCCGCAGTGAGTGTCCCCTCTCGCCTTATTCCTGTCTCCTCGCCAATGTCTTCCTAAGTAACCTCAGCCTTATTGTCTTGTAGATGACCCTATCCAGCCCATCGATCCAGCCGCCTGGGTGTCTCACTCTGCCGCAATGAGCGGCTCATTCCCAGTGTATCCCGGGAGCGCATCAATGAGTAGCATGACCTCAAGCACCTCGGTGACCGAGACAGAGCGTGAGTCTCCATAGTACTGTCACTGTCTCTCTCTTCCTGCAGATACCTTATCCTGGTCATTGCACCAACCGGTGACCGCTCCCTAGCATCCCTGCCCTCCCTGCACGCTCTCTGGTGACCGGTCCCTAGCATCCCTGCACGCTCTCTGGTGACCGGTCCCTAGCATCCCTGCCCTCCCTGCACGCTCTCTGGTGACCGGTCCCTAGCATCCCTGCCCTCCCTGCACGCTCTCTGGTGACCGCTCCCTAGCATCCCTGCCCTCCCTGCACGCTCTCTGGTGACCGCTCCCTAGCATCCCTGCCCTTCCTGCACGCTCTCTGGTGACCGCTCCCTAGCATCCCTGCACGCTCTCTGGTGACCGCTCCCTAGCATCCCTGCACGCTCTCTGGTGACCGCTCCCTAGCATCCCTGCACGCTCTCTGGTGACCGCTCCCTAGCATCCCTGCACGCTCTCTGGTGACCGCTCCCTAGCATCCCTGCACGCTCTCTGGTGACCGCTCCCTAGCATCCCTGCACGCTCTCTGGTGACCGCTCCCTAGCATCCCTGCACGCTCTCTGGTGACCGCTCCCTAGCATCCCTGCACGCTCTCTGGTGACCGCTCCCTAGCATCCCTGCACGCTCTCTGGTGACCGCTCCCTAGCATCCCTGCACGCTCTCTGGTGACCGCTCCCTAGCATCCCTGCACGCTCTCTGGTGACCGCTCCCTAGCATCCCTGCACGCTCTCTGGTGACCGCTCCCTAGCATCCCTGCACGCTCTCTGGTGACCGCTCCCTAGCATCCCTGCACGCTCTCTGGTGACCGCTCCCTAGCATCCCTGCACGCTCTCTGGTGACCGCTCCCTAGCATCCCTGCACGCTCTCTGGTGACCGCTCCCTAGCATCCCTGCACGCTCTCTGGTGACCGCTCCCTAGCATCCCTGCACGCTCTCTGGTGACCGCTCCCTAGCATCCCTGCCCTCCCTGCACTCCCTCTGGTGAGCTGTCGCTCTCATCTCTGCTCTGTTCCTGCACTCCCTCTGGTGAGCTGTCGCTCTCATCTCTGCTCTGTTCCTGCACTCCCTCTGGTGAGCTGTCGCTCTCATCTCTGCTCTGTTCCTGCACTCCCTCTGGTGAGCTGTCGCTCTCATCTCTGCTCTGTTCCTGCACTCCCTCTGGTGAGCTGTCGCTCTCATCTCTGCTCTGTTCCTGCACTCCCTCTGGTGAGCTGTCGCTCTCATCTCTGCTCTGTTCCTGCACTCCCTCTGGTGAGCTGTCGCTCTCATCTCTGCTCTGTTCCTGCACTCCCTCTGGTGAGCTGTCGCTCTCATCTCTGCTCTGTTCCTGCACTCCCTCTGGTGAGCTGTCGCTCTCATCTCTGCTCTGTTCCTGCACTCCCTCTTCTGAGCTGTCGCTCTCATCTCTGCTCTGTTCCTGCACTCCCTCTGGTGAGCTGTCGCTCTCATCTCTGCTCTGTTCCTGCACTCCCTCTTCTGAGCTGTCGCTCTCATCTCTGCTCTGTTCCTGCACTCCCTCTTCTGAGCTGTCGCTCTCATCTCTGCTCTGTTCCTGCACTCCCTCTTCTGAGCTGTCGCTCTCATCTCTGCTCTGTTCCTGCACTCCCTCTTCTGAGCTGTCGCTCTCATCTCTGCTCTGTTCCTGCACTCCCTCTTCTGAGCTGTCGCTCTCATCTCTGCTCTGTTCCTGCACTCCCTCTTCTGAGCTGTCGCTCTCATCTCTGCTCTGTTCCTGCACTCCCTCTTCTGAGCTGTCGCTCTCATCTCTGCTCTGTTCCTGCACTCCCTCTTCTGAGCTGTCGCTCTCATCTCTGCTCTGTTCCTGTACTCCCTCTTCTGAGCTGTCACTTTATCAGTCATGTTCTCTCCTTGCAGTCTCTCATGCGCTTCCCCCAGTGTCTCTCTTCAGTCTCTCCGTGCATACAGATTTGGCTTCTGTAGTGAAGGTCATGGCGTCACCGGAATCTGGCCTGGAAGTGCGAGACCGTATGTGGCTGAAGATCACCATTCCCAACGCCTTCCTTGGTGAGATTCCCTTAATGCTAAATGATAAAAACAAAGTAAATATGCAAAATTCTAACTGCTTTTCTCATAGAAAGTTCATGTACTTCGATATCTGGGATTGTCCTACTCGTAGAAGAGAAATGGATTATGGGGGGGAAGGAGTGAGGCCAGGGCTGTGGGGATGGGGTTATTGGATCATGGCAGGAGTGAGGACATACCGGAGCACTGAGAGTAGGGTGAGAGCTGTGGGGATGGGGTTATTAGATCATGGCAGAAGTGAGGACGTACCGGAGCACTGAGAGTATGGTGAGAGCTGTGGGGATGGGGTGGTTGGATCATGGTAGAAGTGAGGACGTACCGGAGCACTGAGAGTAGGGTGAGAGCTGTGGGATGGGGTTATTAGATCATGGCGTCAGTGAGGACATACCGGAGCACTGAGAGTAGGGCGAGAGCTGTGGGGATGGGGTTATTAAGATCATGGCAGAAGTGAGGACGTACCGGAGCACTGAGAGTAGGGTGAGAGCTGTGGGGATGGGGTTATTAGATCATGGCAGAAGTGAGGACATACCGGAGCACTGAGAGTAGGGTGAGAGCTGTGGGGATGGGGTTATTGGATCATGGCAGGAGTGAGGACATACCGGAGCACTGAGAGTAGGGTGAGAGCTGTGGGGATGGGGTTATTGGATCATGGCAGGAGTGAGGATATACCGGAGCACTGAGAGTAGGGTGAGAGCTGTGGGGATGGGGTTATTAGATCATGGCAGAAGTGAGGACGTACCGGAGCACTGAGAGTAGTGTGAGAGCTGTGGGGATGGGGTGGTTGGATCATGGCAGGAGTGAGGACATACCGGAGCACTGAGAGTAGGGTGAGAGCTGTGGGGATGGGGTTATTGGATCATGGCAGGAGTGAGGACATACCGGAGCACTGAGAGTAGGGTGAGAGCTGTGGGGATGGGGTTATTAGATCATGGCAGAAGTGAGGACGTACCGGAGCACTGAGAGTAGGGTAAGAGCTGTGGGGATGGGGTTATTGGATCATGGCAGAAGTGAGGACATACCGGAGCACTGAGAGTAGGGTGAGAGCTGTGGGGATGGGGTTATTAGATCATGGTAGAAGTGAGGACATACCGGAGCACTGAGAGTAGCGTGAGGGCTGTGGGGATGGGGTTATTGGATCATGGCAGAAGTGAGGATGTACCGGAGCATTGAGAGTAGTGTGAGAGCTGTGGGGATGGGGTGGTTGGATCATGGCAGGAGTGAGGACATACCGGAGCACTGAGAGTAGGGTGAGAGCTGTGGGATGGGGTTATTAGATCATGGCAGAAGTGAGGACATACCGGAGCACTGAGAGTAGGGTGAGAGCTGTGGGGATGGGGTTATTAGATCATGGTAGAAGTGAGGACATACCGGAGCACTGAGAGTAGCGTGAGGGCTGTGGGGATGGGGTTATTGGATCATGGCAGAAGTGAGGATGTACCGGAGCATTGAGAGTAGTGTGAGAGCTGTGGGGATGGGGTGGTTGGATCATGGCAGGAGTGAGGACATACCGGAGCACTGAGAGTAGGGTGAGAGCTGTGGGATGGGGTTATTAGATCATGGTAGAAGTGAGGACATACCGGAGCACTGAGAGTAGCGTGAGGGCTGTGGGGATGGGGTTATTGGATCATGGCAGAAGTGAGGATGTACCGGAGCATTGAGAGTAGTGTGAGAGCTGTGGGGATGGGGTGGTTGGATCATGGCAGGAGTGAGGACATACCGGAGCACTGAGAGTAGGGTGAGAGCTGTGGGATGGGGTTATTAGATCATGGCAGAAGTGAGGACATACCGGAGCACTGAGAGTAGGGTGAGAGCTGTGGGGATGGGGTTATTAGATCATGGCAGAAGTGAGGACATACCGGAGCACTGAGAGTAGGGTGAGGGCTGTGGGGATGGGGTTATTAGATCATGGCAGAAGTGAGGACATACCGGAGCACTGATGGCAGAAGTGAGGACGTACCGGAGCACTGAGAGTAGGGTGAGAGCTGTGGGGATGGGGTTATTAGATCATGGTAGAAGTGAGGACATACCGGAGCACTGAGAGTAGGGTGAGGGCTGTGGGGATGGGGGTTATTGGATCATGGCAGAAGTGAGGGCATACCAGAGCACTGATGGCAGAAGTGAGGACGTACCAGAGCACTGAGAGTATGGTGAGGGCTGTGGGGATGGGGTTATTAGATCATGGCAGAAGTGAGGACGTACCGGAGCACTGAGAGTAGGGTGAGAGCTGTGGGGATGGGGTTATTAGATCATGGTAGAAGTGAGGACATACCGGAGCAGAGTTGGATCAGTTGGTCAGGGAGGAGAGTTGCAGAGGACAGCGTCGGAGTAAGTGAAGGAGGCGCTTCAGATCTCACACATTGTATGTGTTTTTGCCCCCTTTAGGCTCTGATGTGGTAGATTGGTTATATCACCATGTTGAGGGTTTCCAAGACCGACGAGAGGCTCGAAAGTTTGCCAGTAATTTGCTTAAGGCTGGATTCATCCGTCATACTGTAAACAAGATCACGTTTTCTGAACAGTGTTACTACATCTTCGGTGACCTGACCGGCTGTGAGAACTGTAAGTGCTGGAATCGGCTGGTGACTATTGGGCCTCTCCCCATAGACCTTAGGAAGTAAATGGACATCATCTCTCTTGCAGATATGGCTAATCTCTCGCTGAATGATAACGATGGTTCAAGTGGCGCCTCTGATCAGGATACCCTGGCTCCTCTTCCACTACCTGGTGCTTCACCGTGGCCGCTACTCCCAACATTCTCCTACCAGTATCCGGCCCCTCACCCATACAGCACCCAGCCCCCCGCCTACCATGAGCTGTCCTCCTACAGTTATGGTCTGGGCACTGCAGGAAGCCAGCATAGTGAAGGCGAGTGTCACCAATGGACGTGCCCCATGCCTCACTATGTAAGCTTGGAAGGCTCAGTGGTAACGTGTCCTCCTCTACTTTCTTCCCCAGGGAGCCGGAGCAGCGGGTCTACACGAAGTGATGGGGGTCGTGGGGTACAGAAAGAGGAGCGGTCTGCAGGCGGCGGAGGAGACTCTAAATCGGGATCCGGTAGCGAGTCTGAATACTCCACCCGTAGCGGTTTGAGGCGAAGCGGAGAAGCCGGTCCGCCAAGCGAGCGCTCTACATCTTCTCGCACTCACCACCACGCCCCTTCTATTCACTCCTACCCCGCACCAGGTGTCCCCCTCTCCTATAACCCCATGATGCTTATGATGATGCCACCGCCGCCCCTTCCGCCGTCCTCTTCTTGCCCTCCTTCCTCCTCTGTCCCCCCGGGGGCGCCTCCCCTCATTCGTGACCTTGCCTCGGTCCCCCCAGAGCTGACTGCCAGCCGCCAGTCCTTTCACATGGCCATGGGCAACCCCAGCGAATTCTTCGTCGATGTCATGTGACGCTCATAGGGAGTCATTGTGACCCCATGCGGTTCCCTCTTCCTCTCTCGGATCTGTCAGTAACACATGTACTAGAGCGGAGACGGCCGTGTTTAGGGTGGAGTCCTTGGGGGCGGCCCACGCCCTACATTCCCAATATCACATGGTTTACTCCAAGACGGGTGACTTGTGACCAAAACTGAGATCCCTGATGTGGGCTTTCTGCCTGGTCTTCTCCATGATGGGTCGCCCATTGCATATGGGGGGTGGGGGGCTTTGTCCTCGGTACGTGGGGGCTGGATAGAAGATAGACGGCTCTTTTATGTAGACTCTAACGAGCTGGGATGTTCTCTGCCTCAGCCTGAAGACACTAATTGTAGTGACTTACCTTCTGTACACGCACATGTATGTACTCTAGAACAGACGGTACTTGTGCCCACTTGGGTGCAGTTATTATGAAGTATTGTGTTTTTTTTTATTTCTCCATTTTAGCAGTGTTTTATTCCCTTCCCCTGTAGGGGCAGTAGTGATGTGGGGGCAGCAGACTCCTCTCCCTGCCCCCACTGACCTCCCCTTATATTGCTTATGTTACTGATCTATTGTATAACTATATCTAATGCTGTGGATGTGAGACGGATCTGTTCCCCCTCCGTGTGGGAAGGAGACTGGTGCCTTACAGGTCATGGAAGACATCGGACCCCGCGCTGGCCTGAGCTCGGGGCCATAAGTGCCTCAATAACTTTTTGCTTTTTATTGTATTTATTACTTTTTTTTTAGTGTATAAACTCAACATTAAAATAAAATAAAAAACTTTGTTTTATAAGTAACGTTGCGATGTGGCCGCCGCTCCTGTTTGTCGCACTGACCAGTACACAGCGGCCGATGTTACCAGCACAATGCTTAGGCTAGAAGTCTCGCCTGTGCTAGGAGAAGCAGTCAGGTCATTGTAACGTTCACAGCAGTGCAGAATATTTCAGGAAGGGAGTGTGGAGCATGTGGGAGATTGTGACCCCTGGCCTGTAAGTGGGGGGGGTGGGAGACGACCGTGGATCAACACATGTGGATGCGCCCACTTGCAGCGCCACTGTGCTAAGATTGAGGTGTCGGTCGCACTTCTAGTCCTTACAACGTTCCCGTGTTGCGGCTTCCTACTCATCGTATTGGGGAGACCTTGGGGATTTGCTGGTGGATAAATGCAGGGACTTTACATGTGACCGCTCGTCCGTAGCTCCCACCCTATACCCAGCACCTAAGGCTGAATGTGGCGTGCCCCGGAGAGTCTCTCCTGTGGTTACACTGGGCCGCAGCAGCGCTCCGCAGAGGATGGCAGAGCACGCATAGAGGGGGCTGCGCCAGGCCAGGGTCATAGCATTTCCGCTGTTATCCGGCTCCAAATGGGACAATAATGAGCTGTTTTCTCACCCAGCTCCCTGGCATCCGCTGTATGGTGCTAATCCTCCTACAATCTGTCTGCCAGCGGTGAGCAGGAAAACCGTGGGGGGCTCGTACAGACCTCAGGATGATCTGGTGGCACTTCTCTAGGTATCCACCATAGGGAGACAGGGAAGGTGATCGCTCATTCCCCATAGAGCCGTCCAGTGGGAGACTGGGAAAAAAGGGACGTTAGTGGGAGAATGACTGGTCAGAAGTTGGGGTGTGGAGTTCTCTCCTCCCCGGATCACTGTGGGTAAGATCTGTACCAGTGGGATCTGGCATTTGTCATATTGATGTTTCTACTTCAGGGTCCATAGGGGGTCCACAGGGTTGACCTTGGGGTATAGGTTGGGAACCAAATCCGGGCACCACGCAGTTAAAGCTTTTAGCTCCCAGGATGCACTGGGTCCACTCTCCCTATAACCCCACCCCCAAGCCAGAGGCACCTCAGTTTAAGTTGGTGCCCGGCCGGAGTCGGGTCACCGTTAGCGCAGGGGGAGCTGATTAGCAGCCCCTAAGCTTATTTTATTTTTTTAGGGACAAAGTTTTTTCATGGACTTTGGACTCTTCAGAGCGGCAGCGTCGGACTGTCCATAGGACGTCTAAGCTGCCGCTCCGTCACCCCGCTGGCGCTGAGACGCCAGTACAGATCTGGGGATCTCAGCGGGACCCCAGAGTCTGTACTAGCCGGACTCTGCGGGCGCCCAGGACTGCTGCCGGATCCACGGGGAGCAGGTAAGGTCGCGGATCACCGCTTGCGGTGATCCGCGCATTTCAAATGCAGTCCTGTGCCTCCGGTCTCAGGGGACAGACCGGAGGCGCCGGCAGTGGCGGCGGGCCCCCCATACCCCGTGTGTCCACTAGACCACCAGGGACTTAACGATCGGTGCAGGGAGCCGGCGTCCCGGGGGTTAATAGCCGGCCAGGGGAGGCAGCCTTCCCTGTTACAGCGGCTCCTCCCCTCAGCTCAGCGCGCCTTTCAGTATCCATAGTCTGGCGTCGCTGAGCTGCTTCCTCCGCGGGCCACGCTTCCTCTGAGGTCTCCAGCGGCCATTTTATCTCTGTGGTGCAGCAGAAATCTCTCAGGATGGCAGTGAGTCCAGTCCCCCTGCGTACATCACCATCAGGTCAGTGTACACAGCGCTGTAGCCTTCCCAGACACTGAATCTGGGCAGTTGAATGCAGTGTAATAGTGCAGTATATTATGTGACATGTTTATGTATATATGTATATATCTGCATTGTATGTGACTTATGCTAGTGCTGACTGTCTGTACTTTATTCTCTCACCTGTCAGTGTATATCTATCCCTTTTCTTTATCTGCCCTAATACAGCTGTACTTAGGGTGGTTCTGAGACCTCACATTTATATACTTGTTAATATTTGTGTGGTTTGTCACATACTGTTGCGTGCTGCACGTTGCCATATTTTAGATGGAACTGTGTGTTGCATACGCTGAAAATGGGTCCCTGCAGCTATTTTTGGCATCAGTCAGGACCAGTATAGTGCTGCTTAATATTTCCGCCAAGATGGGTCAGATATGTCTGACCAGGAGATAGAGCGTTATACTGCACCCATTTTTACTATCCTGCAAGTCATGTGCTGCAGGTGTTAGTGCGGAGGATTTGACTCATAAAGGGTTCTGTATGTGGCGTCATCTGGTGCCGGCCTCTTTCACGACCCCCTTGGGCGGTTTGTTTTCTCGGGATCCTCTCAATTGCGGATCGCCGGGCGGGCCCCATTGTTGTACCTCACTTGGGGTTACTTCACCATACTGCCCTTTTCATCTCAGGGTATCTCGCAGCTTCTTGCACTCTTCCCCTGTGACACAGACTACCGCTCCCTGCAGGGGTTTTTTGCAGTATATGAATTCCCCCTGGTGCCACAATAGTCTGTCATTCCCCTTGCAGGGATTACCACAACAGCCACCCTGGGTGGATGTCGTTTTCTACGAAACGCTAATTGGCGTGGTTGACGCCCTGTGGTTACTTCCCAGTTGGCTCTGCCGTGAACTGGGTACTGTTCGGGGCTCTTTCCCTCTTACACGGGGGGAAGCCTATTTCAGGTATTATTATCCCTGCTTTAGGGCTGGTAGCAGGTCCATTCTGGTTAGAGTGAATGTTGACCTGCACCTGTATCATACACCCTCAGTATTGCGTGCCTTCGGGTTACCTGTTGCTGACTAGCGGGTGGATCGCATAGCGGGACTCTGGCTGTTGCCAGATAGGAGGTGTTACAACAGTGTTTGGCCTCCTGTCCCAAATTCCCTGAGGGTCATCACGAGCCCCTCCTGGGGGGGATGGGCGTGTTACTCGTCTGATTACAGACGTTACTACGCCTCCCATTCCTGCGTGGTCGGATTCTTCGGATCCGTAGGTGGTAACTCTGCCTGAAATCAGTATACTTGCTTTCGGGAGTTGTTACCCATCCTACCATGGCTATAGCATGGTTGGTTAATACTATTGCATATTGGGTTGATGCATTTGTAACGTTTTTTCCCCTCCAACACGTCGGGGGTTCAAATGTATTTGGTCGCTCATGTAATATATGCAGTTGTCATAGGTGGACATGCCTATATTGGATACCAGTCTCCTAACTTTCAGAGTTCCGGCTGCGACTGTATCCTCCGTAATACCCTATGGCTGCGCTCTGAGAATGCAGAGGTGCAGATACCATCTTTAGGGTTGATATTGTTTGGTCCTGACCTTGACAAGATTGTAGTAACATTGGCAGTATTACTAACGACAAGTTTACCGCTTTCAGCTATGCACACTACAAGGCCTCAGACTAAGTCTGTTAAGTCTTTTTTGTCCTCTCGGTCAGCCTAAAGGTCTGTTTCTTCGTAGACTGTCGGCATCTACAAGGGCCGACATATCCAGTACCGAGCAGGCCTGGACTGCCAGCCGATCCTGCTTCTGAACCTACGGATATCTCTTCAGTCTGACGGGACAGGCCTACAACTGGGAGATACCGATTTTCTCAGTTCGCCCGGTATTAGTGTCAAGTTGCCGCGGCTACGTGGGTAGGAGGGTACGCCCTCTTTACAAGGGCCTTACAGATCCAGAAAGCTATGCAGTTGTTGCGGTAAGCGGAGCTAATTGGGCCATCCCCACTATCTCAGTGAGGGACTGGTTGTTCTGTTTTCTTTCTGGTGCGGTGGCTGAATGGTCCTCTTTGGCCTGTTCTCTGTCTCAATTCCCTGAACCAGTTCCTAAAGCTACCTGGGCTCAGGAGGAAATCCCTATGCTCCATCATACGATGTTTGGAACCTGGGGACTTTAGGGTATCACTGGATATACAGGACGCGTGCCTACGGGTACTTACAGAGACCTTTCCTCAGCATGGGCTGAGGTTTGCTGTATCACAGCAACACTTACAATTTTTCGGGCTCTGCCTGTTGGGACTGTCCTCAGCCCCACAGGGGTTTACCAGCGTTTTGGATTTTCTGACAGTTCTTCTGTTCAGTATATCCCAATGCTCCTGTACCTGGACGGCCTCCTGCTCTTAGCGGGATCACCGGGGTACTTTACGGCCAGGTCAGGATGACTGTGGCTTCTTCAGGGTGCAGACGTTTAATCAACGGGGAAAAAGTCCTCCCTGCATCCCTCTCTGGGTATTCTTCATCTAGGATCCCTGCTGGATTCTCAGAATCTGAGAATTCTTCTGGCGTAAGACGGAATCTCCTCTCTTCCATTAGGAGTACATGGTTGTCTGCGCAGTCGACAGATGTCTTTACACTCTGGGATGCATGGTGGAATGGGCTCAGTTCCATTCCAGGCCTTTCCATAATTGGCTCATCTCCAGATGGAATGAGTTTTTTCTGTCGGATAACTGTTCAAACGATGATGCTCTCTCCGGAGGCAAGTCGGTCCCTGTCCGGGTGGCTATGGCCATCTCGTCCAGGGTTTTCTTTGCTAGGGACAGTGTCTGGACCGAATCCTTTTCAGTGCAGTTGGACGTCTGTCGATTCCACCCTGTCAATTAACTTACTCTGGCATAACTCTTGTTTCCCGGTGAACCTGAAAAGGTTCAGTCCGACAGGGTCAGGACAGTGGCTTCCTTTTTAGCAACACTGTTCGTTGGGTGGCAATGACAGGTATGTCACATATTCGGACATAGTCCGAGGGTCTCCTCCCGACCATCTCGGCAGCGTTCATTTCAGGAGCTCTCCATTGGGAAGCGGGAGTCCTCAGCCGTCACGACGTGCATCCCGGGGACTAGTCTCTTCCCCAAGAGAGGTTTCATCTCCTGGTGAGCAGGGGGGGCCCCCCTGAGGTGACCCTCATGGCCTTCTGACTTTATCACACTAGGGTGTTACAGTTCAGCTCTGGGGATTCTGAAGCAAACTTCAGCGACTCTTTGTCGGTGAAGTGGTCCTTCCACTTTGTGTACCTGTGTTCTCCGGTCTCCCTTCTTCCTCGAGGTCTTTGGAAGTGTTTTCAATCGAGACGGAGATGCTTTCCTGCTGGTGGCTCCTGATTGCCCCAGATGTCAGGGGTACTTGGATCTTCGGAGTCTCTACATCGATACTCCATCCCTGATGCTTCACTGCCCGGACCTGTTGTCTCAGGGTCCTTGGTTTTGCCTTGGACCTGGGTCGTTTGTCTTTGACTGTGTCCTTACAGTGGTCTTACGGCTTCCCTGGCTTTGTCATCGTTGGAATGATTAGAGCACATGGATCAGCTTTTGCTGGGACCTACCACAAACTGTGGCAGCCATAAATCTTATGGTATTGTACCTGTCGATACAATCCTCCGGTGTCCAGGATTTCCAGATATTCTGGCATTCCTTCCGGCTGGCTTGGGTTTCACACTTGGCCTGGTCTTCCTGACAGTGCGGATCTCTACACTGTCAGTATGGTTAAGATATGGAATTGCTTCACTCTGGTATCCAGTTCATCCTTTGGAGTGTTTTCTTGATTATGCCTCCATTTGTCCTCCCTAGGGACTCCTTGGGAGTAAGTAGTGGTTCTTCGTTACCTCCGGGGACAGTCAATGGAACCGCTGGTTGTGATAGCCATTACATGGTCTATTGCTTAGGCTCTCTCTTTCTCTCAGGGTGTTTATATCAACCAGGAGAGTGTCTGAATTGGGAGCGTTCTCATGTGGCTCCCTCTTCTGGAGGGCATCATGTCAGGGTGGGAGTTGCTCTCGCCCTGTGTTTCTTCTTAGTGGTTTTCAGGTTCCATATTATTCTGGAACTTATGGTACGGCCATTCTGTCCCCAGTCCTCTCGGCTGGTGTGGCCTCATTGACTGTGGTCTGGCCTCTTTGGATTTATGTGATCCGTTCAGGTTCCTTACGGAAATCGGACTCCTTATTGGTGGTCTGAGATTTCTGGTTTTCACAGGAAAGGATGGCCGGCCTATAACCAAATGTTGACTTGGATGGCCTCGTAGGTCTTCCTCAGGGGCCTACCCATGGGTAGGCCTTCCTGTTGTTGATGCTTGTTTTTTCTCGGGCCATGTGACCCTCGTGTGCGGCTCGCTGTGGCGCCTCGGCTGTTTTGCCTTACTAGGTGGCCACGTGGTCTTCTGTCCACACCTTTTTAAGGTTCTAGGCATTGGTTTCCTTTGCCTCTCAGGATGCTTCCTTTTTGGCGACGGATTCTCCTCTCAGCACAGGAGCGTCCCCACCCTTGGTTGAACTGCTTTGGGACATCCCCAAGGTCAACCCTGTGGACCCCCTATGGACCCTGAAGTAGAAAACAAGAGATATGGTAAGAACTTACCTTTGTTATCTCTGTTTCTACGAAGTCCATAGGGTCCACAGGGCGCCCGCCCTGACGCACCTGGCTTCATATGGGCTGTGTGGCTGGTCACCGGTTTTCCGTCTCCCATTTCGGTGAGTATGGTTATTGAGTGTTCCAGTTTTCTCTCTCTTTTTCTCTCCTCCTCCGGCCTTTGGCTACTTACAAACTGAGGTGCCTCTGGCTTGGGGGTGGGGTTATAGGGAGAGTGGACCCAGTGCATCCTGGGAGCTAAAAGCTTTAACTGCGTGGTGCCCGGATTTGGTTCCCAACCTATACCCCAAGGTCAACCCTGTGGACCCTATGGACTTCGTAGAAACAGATAACAAAGGTAAGTTCTTACCATATCTCTTGTTTTCTACTTCAGGGTCCATAGGGGGTCCACAGGGTTGACCTTGGGGTTATAGCTGGAACAGGATCCATGGGCACCACACAGTTAAGCTTTTAGCTCCCAGGATGCACTTGGGTCCTCCTCTATACCCCGCCCCCGAGCCACAGGCACCTCAGTGTAAGCTGGTGCCCGGCCGGAGTCGGTCACCGCGCAGGGGGGCTGCAGGAGCAGCCCCCAGAAGCTTTTTATTTTAAGTTAAATTTTATTTATTTTTAATCTATTTTTACTACAGACGGCAGCGAAGGGCTGTCTGTACAGACGCCCACGCTGCCGCTCTGATCCCCGACTGGCGCCGCGACGCCAGTACTGATCTGGGGATCGCGGCGGGAGGGCAGAGTCCGTACTAGCCGGACTCTGTCTACCTCCCAGGACTGCTGCCGGAGTCGCCGGGGATTCAGGTAAGCCGCGCGTTGCTGGCTAGCGGCGGCGCGCGGAATGCCTTAAATGCAGTCCTTTAGCCTCCGGTCCGGGGGACAGACCGGAGGCTGCTGGCAGTGGCGGCGGGCCCCCCCCATAACCCGTGGGACCACTAGACCACCAGGGATAACCGGCAAGCGGGAAGCCAGCATCCCTGGGGTTAATGGCCAGCCAGGGGAGGAAGCCTTCCCTGTCAGCGGCTCCTCCCCTCAGCTCAGCGCGCCTTTCAGCACGCAGTCTGGCGTCGCTGAGCTGGAGATTCCTCGGCCACTCCTCCTCTGAGGTCTCCAGCGGCCATTTTCCCACAGTGGCAGCGCAGATCTTCAGGGAGCACGCGGACCGGTCCCCCTGTGTACCTCTCCCCCGATATAAGGACAGTGTACACAGCACTATAGCCCTCCCAGACACTGAATCTGGGCAGGTTGATTGTAGTGTAAAGGTGCAGTGAGTATATCTTCCTGCATGGTATGTGACTTTTTGCTAGTGCTGCCTGTCTGTGCTTATTTTCCGCTTACTGTCAGCTTATACCTATCCCTTTACTTCTCCTACAAGCCCTGCAGGTGTGTGGGGGAGGGGCGTTTCTACTGACCTCACTTATATAGATCACGTATTTGTGAGGTCCGTCACATACAGTTGTGTGCTACTCAGTGCCATATTGTGGGCTGTTGTTCAGCACACCGGTGAGTGCGTTTTACTTCTACCCTGGTGCCAGATATATAATATATTCTGTCATGTCAGACGAGGAGGTTGAGCGCTCAGTGGCTCCGGTGTTGGCCTCCTGCGGACGCTGTTCTGCAGGAGTAGATAGGGAGGATTTGTCACAGGATGGCCTGTGTAGTCGATGCCAGGTGGCTCCTGGCCCATCCAGACCTTCTCTGGCGCAGGAACCACCGTGGGCGATGTTTTCTCAAGTGCTGGTGTCTATTGCGGACCGTCTGTCGGTCCCGACTGCTCTCCCTACTAGGGCGGTGCCCCAGCCGACCATCCCCCATTCCCCGGGTGTCCCGCAGTTATTGCGGAGTCCTCCTGGGTCTCAATCAGTTGGTCCCTATGCGGGGTTGCCTATGTATATACAGGCTTCCCCTGTGCCGCAGCAGCCTGTGGTACCTTTTCAGGCCCCTATGGCGACGCCTCCACCATGGGTGGATGTGCTCTCCAACTCCGTGCAAAATTTGGCGGCCGCTTCCTCGGCTTTTCAGTCAATGTTGCAGACTGACATGCCTTCTAGGATTTCTAAACGCCCACTCATGACACGGGCTGCTCAGGTATCGGACTCAGAGGGTTCCTCAGATGATGGGGAGGTCCCTGATGACACTGACTCGGACGCCTCGGTCCAGGAAATGGATACCAAGTCGTCCATTAATGTGCGAGCACTAGTTAGGGCGGTGCGAGCTATTCTTATAGAGGATGAGGCACCGGTTCCTAGGTCGAAGTTTCCTAGTTTCAAAAAAACTAAGGTGGCTTCTGCGGTGTTTCCCCTCTCGGATCAGTTGACGGATCATATGGCGGTAGCTTGGCAGGCGCCCAGTAAGAGATTCCTTCCTCAGAAGCGGTTGGCTTCTAATTACCCCTTCCCTGAGGCACATTGTAAAAAATGGGAAAATCCACCGGCGGTGGATTCCCATGTCACCCGTTTAACTCGGGGCGCCACCTTACCATTACCGTCGATATCCTCGCTGAAGGATCCCACGGACAGGAAAGTTGAGACTTGCTTAAAGTCTATTTACTCCCTCTCCGGGGCGGTGGCCCGACCGTCCATGGCCATTTCCTGGGTGGCCAAGGCCATTGAGGGGTGGGCCAATGCATTGGAAGATACCTTCCCGGACGACGCTCCGGATGTCCAGCGGGCGTTGTTGGGACAAATGAGGGACGCTGCTTCTTACATTGGAGAAGCTTCTTTAGATGCTAGTCTGCTGACCTCGCGGGTATCGGCTGCAGCGGTGTCTGCCCGCCGATCCTTATGGTTGCGGTCCTGGAGAGCGGACTCTGATTCAAAGAAAGGTCTGGAGGCCTTACCTTTCAATGGGGAATTACTATTTGGTCCGGACTTGGATAAAATAGTGGACACCCTGGCTAAATTCAAGTCAGCCTTCCTCCCTTCGGCGGCACTGCCTGCTAAGGTTCGGAGTTCGGCTTTTCGTTCCTTTCGGGTTCAGGGTAAGGCGAAAGGTCAGTCCTTCCCGAGACAGTCTGCGAGTAAGACGGCCTCTAAACCCAAGAAGCAAGCCTGGAGTGCTCGGCGCCCTTCTTCCAAGCAGGAAGATAAACCTACGGCCTGATGGGACGGGCCTCCCTCTGGGGGACCTCAGAGTGGGAGGCCGACTTCTTCTATTTGCCCAGTGCTGGCACAATACCACCATGGATGCCTGGGTTCGAGAAGTGGTCTCCCAGGGGTACGCCCTGTCTTTTCGGCACAGACCACCCCACCAGTTTTTCTGCACAAGTCCTTCTCAGAACAAGACCAAGGCGTTACAGGTTCAGGAGGCTATAGAGTCCTTGCTGAAAGCAGGGGTCATTGTTCCCGTTCCTCTATCACAACGAGGGACGGGGTACTATTCTCTGTTTCTGGTGCAGAAACCCAATGGTTCTCATCGCCCTATCCTCAACTTGAAGTCTCTGAACAAATTCCTCAGAGTTCCCAAGTTCAGGATGGAAACGTTACGTTCCATCATTCTGGCGATGGAACCGGGGGATTACATGGTGTCCCTGGACATCCAGGACGCCTACCTCCATGTTCCGATAGCATCTTCACACCAGCGGTATCTGAGGTTCGCTATCCTTCAACACCACTATCAGTTCCGGGCGCTACCCTTTGGTCTCTCCACGGCACCGAGGGTGTTCACGAAGATTATGGCGGTCATGGCCGCACATCTTCGGAACCAGAATGTACGGCTGCTGCCGTACCTGGACGACCTCCTGTTGCTGGCGAGCTCCCCGGAGGTACTGCTTCAACATCTCCACCTGACGATCGCTTGCCTGCAAGCACACGGGTGGTTGATAAATTGGAAAAAGTCCTCTCTGATTCCATCACAGCGGATGGTTCATTTGGGAGCCCTGCTGGATTCGCGTCAGCAAAGGATCTTCCTGACTCCGGAGAAGGTCGCCTCACTACAGCTGCGGATACGCAGTTGCCTGAGCCGTTGCCGCCTGTCGGTCCATTCGGCTATGAGAGTTCTGGGGTCCATGGTGTCGACATTCGACATGGTGGAATTTGCCCAGTTCCATTCCCGGCCCCTGCAGGGGCTGATTCTATCAGAATGGAACGGGTTACCTCACCGGATCCGCTCTCAGGTGCTGGTGTTGTCTCCGGACGTTCGGCTATCTTTGGCTTGGTGGCTTCAGACAGCTCATCTGGTCGAGGGGCGCCCATTTTGGATCCCGGACTGGGTCCTGCTCACGACGGATGCCAGTCTCCGGGGTTGGGGGGCAGTGACCGGCTCTTTGTCGCTTCAGGGTCGTTGGTCAGCGGAAGAAGCACTTCTCCCCATCAACATCCTGGAACTGCGGGCAGTATACAAGGCCCTGCAGTCGTCCGGCCCCGCTCTTCACGGAAGGGCGGTACAGGTGCAGTCCGACAACGCCACCACGGTGGCGTATATCAATCACCAAGGCGGAACTCGCAGTCAGGCAGCGATGTCGGAGGTGTCTCGTATCCTGTCTTGGGCGGAGGGTCACATTCCAGCGATCTCGGCGGTCTTCATCCCCGGAGTCCTCAATTGGGAGGCGGACTTCCTCAGCCGTCACGACGTGCATCCTGGGGAATGGTCGCTTCACCCAGAGGTGTTTCAGCTACTCGTGGACATGTGGGGACTGCCGGAGCTGGACTTGATGGCCTCCCGTCACAATCACAAGTTGTCCGTTTACGTGTCAAGGACAAGAGACGCAGGTGTAAAGTCTGGTGGACGCGCTGTCGGTGACATGGACATTTCACCTGGCGTATCTGTTTCCTCCGATATCCCTGCTTCCTCGGGTTCTGCGGAAATTCAAGCAGGACGGCGGCATGCTCGTGCTGGTAGCTTCGGCGTGGCCCAGACGTCCTTGGTACTCCGATCTGAGGAGCCTCTCCATCGACGCTCCGTACCTTCTTCCTCAATGTCGGGACCTGTTGTCTCAGGGGCCCTGCCTTTACCCGGATCAGGGTCGGCTGTCTTTGACGGCGTGGCTCTTGAGACAGCCGTCTTGAGGTCTCGGGGCTTCTCCAGTTCGGTTATTGGTACGATGCTCAGGGCACGCAAGCCTGCTTCAGCACGGATTTATCACAGAGTGTGGCACACTTACTTTCAGTGGTGTGAGTCCAGACTTTATGATCCTCAGGTGTTCCGAGTTTCTAGGATCTTGGAATTTCTTCAGTCAGGATTGGATCTCGGCTTACGCCTTGCATCTCTGAAGGTTCATGTGTCCGCCTTGTCCGTGTGGTTTCAACGGCGGATTGCAATACTACCAGACGTTCACACCTTTTTCCAAGGTGTTCTCAGGATCCAGCCTCCCTTTGTGCCTCCTGTGGCTCCTTGGGACTTGGCGGTGGTGCTACGGGTCCTGCAGGGTCCTCCGTTTGAGCCTCTTGAGGCGGTGGAGCTCAAGTGGCTGACATTTAAGACGGTTTTTCTCCTGGCAATTGCTTCGGCCAGGAGGGTGTCTGAATTGGGGGCGCTTTCCTGTCGCCCTCCTTTCCTGATTTTTCACCAGGACAGAGCGGTGCTCCGCACTCGTCCTGAGTTTTTGCCCAAAGTGGTCTCGAAGTTCCATATTAATCAGGAACTTGTTGTGCCAGCTTTTCAGTCCCCTGATCTTTCAGCTGGTGAGACTTCCTTAGATGTGGTCCGGGCGCTTAGAATTTATGTAGACCGGACGGCTTCGGTTAGGAAGTCTGATTCCTTGTTTATCCTCTTTGGTTTTCACAAGAGGGATTGGCCTGCCAACAAACAAACGTTAGCCCGTTGGCTTCGTTCCGTTATTTGTGAGGCTTATGCACAGGAGGGCTTACCTGTGCCAGCCTCTGTTAAGGCTCATTCCACTCGTTCTGTGGGTCCCTCTTGGGCTGCTAGACGTGGCGCTTCTGCTGTTCAGCTGTGTAGGGCGGCCACTTGGTCTTCAATTCAAACGTTTTTGAGGTTCTATGCGTTTGACACCTTTGCCTCTCAGGATGCATCCTTTGGGCGCCGGGTACTCCTTTCAGCACAGGAGCGTCCCCGCCCTTAGTTGTACTGCTTTGGGACATCCCCAAGGTCAACCCTGTGGACCCCCTATGGACCCTGAAGTAGAAAACAAGAGATATGGTAAGAACTTACCTTTGTTATCTCTGTTTCTACGAAGTCCATAGGGTCCACAGGGCGCCCGCCCTGACGCACCTGGCTTCAAATGGGCTGTGTGGCTGGTCACCGGTTTTCCGTCTCCTATTGCTGTGAGTATGGTTTCTTGTGTGTTCCAGTCTTCCTTCTCTCTGTTCCATATTCTCCTCCGGCCTAGGCTGCTTACCAACTGAGGTGCCTGTGGCTCGGGGGCGGGGTATAGAGGAGGACCCAAGTGCATCCTGTGAGCTAAAAGCTTAACTGTGTGGTGCCCATGGATCCTGTTCCAGCTATAACCCCAAGGTCAACCCTGTGGACCCTATGGACTTCGTAGAAACAGAGATAACAAAGGTAAGTTCTTACCATATCTCTTGTTATTTTATTGCTGCCTTTTACAACGTAATAAATATTTCTACTTCAGCGTCCATAGAGTGTCCACAGGGTTGACCTTGGGGTATAGGTTGGGAACCAAATCCGGGCACCATGCAGTTAAAGCTTTTGTTGCTCCCAGGATACACTTGGGTCCATCCTCTATACCCCGCCCCCTAGCCACAGGCACCTCAGTTTTAGTTGGTGCCCGGCCAGAGTCGGGTCACACTGGCGCAGTGGGGTTGCAGGAGCAGCCCCTAAGCTAAGTTTTTTTAAGAAGAAAAGTTTTATTTTTCACTTTTCTGAGCGGCATCATCAGACTGGCCGTTAGGATGTCCACGCTGCCGCTCCTACGCCAGTACAGCCCTGGGAATCGCAGTAGGACCCCGGAGTCTGTACTAGCAGGGCTCCGGGACCTCCCAAGACTGCTGCCAGGTAAGCTGTGAGCAGCGCTAACTTGCGTTGCTCGCGGGGAAATGCAGTCTTTAGCCGCCACTCTCTGGGGACAGAACGGCGGTGGCAGGCTCCCCCTAGCCAGGAATACCCCATGCGTCCGCTAGACCACCAGCGAGTAATGGCTGGAGGTGGGAACCGGCGTCCCTGGGGTTAATCACTAGCCAGGGGAGAGAGCCTTCCCTGTTTAGCAGCTCCTCAGCTCAACCCCGTATATACGGGACATCCTTTACATAGAGGAGGATGCATCGGCCCCTAAGTCAAAGTATCCTAATTTTAAGAAGACTAAAGTGACTGTTTCTACTTCAGGGTCCACAGGGTGACCTTGGGGTATAGCTGGATCCTCGGGCACCACAGAGTTAAAGTTTTTAGCTGCTCCCAGGATGCACTTGGGTCCATCCTCTATACCCTGCCCCCGAGCCACAGGCACCTCAGTTTAAGATGGTGCCCGGCCGGAGTTGGGTCACCCTGCGGGGTGTTTTTTTTTTCTCAAGAGCGGCAGCGATGGGCTGTCTGTACAGACGCCCACACTGCCGCTCCTCACTGCTAGTGCAGCGACGCCAGTACTGAACTGGGGAT
The DNA here is from genome assembly GCA_031769625.1 of Taudactylus pleione. NCBI lineage: Eukaryota > Metazoa > Chordata > Amphibia > Anura > Myobatrachidae > Taudactylus > Taudactylus pleione. The sequence continues at coordinate 99,163 of JAUIMM010001108.1, forward strand.
CGCAGCGGGGGAAGCCAGAGTCTGTACTAGCCGGACTCTGGTTTCCCCCGGGACTGCTGCCGGAGATGCCGGGGAGATCAAGGTAAGCTGCGCACCGCTGATTAGCGGCGGTGCGCGGGTTCCTTTTAAATGCAGTCCCATGCCCCCGGTCTTGGGGACAGACCGGGGGCGCTAGCGGCGGGCTCCCCCTCCATTGGAGGAATACCCCACTAGACCACCAGGGTGAATAACGCAGCAAGTGGGATGCCGGCAACCCGGGGGTTAATATGCTAGCCAGGGGAGGAAGCCTTCCCTGTCTAGCGGCTCCTCCCCTCAGCTCAGCGCGCCTTTCACCACGGAGTCTGGCGTCGCTGAGCTGCAGATACTTGGCCACTCCTCCTCTGAGGTCTCCAGCGGCCATTTTCTTCAAGTGGCAGCGCAGATACTCGGGGAGCACGCGGACCGGTCCCCCTGTGTACCTCTCCCCCGACAAGGACAGTGTACACAGCGCTATAGCCCTCCCAGACACTGAATCTGGGAGGGTGATTGTAGTGGAAAGGTGCAGTGAGTATATCTTCCTGCAGGGTATGTGACTTTTGCTAGTGCTGCCTGTCTGTGCTAATTTCTACTTACTGTCAGCCTATACCTATCCCTTTACTTCTCCTACAAGCCCTACAGGTGTGCGGGGGAAGGGTGTTTCTACTGACCTCACCTATATAGATCACGTATTTGTGAGGTCTGTCACATACAGTTGTGTGCTACACAGTACCATATTGTGGGCTGTTGTCCAGCACACTGGTGAGTGCGCACGTTTTCTTCCTAAGTCATGTCTGAGGAGGAGATTGAGCACTCCGGGGCTCCGGTATTGTTCTCCTGCAGGCACAGTTCTGCAGGAGTGGATAGGGAGGATTTGTCACAGGACGGCCTGTGCGGACGGTGCCAGGCGATCCCTGGTACGTCTAAACCTATGTCGCAGGAGCCACCATGGGCGATGTTTTCCCAGGTGCTGGTGTCCATCGCGGACCGTCTGTCGGTCCCGACTGCCGCCCCTACTAGGGCGTTGCCCCAGCCTGCCATCCCCCTTTCCCCGGGTGTCCCACAATTATTGCAGACTCCCCCGGGGTCTCAGCCTGTTGGTCCCTATGCGGGGTTGCCAATGTATATACAGTCCACCCCGGTGTCGCAGCAGGCTGTGGTGCCGTTTCAGGCTCCTGTGGCAGCTCCTCCACCCTGGGTGGATGCGCTTTCCCACACTGTCCAAGATTTGGCGGCAGCATCTTCGGCTTTTCAGTCGATGTTGCGCAGTGACGTGCCCTCCAGGGCGTCTAAACGCACAGTTATGGCGTAGGCTGCGCACTTTTCGGACTCTGAGGGGTCCTCGGATGATGGTGAGGTGCAGGATGACTCAGCCTCAGATGCCTCAGTCCAGGAGGTAGACACTAAGTCTTCCATCAATGTGCGGGCTCTGGTTAGGGCGGTGCGGGCCATTCTGATTGAGGATGAGGCACCTGCTCCCAAGTCGAGGTATCCTAGTTTTAAAAAAGCTAAGGTTACTTCTGCAGCGTTCCCCTTGTCTGATCAGTTGACGGATCACATGGCGGTGGCCTGGCAGACGCCCAGTAAGCGATTCCTGCCACAGAAGCGGTTGGTGTCCAATTATCTGTTTCCGGAGGCGCATTGTAAGAAATGGGAAACTCCGCCTGCAGTCGATTCCCATGTAACACGCCTCATCAGGAGTGCTACTTTGCCATTGCCGTCTATATCCTCGCTGAAGGATCCTATGGACAGGAAGGTGGAGACTTGTCTAAAGTCTATTTCTACTTCAGGGTCCATAGGGTTGACCTTGGGGTATAGCTGGATCTGGATACATGGGCACCACGCAGTTAAAGCTTTGCTGCTCCCAGGATGCACTTGGGTCTGTCCTCTATACCCCGCCCCCGAGCCACAGGCACCTCAGTTTTAGTTGGTGCCCGGCCGGAGTCGGGTCACCCTGGAGCAGTGGGGCTGCATAAGCAGCCCCTAAGCTTTATTTATTTATTTTTAAAAGAAGATTTTATTTCTTTATTTGTACTATCTTCAGAGCGCCAGCATCAGACTGTCCTTCTGGACGTCCACGCTGCCGCTCCAACAGCCCCGCTGGTGCTGCGACGCCGGTACTGATCCGGGGATCGCAGCGGGACCCCGGAGTCAGTGCTAGCGTGGCTTCGGGAGCTCCCACTGACTGCTGCCGGATTGTACGGGGTCTCTGGGGACAGACCAGCGGCGCTAGTAGCGGCGGCGGGCTCCCCCCTTATGTGGCATACCCCGCGTGTCTGCTGACCTCCAGGGTGTAAGACCGGCAGGAAACCGGCTTACCTGGGGGTTTAATACTAGCAGGGGAGGCAGCCTTCCCTGGTTTAGCGCTCCTCCCCTCAGCCCAGCGCGCCTCCTCTCATGTGTGCTGGCGTCGCTGGGCTGTTATCTCCTGGCCACTCCTCCTCAGTGCTCTCCGGCGGCAATCTTCCTCAGGCAGCATCGCAGAGCTCCCAGGCAGGCTTCCAGTGGACCAGTCCCCCTGCGTACCTCTCCCCTGATCAGGACAGTGTTCGCAGCGCTATAGCCCTCCCAGACACTGAATCTGGGAGGGTGACTGTAGCGGAAGGTGCAGTGAGTATAACTTCTCTGCATAGTATGTGACTATTGCTAGTGCTGCCTGTCTGTGCTTATTTTCTACTTACTGTCAGCTTTTTACCTATCCCTTTCCTTCTACGCCCGCAGGTGCGTGAGGGAGGAGTGTTCTTTCTGTATACCTCACTTATATAAATCTACGTATTTGTGAGGTCCGTCACATACTGCGGTGTGCTCCTCAGTACCATATTGTGGGCTGTTTGGGTTGCATACTTGGGAGTGCGCAGGTGGTTATACGCCTTACCTCGTTTCAATGATACATTTTTATTGCGAAAAGTTTGTGTCATGTCTGATGAGGGGAATGAGCGCTCTGTGGCTCCTGTGTTGTTTTCCTGCCGACGATGTTCGGCAGGGGTCGAGGGCGGATTTGTCTCAGGACGGTCTGTGCGGGCGGTGCCAGTTGGTACCTGGACCTTCTAAACCCCCGGTGGCGCAGGATCCCCCGTGGGCGATGTTTACGTAAGTGCTGGCGTCGATCGCGGACTGACTTGCTGTCCCGACTGCGGCCCATTCTAGGGCGTTGCCCCAGCCTACCATTCCCCGGGTGTGATGCATCTGGTGCAGTCTCCTCTCGGATCTCAGACTGTAGGTCCTTATGCGGGTTTGCCTGTATTTGTGCAATCCCCCATGGTGCCGCAGCAGTCGATGGTACCTTTTCAGGGGTATCCTCAGGCGGTACCCCCTCCCCGGGTGGACGTCCTTTCCAGCTCTGGTCAGAGCCTGGCGGCTTCGTCATCGGCCTTTCAATCTATGTTGCACATTGATTTGCCCCCACGGGCGTCCAAGCGACCTGTTCCGGCTTCACTGGCGGCTCAGTTCACGGACACGGACGTGTCTTCGGATGACGGGGAGATCCATGAGGACTCTGACTCGGATGCCGGGGCCCAGGAGGTGGAGGCTAAGTCTTCCATTAATGTGCCGGCATTGGTTAGGGCGGTGCGGGCCATCCTTCACATTGAGGAGGATGTGCCGGCCCTCAGGTCAAAGTACCCAAATTTTAAGAAGGCAAAAGTAGCTTCGACGGTTTTTCCCCTGTCCGACCAGTTAACGGATCATATGGCAGGGGCCTGGCAGTTGCCCAGCAAGAGGTTCCAACCGCAGAAGCGGTTGACTTCGAACTATCCATTTCCGGAAGCTCATTGCAGGAAGTGGGAAACTCCGCCCGCGGTGGATTCCCACGTTACCCGCTTAATTAAAAGCGCTACGCTGCCTTTGCCGTCGATCTCCTCCCTGAAAGATCCCACGGACAGGAAAGTGGAGACTTGTTTAAAGTCTATCTACTCTTTCTCGGGGGCGGTGGCCTGTCCGTCTCTTGGGTGGCTAAGGCCATCGAGAGCTGGGCCAACGCTTTGGAGGATACCTTTCCGGAGGATGCTCCGGAGATCCAGAGAGCGTTGATAGGACAAATGAGGGATGCGGTTTTCTACATTGGGGAAGCATCGTTAGATGCAAGCCTGCTGACCTCTAGGGTGTCGGCTGCAGCGGTGTTGGCGCTTCGGGCCTTGTGGCTGAGGTCTTCGAGAGCTGATGCTGACTCCAAAAAGGGACTGGAGGCCTTACCTTTTAATGGGGAGTTGCTTTTTGGTCCAGACTTGGACAAAATTGTGGACACTCTGGCTAAATCTAAATCAGCCTTCCTCCCTTCGGCTTCGGCACCTACCAAGGTACGGAGCTCTGCCTTTCGGTCCTTTCGGGTTCAGGGCAAGGCCAAAGGTCAGTCCTTCCCGAGGCAGTCGGCAACCAAGGCCGCTTCTAAGCCCAAGAAGCAGGCCTGGAGTGCCAGGCGCCCGTCTTCCAAGCAGGAATATAAACCTTCTGCCTGATGGGACGGGCCTCCCTCTGGGGGACCCCAGAGTGGGAGGCCGACTTCTTCTATTTTCCCAGTGCTGGCACAATACCACCACGGATGCCTGGGTTCGAGAAATGGTCTCCCAGGGGTACGCCCTGTCTTTTCGGCACAGACCGCCCCACCAGTTTTTCTGCACGAGTCCTTCTCAGGATACGACCAAGACTTTACAGATTCAGGAAGCTATAGAGTCCTTGCTGAAAGCAGGGGTCATTGTTCCCGTTCCTCAATTACAACGAGGGACGGGGTACTATTCTCTGTTTCTGGTGCAGAAACCCAATGGTTCTGATCGCCCTATCCTCAACTTGAAGTCTCTGAACAAATTCCTCAGAGTTCCCAAGTTCAGGATGGAAATGTTACGTTCCATCATTCTGGCGATGGAACTGGGGGATTACATGGTGTCCCTGGATATCCAGGACGCCTACCTTCATGTTCCGATAGCACCTTCGCACCAGCGGTATCTGAGGTTCCGCTATCCTTCAACACCACTATCAGTTCCGGGCGCTACCCTTTGGTCTCTCCACGGCACCGAGGGTGTTCACGAAGATTATGGCGGTCATGGCCGCACATCTTCGGAGCTAGAATGTACGGCTGCTGCCGTACCTGGACGACCTCCTGTTGCTGGCGAGCTCCCCGGAGGTACTGCTTCAACATCTCCACCTGACTATCGCTTGCCTGCAAGCGCACGGGTGGCTGATAAATTGGAAAAAGTCCTCCTTGATTCAATCTCAGCGGATGGTTCATTTGGGAGCCCTGCTGGATTCTCGTCAGCAAAGGATCTTCCTGACTCCGGAGAAGGTCGCCTCACTACAGCTGCGGATACGCAGTTGCCTGAGCCGTTGCTGCCTGTCGGTCCATTCGGCTATGAGAGTTCTGGGCTCCATGGTGTCAACATTCGACATGGTGGAATTTGCCCAGTTCCATTCCCGGCCCCTGCAGGGGCTGATTCTATCGGAATGGAACAGGTTACCTCACCGGATCCGCTCTCAGTTGCTGGTGTTGTCCCCGGAGGTTCGGCAGTCTTTGGCTTGGTGGCTTCAGACAGCTCATCTGGTCGAGGGGTGCCCCTTTTGGATCCCGGACTGGGTCTTGCTCACGACGGATGCCAGTCTTCGGGGTTGGGGGGCAGTGACTGGCACATTGTCACTTCAGGGTCATTGGTCTGCGGAAGAAGCTCTTCTTCCCATCAACATTCTGGAACTGCGGGCAGTATACAGGGCCCTGCAGTCCGGTCCCGCTCTTCATGGAAGGGCGGTTCAGGTGCAGTCCGACAATACCACCACGGTGGCATATATCAACCACCAAGGAGGAACTCGCAGTCGGGCAGCGATGTCTGAGGTATCTCGCATCCTTGCTTGGGCGGAGTGTCACATTCCAGCGATCTCGGCAGTCTTCATTCCCGAAGTCCTCAATTGGGAGGCGGACTTCCTCAGCTGTCACGACGCGCATCCCGGGGAATGGTCGCTTCACCCAGAGGTGTTTCAGCTACTCGTGGACAGGTGGGGGCTGCCGGAACTGTACTTGATGGCCTCCCGTCACAATCACAAGTTGCCCGTTTACGGGTCAAGGACCAGGGACGCAGGCGCCAGTCTGGTAGACGCGCTGTCGGTGAAATGGACGTTTCACCTGGCGTATCTGTTTCCTCCGATATCCCTACTTCCTTGGGTTCTGCGGAAATTCAAGCAGGACGGCGGCACGCTTGTGCTGGTGGCTCCGGCGTGGCCCAGACGTCCTTGGTACTCCGATCTGAGGTGCCTCTCCATCGATGCTCCGTACCTTCTCCCTCAGCGTCGGGACCTGTTGTCTCAAGGGCCCTGCCTTTACCCGGATCTGGGTCGGCTGTCTTTGACGGCGTGGCTCTTGAGACAGCCGTTTTGAGGTCTAGGGGTTTCTCCAGTTCGGTCATTGGTACCATGCTTAGGGCACGCAAGCCTGCTTCCGCACGGATTTACCACAGGGTGTGGCGTACTTATTTTCAGTGGTGTGAATCCAGAAACTATGATCCGCAGGTGTTCCGGGTTTCCAGAATCTTGGAGTTCCTTCAATCAGGTTTGGACCTCGGCTTATGCCTGGCCTCTCTGAAGGTTCATGTGTCTGCTTTGTCCGTGTGGTTTCAGCGATGGATTGCTACACTACCGGATGTTCACACCTTTTTCCAGGGTGTTCTCAGGATCCTGCATCCCTTTGTGCCTCCTTGGGACTTGGCAGTGGTGCTACGGGTCTTGCAGGGTCCTCCTTGTGAGCCTCGAGTCGGTGGAGCTCAAGTGGCTGACGTTTAAGACCGTTTTTCTTCTGGCAATTGCTTCTGCCAGGAGGGTGTCGGAATTGGGGGCGCTTTCCTGTCGCCCTCTTTTCCTGATTTTTCACCAGGACAGAGCGGTGCTCCGCACTCGTCCTGAGTTTTTGCCCAAAGTGGTCTCAAAGTTTCACATTAATCAGGAACTACTTGTGCCAGCTTTTCAGTCACCTGACCTTTCAGCTGGTGAGGCTTCCTTAGATGTAGTCCGGGCACTTAGAATCTATGTGGATCGTACTGCTTCGGTTAGGAAGTCGGATTTATTGTTTGTCCTCTTCAGTTTTCACAAGAGGGGTTGGCCTGCCAACAAGCAAACGTTAGCCCGTTGGCTTCGTTCAGTTATTTGTGAGGCTTATGCGCAGGAGGGTTTACCTGTGCCAGCCTCTGTTAAGGCTCATTCCACTTGTTCTGTGGGTCCCTCTGGGGCTGCTAGACGTGGCGCCTCTGCTGTTCAGCTGTGTAAGGCGGCCACTTGGTCTTCAATTCAAACGTTTTTGAGGTTCTATGCGTTTGACACTTTCGCCTCTCAGGATGCATCCTTCAGGCGCCGGGTGCTCCTTTCAGCACAGGAGCGTCCCCGCCCTTAGTTGGACTGCTTTGGGACATCCCCAAGGTCAATCCTGTGGACCCTGAAGTAGAAAACAAGAGATATGGTAAGAACTTACCTTTGTTATCTCTGTTTCTACGAAGTCCATAGGGTCCACAGGGCGCCCGCCCTGACGCACCTGGCTTCAAATGGGCTGTGTGGCTGGTCACCGGTTTTCCGTCTCCCATTTCTGTGAGTATGGTTTCTTGTGTGTTCCAGTCTTCCTTCTCTCTGTTTAGTCTCCTCCTCCGGCCTTGGCTGCTTACCAACTGAGGTGCCTGTGGCTCGGGGTATAGAGGATGGATCCAAGTGCATCCTGGGAGCAGCTAAAGCTTTATCTGTGTGGTGCCTGTGGATCCAGATCCAGCTATACCCCAAGGTCCACCCTGTGGACCCTATGGACCTCGTAGAAACAAAGATAAGAACTTACCTTTATCGCTTGTTGTTTACTTTTAACTTCAGAGCGGCAGCGTCGGACTGTCCATAGGACGTCCAAGCTGCGGCTCCGTCACGCCAGTACAGATCTGGGGATCTCGGCGGGACCCCAGAGTCTGTGCTAGCTGGACTCTGCGGGTGCCCAGGACTGCTGCTGGATCGGCGGGGAACAGGTAAGGTTGCGGGTCATTGCTTGCGGTGATCCGCGCAGTTATGCAGTCCGATGCCTCCGGTCTCTGGGGACAGACCGGAGGCGCTGGCAGTGGGGGCGGCCCCCCCATACCCCGCATGTCCACTAGACCACCAGGGACTTCTAGATCGGCAGCGGGAGCTGGCGTCCTGGGGGTTAATAGCCGGCCAGGGGAGGCAGCCTTCCCTGTTGTAGCGGCTCCTCAGCTCAGCGCGCCTTTCAGTATTATAGTCTGGTGTTGCTGAGCTGCTTCCTCCGTGGGCCACGCTGCTTCTGAGGTCTCCAGGTGGCCATTTTCTTCCTGTGGTGCAGCGCAGATCTCCGGAGATGACAGTGAGCCCAGTCCCCCTGCGTACCTCACCATCAGGTCAGTGTACACAGCGCTATAGCCTTCCCAGACACTGAATCTGGGCAGTTGAATGCAGTGACTTTTTGCAGTATATTATATGACCTATATATATATATATATATATATATATATATATATATGTACACTACACTGCTCAAAAAAATAAATAAAGGGAAGACTAAAATAACACATCCTAGATCTGAATGAATGAAATATTCTTATTATATACTTTGTTCTTTACATAGTTGAATGTGCTGACACCAAAATCACACAAAAATTATGATTGGAAATCAAATTTATTAACCCCTGGAGCTCTGGTTTTGGAGCCACACTACAGGCTGCTCCAACTTTGATGTAATGTCCTTAAAACAAGTCAAACTGAGGCTCAGTAGTGTGTGTGGCCTCCACGTGCCTGTATGACCTCCCTACAATGCCTGGGCATGCTCCTGATGAGGTGGCGGATGAACTCCTGAGGGATCTCCTCCCAGACCTGGACTAAAGCATCTGCCAACTCCTGGACAGTCTGTGGTGCAATGTGGCGTTGGTGGATGGAGCGAGACATGACGTCCCAGATGTGCTCAATTGGATTCAGGTCTGGGGAACGGGCGGGCCAGTCCATAGCATCAATGCCTTCGTCTTGCAGGAACTGCTCACACACTCGAGCCACATGAGGTCTAGCATTGTCTTGCATTAGGAGGAACCCAGGGCCAACCGCACCAGCATATGGTCTCACAAGGGGTCTGAGGATCTCATCTCGGTACCTAATGGCAGTCAGGCTACCTCTAGCGAGCACATGGAGTGCTGTGCGGCCCCCCAAAGAAATGCCACCCCCACACCATTACTGACCCACTGCCAATCAGGTCATGCTGGAGGATGTTGCAGGCAGAACGTTCTCCTTGACGTCTCCAGACTCTGTCACGTGCTCAGTGTGAACCTGCTTTAATCTGTGAAGAGCACAGGGCGCCAGTGGCGAATTTGCCAATCTTGGTGTTCTCTGGCAAATGCCAAACGTCCTGCACGGTGTTGGGCTGTAAGCACAACCACCGCCTGTGGACGTCGGGCCCTCATACCACCCTCACGGAGTCTGTTTCTGACTGTTTGAGGAGACACATGCACATTTGTGGCCTGCTGGAGGTCATTTTTCAGGGCTCTGGCAGTGCTCCTCCTGTTCCTCCTTGCACAAAGGCGGAGGTAGCAGTCCTGCTTTTGGGTTGTTGCCCTCCTACGGCCTCCTCCACGTCTCCTGATGTACTAGCCTTTCTCTTGGTAGCACTTCCATGCTCTGGACACTACGCTGACAGACACAGCAAACCTTCTTGCCACAGCTCCCATTGATGTGCCATCCTGGATGAGTTGCACTACCTGAGCCACTTGTGTGGGTTGTAGACTCCGTCTCATGCTACCACTAGAGTGAAAGCACCGCCAGCATTCAAAAGTGACCAAAACATCAGCCAAAAAGCATAGGAACTGAGAAGTGGTCTGTGGTCACCACCTGCAGAACCACTCCTTTATTGGGGGTGTCTTGCTAATTGCCTATAATTTCCACCTGTTGTCTATTCCATTTGCACAACAGCATGTGACATTGATTGTCAATCAATGTTGCTTCCTAAGTGGACAGTTTGCTTTCACAGAAGTGTGAATGACTTGGAGTTACACTGTGTTGTTTAAGTGTTCCATGTATTTTTTTGAGCAGTGTGTGTGTATATATATATATATATATGTATAATCTGCACTGTATGTGACTTATGCTAGTGCTGACTGTCTGCTTTTTCTCTCACCTGTCAGTGTATATCTATCAATTTTCTTTACAATCTGCCATAATACAGGTGTACTTAGGGTGGTTCTGAGATCTCACATATATATATATATATATATATATATATATACTTAATATTTGTGAGGTTTGTCACATACTGTTACGTGCTGCATGTTGCCATATTTTAGGTGTAACTGTGTTGCATACGCTGATAATGGGTCCCTGCAGCTAATCTTAGCGCCAGTCAGGACCGGTATGGCGCTGCTTAATATTTCCACAATGATTGTTAGTCAGCTATGTCTGACCAGGAGATAGAGCATGATACTGCACCCATTTATGCTATCCTGCAAGTCATGTGCGGAGGATTTGACTCAGGAAGGGTTATGTATTAGGTGCCATCAGGAGCCGGGCCCCTTACAGGACACCCTTGGGAGGTTTGTTCCTCAAGACCAGGGCCCCCATAGTTCTAACCCACTTGGGGTTATCTCAATATGCTACCCTTCCCTCTCAGGGTATCTCGCAGTTCTTGTGGTTTACCCCTGTGATGCAGACTATCGCTCCCTACCGGGGTTTTTCACAGTACATACAATTCCCTCAGGAACCACAACAGTCTGTCATTTCCCTGGCAGGGTTTACTACAACAACCACCCTGGGTGGAGGTCATTTCTAAGGTATACAAGATGGTGTAGTAAAAGCCCTGTGGTTACTTCCCAGTCTGCACTGCTGTCTAACACAGATCGTCAGCCAAGGGTGCACTGGATGATGTATTGGACTCCTATCCCTCTCACACATAAAAAAATGCAGTTTCATATGTGGGAGTAACAACATTGGATACCAGTCTCCTAACCTTCAGGGTTTCGGCTGCGACTGTATCCGCCGCCATACCCTATGGCTGCGCTCCTGGAAGGCAGAGGTGGACTCCAAGATAGGCCTTAAAATGGATACCCTATATTGGGGAGATCTTGTTTGGCCCTGACCTTGACAAGATTGGATTAACGCTGGCAGTTTCACTAATGGCAAATTTCCGCCTTCAGCTACTTGCACTACGAGGCCTTGGACTAAATCTGTTAAGTCATTTTGTACTCGGGGACAGCCTAGAGGCCAGTCTTTTCCTAGGCTATCGGCCTCCACGGGGCTACCATATCTAGTACCGAGCAGACCTGGACAGCCAGATGCCCTGCTTCTAAGCCAAAGGATAAACTTCAGCCTGATGGGACAGGTCTTGATCTAGGGGATCCCAGAGTGAGATACTGACTTTTTCAGTTTGCCCAGTGCTGGTGTCAAGTCACCACGGATGCTTGGGTAAGAGTTGAAGTCTCTCACGGGTACGCCCTCTCATTGCTCAGACAGCCTCCCCACATGTTTTGCTACACAGGCTCTTCTTCATACCCGAACAAGGCCTTACAAATCCAGAAAGCTATACAGTCCTTGCGGTAAGCAGGGGCAATTATGCCAGCCCCACTATCTCAGTGAGGGACTGGTTATTCTACTTTCTTTCTGGTGCAGAGGCCAAATGGTCTTCATTGGCCTATCCTCTATCTCAAATCCCTGAACCAATTCCTAAAGGTGCCTAGCTTCAGGAGGGAACTCCTACGCTCCAACATCCGAGCTATGGAACCTGGTATCGCTGGATATTCAGGACGCATACCTACAGGTACCTATAAAGCCCTCTCATCAGCGTTAGATCAGGTTTGCTGTGCCACAGCAACACTTCCAGTTTTCGGGTTCTGCCCTTTGGACTGTCCACAGCCCCACAGGGGTTTACCAGATTTATGGCTTTTATGACGGCCCACCTGTTCAGGGTATCCGACTGCTCCAGTATCTGGACGGCCTCCTGCTCTTAGCAGGATCACCAAGGTACTTTAAAGCCATTTCTAGTTCACCATTGCGTTCCTTCACAAGCACGAATGGTTACTCAACTGGGAAAAGTCCTCCCTGAATCCCTCACAGGGTATGATTCATCTGGGAGCCCTGCTGGCTTCTCAGAATTGGAGAATCCTTCTGACGTCAGACAAGATCTCCACTCTTCAACTACGAGTGCGCAGATATCTCCACAGTCAACAAGTGTCATTACATACTGTAATGCGGGTTCTGGAATCCAGGGTATTTACCTTCGGAAGGGTGGAATATGCACAGTTCCATTCCAGGCCTTTGCAAAAAACTGATAGTCTTCAGAGGGAACGGGTTTCTCCATTGGATCAGTATTCAGACGATGATGCTCTCTCCAGAGATGCGTCTGTCTCCATCTGGGTGGCTATGGCCATCTCATCTAGGGTAATCCTTACAACTGATGCCTGTCTCTGGGGCGCAGTGACCGGTATGAATACTCTTTGGGGCAGTTGGAAGTCTGTCGATTCCACCCTGCCAGTCGACTTATTGGAACTTCAAGCTATCTTGGGCCCTTGCTCTGGCCTAACACTTCACCAAGTGTCTCCTCCCGGCCATTTCTGCAGTGTTCATTCCGGGAGTTCTCCATTGGGAAGCGGACTTCCTCAGCCGTCACGATGTGCAACCCGGGGACTGGTCTCTTCTCCTAGAGAGGTTTCAACTCCTAGTGAGCAGAGGGGGCCTTCCAGAGGTGGTCGTCATGGCCTCCTGACTCACACTGTCGGTGTTAGGGTCCAGAACTAGAGGTACTGAAGCAACCTTCAGTGATGCGTTGTCAGTGAAGTGGACCTTCCAATTTGTGTACCTGTTTCCACCGGTCTCCCTTCTTCGTCTCGATTGAGCTTCCGAAGAACTCGAGGGAGGCACTGTCCTGCTGGTGGCTCCAGATAGTACCAGTGACGTCTGGGTCAAAGATTTTCAGAGTCTCTCCATCGACACTCCGTTCCTGCTGCCTCAATATCCGAACCTGTTGTCTCGGGGTCCTTGCCTTTCCCTGGACATGGATCAGTCTGCGTCCCTACTGTGATCCTAAGGCTTCTCTAGCTCTATCATTGGGATGTTTAGAGCGCGTAGGCCAGCTTTTGCTGGGATATACCACAGAATGTGGCATACATAATTCTTATGGTATCGTACCTGTAGCTACGATCCTCAGGTGTTTAGGATTTCCAGAAGTTCTGGCATTCCTTCCAGCTGGCTTGGGTCTAGTCCTCCGCCTGGCCTCCCTGAAAGTGCGGGTCTCTGCACTGCCAGTATGGTTCGGACGTGGAATTGCTCCACTCTCAGGTATCCAGCTCCTCCTTCAGGGTGTTTTCTGGATTCTACCTCCCTTTATCCCCCCTAGGGGCTCCTTGGGATTTGGCAGTTGTTCTTCATGCCTCTTTGGGCCTCCACTTGGACCACTAGTTTTGATAGCCCTTACATGGTTTATGGCTTAAACTCTCTTATGGCGTTTGCATCTGCCAGGAGAGTGTCGGAATTGGGAGTGTTCTCATGTGGCTCCCTCTTCTGGATATTTCACCAAGACAGGGTTGTGAATCGCACTTGCCCTGTGTTTCTTCCCTCAGTGGTTTTTAAGTTCCATATTATTCATGAACTTATTGTACTGACATTTCAGTCTCCAGTCCTCTCGGCTGGGGTGGCCTCATTGACTGTGTTCCGGCCTCTCCGAATTTACGTGGTTCGTTCAAGTTTCTTCAGGAAATTGGACATCTTATTTGTGGTCCTGGATTTCACAGGAAAGGATGGCCGGCCAATAAACAGACATTGGCTAGATGGCTTCGTATGGCTATCTCAGGGGCCTACACATAGGCTAGGCCTCTCTGTTGATGCTTATTCCACTCGGGCTGTGGGCCTTTCTGTTTTTGATGATACTTATTCTACTTGGGCTGTGGGTGGCCCTCGTGGGCGGCTCGCTGTGGCGCCTTGGCTGTTCTGCATTGCAATGTGGCCACGTGGTCTCCTATCCAGACCTTTCTAAGGTTCTATGCATTAGATTCCTTTGCCTCTCAGGATGCTTCCTTTTGGGTGACGGATTCTCCTCTCAGCACAGGAGCGTCCCCACCCTTATAAGGACTGCTTTGGGACATCCCCAAGGTCAACCCTGTGGACCCTGAAGAAAATTATATGGTAAGAACTGACCCTTGTTATCTATCTTCAAAGTCCACAGGACACCCGCCCTGACGCACCTGGCTTCATATGGGCTGTGTTGCTGGTCACTGGTTTCCCATCTCCTTCTCTGTGAGTATGGTTGAGTGTTCCAGTCTTCTCTCTCTTGCTTTCCTCCTTTGGCTACTTACAAACTGAGGTGCCTCTGGCTTGGGGGCAGGGTTATAGGGAGAGTGGACCCAGTGCATCCTGGGAGCTGAAAGCTTTAACTGCGTGGTGCCCGGATTTTGTTCCCAACCTATACCCCAAGGTCAACCCTGTGATCCTATGGACTTCGAAGAAAGATAGATAACAAGGGTAAGTTCTTACCATATCTCTCATTGTCGTTGTTACTTCACTGCTGTCTTGTCTCAGGGACCTGAACTCTAATGTACCTGGAGTTACCTAGTGCGTCCTGGCTCTGTAATGCCCAGTTACTTTACAGTGGTGCCAGGGGTACTGCATCTAAGATGGCGGAACCAGCTAGGCTGAGCCCTCTTACCCACCTATCCAACTAGTGTCTAGCTCATGGGAGTTGTGTAGTCCTCTCCCTAGAGGGAATATCTGAGCTGGGCTCTAGCCCACTGGATGGGAACCTTCTGGTAATGTGGCAGCTGGGCGCTGCGGGAAGAGGTTCTGGTTATGTGGCAGCTGGGCGCTGTGGGAAGAGGTTCTGGTTATGTGGCAGCTGGGCGCTGCGGGTAGAGGTTCTGGTTATGTGGCAGCTGGGCGCTGCGGGAAGAGGTTCTGGTTATGTGGCAGCTGGGTACTGCGGGAAGAGATTGCATTAGGATCAAGGTTCTGCTGCGCCAGTGCATGGATTTTATGCCGCATTAAATGTCCTGGATACTTTGTGCAAGTTTCCACTAGTTCTCCAGGCTTGGGATGAGTCGGAGAGGACCTGGCTGCAGAGAGGACCAGCTGCCAGGGAAATTTAAATGAAGCGGCCATCAGCCCCCCAATGTATACCTGGGAAATGCAACCTTGCGATGTTGCAGTCATCTGATGATAGTCTGGTATATATCGATGAGCTAATAAAAAAAAATGTTGACTTTTTTAAATAGATGTTCTTGACCTAATTCACTAATAAAAAAAAAAAAAGACCATTTCTTCTTCACTAGTCCATCGGGGACACAGGGACTATGCTGGGGTACAGGCTGGCAGGTGGAGTATGGGCACCAAACAGTTAAATTCTTCAGAGAAGTGCAGCCCATGCTCCTCCTCCCCTACACCCCACCCCCAGCCCAGGCTCCTCCCCTACACCCCAGCACAGGGCTCAGACTTGAGCGCACTATCGTGTCGCTCTCCTTTTTTGGTCTTTCACTCACACCGGGCCGTTCTTCAGACTAGACTAGGGTACCTTCTGAAAGTGGTTTCCAGATTCCACCTCAATCAGGAGATTAAGGTCCTGGCCTTTCAGTCTTCAGCAGATGAGGCCTCTTTGGATGTTGTAAGGGCTCTCTGTATCTATGTCGATCGTACCAAGGATATCCGGAAGTCGGATTCCCTTTTCATACAATATGGTTTCCACAAGCGTGTTTGGCCGGCTACAAAGCAGTCCTTTAGCCAGGTGGCTCCGTCTAACCATCCACCAGAGACTACTGGGGGCACTACCAGGGGCGAATTACTACAGGGGGCACTAAAAGGGGGGATTACCAGTGGGTGTACCACCAGGGGGGATTACTACTGGGGGCACTACCAGCTGCTGCATTTCCCACCCTAGGCTTATACTCGTGTCAATAAGTTTTCCCAGTTTTTTGTGGTAAAAGTAGGTACCTCGGCTTAGATTTGGGTCGACTTATACTGGAGTATATACGGTAAATCCTTTTCTTCAAGATGCAAAGTGGACAAAGGGTGCCCACCCTGATGCACCAGGCTTCCGGGTGGTTGCCGTTTCTGGTTACCCTAATCCATCTCTTAGGTGTGTTTGGATCAGTGTGTGTGCCGGTCTTCCTGCCTTGGGTTTGATAACTTAACTGGCCTGTCTGGGGCTGGGCATAGCGGAGGTGGAGGCTGGACATAGGGGAGGTGGAGGCTGGGCTGCCAGGAAGTCAAAGATTTTACCTGTTTGGTGCCCAGGCCTTCTGCACAGCCCTATACCCTCACCGTAAACCCCGTGTCCCCTATGGATCCCAATGTAAAGGGTGTAACCAGGTAAGAGCACAAATCTTCTTTACTAAGACCCCATATGCTGGGATGTGTAGTTCCACAACAGCTAGACGGCTGCATATCTATAGTTTTTTTTTTTTTACTAAAAACAATGCACGCCATTTTCACATTATGGGCCGTATTCAATTAATTTCACAGCTGCGGAAAAGTTTCCCCTGCCGAACTTTTTGCCGACATCGTGCATTTTGGACGCAGAAACTTAACGTGCGCATCCCCACTATTCGCCATATTCAATTACAAACCACGCGAAAACGGGGAGCGTCGAAGTCAGAACAGGCGCAAAGTGCTGTCAGAATTGCAGGAACCAGCCTGAATCCCCCAAACAGATGCACTAACATTGGGGATCAATGTAGAGGTGTCCGAATAGCCCTGATAAAACTGGGCGGCAATAGCCTCTTATTAGCGCCTTGGCACAAGTGGTGAAGAATGGCATTAAGCGGTATGTGTGGGTGAAGATAAGTAGTCCTGGCACATTTGGGGTACATGAATATGGGTGCTAGCATGGTTTAATGTCTCTAACGTGAAGTTTTAAAAAACGTGAAAAACGCACCTGCAATCCTAAAATCCCCTGACCCCTCCTCACAGACCCCCAAGAAGTCATTTTCACTAATTTTATGTGTGCACCCCTACTTGTATTTTCGCCCCCAAAATGAAAGTACTTTATTGGGGTGTTATGTTTTTTCAATGCAGTTGTCCTTTGGGGGGCTGTCCCAAGAGCTCTGAGTGGTTTCCCCATGTTTGCACCCCTAAATACAAATGTAGGACTTCTTTTCTCCTGCTACTCTTAGGTGAATCATTTTCGCCTATTACATTGCAATGACTTTCCTCGTAGGCGAAACCCGTCTGGAATTGAATTTGGAAATAAATTCCGACCACGCGAAAAGCCCCGATCCGCAATACTTTTTTGTGGAAAACTGCTTTTCGCTTGTAATTGAATACGGCCCTATGTATGAAAGAGCTAATGGGGAAGAATTCACAAAATTCTCCTCCAAGCCCTTATATTCACATTTAGTAAGCACATTCCCCATACTTGTAATGGGAAATTCAATCTCTTCAAATTTACTAATGCAAAATAATACTGAAGGGAGCCTTGCGAAAAATAACACCATCTCCAGATGTCGTTACTGAGGCTTCCCTCCATCCACAGATGCGAGCTGTCAGTCGGCTGGGCAGACAGGGAGAGCTTAGCAGAGAGGCAGTGGGCCGGGGCAGACAGGGAGAGCTTAGCAGAGAGGCAATGGGCCGGGGCAGACAGGGAGAGCTTAGCAGAGAGGCAATGGGCCGGGGCAGACAGGGAGAGCTTAGCAGAGAGACAATGGGCCGGGGCAGACAGGGAGAGCTTAGCAGAGAGGCAATGGGCCGGGGCAGACAGGGAGAGCTTAGCAGAGAGGCAATGGGCCGGGGCAGACAGGGAGAGCTTAGCAGAGAGGCAATGGGCCGGGGCAGACAGGGAGAGCTTAGCAGAGAGACAATGGGCCGGGGCAGACAGGGAGAGCTTAGCAGAGAGACAATGGGCCGGGGTAGACAGGGAGAGCTTAGCAGAAAGGAAGTGGGCCGGGGCAGACAGGGAGAGCTTAGCAGAGAGGCAATGGGCCGGCCAGACAGGGAGAGCTTAGCAGAGAGGAAGTGGGCCGGAGCAGACAGGGATAGCTTAGCAGAGAGGCAATGGGCCGGAGCAGACAGGGAGAGCTTAGCAGAGAGGCAATGGGCCGGGGCAGACAGGGAGAGCTTAGCAGAGAGGCAATGGGCCGGGGTAGACAGGGAGAGCTTAGCAGAGAGGAAGTGGGCCGGGGCAGACAGGGAGAGCTTAGCAGAGAGGAAGTGGGCCGGAGCAGACAGGGAGAGCTTAGCAGAGAGGCAATGGGCCGGGGCAGACAGGGAGAGCTTAGCAGAGAGGCAGTGGGCCGGGGCAGACAGGGAGAGCTTAGCAGAGAGGAAGTGGGCCGGGGCAGACAGGGAGAGCTTAGCAGAGAGGAAGTGGGCCGGAGCAGACAGGGAGAGCTTAGCAGAGAGGCAATGGGCCGGCCAGACAGGGAGAGCTTAGCAGAGAGGCAATGGGCCGGAGCAGACAGGGAGAGCTTAGCAGAGAGGCAATGGGCCGGCCAGACAGGGAGAGCTTAGCAGAGAGGCAATGGGCCGGGGCAGACAGGGAGAGCTTAGCAGAGAGGAAGTGGGCCGGGGCAGACAGGGAGAGCTTAGCAGAGAGGCAATGGGCCGGCCAGACAGGGAGAGCTTAGCAGAGAGGCAATGGGCCGGGGCAGACAGGGAGAGCTTAGCAGAGAGGAAGTGGGCCGGGGCAGACAGGGAGAGCTTAGCAGAGAGGCAATGGGCCGGCCAGACAGGGAGAGCTTAGCAGAGAGGAAGTGGGCCGGAGCAGACAGGGAGAGCTTAGCAGAGAGGAAGTGGGCCGGAGCAGACAGGGAGAGCTTAGCAGAGAGGAAGTGGGCCGGAGCAGACAGGGAGAGCTTAGCAATTCCATCCTCCGTTCTGCTTTCCTTAGAGCACAGACCCCACAGATGCAAGTCAATAAATGAAGCCAGAAATATAATTCCATTTACAATATGCACAGGCTCTGTAATTTTTATTCCATCTGTCATGCGCAGTACAACTTTGCCACAGTGCCATCTAGTGGCAGAAACATGTATTGCAGGGCATTTCAATACTACACTCTGAGACACATATTTGGAACAATTTGTTTCCTTAAAGCGGCACCACATAGAACACATGCTGTGTTTGTATCTCCAAGATGCCTCTTGGCCTGATAAAGCCTCTGCCCCTGAGCTGGTAACGAGCGGCTCCTATAATACCCAGCACAAACACGCTGCACACAAATTAGTTATGGCACAGTTGGTGGAAACTTTAAGGCAGTTTGTGAGTTCAGAAATCATTTACAATCCGGGACTGTGATAATGCTGTTATAAATTATAATGCTTAACCACCAATCAGAACCCTAAAGGATGTGCTGCCACCACGCCGCCATTTTCAACCAGTGCCGCAGAGACAGAGCGCAAGTTTCTGAACAGGCTGGCTCCACCGCTGCCGCTGCTGCGTAAACTCTTCAGTCTGTCGTGTACACGGGCCGCGGCCTGGAAAACACAGAACAGAAGGATGGCGCCTGGATGTTACCATGACCAGAGAGGATACATTGTGATGTCTACTTACCTCTGAGCACCAAATGTCAGAGAGAATCTTCTCATGGACAGCCGTGGGGAGCCCCTGGGAGAGGGCGCGGGAAGACCTGCGGGGAATGACACCAGTCAGGTGGTCTATGTACAAAGCTTTCCATCCTTATTAAACCAGATTAGTCTCCCTCAGAGAAAGACCGTGCGTTATCATCCAGGCGTCCTCCATAAACTCTGCATTGCTGTCTATACTAATCTGTCTTATAGGGATGTGTCTGCAGGAAACGGGCTCCTGTATGACCTCAGACACTTACATGATCCGCTCCTATCTGTCCATGTATCACGTGACATCACCTGTACATATCACCAGCGTGGGAACAAAATACATCTAGTAACCATGTTATATACGTATAGGGGGCGGCCTTATTGTCAATGACCACACGTACTGGCTCCATGGCCGTGCCCCACCCTCATGTCCCCAATTATATGAGGGCATCGCTGCTAACTCTATGCTCTCACACCTGGCAGTGCCTGTGTGCTTCTAAGTGTGAGTAACCCTGGCACATGTGTGACTGGTGCAGAGCTGGGTGTCGGTGTATCTGGGTGTAAGTACCCCTGATGTAACCCTGGCACATGTGTGACTGGTGCAGAGCCAGGTGTCGGTGTATCTGGATGTAAGTACCCCTGATGTAACCCTGGCACATGTGTGACTGGTGCAGAGCTGGGTGTCGGTGTATGTGGGTGTAAGTACACCTGATGTAACCCTGGCACATGTGTGACTGGTGCAGAGCTGGGTGTCGGTGTATCTGGGTGTGAGTACACCTGATGTAACCCTGGTACATGTGTGACTGGTGTAGAGCTGGGTGTCGGTGTATCTGGGTGTAAATACGCCTGATGTAACCCTGGCACATGTGTGACTGGTGCAGAGTTGGGTGTCGGTGTATCTGGGTGTGAGTACACCTGATGTAACCCTGGCACATGTGTGACTGGTGCAGAGCTGGGTGTCGGTGTATGTGGGTGTAAGTACACCTGATGTAACCCTGGCACATGTGTGACTGGTGCAGAGCTGGGTGTCGGTGTATCTGGGTGTGAGTACACCTGATGTAACCCTGGTACATGTGTGACTGGTGTAGAGCTGGGTGTCGGTGTATCTGGGTGTAAATACGCCTGATGTAACCCTGGCACATGTGTGACTGGTGCAGAGTTGGGTGTCGGTGTATCTGGGTGTGAGTACACCTGATGTAACCCTGGTACATGTGTGACTAGTGTAGAGCTGGGTGTCGGTGTATCTGGGTGTAAATACGCCTGATGTAACCCTGGCACATGTGTGACTGGTGCAGAGTTGGGTGTCGGTGTATCTGGGTGTAAGTACGCCTGATGTAACCCTGGCACATGTGTGACTGGTGCAGAGCTGGGTGTCGGTGTATCTGGGTGTAAGTACTCCTGATGTAACCCTGGCACATGTGTGACTGGTGCAGAGCCGGGTGTTGGTGTATCTGGGTGTAAGTACCCCTGATGTAACCCTGGCACATGTGTGACTGGTGCAGAGCTGGGTGTTGGTGTATCTGGTTGTAAATACGCCTGACGAATCCCCGGTACGTGTAATTGTTGTATCCATAGGGATGTCCCTGAGCCTCTGCATATAGACATAAATACAGTATTCTTAAATATTAGAGCGTAATTTTCAGATACATGTGCGGCCAGCTGAGCCTGTGCCCCATTTGCGCCCCCCATTCGCACTCTGAGGGACGCACCTTTATCGTGTGTTGTTTTTTTTGCCCCAGAATAAATCCGGACTCCTCTCGTGTCCTGCTAGACCCTCATCTACATGAATAATCGAATCTCTCGCTCCCACCCTGAGCATTGTACCCATTTAGGGACACAGAGGAGGACCGGTCGCTGCAGCGCCTCTTACCTGGATAACACCACAATCATCGCATACAGGTCAATGGCGCAGTCAGCGACTCTCTGCAGCACAAACTGCTCATCTGTAGGGAAGACATATTATAAAGTGACGGTATACGTATTACACACGCAGCGGTGCCAGCCTATAACCAGATATACACAGCTGCCCAATGCCCAAGGGCAAGAGATCGTACCCACAATCCTGTTCCCATATTTCAGTAGCAGCTCCTCCACCGCAGCGCCAAAGTCTTCCAGAGCGCGAACAGCCTGAAAGAGGTAAAACAAAGATGGCTGACACGGAACTAACGCTCCACCCAGGGCTGCCATATTGTATACACCATACTCTCCCCCCAGGGCTGCCATATTATATACTCCATACTCTCCCCCCAGGGCTGCCATATTGTATTACTCCATACTCTCCCCCCAGGGCTGCCATATTGTAACCTCCATACTCTCCCCCCAGGGCTGCAAAATTGTATACTCCCTACTCTCCTCCCAGGGCTGCCATATTGTAAACTCCCTACTCTCCCCCCAGGGCTGCCATATTGTATACTCCCTACTCTCCCCCCAGGGCTGCCATATTGTATACTCCATACTCTCCTCCCAGGGCTGCCATATTGTATACTCCCTACTCTCCCCCCAGGGCTGCCATATTGTATACTCCATACTCTCCTCCCAGGGCTGCCATATTGTATACTCCCTACTCTCCCCCCAGGGCTGCCATATTGTATACTCCATACTCTCCCCCCAGGGCTGCCATATTGTATACTCCCTACTCTCCCCCCAGGGCTGCCATATTGTATACTCCACACTCTCCTCCCAGGGCTGCAATATTGTATACTCCATACTCTCCTCCCAGGGCTGCCATATTGTATACTCCCTACTCTCCCCCCAGGGCTGCCATATTGTATACTCCATACTCTCCTCCCAGGGCTGCCATATTGTATACTCCCTACTCTCCCCCCAGGGCTGCCATATTGTATACTCCATACTCTCCTCCCAGGGCTGCCATATTGTATACTCCCTACTCTCCCCCCAGGGCTGCCATATTGTATACTCCATACTCTCCTCCCAGGGCTGCCATATTGTATACTCCCTACTCTCCCCCCAGGGCTGCCATATTGTATACTCCACACTCTCCTCCCAGGGCTGCCATATTGTATACATCTTTGTAAGCTTGCGAGCAGGGCCCTCTTACCTCTATGTCTGTGTGTTATTACCCCGTTTTATTCTATTAATGTTGTTGCCAATTGCAAAGTGCAACAGAATATTCTGCGCTATATAAGAAACTGTTAATAATAATACCCATGTATATCATCTTATAATTTATAGCCATTGATGCCACACTGTCTCTCTATGGCTCTCACCAGCTCTGCGCTCTTCTCATTCTCAGGATGAACGTGTCCCTTTAGAGTGAGTCCTGTACCGAGACCGGCCCTCCTGTGAGGAGAACCAATAATGTCATCCCTTATGTACAATACAGTCATCCCTAATGTACATTATGCACATTATTCATCCCTTATGTACAATACAGTCAACCCTTATGCACATTACAGTCATCCCTTATGCACAATACAGTCATCCCATATGTACATTACAGTCATTCCTTAGCACAATATAGTCATCCCTTATGTACATTATTCATCCCTTATGTACATTATTCATCCCTTATGTACATTAGTCATCTCTTATGTACATTACAGTCATCCCTTATGTACAATACAGTCATCCCTTATGTACATTACAGTCATCCCTTATGTACATTACAGTCATCCCTTATGTACATTATTCATCCCTTATGTACATTACAGTCACCCGTTATGTACATTATTCATCCCTTATGCACATTATTCATCTCTTATGTACATTACAGTCATCCCTTATGTACAATACAGTCATCCCTTATGTACATTACAGTCATCCCTTATGTACATTACAGTCATCCCTTATGTACATTATTCATCCCTTATGTACATTACAGTCATCCCTTATGTACAATACAGTCATCCCTAATGCACGTTAGTCATCCCTTATATACATTACAGTCATCCTTTATGTACAATACAGTCATCCCTTATGTACATTAGTCATCCCTTATGTACATTACAGTCATCCCTTATGTACATTAGTCATCCCTTATGCACATTATTCATCTCTTATGTACATTACAGTCATCCCTTATGTACAATACAGTCATCCCTTATGTACATTAGTCATCCCTTATGTACAATACAGTCATCCCTTATGTACATTACAGTCATCCCTTATGTACAATACAGTCATCCCTTATGTACATAAGTCATCCCTTATGTACAATACAGTCATCCCTTATGCACAATACAGTCATCCCTAATGTACATTACAGTCATCCCTTATGCACATTAGTCATCCCTTATGCACATTACAGTCATCTCTTATGTACATTACAGTCATCTCTTATGTACATTACAGTCATCCCTTATGTACATTACAGTCATCCCTTATGTACAATACAGTCATCCCTAATGTACATTATGCACATTATTCATCCCTTATGTACAATACAGTCATCCCTTATGTACATTACAGTCATCCCTTATGTACATTACAGTCATCCCTTATGCACAATACAGTCATCACTTATGCACAATACAGTCATCCCTTATGTACATTACAGTCATCCCTTATGCACATTATTCATCCCATATGTACATTACAGTCATCCCTTATGTACATTAGTCATCCCTTATGTACATTATTCATCCCTTATGTACATTATTCATCCCTTATGTACATTACAGTCATCCCTTATGTACATTATTCATCCCTTATGTACATTACAGTCATCCCTTATGTACATTAGTCATCCCTTATGTACATTAGTCATCCCTTATGTACATTACAGTCACCCGTTATGTACATTATTCATCCCTTATGCACATTATTCATCTCTTATGTACATTACAGTCATCCCTTATGTACAATACAGTCATCCCTTATGTACATTACAGTCATCCCTTATGTACATTACAGTCATCCCTTATGTACATTATTCATCCCTTATGTACATTACAGTCATCCCTTATGTACAATACAGTCATCCCTAATGCACGTTAGTCATCCCTTATATACATTACAGTCATCCTTTATGTACAATACAGTCATCCCTTATGTACATTAGTCATCCCTTATGTACATTACAGTCATCCCTTATGTACATTAGTCATCCCTTATGCACATTATTCATCTCTTATGTACATTACAGTCATCCCTTATGTACAATACAGTCATCCCTTATGTACATTAGTCATCCCTTATGTACAATACAGTCATCCCTTATGTACATTACAGTCATCCCTTATGTACAATACAGTCATCCCTTATGTACATAAGTCATCCCTTATGTACAATACAGTCATCCCTTATGCACAATACAGTCATCCCTAATGTACATTACAGTCATCCCTTATGCACATTAGTCATCCCTTATGCACATTACAGTCATCTCTTATGTACATTACAGTCATCTCTTATGTACATTACAGTCATCCCTTATGTACATTACAGTCATCCCTTATGTACAATACAGTCATCCCTAATGTACATTATGCACATTATTCATCCCTTATGTACAATACAGTCATCCCTTATGTACATTACAGTCATCCCTTATGCACAATACAGTCATCACTTATGCACAATACAGTCATCCCTTATGTACATTACAGTCATCCCTTATGCACATTAGTCATCCCTTATGCACATTACAGTCATCCCTAATGTACATTACAGTCATCCCTTATGCACATTATTCATCCCTTATGTACATTACAGTCATCCCTTATGTACATTACAGTCATCCCTTATGTACAATACAGTCATCCCTTATGTACATTATTCATCTCTTATGTACATTACAGTCATCCCTTATGAACATTAGTCATCCCTTATGCACATTATTCATCTCTTATGTACATTACAGTCATCCCTTATGTACAATACAGTCATCCCTTATGTACATTACAGTCATCCCTTATGTACATTACAGTCATCCCTAATGCACGTTAGTCATCCCTTATGTACATTAGTCATCTCTTATGTACATTACAGTCATCCCTTATGTACATTACAGTCATCCCTTATGTACAATACAGTCATCCCTTATGTACATAAGTCATCCCTTATGCACAATACAGTCATCCCTAATGCACATTACAGTCATCCCTAATGTACATTACAGTCATCCCTTATGTTCATTAGTCATCCCTTATGTACATTACAGTCATCCCTTATGTACATTACAGTCATCCCTTATGCACATTATTCATCCCTTATGTACATTACAGTCATCCCTTATGTACATTATTCATCCCTTATGTACATTACAGTCATCTCTTATGTACATTACAGTCATCCCTTATGCTCATTATTCATCCCTTATGTACATTACAGTCATCCCTTATGTACATTAGTCATCCCTTATGTACAATACAGTCATCCCTAATGTACATTATGCACATTATTCATCCCTTATGTACAATACAGTCATCCCTTATGTACATTAGTCATCCCTTATGTACATTACAGTCATCCCTAATGCACGTTAGTCATCCCTTATGCACAATACAGTCATCCCTTATGCACAATACAGTCATCCCTTATGCACATTAGTCATCCCTTATGCACATTACAGTCATCCCTTATGTACATTACAGTCATCCCTAATGTACATTACAGTCATCCCTTATGCACATTATTCATCCCTTATGTACAATACAGTCATCCCTTATGTACATTAGTCATCCCTTATGCACAATAGTCATCCCTTATGTACATTAGTCATCCCTTATGTACATTACAGTCATCCCTAATGCACGTTAGTCATCCCTTATGTACATTACAGTCATCTCTTATGTACATTACAGTCATCCCTTATGTACAATACAGTCATCCCTTATGTACAATACAGTCATCCCTTATGTACATTACAGTCATCCCTTATGTACAATACAGTCATCCCTTATGTACATAAGTCATCCCTTATGTACAATACAGTCATCCCTTATGCACAATACAGTCATCCCTAATGCACATTACAGTCATCCCTAATGTACATTACAGTCATCCCTTATGTACATTACAGTCATCCCTTATGTACATTACAGTCATCCCTTATGCACATTATTCATCCCTTATGTACATTACAGTCATCCCTTATGTACATTAGTCATCCCTTATGTACATTAGTCATCCCTTATGCACAATAGTCATCCCTTATGTACATTAGTCATCCCGTATGTACATTACAGTCATCCCTTATGTACATTATTCATCCCTTATGTACATTACAGTCATCCCTTATGTACATTATTCATCCCTTATGTACATTACAGTCATCTCTTATGTACATTACAGTCATCCCTTATGTACATTACAGTCATCCCTTATGCACATTATTCATCCCTTATGTACATTACAGTCATCCATTATGTACATTAGTCATCCCTTATGTACAATACAGTCATCCCTAATGTACATTATGCACATTATTCATCCCTTATGTACAATACAGTCATCCCTTATGTACATTAGTCATCCCTTATGTACATTACAGTCATCCCTAATGAACGTTAGTCATCCCTTATGCACAATACAGTCATCCCTTATGCACAATACAGTCATCCCTTATGTACATTACAGTCATCCCTTATGCACATTAGTCATCCCTTATGCACATTACAGTCATCCCTTATGTACATTACAGTCATCCCTTATGCACATTATTCATCCCTTATGTACAATACAGTCATCCCTTATGTACATTAGTCATCCCTTATGTACATTAGTCATCCCTTATGCACAATAGTCATCCCTTATGTACATTAGTCATCCCTTATGTACATTACAGTCATCCCTTATGTACATTACAGTCATCCCTTATGTACAATACAGTCTTCCCTTATGTACATTAGTCATCCCTTATGTACATTACAGTCATCCCTTATGTACATTACAGTCATCCCTTATGTACATTACAGTCATCCCTTATGTACATTACAGTCATCCCTTATGTACATTACAGTCATCCCTTATGTACATAAGTCATCCCTTATGCACAATACAGTCATCCCTAATGCACATTACAGTCATCCCTAATGTACATTACAGTCATCCCTTATGTTCATTAGTCATCCCTTATGTACATTACAGTCATCCCTTATGTACATTACAGTCATCCCTTATGTACATTACAGTCATCCCTTATGTACATTACAGTCATCTCTTATGCTCATTATTCATCCCTTATGTACATTACAGTCATCCCTTATGTACAATACAGTCATCCCTAATGTACATTATGCACATTATTCATCCCTTATGTACAATACAGTCATCCCTTATGTACATTAGTCATCCCTTATGTACATTACAGTCATCCCTAATGCACGTTAGTCATCCCTAATGCACGTTAGTCATCCCTTATGCACAATACAGTCATCCCTTATGCACAATACAGTCATCCCTTATGCACATTAGTCATCCCTTATGCACATTACAGTCATCCCTTATGTACATTACAGTCATCCCTAATGTACATTACAGTCATCCCTTATGCACATTATTCATCCCTTATGTACAATACAGTCATCCCTTATGTACATTAGTCATCCCTTATGCACAATAGTCATCCCTTATGTACATTAGTCATCCCTTATGTACA
This sequence comes from Taudactylus pleione, assembly GCA_031769625.1. Classification (NCBI taxonomy): domain Eukaryota; kingdom Metazoa; phylum Chordata; class Amphibia; order Anura; family Myobatrachidae; genus Taudactylus; species Taudactylus pleione. The sequence continues at coordinate 127,195 of JAUIMM010001108.1, forward strand.
TTACAGTCATCCCTTATGTACATTACAGTCATCCCTTATGTACATTATTCATCCCTTATGTACATTACAGTCATCCCTTATGTACATTATTCATCCCTTATGTACATTACAGTCATCCCTTATGTACATTACAGTCATCCCTTATGCACATTATTCATCCCTTATGTACATTACAGTCATCCATTATGTACATTAGTCATCCCTTATGTACAATACAGTCATCCCTAATGTACATTATGCACATTATTCATCCCTTATGTACAATACAGTCATCCCTTATGTACATTAGTCATCCCATATGTACATTACAGTCATCCCTAATGAACGTTAGTCATCTCTTATGCACAATACAGTCATCCCTTATGCACAATACAGTCATCCCTTATGTACATTACAGTCATCCCTTATGCACATTAGTCATCCCTTATGCACATTACAGTCATCCCTTATGTACATTACAGTCATCCCTTATGCACATTATTCATCCCTTATGTACAATACAGTCATCCCTTATGTACATTAGTCATCCCTTATGCACATTAGTCATCCCTTATGTACATTACAGTCATCCCTTATGTACAATACAGTCTTCCCTTATGTACATTACAGTCATCTCTTATGTACATTACAGTCATCCCTTATGTACATTACAGTCATCCCTTATGTACATTACAGTCATCCCTTATGCATATTACAGTCATCCCTTATGTACATTAGTCATCCCTAATGCACATTAGTCATCCCTAATGCACATTACAGTCATCCCTTATGTACAATACAGTCATCCCTTATGTACATTAGTCATCCCTTATGCACATTATTCATCTCTTATGTACATTACAGTCATCCCTTATGCATATTACAATCATCCCTTATGTACATTAGTCATCCCTTATGTACATTACAGTCATCCCTTATGCATATTACAGTCATCCCTAATGCACATTACAGTCATCCCTTATGTACATTAGTCATCCCTTATGTACATTAGTCATCCCTTATGTACAATACAGTCATCCCTTATGCACATTATTCATCTCTTATGTACATTACAGTCATCCCTTATGTACATTACAGTCATCCCTTATGCACATTATTCATCCCTTATGTACATTAGTCATCCCTTATGTACATTACAGTCATCAGTTATGTTCATTAGTCATCCCTTATGTACATTACAGTCATCCCTTATGTACATAACAGTCATCCCTAATGCACATTACAGTCATCCCTTATGCACATTATTCATCCCTTATGTACAATACAGTCATCCCTTATGTACATTAGTCATCCCTTATGTACTTTACAGTCATCCCTTAGCACAATATAGTCATCCCTAATGTACATTATAGTCATCCTTATGCACATTAGTCATCCCTTATGTACATTACAGTCATCCCTTATGTACATTAGTCATCCCTTATGTACATTAGTCATCCCTTATGTACATTATTCATCCCTTATGTACATTACAGTCATCCCTTATGTAGATTATTCATCCCTTATGTACATTAGTCATCCCTTATGTACATTACAGTCATCCCTTATGTACATTAGTCATCCCTTATGTACATTAGTCATCCCTTATGTACAATACAGTCATCCCTTATGTACATTACAGTCATCCCTTATGTACATTACAGTCATCCCTTATGTACATTAGTCATCCCTTATGTACATTACAGTCATCCCTTATGTACATTACAGTCATCCCTTATGTACATTACAGTCATCCCTTATGTACAATACAGTCATCCCTAATGCACGTTAGTCATCCCTTATGTACATTACAGTCATCCCTTATGTACATTACAGTCATCTCTTATGTACATTAGTCATCCCTTATGTACATTAGTCATCCCTTATGTACATTACAGTCGTCCCTTATGTACATTATTCATCCCTTATGCACATTATTCATCTCTTATGTACATTACAGTCATCCCTTATGTACATTACAGTCATCCCTTATGTACATTACAGTCATCCCTTATGTACATTAGTCATCCCTTATGCACATTACAGTCATCCCTTATGCACATTATTCATCCCTTATGTACAATACAGTCATCCCTAATGCACGTTAGTCATCCCTTATGTACATTACAGTCATCCCTTATGTACAATACAGTCATCCCTTATGTACAATACAGTCATCCCTTATGTACATTAGTCATCCCTTATGCACATTATTCATCTCTTATGTACATTACAGTCATCCCTTATGTACATTAGTCATCCCTTATGTACAATACAGTCATCCCTTATGTACAATACAGTCATCCCTTATGTACAATACAGTCATCCCTTATGTACAATACAGTCATCCCTTATGTACATAAGTCATCCCTTATGTACAATACAGTCATCCCTTATGCACAATACAGTCATCCCTAATGTACATTACAGTCATCCCTTATGTACATTACAGTCATCTCTTATGTTCATTAGTCATCTCTTATGTACATTAGTCATCCCTTATGTACATTACAGTCATCCCTTATGTACAATACAGTCATCCCTAATGTACATTATGCACATTATTCATCCCTTATGTACAATACAGTCATCCCTTATGTACATTACAGTCATCCCTTATGCACAATACAGTCATCACTTATGCACAATACAGTCATCCCTTATGTACATTACAGTCATCCCTTATGCACATTACAGTCATCCCTTATGCACATTACAGTCATCCCTTATGTACATTACAGTCATCTCTTATGCACATTATTCATCCCTTACGTACATTACAGTCATCCCTTATGTACAATACAGTCATCCCTTATGTTCATTATTCATCTCTTATGTACATTACAGTCATCCCTTATGTACATTAGTCATCCCTTATGCACATTATTCATCTCTTATGTACATTACAGTCATCCCTTATGTACAATACAGTCATCCCTTATGTACATTAGTCATCCCTTATGTACATTACAGTCATCCCTTATGTACATTACAGTCATCCCTAATGCACGTTAGTCATCCCTTATGTACATTACAGTCATCTCTTATGTACATTACAGTCATCCCTTATGTTCATTACAGTCATCCCTTATGTACATTACAGTCATCCCTTACGTACAATACAGTCATCCCTTACGTACATAAGTCATCCCTTATGTACAATACAGTCATCCCTTATGCACAATACAGTCATCCCTAATGCACATTACAGTCATCCCTAATGTACATTACAGTCATCCCTTATGTACATTAGTCATCCCTTATGTACATTAGTCATCCCTTATGTACATTACAGTCATCCCTTATGCACATTATTCATCCCTTATGTACATTACAGTCATCCCTTATGTACATTACAGTCATCTCTTATGTACATTACAGTCATCCCTTGTGTACATTACAGTCATCCCTTATGTACATTACAGTCATCCCTTATGTACATTACAGTCATCCCTTATGTACAATACAGTCATCCCTTATGTACAATACAGTCATCCCTTATGTACAATACAGTCATCCCTAATGTACATTATGCACATTATTCATCCCTTATGTACAATACAGTCATCCCTTATGTACATTAGTCATCCCTTATGTACATTACAGTCATCCCTAATGCACGTTAGTCATCCCTTATGCACAATACAGTCATCCCTTATGCACAATACAGTCATCCCTTATGTACATTACAGTCATCCCTTATGCACATTAGTCATCCCTTATGCGCATTACAGTCATCCCTTATGTACATTACAGTCATCCCTAATGTACATTACAGTCATCCCTTATGCACATTATTCATCCCTTATGTACATTAGTCATCCCTTATGCACAATAGTCATCCCTTATGTACATTAGTCATCCCTTATGTACATTACAGTCATCCCTAATGCACGTTAGTCATCCCTTATGTACATTAGTCATCCCTTATGCACAATACAGTCATCCCTTATGCACAATACAGTCATCCCTAATGCACATTACAGTCATCCCTAATGTACATTACAGTCATCCCTTATGTACATTACAGTCATCCCTTATGCACATTATTCATCCCTTATGTACATTACAGTCATCCCTTATGTACATTACAGTCATCTCTTATGTACATTACAGTCATCCCTTATGTACAATACAGTCATCCCTTATGTACATTACAGTCATCCCTTATGTACAATACAGTCATCCCTTATGCACAATACAGTCATCCCTAATGCACATTACAGTCATCCCTAATGTACATTACAGTCATCCCTTATGTACATTACAGTCATCCCTTATGTACATTAGTCATCCCTTATGCACATTATTCATCCCTTATGTACATTACAGTCATCCCTTATGTACATTACAGTCATCTCTTATGTACATTACAGTCATCCCTTATGTACATTACAGTCATCCCTTATGCACATTATTCATCCCTTATGTACATTACAGTCATCCCTTATGTACAATACAGTCATCCCTAATGTACATTATGCACATTATTCATCCCTTATGTACAATACAGTCATCCCTTATGTACATTACAGTCATCCCTAATGCACGTTAGTCATCCCTTATGCACAATACAGTCATCCCTTATGCACAATACAGTCATCCCTTATGTACATTACAGTCATCCCTTATGTACAATACAGTCATACCTTATGCACAATACAGTCATCCCTAATGCACATTACAGTCATCCCTAATGTACATTACAGTCATCCCTTATGTCCATTAGTCATCCCTTATGTACATTACAGTCATCCCTTATGTACATTACAGTCATCCCTTATGTACATTACAGTCATCCCTTATGCACATTATTCATCCCTTATGTACATTACAGTCATCTCTTATGTACATTACAGTCATCCCTTATGTACATTACAGTCATCCCTAATGTACATTACAGTCATCCCTTATGTTCATTAGTCATCCCTAATGTACATTACAGTCATCCCTTATGTTCATTAGTCATCCCTTATGTACATTACAGTCATCCCTTATGCACATTATTCATCCCTTATGTACATTACAGTCATCCCTTATGTACATTACAGTCATCTCTTATGTACATTACAGTCATCCCTTATGTACATTACAGTCATCCCTTATGTACATTACAGTCATCCCTTATGTTCATTAGTCATCCCTTATGTACATTACAGTCATCCCTTATGCACATTATTCATCCCTTATGTACAATACAGTCATCCCTTATGTACATTAGTCATCCCTTATGTACATTACAGTCATCCCTAATGCACGTTAGTCATCCCTTATGCACAATACAGTCATCCCTTATGCACAATACAGTCATCCCTTATGTACATTACAGTCATCCCTTATGTACAATACAGTCATCCCTTATGTACATTACAGTCATCCCTAATGCACGTTAGTCATCCCTTATGCACAATACAGTCATCCCTTATGCACAATACAGTCATCCCTTATGTACATTACAGTCATCCCTTATGTACAATACAGTCATCCCTTATGTACATTACAGTCATCCCTTATGTACATTAGTCATCCCTTATGTACAATACAGTCATCCCTTATGTACATTAGTCATCCCTTATGCACAATAGTCATCCCTTATGTACATTAGTCATCCCTTATGTACATTACAGTCATCCCTAATGCACGATAGTCATCCCTTATGTACATTACAGTCATCTCTTATGTACATTAGTCATTCCTTATGTACAATACAGTCATCCCTTATGTACATTACAGTCATCCCTTATGTACAATACAGTCATCCCTTATGTACAATACAGTCATCCCTTATGCACAATACAGTCATCCCTAATGCACATTACAGTCATCCCTAATGTACATTACAGTCATCCCTTATGTACATTACAGTCATCCCTTATGCACATTATTCATCCCTTATGTACATTACAGTCATCCCTTATGTACATTACAGTCATCCCTAATGCACGTTAGTCATCCCTTATGCACAATACAGTCATCCCTTATGCACAATACAGTCATCCCTTATGTACATTACAGTCATCCCTTATGCACATTATAGTCATCCCTTATGTACATTAGTCATCCCTTATGTACATTAGTCATCCCTTATGCACAATAGTCATCCCTTATGTACATTAGTCATCCCTTATGTACATTACAGTCATCCCTTATGTACAATACAGTCATCCCTAATGCACGTTAGTCATCCCTTATGTACATTACAGTCATTTCTTATGTACATTACAGTCATCCCTTATGTACATTAGTCATCCCTTATGTACATTACAGTCATCCCTTATGCATTTTACAGTCATCCCTAATGCATATTACAGTCATCCCTTATGTACATTAGTCATCCCTAATGCACATTACAGTCATCCCTTATGTACATTAGTCATCCCTTATGCACATTATTCATCTCTTATGTACATTACAGTCATCCCTTATGTACATTAGTCATCCCTTATGTACATTACAGTCATCCCTTATGCATATTACAGTCATCCCTTATGTACATTAGTCATCCCTTATGTACATTACAGTCATCCCTTATGCATATTACAGTCATCCCTAATGCACATTACAGTCATCCCTAATGCACATTACAGTCATCCCTTATGTACATTACAGTCATCCCTTATGTACAATACAGTCATCCCTTATGTACAATACAGTCATCCCTTATGTACATTAGTCATCCCTTATGTACATTAGTCATCCCTTATGTACAATACAGTCATCCCTTATGTACATTAGTCATCCCTTATGCACATGATTCATCTCTTATGTATATTACAGTCATCCCTAATGCACATTACAGTCATCCCTAATGCACATTACAGTCATCCCTTATGTACAATACAGTCATCCCTTATGTACAATACAGTCATCCCTTATGCACAATACAGTCATCCCTAATGCACATTACAGTCATCCCTAATTTACATTACAGTCATCCCTTATGTCCATTAGTCATCCCTTATGTACATTACAGTCATCCCTTATGCACATTATTCATCCCTTATGTACATTACAGTCATCTCTTATGTACATTACAGTCATCCCTTATGTACATTACAGTCATCCCTAATGTACATTACAGTCATGCCTAATGTACATTACAGTCATCCCTAATGTACATTAGTCATCCCTTATGTACATTAGTCATCCCTTATGCACATTATTCATCCCTTATGTACATTACAGTCATCCCTTATGTACATTACAGTCATCTCTTATGTACATTACAGTCATCCCTTATGAACATTACAGTCATCCCTTATGCACATTATTCATCCCTTATGTACATTACAGTCATCCCTTATGTACAATACAGTCATCCCTAATGTACATTATGCACATTATTCATCCCTTATGTACAATACAGTCATCCCTTATGTACATTAGTCATCCCTTATGTACATTACAGTCATCCCTAATGCACGTTAGTCATCCCTTATGCACAATACAGTCATCCCTTATGCACAATACAGTCATCCCTTATGTACATTACAGTCATCCCTTATGTACAATACAGTCATCCCTTATGTACAATACAGTCATCCCTTATGTACATTACAGTCATCTCTTATGTACATTACAGTCAACCCTTATGCACATTATTCATCCATTATGTACAATACAGTCATCCCTTATGCACAATAGTCATCCCTTATGTACATTAGTCATCCCTTATGTACATTACAGTCATCCCTTATGTACATTACAGTCATCCCTAATGCACGTTAGTCATCCCTTATGTACATTACAGTCATCTCTTATGTACATTACAGTCATCCCTTATGTACAATACAGTCATCCCTTATGTACATTACAGTCATCCCTTATGTACAATACAGTCATCCCTTATGTACAATACAGTCATCCCTTATGCACAATACAGTCATCCCTAATGCACATTACAGTCATCCCTAATGTACATTACAGTCATCCCTTATGTCCATTAGTCATCCCTTATGTACATTACAGTCATCCCTTATGCACATTATTCATCCCTTATGTACATTACAGTCATCCCTTATGTACATTACAGTCATCCCTAATGCACGTTAGTCATCCCTTATGCACAATACAGTCATCCCTTATGCACAATACAGTCATCCCTTATGTACATTACAGTCATCCCTTATGTACAATACAGTCATCCCTTATGCACAATACAGTCATCCCTAATGCACATTACAGTCATCCCTAATGTACATTACAGTCATCCCTTATGTTCATTAGTCATCCCTTATGTACATTACAGTCATCCCTTATGTACATTACAGTCATCCCTTATGCACATTATTCATCCCTTATGTACATTACAGTCATCCCTTATGTACATTACAGTCATCTCTTATGTACATTACAGTCATCCCTTATGCACATTATTCATCCCTTATGTACATTACAGTCATCTCTTATGTACATTACAGTCATCCCTTATGTACATTACAGTCATCCCTTATGCACATTATTCATCCCTTATGTACATTACAGTCATCCCTTATGTACAATACAGTCATCCCTAATGTACATTATGCACATTATTCATCCCTTATGTACAATACAGTCATCCCTTATGCACAATAGTCATCCCTTATGTACATTAGTCATCCCTTATGTACATTACAGTCATCTCTTATGTACATTACAGTCATCCCTTATGCACATTATTCATCCCTTATGTACAATACAGTCATCCCTTATGTACATTAGTCATCCCTTATGCACAATAGTCATCCCTTATGTACATTAGTCATCCCTTATGTACATTACAGTCATCCCTAATGCACGTTAGTCATCCCTTATGCACAATACAGTCATCCCTTATGCACAATACAGTCATCCCTTATGTACATTAGTCATCCCTTATGTACATTACAGTCATCCCTAATGCACGTTAGTCATCCCTTATGCACAATACAGTCATCCCTTATGCACAATACAGTCATCCCTTATGTACATTACAGTCATCCCTTATGTACAATACAGTCATCCCTTATGTACAATACAGTCATCCCTTATGTACAATACAGTCATCCCTTATGCACAATACAGTCATCCCTAATGTACATTACAGTCATCCCTTATGTCCATTAGTCATCCCTTATGTACATTACAGTCATCCCTTATGCACATTATTCATCCCTTATGTACATTACAGTCATCTCTTATGTACATTACAGTCATCCCTTATGTACATTACAGTCATCCCTAATGTACATTACAGTCATGCCTAATGTACATTACAGTCATCCCTTATGTTCATTAGTCATCCCTTATGTACATTACAGTCATCCCTTATGTACATTACAGTCATCCCTTATGCACATTATTCATCCCTTATGTACATTACAGTCATCCCTTATGTACATTACAGTCATCTCTTATGTACATTACAGTCATCCCTTATGTACATTACAGTCATCCCTTATGCACATTATTCATCCCTTATGTACATTAGTCATCCCTTATGTACAATACAGTCATCCCTCATGTACATTATGCACATTATTCATCCCTTATGTACAATACAGTCATCCCTTATGTACATTACAGTCATCCCTAATGCACGTTAGTCATCCCTTATGCACAATACAGTCATCCCTTATGCACAATACAGTCATCCCTTATGTACATTACAGTCATCCCTTATGTACAATACAGTCATCCCTTATGTACATTACAGTCATCCCTAATGCACGTTAGTCATCCCTTATGCACAATACAGTCATCCCTTATGCACAATACAGTCATCCCTAATGCACATTACAGTCATCCCTAATTTACATTACAGTCATCCCTTATGTCCATTAGTCATCCCTTATGTACATTACAGTCATCCCTTATGCACATTATTCATCCCTTATGTACATTACAGTCATCTCTTATGTACATTACAGTCATCCCTTATGTACATTACAGTCATCCCTAATGTACATTACAGTCATGCCTAATGTACATTACAGTCATCCCTAATGTACATTAGTCATCCCTTATGTACATTAGTCATCCCTTATGCACATTATTCATCCCTTATGTACATTACAGTCATCCCTTATGTACATTACAGTCATCTCTTATGTACATTACAGTCATCCCTTATGAACATTACAGTCATCCCTTATGCACATTATTCATCCCTTATGTACATTACAGTCATCCCTTATGTACAATACAGTCATCCCTAATGTACATTATGCACATTATTCATCCCTTATGTACAATACAGTCATCCCTTATGTACATTAGTCTTCCCTTATGTACATTACAGTCATCCCTAATGCACGTTAGTCATCCCTTATGCACAATACAGTCATCCCTTATGCACAATACAGTCATCCCTTATGTACATTACAGTCATCCCTTATGTACAATACAGTCATCCCTTATGTACAATACAGTCATCCCTTATGTACATTACAGTCATCTCTTATGTACATTACAGTCATCCCTTATGCACATTATTCATCCCTTATGTACAATACAGTCATCCCTTATGCACAATAGTCATCCCTTATGTACATTAGTCATCCCTTATGTACATTACAGTCATCCCTTATGTACATTACAGTCATCCCTAATGCACGTTAGTCATCCCTTATGTACATTACAGTCATCTCTTATGTACATTACAGTCATCCCTTATGTACAATACAGTCATCCCTTATGTACATTACAGTCATCCCTTATGTACAATACAGTCATCCCTTATGTACAATACAGTCATCCCTTATGCACAATACAGTCATCCCTAATGCACATTACAGTCATCCCTAATGTACATTACAGTCATCCCTTATGTCCATTAGTCATCCCTTATGTACATTACAGTCATCCCTTATGCACATTATTCATCCCTTATGTACATTACAGTCATCCCTTATGTACATTACAGTCATCCCTAATGCACGTTAGTCATCCCTTATGCACAATACAGTCATCCCTTATGCACAATACAGTCATCCCTTATGTACATTACAGTCATCCCTTATGTACAATACAGTCATCCCTTATGCACAATACAGTCATCCCTAATGCACATTACAGTCATCCCTAATGTACATTACAGTCATCCCTTATGTTCATTAGTCATCCCTTATGTACATTACAGTCATCCCTTATGTACATTAGTCATCCCTTATGCACATTATTCATCCCTTATGTACATTACAGTCATCCCTTATGTACATTACAGTCATCTCTTATGTACATTACAGTCATCCCTTATGCACATTATTCATCCCTTATGTACATTACAGTCATCTCTTATGTACATTACAGTCATCCCTTATGTACATTACAGTCTTCCCTTATGCACATTATTCATCCCTTATGTACATTACAGTCATCCCTTATGTACAATACAGTCATCCCTAATGTACATTATGCACATTATTCATCCCTTATGTACAATACAGTCATCCCTTATGTACATTAGTCATCCCTTATGTACATTACAGTCATCCCTAATGCACGTTAGTCATCCCTTATGCACAATACAGTCATCCCTTATGCACAATACAGTCATCCCTTATGTACATTACAGTCATCCCTTATGTACAATACAGTCATCCCTTATGTACAATACAGTCATCCCTTATGTACAATACAGTCATCCCTTATGCACAATACAGTCATCCCTAATGTACATTACAGTCATCCCTTATGTCCATTAGTCATCCCTTATGCACATTATTCATCCCTTATGTACATTACAGTCATCTCTTATGTACATTACAGTCATCCCTTATGTACATTACAGTCATCCCTAATGTACATTACAGTCATGCCTAATGTACATTACAGTCATCCCTTATGTTCATTAGTCATCCCTTATGTACATTACAGTCATCCCTTATGTACATTACAGTCATCCCTTATGCACATTATTCATCCCTTATGTACATTACAGTCATCCCTTATGTACATTACAGTCATCTCTTATGTACATTACAGTCATCCCTTATGCACATTATTCATCCCTTATGTACATTAGTCATCCCTTATGTACAATACAGTCATCCCTCATGTACATTATGCACATTATTCATCCCTTATGTACAATACAGTCATCCCTTATGTACATTAGTCATCCCTTATGTACATTACAGTCATCCCTAATGCACGTTAGTCATCCCTTATGCACAATACAGTCATCCCTTATGCACAATACAGTCATCCCTTATGTACATTACAGTCATCCCTTATGTACAATACAGTCATCCCTTATGTACATTACAGTCATCCCTAATGCACGTTAGTCATCCCTTATGCACAATACAGTCATCCCTTATGCACAATACAGTCATCCCTTATGTACATTACAGTCATCCCTTATGTACAATACAGTCATCCCTTATGTACATTACAGTCATCTCTTATGTACATTACAGTCATCCCTTATGCACATTATTCATCCCTTATGTACAATACAGTCATCCCTTATGTACATTAGTCATCCCTTATGCACAATAGTCATCCCTTATGTACATTAGTCATCCCTTATGTACATTACAGTCATCCCTAATGCACGTTAGTCATCCCTTATGTACATTACAGTCATCTCTTATGTACATTACAGTCATCCCTTATGTACAATACAGTCATCCCTTATGTACATTACAGTCATCCCTTATGTACAATACAGTCATCCCTTATGTACAATACAGTCATCCCTTATGCACAATACAGTCATCCCTAATGCACATTACAGTCATCCCTAATGTACATTACAGTCATCCATTATGTCCATTAGTCATCCCTTATGTACATTACAGTCATCCCTTATGCACATTATTCATCCCTTATGTACATTACAGTCATCCCTTATGTACATTACAGTCATCCCTAATGCACGTTAGTCATCCCTTATGCACAATACAGTCATCCCTTATGCACAATACAGTCATCCCTTATGTACATTACAGTCATCCCTTATGCACATTATAGTCATCCCTTATGTACATTACAGTTATCCCTAATGTACATTACAGTCATCCCTTATGCACATTATTCATCCCTTATGTACAATACAGTCATCCCTTATGTACATTAGTCATCCCTTATGTACATTAGTCATCCCTTATGCACAATAGTCATCCCTTATGTACATTAGTCATCACTTATGTACATTCCAGTCATCCCTTATGTACAATACAGTCAGCCCTAATGCACGTTAGTCATCCCTTATGTACATTACAGTCATCTCTTATGTACATTACAGTCATCCCTTATGTACATTACAGTCATCCCTTATGCATATTACAGTCATCCCTAATGCATATTAGTCATCCCTTATGTACATTAGTCATCCCTAATGCACATTACAGTCATCCCTTATGTACATTAGTCATCCCTTATGTACATTACAGTCATCCCTTATGTACATTAGTCATCCCTTATGTACAATACAGTCATCCCTTATGTACATTAGTCATCCCTTATGCACATTATTCATCTCTTATGTACATTACAGTCATCCCTTATGTACATTACAGTCATCCCTTATGTACATTAGTCATCCCTTATGTACAATACAGTCATCCCTTATGTACATTACAGTCATCCCTTATGTTCATTAGTCATCCCTTATGTACATTACAGTCATCCCTTATGCACATTAGTCATCCCTTATGCACATTATTCATCCCTTATGTACATTAGTCATCCCTTATGTACAATACAGTCATCCCTTATGTACATTACAGTCATCCCTTATGCACATTGTTCATCCCTTATGTACATTACAGTCATCCCTTATGTACATTACAGTCATCCCTAATGCACGTTAGTCATCCCTTATGCACAATACAGTCATCCCTTATGCACAATACAGTCATCCCTTATGTACATTACAGTCATCCCTTATGCACATTACAGTCATCCCTTATGTAAATTACAGTTATCCCTAATGTACATTACAGTCATCCCTTATGCACATTATTCATCCCTTATGTACAATACAGTCATCCCTTATGTCCATTAGTCATCCCTTATGTACATTACAGTCATCCCTTATGTACATTACAGTCATCCCTTAGGCACATTATTCATCCCTTAGGTACATTACAGTCATCTCTTATGTACATTACAGTCATCCCTTATGTACATTACAGTCATCCCTAATGTACATTACAGTCATGCCTAATGTACATTACAGTCATCCCTTATGTTCATTAGTCATCCCTTATGTACATTACAGTCATCCCTTATGTACATTACAGTCATCCCTTATGCACATTATTCATCCCTTATGTACATTACAGTCATCCCTTATGTACATTACAGTCATCTCTTATGTACATTACAGTCATCCCTTATGAACATTACAGTCATCCCTTATGCACATTATTCATCCCTTATGTACATTACAGTCATCCCTTATGTACATTAGTCATCCCTTATGTACAATACAGTCATCCCTAATGTACATTATGCACATTATTCATCCCTTATGTACAATACAGTCATCCCTTATGTACATTAGTCATCCCTTATGTACATTACAGTCATCCCTAATGCACGTTAGTCATCCCTTATGCACAATACAGTCATCCCTTATGCACAATACAGTCATCCCTTATGTACATTACAGTCATCCCTTATGTACAATACAGTCATCCCTTATGTACATTACAGTCATCCCTTATGTACATTACAGTCATCCCTTATGCACATTATTCATCCCTTATGTACAATACAGTCATCCCTTATGTACATTAGTCATCCCTTATGCACAATAGTCATCCCTTATGTACATTAGTCATCCCTTATGTACATTACAGTCATCCCTTATGTACATTACAGTCATCCCTAATGCACGTTAGTCATCCCTTATGTACATTACAGTCATCTCTTATGTACATTACAGTCATCCCTTATGTACAATACAGTCATCCCTTATGTACATTACAGTCATCCCTTATGTACAATACAGTCATCCCTTATGTACAATACAGTCATCCCTTATGTACAATACAGTCATCCCTTATGCACAATACAGTCATCCCTAATGCACATTACAGTCATCCCTAATGTACATTACAGTCATCCCTTATGTCCATTAGTCATCCCTTATGTACATTACAGTCATCCCTTATGCACATTATTCATCCCTTATGTACATTACAGTCATCCCTAATGCACGTTAGTCATCCCTAATGCACGTTAGTCATCCCTTATGCACAATACAGTCATCCCTTATGCACAATACAGTCATCCCTTATGTACATTACAGTCATCCCTTATGCACATTATAGTCATCCCTTATGCACATTATAGTCATCCCTTATGTACATTACAGTTATCCCTAATGTACATTACAGTTATCCCTAATGTACATTACAGTCATCCCTTATGTACATTAGTCATCCCTTATGTACATTAGTCATCCCTTATGTACATTAGTCATCCCTTATGCACAATAGTCATCCCTTATGTACATTAGTCATCCCTTATGTACATTACAGTCATCCCTTATGTACAATACAGTCATCCCTAATGCACGTTAGTCATCCCTTATGTACATTACAGTCATCTCTTATGTACATTACAGTCATCCCTTATGTACATTAGTCATCCCTTATGTACATTACAGTCATCCCTTATGCATATTACAGTCATCCCTAATGCATATTACAGTCATCCCTTATGTACATTAGTCATCCCTAATGCACATTACAGTCATCCCTTATGTACATTAGTCATCCCTAATGCACATTACAGTCATCCCTTATGTACAATACAGTCATCCCTTATGTACATTAGTCATCCCTTATGCACATTATTCATCTCTTATGTACATTACAGTCATCCCTTATGTACATTAGTCATCCCTTATGTACATTACAGTCATCCCTTATGCATATTACAGTCATCCCTTATGTACATTAGTTATCCCTTATGTACATTACAGTCATCCCTTATGTACATTAGTCAACCCTTATGCACATTATTCATCTCTTATGTACATTACAGTCATCCCTTATGTACATTAGTCATCCCTTATGTACATTACAGTCATCCATTATGCAAATTACAGTCATCCCTTATGTACATTAGTCATCCCTTATGTACATTACAGTCATCCCTTATGCATATTACAGTCATCCCTAATGCACATTACAGTCATCCCTAATGCACATTACAGTCATCCCTTATGTACATTACAGTCATCCCTTATGTACATTAGTCATCCCTAATGCACATTACAGTCATCCCTTATGTACAATACAGTCATCCCTTATGTACAATACAGTCATCCCTTATGTACATTAGTCATCCCTTATGTACATTACAGTCATCCCTTATGTACATTAGTCATCCCTTATGTACATTACAGTCATCCCTTATGTACATTACAGTCATCCCTTATGTATATTACAGTCATCCCTTATGCACATTATTCATCCCTTATGTACAATACAGTCATCCCTTATGCACATTAGTCATCCCTTATGTACATTACAGTCATCACTTATGCACATTATTCATCCCTTATGTACATTACAGTCATCCCTTATGTACATTACAGTCATCCCTAATGCACGTTAGTCATCCCTTATGCACAATACAGTCATCCCTTATGCACAATACAGTCATCCCTTATGTACATTACAGTCATCCCTTATGCACATTAGTCATCCCTTATGCACATTACAGTCATCCCTTATGTACATTACAGTTATCCCTAATGTACATTAGTCATCCCTTATGCACATTATTCATCCCTTATGTACAATACAGTCATCCCTTATGTACATTAGTCATCCCTTATGTACATTAGTCATCCCTTATGCACAATAGTCATCCCTTATGTACATTAGTCATCCCTTATGTACATTACAGTCATCCCTTATGTACAATACAGTCATCCCTAATGCACGTTAGTCATCCCTTATGTACATTACAGTCATCTCTTATGTACATTACAGTCATCCCTTATGTACATTACAGTCATCCCTTATGTACAATACAGTCATCCCTTATGTACAATACAGTCATCCCTTATGTACAATACAGTCATCCCTTATGTACAATACAGTCATCCCTTATGCACAATACAGTCATCCCTAATGCACATTACAGTCATCCCTAATGTACATTACAGTCATCCATTATGTCCATTAGTCATCCCTTATGTACATTACAGTCATCCCTTATGCACATTATTCATCCCTTATGTACATTACAGTCATCCCTTATGTACATTACAGTCATCCCTAATGCACGTTAGTCATCCCTTATGCACAATACAGTCATCCCTTATGCACAATACAGTCATCCCTTATGTACATTACAGTCATCCCTTATGTACATTAGTCATCCCTTATGTACATTACAGTCATCCCTTATGCACATTATTCATCCCTTATGTACATTACAGTCATCCCTTATGTACATTACAGTCATCCCTAATGCACGTTAGTCATCCCTTATGCACAATACAGTCATCCCTTATGCACAATACAGTCATCCCTTATGTACATTACAGTCATCCCTTATGCACATTATAGTCATCCCTTATGTACATTACAGTTATCCCTAATGTACATTACAGTCATCCCTTATGCACATTATTCATCCCTTATGTACAATACAGTCATCCCTTATGTACATTAGTCATCCCTTATGTACATTAGTCATCCCTTATGCACAATAGTCATCCCTTATGTACATTAGTCATCACTTATGTACATTCCAGTCATCCCTTATGTACAATACAGTCATCCCTAATGCACGTTAGTCATCCCTTATGTACATTACAGTCATCTCTTATGTACATTACAGTCATCCCTTATGTACATTACAGTCATCCCTTATGTACATTACAGTCATCCCTTATGTACAATACAGTCATCCCTTATGTACATTACAGTCATCCCTTATGTACAATACAGTCATCCCTTATGTACAATACAGTCATCCCTTATGCACAATACAGTCATCCCTTATGTACAATACAGTCATCCCTTATGTACATTAGTCATCCCTAATGCACATTACAGTCATCCCTTATGTACAATACAGTCATCCCTTATGTACATTAGTCATCCCTAATGCACATTACAGTCATCCCTTATGTACAATACAGTCATCCCTTATGTACATTAGTCATCCCTTATGCACATTATTCATCTCTTATGTACATTACAGTCATCCCTTATGTACATTAGTCATCCCTTATGTACATTACAGTCATCCCTTATGCATATTACAGTCATCCCTTATGTACATTAGTTATCCCTTATGTACATTACAGTCATCCCTTATGCATATTACAGTCATCTCTAATGCACATTACAGTCATCCCTAATGCACATTACAGTCATCCCTTATGTACATTACAGTCATCCCTAATGCACATTACAGTCATCCCTTATGTACAATACAGTCATCCCTTATGTACATTACAGTCATCCCTTATGTACATTAGTCATCCCTTATGTACAATACAGTCATCCCTTATGTACATTATTCATCTCTTATGTACATTACAGTCATCCCTTATGTACATTACAGTCATCCCTTATGTACATTAGTCATCCCTTATGTACATTAGTCATCCCTTATGTACAATACAGTCATCCCTTATGTACATTATTCATCCCTTATGTACATTACAGTCATCCCTTATGTACATTACAGTCATCCCTAATGCACGTTAGTCATCCCTTATGCACAATACAGTCATCCCTTATGCACAATACAGTCATCCCTTATGTACATTACAGTCATCCCTTATGCACATTATAGTCATCCCTTATGTACATTACAGTTATCCCTAATGTACATTACAGTCATCCCTTATGTACATTAGTCATCCCTTATGTACAATACAGTCATCCCTTATGTACATTATTCATCTCTTATGTACATTACAGTCATCCCTTATGTACATTACAGTCATCCCTTATGTACATTAGTCATCCCTTATGTACATTAGTCATCCCTTATGTACAATACAGTCATCCCTTATGTACATTATTCATCCCTTATGTACAATACAGTCATCCCTTATGTACATTACAGTCATCCCTTATGCACATTGTTCATCCCTTATGTACATTACAGTCATCCCTAATGCACGTTAGTCATCCCTTATGCACAATACAGTCATCCCTTATGCACAATACAGTCATCCCTTATGTACATTACAGT
Organism: Taudactylus pleione; assembly: GCA_031769625.1. NCBI lineage: Eukaryota > Metazoa > Chordata > Amphibia > Anura > Myobatrachidae > Taudactylus > Taudactylus pleione. Next base: position 146,323 of record JAUIMM010001108.1, read on the forward strand.
CATCCCTTATGCACATTACAGTCATCCCTTATGTAAATTACAGTTATCCCTAATGTACATTACAGTCATCCCTTATGCACATTATTCATCCCTTATGTACAATACAGTCATCCCTTATGTACATTAGTCATCCCTTATGTACATTAGTCATCCCTTATGCACAATAGTCATCCCTTATGTACATTAGTCATCCCTTATGTACATTACAGTCATCCCTTATGTACATTAGTCATCCCTTATGCACATTATTCATCTCTTATGTACAATACAGTCATCCCTTATGCACAATACAGTCATCCCTAATGCACATTACAGTCATCCCTAATGTACATTACAGTCATCCCTTATGTCCATTAGTCATCCCTTATGTCCATTAGTCATCCCTTATGTACATTACAGTCATCCCTTATGTACATTACAGTCATCGCTTATGCAAATTATTCATCCCTTATGTACATTACAGTCATCTCTTATGTACATTACAGTCATCCCTTATGTACATTACAGTCATCCCTAATGTACATTACAGTCATGCCTAATGTACATTACAGTCATCCCTTATGTTCATTAGTCATCCCTTATGTTCATTAGTCATCCCTTATGTTCATTAGTCATCCCTTATGTACATTACAGTCATCCCTTATGTACATTACAGTCATCCCTTATGCACATTATTCATCCCTTATGTACATTACAGTCATCCCTTATGTACATTACAGTCATCCCTTATGAACATTACAGTCATCCCTTATGCACATTATTCATCCCTTATGTACATTACAGTCATCCCTTATGTACATTAGTCATCCCTTATGTACAATACAGTCATCCCTAATGTACATTATGCACATTATTCATCCCTTATGTACAATACAGTCATCCCTTATGTACATTAGTCATCCCTTATGCACAATAGTCATCCCTTATGTACATTAGTCATCCATTATGTACATTACAGTCATCCCTTATGTACATTACAGTCATCCCTAATGCACGTTAGTCATCCCTTATGTACATTACAGTCATCTCTTATGTACATTACAGTCATCCCTTATGTACAATACAGTCATCCCTTATGTACATTACAGTCATCCCTTATGTACAATACAGTCATCCCTTATGTACAATACAGTCATCCCTTATGCACAATACAGTCATCCCTAATGCACATTACAGTCATCCCTAATGTACATTAGTCATCCCTTATGTACATTAGTCATCCCTTATGTACATTAGTCATCCCTTATGCACAATAGTCATCCCTTATGTACATTAGTCATCCCTTATGTACATTACAGTCATCCCTTATGTACATTACAGTCATCCCTAATGCACGTTAGTCATCCCTAATGCACGTTAGTCATCCCTTATGCACAATACAGTCATCCCTTATGCACAATACAGTCATCCCTTATGTACATTACAGTCATCCCTTATGCACATTAGTCATCCCTTATGCACATTATAGTCATCCCTTATGTACATTACAGTTATCCCTAATGTACATTACAGTCATCCCTTATGTACATTAGTCATCCCTTATGTACATTAGTCATCCCTTATGTACATTAGTCATCCCTTATGCACAATAGTCATCCCTTATGTACATTAGTCATCCCTTATGTACATTACAGTCATCCCTTATGTACAATACAGTCATCCCTAATGCACGTTAGTCATCCCTTATGTACATTACAGTCATCTCTTATGTACATTACAGTCATCCCTTATGTACATTAGTCATCCCTTATGTACATTACAGTCATCCCTTATGCATATTACAGTCATCCCTAATGCATATTACAGTCATCCCTTATGTACATTAGTCATCCCTAATGCACATTACAGTCATCCCTTATGTACAATACAGTCATCCCTTATGTACATTACTCAACCCTTATGCACATTATTCATCTCTTATGTACATTACAGTCATCCCTTATGTACATTAGTCATCCCTTATGTACATTACAGTCATCCATTATGCAAATTACAGTCATCCCTTATGTACATTAGTCATCCCTTATGTACATTACAGTCATCCCTTATGCATATTACAGTCATCCCTAATGCACATTACAGTCATCCCTAATGCACATTACAGTCATCCCTTATGTACATTACAGTCATCCCTTATGTACATTAGTCATCCCTAATGCACATTACAGTCATCCCTTATGTACAATACAGTCATCCCTTATGTACATTAGTCATCCCTTATGTACATTAGTCATCCCTTATGTACATTACAGTCATCCCTTATGTACATTAGTCATCCCTTATGTACAATACAGTCATCCCTTATGTACATTAGTCATCCCTTATGCACATTATTCATCTCTTATGTACATTACAGTCATCCCTTATGTACATTACAGTCATCCCTTATGTACATTAGTCATCCCTTATGTACAATACAGTCATCCCTTATGTACATTACAGTCATCCCTTATGTTCATTAGTCATCCCTTATGTACATTACAGTCATCCCTTATGTACATTACAGTCATCCCTTATGTATATTACAGTCATCCCTTATGCACATTATTCATCCCTTATGTACAATACAGTCATCCCTTATGCACATTAGTCATCCCTTATGTACATTACAGTCATCCCTTATGTACATTACAGTCATCCCTAATGCACGTTAGTCATCCCTTATGCACAATACAGTCATCCCTTATGCACAATACAGTCATCCCTTATGTACATTACAGTCATCCCTTATGCACATTAGTCATCCCTTATGCACATTACAGTCATCCCTTATGTACATTACAGTTATCCCTAATGTACATTACAGTCATCCCTTATGCACATTATTCATCCCTTATGTACAATACAGTCATCCCTTATGTACATTAGTCATCCCTTATGTACATTAGTCATCCCTTATGCACAATAGTCATCCCTTATGTACATTAGTCATCCCTTATGTACATTACAGTCATCCCTTATGTACAATACAGTCATCCCTAATGCACGTTAGTCATCCCTTATGTACATTACAGTCATCTCTTATGTACATTACAGTCATCCCTTATGTACATTAGTCATCCCTTATGTACATTACAGTCATCCCTTATGTACATTAGTCATCCCTAATGCACATTACAGTCATCCCTTATGTACAATACAGTCATCCCTTATGTACATTAGTCATCCCTTATGCACATTATTAACTCTTATGTACATTACAGTCATCCCTTATGTACATTAGTCATCCCTTATGTACATTACAGTCATCCCTTATGCATATTACAGTCACCCCTTATGTACATTAGTCATCCCTTATGTACATTACAGTCATCCCTAATGCACATTACAGTCATCCCAAATGCACATTACAGTCATCCCTTATGTACATTACAGTCATCCCTTATGTACATTAGTCATCCCTAATGCACATTACAGTCATCCCTTATGTACAATACAGTCATCCCTTATGTACATTAGTCATCCCTTATGTACATTACAGTCATCCCTTATGTACATTAGTCATCCCTTATGTACAATACAGTCATCCCTTATGCACATTATTCATCTCTTATGTACATTACAGTCATCCCTTATGTACATTAGTCATCCCTTATGTACAATACAGTCATCCCTTATGTACATTACAGTCATCCCTTATGTTCATTAGTCATCCCTTATGTACATTACAGTCATCCCTTATGTACATTACAGTCATCCCTTATGCACATTATTCATCCCTTATGTACATTAGTCATCCCTTATGTACAATACAGTCATCCCTTATGTACATTACAGTCATCCCATATGTACATTAGTCATCCCTTATGTACATTACAGTCATCAGTTATGTTCATTAGTCATCCCTTATGTACATTACAGTCATCCCTTATGTACATTACAGTCATCCCTAATGCACATTACAGTCATCCCTTATGCACATTATTCATCTCTTATGTACATTACAGTCATCCCTAATGTACATTACAGTCATCCCTACTGTACATTAGTCATCCCTACTGTACATTAGTCATCCCTACTGTACATTACAGTCATCCCTTATGTTCATTAGTCATCCCTAATGCACATTACAGTCATCCCTAATGCACATTACAGTCATCCCTAATGCACATTACAGTCATCCCTAATGCACATTACAGTCATCCCTAATGCACATTACAGTCATCCCTAATGTACAATACAGTCATCCCTTATGCACATTAGTCATTCCTAATGCACATTAGTCATTCCTAATGCACATTAGTCATTCCTAATGCACATTAGTCATTCCTAATGCACATTAGTCATCCCTTATGTACATTAGTCATCCCTAATGCACATTACAGTCATCGCTAATGCATATTACAGTCATCCCTAATGCACATTACAGTCATCCCTTAGGTACATTACAGTCATCCCTAATACACATTACAGTCATCCCTAATGCACATTACAGTCATCCCTTAGGTACATTATTCATCCCTTATGTACATTACAGTCATCCATTATGTACAATACAGTCATCCCTTATGTACAATACAGTCATCCCTTATGTACAATACAGTCATCCCTTATGTACATTATTCATCCCTTATGTACATTAGTCATCCCTTATGTACATTAGTCATCCCTAATGCACATTACAGTCATCCCTAATGCATACAGACGGTGTAATGGTTAGCGTTACTGCCTCACAGCACTGAGGTCGTGGGTTCGATTCCCACCGCGGCCCTAACTGTGTGGAGTTTGTATATTCTCCCTGTGCTTGCGTGGGTTTCCTCCGGGTACTCCGGTTTCCTCCCACACTCCAAAAATATACTGGCAGGTTAATTGGCACCAAACATTAACTTAACCCTAGTGTGTATGTGTGTGAGCATGTGATAGGGAACATAGATTGTAAGCTCCACTGGGGCAGGGACTGATGTGAATGGCCAACTATTCTCTGTAAAGCGCTGCGGAATATGTGTGCGCTATATAAATAACTGGTAATAAATAATAAATAAATAATATTACAGTCATCCTTAATGCACATTACAGTCATCCCTTATGTACATTACAGTCATCCCTAATGCACATTACAGTCATCCCTAATGCACATTACAGTCATCCCTAATGCACATTACAGTCATCCCTAATGCACATTAGTCATCCCTAATGCACATTACAGTCATCCCTAATGCACATTACAGTCATCCCTAATGCACATTACAGTCATCCCTTATGTACATTACACATTACAGTCATCCCTAATGCACATTACAGTCATCCCTAATGCACATTACAGTCATCCCTAATGCACATTACAGTCATCCCTTATGCACATTATTCATCCCTAATGTACAATACAGTCATCCCTTATGCACATTAGTCATTCCTAATGCACATTAGTCATCCCTTATGTACATTAGTCATCCCTAATGCACATTACAGTCATCCCTAATGCACATTACAGTCATCCCTTAGGTACATTATTCATCCCTTATGCACATTACAGTCATCCCTAATGCACATTACAGTCATCCCTAATGCACATTACAGTCATCCCTTATGTACATTATTCATCCCTTATGTACATTACAGTCATCCCTAATGCATATTACAGTCATCCCTAATGCACATTACAGTCATCCCTAATGCACATTACAGTCATCCCTAATGCACATTACAGTCATCCCTAATGCACATTACAGTCATCCCTAATGCACATTACAGTCATCCCTAATGCACATTACAGTCATCCCTTATGTACATTACACATTACAATCATCCCTAATGCACATTACAGTCATCCCTAATGCACATTACAGTCATCCCTAATGCACATTACAGTCATCCCTAATGCACATTACAGTCAAATGATGAATCATTAAATATTTATCCTATAATTTCAGGACTTCTCCATCCACCTAACCTGCCCCATCTCACCTCCATGCTCTCCTTATATCCTCCCACACACGTCATCCCCTGTACTCTCCCTCCTCCCACCTGTCAGGATGCGGCCTGGGATCAGCCGCTACTCACCTCTGTGCTGGCGTCCTTGGGCTTATGTGTCCAGACACTGGGAGTGGAGGTGAGTGGTAACTGAGTATTCTCCCTGGGGTACGCTAGGGCTTCCTTGTGTGTGTCCTGGTTTCCTGGGGATGGGCGCAGCCAAGTTGGCTCATATCACCTGACTTGTCTCTCCCAATGGTAGTCCTGTGGTTACTCAGCTGCTCCTCTGATCCAATGATCAGCTACCCAGGGGTATGTAAGTCTGACTCCAGGAACAGGAAACTGCTGTTCAACTTCGCTGTTCCAGTGACTATGTTTCTCACCAGTGTTGCTCTGTGGTTTCCCTTCAGAGTGTTGCTTCAGCCTACTCACAGTTCTCTTGAGTTCCTGCATTGGCGGCTTCCATGCTACTTTCAGTCTGAGACTTAGTTCTCTCCCAGTGCTCCTGTCTTTTGTGTTTCTATGCCTGTGTGTCTTGTTATATTCTTTTTCCCTGTGTTACTGAGGAGTCAGATTACCTGCTATTGCTGATTAGCTCCCAGATGCATCTCTTAGCATTCTCAGTATATGTATGTGTCCACTCTGCTCTGTTTGTCTGTGCAAATGAGCACCTGCATATCTAGCAATCCCCAGTATATGCCTGTGTCCACATCTCTCTGTGTTTTTCTGTCAGCACCTGCATATGTAACAATTCCCAGTATATGCCTGAGTCCACATTTCTCTGTGCAAATCAGCACCTGGATTTCTAGTAATTACCAGTACATTCCATTATTCTCTAGCAAGCCTGTGTTTAGGATCTCTAACAGGGTTCTAGCATTTATTTAATTAAATATAGTTTCCAGTCTTCTGCCATTCCCAGGTACCTGTCCAAAAGGGCGCGACCTGCTCACTTGGTGCAGCGAAAGCCAAATCCCAATTGGAGGGGTCACTGGAGAAAACCACCAAGTGAGTTAGATTCCGTTCAGGTCTAGCCAAACCTGGGTTCGGCCGCAACGAGGAGACCTAGTTACAGTCACTTCTCCTTCCTGCCTGTACTTCCCCACCTCCATGCTCTCCGCATGCTCTGCCCCCCCCTCCACACACGTCATCCCCTGTAATCCCCACCTCCATGCTCTCCTTCCTTCCTGTACTCCTCCCACCTCCATGCTCTCCTCGTGCCAGGCTTCCCTCTAAACACACATCATCCCCTGTACTCCCTGTCCATGCTCTCCTCATGCCCTGGTACCCACCCCTCACTCACCTGCGGACTCTCCTCATCCCCTCCACTACAAGCAAAGGTGTGTTGCTCAGCGGCCGACTTATTGCCTTCTGCAAAACTTTCAGCTCTTTCCCCGCGCTCTGCATAGAGAAGAGTGTGAGTGTTACTTGTCACATTGCCGCTGCTGGGTGTGTAACCACACAAGTGCAATATTCTTCCTCTCTCTGGTATAAAGACTCTTTCGAGCGGAGGAGAGGGATTGGTACCTGCAGTCCATGGAGGGACACGAAGAGTCTCAGGATATCATTTGTTCCTTCAAAGATCCTGAAGATTCGTAGATCTCGGAGAACTCGTTCAACACCCCCATCCTGGCCACATAATAAGACATGACTAATCAGCCATAGCCATGGACACACAAAGATATATAATACACCAATCCTAAGGATTCCCATCTAACCATCAGTAACCGCCAGTTACTGACTCCTCCCACTGCGTAGTAAGAGGGTCTCTCACTGCCACCACCAGGCTCCTATCACTGGCACACACACTAGGTTTGTGGGGACACGCTGCTGTGGCACCTCCTGGGTAGTGTTGAGTTGGGGAGAACACAGATGGGGATGAGAGGAAAAATGAGGAGAGATGGAGGATATGGAGCGAGGAAAGCATGGAATGGAGGATTGGGGTTGAGAAGAACACAGATGGGGATGAGAGGAATAATGAGAGAATGAGGAGAGATGGAGGAGGGTTTGGATATCATTTGTTCCTTCAAAGATTCTGAAGATGGAGTGAGGAAAGCCTGGAAAGGAGTATTGGGGTTGGGGAGAACAAAGATGGGGATGAGGAGAGATGGAAGAAGGTTTGGAGTGAGGAAAGCCTGGAATGGAGGATTGGGGTTGGAGAGAAAACAGATGGAGATGAGAGGAATAATGAGGAAATGACGGGAGATGGAGGAGAGTTTGGAGTGAGGAAAGCCTGGAATGGAGGATTGGGGAGAACACAGATGGGGATGAGAGGAATAATGAGGGAATGAGGAGAGATGGAGGAAGGTTTGGAGCAAGGAAAGCCTGGAATGGAGGATTGGGGTTTGGGAGAACTTAGATGGGGATGAGAGGAATAATGTGGGAATGAGGAGAGATGGAGGAGGGTTTGGAGTGAGGAAAGGTTTGGAGTGAGGAAAGCATGAAATGGAGGACTGGGGTTGTGAAGAACACATATGGGGATGAGAGGAATAATGAGGGAATGAGAAGAGATGGAGGAAGGTTTGGAGTGAGGAAAGCATGAAATGGAGGATTGGGGTTGGAGAGAACACAGATGGGGATAAGAGGAATAATGAGGGAATGAGGAGAGATGGAAGAGGGTTTGGAGTGAGGAAAGCCTGGAATGGAGGATTGGGGTTGGATAGAACACAGATGGGGATGAGAGGAATAATGAGGGAATGACGAGAGATGGAGGAGGGTTTGGAGTGAGAAAAGCCTGGAATGGAGGATTGGGGTTGTGATGAACACAGATGGGGATGAGAGGAATAATAAGGGAATGAAGAGAGATGGAGGAGGGTTTGGATATCATTTGTTCCTTCAAAGATTCTGAAGATGGAGTGAGGAAAGCATGAAATGGACGATTGGGGTTGTGATGAACACAGATGGGGATGAGAGGAATAATGTAGGAATGAGGAGAGATGGAGGAGGGTTTGGAGTGAGGAAAGCCTGGAATGGAGTATTGGGGTTAGGGAGAACAAAGATGGGGATGAGAGGAATAATGAGTGAATGACGAGAGATGGAGGAAGGTTTGGAGCGAGGAAAGCCTGGAATGGAGGATTGGGGTTGGGGAGAACACAGATGGGGATGAGAGGAATAATGAGGGAATGAGGAGAGATGGAGGGGTTTGGAGTGAGGAAAGCATGAAATGGAGGATTGGGGTTGTGATGAACACAGATGGGGATGAGAGGAATAATGTGGGAATGAGGAGAGATGGAGGAGGGTTTGGAGTGAGGAAAGGTTTGGAGTGAGGAAAGCCTGGAATGGAGGATTGGGGTTGGATAGAACACAGAAGGGGATGAGAGGAATAATGTGGGAATGAAGAGAGATGGAGGAGGGTTTGGATATCATTTGTTCCTTCAAAGATCCTGAAGATGGAGTTAGGAAAGCCTGGAATGGAGTATTGGGGTTGTGGAGAACAAAGATGGGGATGAGAGGAATAATGAGGGTATGAGGAGAGATGGAGGGTTTGGAGTGAGGAATATCTGGAATGGAGGATTAGGGTTGGGAAGAACATAGATGGGATTGAGAGGAATAATGAGCGATATGGTAAGAACAGGGTGACCTTGGGGTATAGGTGATGCAGAGTCATCCGGGCACCTTACGCAGTAAATTTTTCTCCCGGGATGCACTTGGGTCTCCCTCTATACCCCACCCCCGGGCCAGAGGCACCTCAGTTTCGTAGCAAGCCAAAGGCCGGAGGAGGATAAAAGAGAGAGAAGAACGTCTGGAACACACAAGAATCACATTCTCACATATAAGGAGACAGAAAACTGGTGACCAGAGCAAAGCCCATCTGAAGCACAGGTGCGTCAGGGTGGGTGCCCTGTGGACCCTATGGACTTCGTAGAAAGAGAGATAACAAAGGTAAATCTCTCATTTTCTACTTCAGGGTCAATAGGGGTCCACAGGGTGACCTTGGGGATGTCCCAAAGCAGTACTGTCAAGGGTGGGGACGCTCCTGTGCAGAGAGGAGATTCCGCCACCCGAAGGAAGCATCCTGAGAGGCAAAGGTATCAAATGCATAATACCTTAGAAAGGTGTGGACAGAAGACCACATGGCCGCCTTACAAAGCTGAACAGCCGAGGTGCCACGGTGAGCTGCCCACGAAGGACCCACAGACCAAGTAGAATGAGCGGTAACAGAGGGTGGCAGAGGAGGGCCCTCATGAGTGTAAGCCTCAGAGATCGTCATGCAAAGCCATCTAGCCAAAGTTTGCTTATTGGCTGGCCAACCCTTTTTGTGGAAACCATAAAAGGACAAACAAGAAGTCTGACTTCCGAAGGGAACTGGTACGGTCCACATAAATCCTGAGGGCACGTAGCACATCCAATGAGGCCTCACCTGCCGAGAGGTCTGGGGAATTAAAAGGCGGCTCAATAATTTCCTCATTAATGTGGAAACTAGAGACCACCTTAGGAAGGAAACCAGGGCGAGTCTGAAGCATCGCCCTGTCCTGGTGAAAAACCAGAAATGGGGAACGAGAGAGCCCCAAATCTGACACCCGTCTGGCAGATGCAATAGCCAGAAGAAAAACTGTCTTAGCAGTAATCCATTTGAAATCCACAGAGTCCAGGGGTTCAAACGGAGGGCCCTAAGAACCACAGCCAAATCCCAAGGCGCCACAAGATGGACAAACGGAGGCGGAATGCGAAGGACCCCCTGTAGGAATGTGCGGATATCAGGAAGAGAAGCGATCCTTCGCTGGAACCACACTGAAAGGGCAGTCATGCACCTTCAGTGAAGCAAGGCAGAGACCAAGGTCCAAACCCGCCTGCAGGAAAACAAAAACTCTGGATATCCAAAACACCTCGGGGTCGTAACCTCTGGGATGACACCATTCAAAGTAGGTATGCCATACCCTATGGTAAATCCTGGCAGAGGCAGGTTTTTTTGCTCTGAGCATGGTGTTAACCACAGAGCTGGGAAGACCCTTGGACCTTAGGAGGGATGTCTCAAGAGCCATGCCGTCAAAGACAGACAACCCAGGTCTGGGTAAAGGCAAGGACCTTGAGACAACAGGTTCGGATGTTGAGGCAACAGCAACAGAGTGTCGATGGAGAGACTCTGAAGATCAGGGCCCTGAAGACTGCCCAAAGTTCCAATATGTTGATTGGTAGAGCAGACTCCTCTGCTGTCCACCGTCCCTGAAAGAAGTGTGGACCTGTCACTGCACCCCAACCCCGGAGACTGACGTCCGTCATCAGAAGGACCCAGTCCAGGATCCAAAAGGGGCGCCCCTGGTGAGGTGGACCGACTGCAGCCACCAAGTCAGAGACAGACGCACCTCCAGAGAGAGCACCATCGTTTGTGACCTTATTCGATGGGGTAAACCGTCCCACCTGGAGAGTATAAATTTCTGCAGAGGCCGGGAATTAAACTGGGCATATTCTACCATGTCAAACGTTGACACCATGGAGCCCAGTAACTGCATTGCTGAATGTATGGACATTCGGCGACTGTGGAGGCATCTGCGCACTTGCTCCTGCAAAGTGGAGATCTTGTCTGCGGTCAGAAAAATCCTCTGCTGTTGTGAATCCAAAAGAGCCCCCAGATGGAGCATCCTTTGAGACGGGATCAGGGAGGACGTCTTCCAATTGATCAACCACCCGTCCATCTGTAGCAAAGATATTGTCAGCTGTAGGTGGTGGTGAAGTACCTCTGGAGACCCTGCTAACAGTAAGAGGTCGTCCAGGTGTGGTAACAGGCGGACCCCTTGCAGCCGCAGATGGGCTGCCATTACTGCCATAATTTTAGTAAACACCCGAGGTGCAGTAGAGAGGCCAAATGGCAGAGCCCGAAACTGGAAATGTTGTTGCTGTATAGCAAGCCTGAGAAAACGCTGGTGAGCCGAAACAATCGGGATATGCAGGTATGCATCCTGAATATCCCTGAGAGACCACTTCTTTCACTCAGGTGTCTGTGGTGGTCTGACACCAGCATTGGGCGAACTTGACGTCATCGGCATCCCACCCTGGGATACCTCAGGGGGAGGCTCGCACCTTCAGACAGAGGGCTTGTGTCAGGCTTAGCAGCCGGACATCTCGAACTCCAAGCCTGTTTCTTGGGCTTGGTAGTTTTCTTGGTGATTAACTACCTTTGGAAAGGACTGAGCTTTAACCTTACCTGGGGCCCGATAAGTCCGAAAGGACAAAGTCAGAGACCCCGAGGGAGCAGGAGCAGAAGGCAGACAAGCCGACTTAGCCGCTGCCAATGTACCCACAATTTTGTCCAAATCAGAGCCAGACAGGCCTTTACCGTTATAAGGTAAACACACTAGCCCCTTTTTGGAGTCCGCATCTGCCCTCCAAGAGCGAAGCCACAGAAAGCGGCGAGCTGCAATGGCCACAGTGGAAAACCTGGCATTCAACAAGCTGACATCCAAGGTAGCCTCGTTAATATAGGTAGATGAATCCCGGAGGTTACCCACAAGATTCAACTGCTCCCTAGTAGCGTCCGAAGACAAAAGACTTCCAGGGTGTTTGCCCAACATTCCATAGCCCGAGCCACCCAGCAGATAGCCATGGCCTGTCTGCACGCAGCACCTGAAAGGGAGTAAATGGATTTCAGGCAAACCTCCACCTTCCTATCTGTAGTATCCTGCAGGAATGACATGGAAGGCATTGGGAGTGTCGCGCTTTTAACCAAGCGCGTTACATGGGAATCCACTGCCGGTGAAGATTCCCATTTAGTAAAATAGTCCTCGGCAAAAGGGTAAGTATAGGTCAGACGCTTCTGCGGCTGGTAACGCTTTCCAGGTGTTTTCCAAGCCACTTCCAGGTGGTCCACCAGCTGGTCAGACAAAGGTATATAGCTGCGGTCGCCTTTATATCCTTGAAATATGCATGCTTGGACTTCGGTGCTGGAGGTTCGTCCTCCTCTACGACCAAGGCTGCCCGGACAGCTTGTATCAGACCCAGAATATATATTTTTAATTTGGTCTCTACCTTGGTCATCATACAGAGAAGATTGAGACGACAGCAAAAATCTTTTAGCCGGTCTACTTTGGGATGCCTCCCCCTGCCACACCTCAGCCACACTTTGTAACGCAGTGGTAATCGTATTAACCCACATGGGGATAACTCCTGCATTGGTGCAGTCTGCGGAAGCAGGCTCTGAGAGGGCAGAAGCTGCTGCTGTGTGAACGCTGGCGGGGAAAACACAGGAGGGACAGCTAAACGTCCTGCAATGGCCGTAAGTGCTAATGCAAAGCACGCCAAGCGGGGTTCCTGCGGAGTGGCAGAGACCGTAGAGGGACCTGGAGGAGCATAGCACCTCAAATATAATCCCTCCAGTACCATGTCTCCCAACCCCAATTCCGATGTACACTTTTTACATAACAGCCAGGCGGGAGCCAAATTTGGCATATTGGCATATCACTCTCACTACCAGATATGGTGAGGAGGATACCAGTATACTGTATGTGACCCATCATTCTCACTACCAGATATGGTGAGGAGGATACCAGTATACTGTATGTGACCCACCACTCTCACTAACAGACATGGTGAGGAGGATACCAGCATACTGTATGTGACCCATCATTCTCACTACCAGACATGGTGAGGAGGATACCAGCATACTGTATGTGACCCATCACTCTCACTACCAGACATGGTGGAAAGGATACCAGTATACTGTATTTGATCCACCACTCTCACTACCAGACATGGTGGAAAGGATACCAGTATACTGTATGTGACCCATCATTCTCACTACCAGATATGGTGAGGAGGATACCAGCATACTGTATGTGACCCATCACCCTCACTACCAGACATGGTGAGGAGGATACCAGTATACTGTATGTGACCCACCACTCTCACTACCAGACACGGTGGAAAGGATACCAGTATACTGTATGTGACCCATCACTCTCACTACCAGACATGGTGAGGAGGATACCAGTATACTGTATGTGACCCATCACCCTCACTACCAGACATGGAGAGGAGGATACCAGTATACTGTATGTGACCCATCACCCTCACTACCAGACATGGAGAGGAGGATACCAGTATACTGTATGTGACCCATCACCCTCACTACCGGACATGGGGGAGAGGATACCAGTATACTGTATGTGACCTATCACCCTCACTACCAGACATGGTGAGGAGGATACCAGTATACTGTATGTGACCCACCACTCTCACTACCAGACACGGTGGAAAGGGTACCAGTATACTGTATGTGACCCATCACCCTCACTACCAGACATGGTGAGGAGGATACCAGTATACTGTATGTGACCCATCACCCTCACTACCAGACATGGTGGAAAGGATACCAGTATACTGTATGTGACCCATCACTCTCACTACCATACATGGAGAAGAGGATACCAGTATACTGTATGTGACCCATCACCCTCACTACCGGACATGGGGGAGAGGATACCAGTACACTGTATGTAACCCATCACCCTCACTACCAGACATGGGGGAGAGGATACCAGTATACTGTATGTGACCCATCACCCTCACTACCAGACATGGGGGAGAGGATACCAGTATACTATATGTGACCCATCACCCTCACTACCAGACATGGTGGAAAGGATACCAGTATACTGTATGTGACCCATCACCCTCACTACCGGACATGGGGGAGAGGATACCAGTATACTGTATGTGACCCATCACCCTCACTACCGGACATGGGGGAGAGGATACCAGTATACTGTATGTGACCCATCACCCTCACTACCGGACATGGTGGAGAGGATACCAGTATACTGTATGTGACCCATCACTCTCACTACCAGACATGGTGAGGAGGATACCAGTATACTGTATGTGACCCATCACTCTCACTACCAGACATGGTGAGGAGGATACCAGTATCCTGTATGTGACCCATCACTCTCACTACCAGACATGGTGAGGAGGAGGATACCAGTATATACTGTATGTGACTGGGAGGCTACACCCTGCCAATGCTTGTATTAGGGCTCAGTGAGAAAAAGACACAGGGAAAGTAAAATGGCTGACAGAAGAAAGTGAGACTCAGACAGACAGTGCTAGCATAAAGTCACATACAGTGCAGAATAATAATAACACCTGCACTTACTGGCACTACTAATCATCAACTACACAGACTTAGTGCCTGGTAGGCTATAGTGCTACATACACTGACCACTTCCAGGAGGAGAGGTATGTAGGGGGACCGGCTCCGCACCACCTGTGTGATCTGCGACTCAGCCAGGAGAAATGGCCGCCGAAGACCTCTGAGGGGACGGATCCGGAGGAGAGCTGCCACAGCCTAGCCAGACCGCGGTGGAAAGGCGCGCTGTACAGCCGGGAGGAGCCTGCTATTAGACAGGGAAGGCTGCCTCCCCAGGCCAGCATTTAACCCCCGGGACGCTGGGGCGTTCCATATAACCACAGCCCCGCTGTCCCTGGTGGTCTAGTGGAAGTGCAAGACTGAGTGCCCGGCTCCACATGCTGTCATCCCCAGCCCTGGGGAAGGAGGACTGTGTCTCAGCGGGTCCCCGTTACGGTGACCCGCCGCTTACCTTAATCCCCGTAGCGTCCAGCCATAGTCCAGGGAACCTCCGGGGTCCCTGCTAGCTTAAACCCCGGAAACCCACCGAGATCCCCGGATCAGTACCGGCGTCTCGGCACCGGCGGGGTGATGGAGTGGCAGCACGTACGTTCTCTGGACTGTCCGTGCTGTCTGCTCAGAAGAAATTAAGAAATGAAGGATTTTCAGGGGCTGGAACAGCCCCACCGCGTTCAGTGACCCGACTCCGGTTGGGAACCCAATGAAACTGAGGTGCCTCTGGCCCGGGTATAGAGGGAGACCCAAGTACATCCTGGGAGAAAAATTTACTGCGTAAGGTGCCCGGATGACTCTGTATCACGTATACCCCAAGGTCACCCGGGGACTCTGCAGAAGAAAATGAGGGACTGAGGAGAGATGGAGGAGGATATGGAGTGAGGAAAGCCTGGAATGGAGGACTGGGGTTGGGGAGAACAAAGATGGGGATGAGAGGAATAATGCGGGAATGAGGTGAGATGGAGGAGGGTTTGGCGAGAGGAAAGCCTAGAATGGAGGATTGGGGTTGTGGAAAATACAGATGGGGAGAGGAATAATCTTTAAATAAATAAAAAAGAAATTAGGCTGCGGGAAGGAGTATGTGGTTATTGGGTTTTCTGGAGATATATGTAATGTCTGCAGAAATTACCTTCATAAACCCCGTTCCTCCCAGTATCTGAATACACTCATCTGTCACCGACCAAGCCGCCTCCTGTGGGAAAGAGAATCTGGTCAGACATTTATGGAGAGGTTTGGGAAACGGATCATTCTGTGGCCACCGCAGCGATCATTCCCCTGATCATGAATGGTAGAGGGAGGACTGGTCAGGACAGCTGATTAATGGTAGAGGGAGGACTGGTCAGGAGAGATGATAAGTGGTAGAGGGAGGACTGGTCAGGACAGATGATGAATGGTAGAGGGAGGACTGTTCAGGACAGATGATGAATGGTAGAGAGAGGACTGGTCAGGGTAGATAATGAGTGGTAGAGAGAGGACTGGTCAGGACAGATGATGAGTGGTAGAGGGAGGACTGGTCAGGACAGATAATAAATGGTAGAGGAAGGACTCTTCAGGATAGATGATGAGTGGTAGAGGGAGGGCTGGTCAGGACAGATGATGAGTGGTAGAGGGAGGACCGGTCAGGACAGATGATGAGTGGTAGAGGAAGGACTGGTCAGGACAGATGATGAATGGTAGAGGGAGGACTGGTCAGGACAGATGAGTGGTAGAGGGAGGACTGGTCAGGACAGATGATGAGTGGTAGAGGAAGGACTGGTCAGGACAAATGATGAATGGTAGAGGGAGGACTGGTCAGGACAGATGATGAGTGGTAGAGGGAGGACTGGTCAGGACAGATAATAAATGGTAGAGGGAGGACTCTTCAGGATAGATGATGAGTGGTAGAGGGAGGGCTGGTCAGGACAGATGATGAGTGGTAGAGGGAGGACCGGTCAGGACAGATGATGAGTGGTAGAGGAAGGACTGGTCAGGACAGATGATGAATGGTAGAGGGAGGACTGGTCAGGACAGATGAGTGGTAGAGGGAGGACTGGTCAGGACAGATGATGAGTGGTAGAGGAAGGACTGGTCAGGACAGATGATGAATGGTAGAGGGAGGACTGGTCAGGACAGATGATGAATGGTAGAGGGAGGACTGGTCAGGACAGATGATGAGTGTTAGAGGAAGGACTGGTCACAGCACAGATGGTGAATGGTAGAGGGAGGACTGGTCAGGACAGATGATGAGTGGTAGAGGAAGGACTGGTCAGGACAGATGATGAATGGTAGAGGGAGGACTGGTCAGGACAGATGATGAATGGTAGAGGGAGGACTGGTCAGGACAGATGATGAGTGTTAGAGGACTGGTCAGGACAGATGATGAGTGGAAGAGGGAGGACTGGTCAGGGCAGATGATGAACTGTAGAGGGAGGACTGGTCAGGAGAGATGATGAGTGGTAGAGGGAGGACTGGTCAGGATAGATGATGAGTGGTAGAGGGAGGACTGGTCAGGATAGATGATGAGTGGTAGAGGGAGGACTGGTCAGGACAGATGATGAATGGTAGAGGGAGTACTCTTCAGGATAGATGATGAATGGTAGAGGGAGGACTGGTCAGGACAGATGATGAATGGTAGAGGGAGGACTGGTCAGGACAGATGATGAGTGTTAGAGGGAGGACTGGTCAGGATAGATGATGAATGGTAGAGGGAGGACTGGTCAGGACAGATGATGAATGGTAGAGGGAGTACTCTTCAGGATAGATGATGAATGGTAGAGGGAGGACTGGTCAGGACAGATGAGTGGTAGAGGGAGGACTGGTCAGGACAGATGATGAATGGTAAAGGGAGGACTGGTCATGACAGATGATGAGTGGTAAAGGGAGGACTGGTCATGACAGATGATGAATGGTAGAGGGAGGACTAGTCAGGATAGATAATGAGTGGTAGAGGGAGGACTGGTCAGGGTAGATGAGTGGTAGAGGGAGGACTGGCCAGGACAGATGATGAATGGTAGAGAAAGGACTGGTCAGGACAGATGATGAATGGTAGAGAGAGGACTGGTCAGGACAGATGATGAATGGTAGAGAGAGGACTGGTCAGGGTAGATAATGAGTGGTAGAGAGAGGACTGGTCAGGACAGATGATGAGTGATAGAGGGAGGACTGGTCAGGACAGATAATAAATGGTAGAGGAAGGACTCTTCAGGATAGATGATGAGTGGTAGAGGGAGGGCTGATCAGGACAGATGATGAGTGGTAGAGGGAGGACCGGACAGGACAGATGATGAGTGGTAGAGGTAGGACTGGTCAGGACAGATGATGAATGGTAGAGGGAGGACTGGTCAGGACAGATGAGTGGTAGAGGGAGGACTGGTCAGGATAGATGATGAATGGTAGAGGGAGGACTGGTCAGGGTAGATGAGTGGTAGAGGGAGGACTGGTCAGGACAGATGATGAATGGTAGAGAAAGGACTGGTCAGGACAGATGATGAATGGTAGAGGGAGGACTGGTCAGGGTAGATAATGAGTGGTAGAGAGAGGACTGGTCAGGACAGATGATGAGTGGTAGAGGGAGGACTGGTCAGGACAGATGATGAATGGTAGAGGGAGGACTGGTCAGGACAGATGAGTGGTAGAGGGAGTACTCTTCAGGATAGATGATGAATGGTAGAGGGAGGACTGGTCAGGACAGATGAGTGGTAGAGGAAGGACTGGTCAGGATAGATGATGAGTGGTAGAGGGAGGACTGGTCAGGACAGATGATGAGTGTTAGAGGGAGGACTGGTCAGGATAGATGATGAATGGTAGAGGGAGGACTGGTCAGGACAGATGATGAATGGTAGAGGGAGTACTCTTCAGGATAGATGATGAGTGTTAGAGGGAGGACTGGTCAGGACAGATGATGAATGGTAGAGGGAGGACTGGTCATGACAGATGATGAGTGGTAGAGGGAGGACTGGTCATGACAGATGATGAATGGTAGAGGGAGGACTGGTCAGGACAGATGATGAGTGGTAGAGGGAGGACTGGTCAGGACAGATAATAAATGGTAGAGGAAGGACTCTTCAGGATAGATGATGAGTGGTAGAGGGAGGGCTGATCAGGACAGATGATGAGTGGTAGAGGGAGGACCGGACAGGACAGATGATGAGTGGTAGAGGTAGGACTGGTCAGGACAGATGATGAATGGTAGAGGGAGGACTGGTCAGGACAGATGAGTGGTAGAGGGAGGACTGGTCAGGATAGATGATGAATGGTAGAGGGAGGACTGGTCAGGGTAGATGAGTGGTAGAGGGAGGACTGGTCAGGACAGATGATGAATGGTAGAGAAAGGACTGGTCAGGACAGATGATGAATGGTAGAGGGAGGACTGGTCAGGGTAGATAATGAGTGGTAGAGAGAGGACTGGTCAGGACAGATGATGAGTGGTAGAGGGAGGACTGGTCAGGACAGATAATAAATGGTAGAGGAAGGACTGGTCAGGACAGATGATGAATGGTAGAGGGAGGACTGGTCAGGGTAGATGATGAATGGTAGAGGGAGGACTGGTCAGGACAGATGAGTGGTAGAGGGAGTACTCTTCAGGATAGATGATGAATGGTAGAGGGAGGACTGGTCAGGAGAGATGAGTGGTAGAGGGAGGACTGGTCAGGACAGATGATGAATGGTAGAGGGAGGACTGGTCAGGACAGATGATGAGTGGTAGATGGAGGACTGGTCAGGACAGATGATGAGTGGTAGAGGGAGGACTGGTCAGGGCAGATGATGAATGGTAGAGGGAGGATTGGTCAGGATAGATGATGAGTGGTAGAGGAAGGACTGGTCAGGACAGATGTTGAGTGGTAGAGAGAGGACTGGTCAGGACAGATGATGAATGGTAGAGGGAAGACTGGTCAGGACAGATGAGTGGTAGAGGGAGTACTCTTCAGGATAGATGATGAATGGTAGAGGGAGGACTGGTCAGGACAGATGATGAGTGGTAGAGGAAGGACTGGTCAGGGTAGATGATGACTGGTAAAGGGAGGACTGGTCAGGACAGATGAATGGTAGAGGGAGGACTGGTCAGGACAGATGATGAGTGGTAGAGGGAGGACTGGTCAGGACAGATAATGAATGGTAGAGGGAGGACTGGTCAGGACAGATGATGAATGGTAGAGGGAGGACTGGTCAGGACAGATGATGAGTGGTAGATGGAGGACTGGTCAGGACAGATGATGAGTGGTAGAGGGAGGACTGGTCAGGGCAGATGATGAATGGTAGAGGGAGGATTGGTCAGGATAGATGATCATTGGTAAAGTGAGGACTTGTCAGGACAGATGATGAATGGTAGAGGAAGGACTGGTCAGGAGAGATGATGAATGGTAGAGGGAGGACTGGTCAGGACAGATAATGAATGGTAGAGGGAGAACTTGTCAGGACAGATGATGAGTGGTAGAGGGAGGACTGGTCAGGACACATAATGAATGGTAAAGGGAGGATTGGTCAGGACAGACGATGAGTGGTAGCGCTCACCGAGCCAAAGACTTTGCTGATTGCGGCTTCTATCTGGAAATCCTTTGCCCCAGAGTCCATGTTTGCACTTATCATATATGCCATTGACTGGAGAGAAAGGGAGATATCAGTTCCTGCATGTAAGTGGGGACAGAAACAGGGCTATATATTGCGTCAGAAACTGCACAATAAGAAATACAGATTTGTCACTGACCCGTCACACTTATACAGTGGAGGAGGCAGTAATGGGTGGTATAACACACACACACATATACATATATGTCTGGCTATCACTCAGAATTATACGCATGGCAATGTCCATTACATTATTGTTACATATACATACATACAGACATGTCCGACTATCAGTCAGAATTATACACATGGCAATGTCCATTACATTATTGTTACACATACATACATGTCCGATATCACTCAGAATTATACGCATGGTAATGTCCATTACATTAGTGTTACATATACATACATACATGTCTGGCTATCACTCAGAATTATACGCATGGTAATGTCCATTACATTAGTGTTATACATACATACATACTTACATGTCCGATATCACTCAGATTCATACACATGGCAATGTCCATTACATTAGTGTTACATATACATACATGTCCGACTATCACTCAGATTTATACACATGGCAATGTCCATTACATTAGTGTTACATATACATACTTACATACATGTCCGATATCACTCAGATTCATACACATGGCAATGTCCATTACATTAGTGTTACATATACATACTTACATACATACATGTCCGACTATCACTCAGATTTATACACATGGCAATGTCCATTACATTAGTGTTACATATACATACATACATACATACATGTCTGGCTATCACTCAGAATTATACGCATAGTAATGTCCATTACTTTAGTGTTATACATACATACATACATACATACATGTCCGACTATCAGTCAGAATTATACACATGGCAATGGCCATTACATTATTGTTACACATACATACATACATACATACATGTCCGGCTATCACTCAGAATTATATGCATGGTAATGTCCATTACATTAGTGTTATACATACATACATACATGTCCGATATCACTCAGATTCATACACATGGCAATGCCCATTACATTAGTGTTATACATACATACATACATGTCCGACTATCAGTCAGAATTATACACATGGTAATGTCCATTACATTATTGTTACACATACATACATACATACATGTCCGACTATCAGTCGGAAATATACACATGGCAATGGCCATTACATTATTGTTACATATACATACATACATGTCCGATATCACTCAGATTCATACACATGGCAATGTCCATTACATTATTGTTACATATACATACATACATACATGTCCGATATCACTCAGATTCATACACATGGCAATGTCCATTACATTATTGTTATACATACATACATACATACATACATGTCTGATATCACTCAGAGTTATACACATGGCAATGTCCAATACATTATTGTTACACATACATACATACATGTCCGACTATCAGTCGGAAATATACACATGGCAATGGCCATTACATTATTGTTACATATACATACATACATGTCCGATATCACTCAGATTTATACACATGGTAATGTCCATTACATTATTGTTACACATACATACATACATACATGTCCGACTATCAGTCGGAATTATACACATGGCAATGGCCATTACATTATTGTTACACATACATACATACATACATACATGTCCGACTATCAGTCGGAAATATACACATGGCAATGGCCATTACATTATTGTTACATATACATACATACATGTCCGATATCACTCAGATTCATACACATGGCAATGTCCATTACATTATTGTTACATATACATACATACATACATGTCCGATATCACTCAGATTCATACACATGGCAATGTCCATTACATTATTGTTATACATACATACATACATACATGTCTGATATCACTCAGAGTTATACACATGGCAATGTCCAATACATTATTGTTACACATACATACATACATGTCCGACTATCAGTCGGAATTATACACATGGCAATGGCCATTACATTATTGTTACACATACATACATACATGTCCGACTATCAGTCGGAAATATACACATGGCAATGGCCATTACATTATTGTTACATATACATACATACATGTCCGATATCACTCAGATTTATACACATGGTAATGTCCATTACATTATTGTTACACATACATACATACATACATGTCCGACTATCAGTCGGAATTATACACATGGCAATGGCCATTACATTATTGTTACACATACATACATACATACATACATGTCCGACTATCAGTCGGAAATATACACATGGCAATGGCCATTACATTATTGTTACATATACATACATGTCCGATATCACTCAGATTTATACACATGGTAATGTCCATTACATTAGTGTTACATATACATACATACATGTCCGATTTCACTCAGATTCATACACATGGCAATGTCCATTACATTATTGTTACATATACATACATACATACATGTCCGATATCACTCAGATTCATACACATGGCAATGTCCATTACATTATTGTTACATATACATACATACATACATGTCCGATATCACTCAGATTTATACACATGGCAATGTCCATTACATTAGTGTTACATATACATACATACACATACATACATGTCCGACTATCACTCAGATTTATACACATAGCAATGTCCATTACATTAGTGTTACACATACATACATACATATCAGCTACAGGTTGGGTCTCCCTGCTCAGCTTTGAGCGTAACTGAGATACTGTAGTGACACTTTCTTCTTCAGGGTCCATAGGGCTCCACAGGGAGACAATGGGGTCTAGGTGGGACTTGGAGGACCGGACACCAACAACAAAGCTTTTCAATCCCAGGATACTCCGGTCCTTCCCCCTATACCCCGCCCACAGCGTGATGACAACTCGTTGGTGTCCGGCAGGAGCTGGACCACCGTTATAACAGTAAGGCTGCTATTAAGCTTATTTTTATATTTTACCTTTATTTTCACTTATTTTACTACATAACAGCAGCGTGAGACATCTGCACTATTATTCCATTACCCATCCGTTGCGCCGCGACACCAGCCCTCGGCTAGATACTCCCGGCGGGGCTCTGAGGGGGACCTAGCTAGCAGGGCTCCCCGGGCCCCAGACTTCAGCCGGAAACCAAGGGGGCAGGCAAGGCAGATGCCCGCTGGCGGGGACCCACGTCTATGCGCAGTCTTGCCTCCAGTCTCAGGAGACAGACCGGAGGCGCTGATGTGGACGCCGGTTCGTCCGGGACTCCAGTATACCACCAGGGCGCAGGGCAATTTATAGCCAGGGGACCCAGTGGTTGATGTCAGCATAGGGGAGAAGGCGCTCTCCCCCGACTCAGGGCGCCATTCCACTGCGGTCCTGCTGCTCATCCATCACCCTCCGCCCCCTCTGAGACTCACGGCAGCCATTTTCTGCATTCAGATCTCCGGGAACGCTGCGTCCGGTCTCCCTGTATACCAGGACCAGGTTATACACAGCGCTATTTCCTACCAGCCACTGCGGTTATGTTGTATACTCTGCATTGTATGTGACTTGTGATTCATTGTACCTCCCATCTCCCTATATTTGTGAGGGCTATCACATACTATATATCGCTGTTGCGCACTACACTGTGCCATATTGCACATACATCTGGGTTGCTCACTGCCCTGTGACAGATTGTGTGATACATTATTCTTGCAGCTATGTCTGGCAGCGGATGTAGTTAATAGACCGGCGGCTGCGATGCCGCCGATTTAAATCCTGACTATACATGCCCGACACAGGACTTAAGATAGGCGTTGAAATACCAACGCCTATCTTAATCCCGATGCCGGAAGCCAGAGCCGGATAAGTATACTACTTAGCCCGGGGATGGGGGGGGTTAGGTTTACGGACCCCTGAGGGGACTTAGGGTTATGCACCCCCTGGGGAAGGTTAGGGTTAGGCTAGGGGAAGGGCGGGTTAGGCGCCACTAGGGGGAGGGTAAGGTTAAAGATTCGGGAAGTGGGGGGGTTAGGTTTAGCAACCCCCGGGTCAAATCCCAGATGATGGGCTTGTCCCTAGCCTGGTGGGTACAGACGTCCCACTTAAATAAGCAGTACCCCTTTTGGATCCCCACAGACACAAGCCTTCGCGGGTGGGGGCGCAGTAACCAGCCAACACTCCTTCCAAGGACGCTGGACTCCAGCCGAGGTGATTTTGCCTATCAATGTCCTGGAACTCCGAGCCATCTACAGAGCTCTCACTCTAGCTCAGGATATTCTTCAGGGCAGGCTAGTACAAGCACAGTCCGACAACGCCATGGCGGTGGCCTACCTCATTCACCAAGGAGGCATTCGAAGTCAGACAGCAATAGCAGAAGTGTCCCGCATTCTCACATGGGCCGAACACATCTCCCAGCCATCTCCGCAGTGTTCATCCCAGGAATTCTCAATTGGGAAGCGGATTTCCTCAGCCGTCATGACGTGCATGCAGGGGAGTGGTCTATACATCCAGAAGTCTTTCAGCTCCTGGTGGAAAAATGGGGTCTACCAGATGTGGACCTCATGACCTCACGACACAACCATTCTACTTCCAGTGTATGGAGCCAGGACAACAGACTCCCTACGCAGCCTTTGTGGACGTATTATCTGTGAGGTGGACCTTCTATTTGGCATACCTCATCCCTCCAATCTCCCTTCTTCCTCGGGTTCTTCAGAAGTTCAAACAGGAAGGGGGCACAGTCCTGTTGGCGGCTCCGGCTTGGCCCAGACGCCATTGGTACTCAGATCTTCAAAGTCTCTCCATAGACGTTCCTCTTCAACTTCCACAACGACCAAACCTGTTGTCTCAGGGTCCCAGTCTACATCCGAACCTGGACCGCCTGTCTTTAACGGCTTGACTCTTGAGAAATCCCTCCTAAGGTCTAAGGGTTTTCCAGCTCTGTAGTCCAGACCATGCTCAAAGAACGTAAACCGGGGGTCTGCCAGAATTCATCACCGGGTACGGTATACATATTTCCAGTGGTGTGCTCCTAGAAACTATGACCCTCAAGTTTTGAAGGTTTCTAGAATACTTGCCTTTCTTCAGACTGGATTGGATCTTGGACTCCGCCTAGCATCTGACAGTGCAGCTCTCTGCTCTGTCCATCTGGTTCCAGCGCAGAATTGCTCCTCTACCTGATGTTCACACCTTCCTACAAGATGTTCTACGTATACAACCTCCCTTTGTCCCTCCTGTGGCTCTGTGGGATTTGTCAATGGTTCTCCAAGCACTTCAGGAACCTCCTTTCGAACCCCTGGAATCAGTGGATGTCAAGGGGCTCACTGAGAAGACTCTGTTTCTTCTGGCTATAGTATCTGCTCATTCTACTCATTTAGGGGCGCTTTCATGTTGCTCCCCCTTTTTAACCTTTCATCAAGACAGGGCTGTTCTTAGAACGTGCCCAGACTTCCTGCCAAGGTGGTTTCTCGTTTCCATCTCAATAAGGAAATTGTGGTTCCGGCCTTTCAATCACCAGACCTCTCGGCAGGTGAGGCCTCTTTGGATGTGGTCCGTGCTCTGAAGATCTACGTGGACCGTACTAGTTCCATGAGGAAAACTGAGTCCCTCTTCATCTTACAGTATATAGATTCCATAATAGGGTTTGGCCAGCTAACAGACTCTGGCCAGATGGCTTCTCATGACTATCTCACAGGCTTACAAGCAGATAGGCCTTCCTGTACTGGCTACAGTATCTGCTCATTCTACTCGCTCTGTAGGTCCCTCGTGGGGAGCGCGGTGTGGCGCCTCAGCTGAACACCTATGCAAAGGCGGTCACGCAGTCGTCTGTTCACACCTTTCTTAGGTTTTATGCCTTTGATACTTTTGCCTCTCAGGATGCTTCCTTCGGGCGCCGGGTTCTTCACTCAGCTCAGGAGCACCCTTGAACAACTGCTTTGGGACATCCCCATTGTCTCCCTGTTGAGCCCTATGGACCATGAAGAAGAAAAGGAGAGTTATGGTAAAACTTACCCTTGTTAACTCTCTTTCTTCGAAGTCCATAGGGTCCACAGGACGTACCTGGCTTCTGTGGGTTTCTTCTCTTGGTCACTTGTATCCTTCTCTATGTGAGTGTGATTCCCCAGTGTACCAGTCTAACTTTTCTCCTATCCTGCTCCTGCCTTGGGCTTGTTAACAAAACTGAAGTGCCCTCAGGCTGTAGGCGGAGTATAGGGGGAAGGACCAGAGCATCCTGAGATTGAAAAAGCTTTGCTGTTGGTGTCCGGTCCTCAAAGTCCCACCAACACCCCACTGTCTCCCTGTGGACTTCGAAGAAAGAGTTAACAAGGGTAAGTTTTACTCATATATCTATCTATCTCATATCTATCTAATATCTATCATCTATCAATCTAACTAATATCTCCTATCTCTCTCCTATCTATCTATCTATCTCATATTACAAACACACATATATAAATATGCACAAGCACATACACATGGGGAGGGTTTGTGTTACCTCTGTAACATACTGTAGTACTGCCATGCGTGCCAGCTTCTCCTGAATAACTCCAAAGCTGTGAAGTTTATTTCCAAACTGGGTGCGATTTGTGGCATGTTCCACCTGTTATAGAGGGATCGCCAATATATTACTGTACTCATAACCACCACCCAAATAACACCTACCCAACTATAGCTCCTCCTATTATACAAACCCAAGTATAGCTCCTCCCATTACACCTTACTACACACATCTCCTCCCATTACACCTTACTACATACACCTCCCCCCATTACATCTTACAACGTACATCTCCTCCCCCCATTACACCTTACTACATACATCTCCTCCCATTACACCTTACCACACACATCTCATCCCATTACACCTTACTACATACATCTCCTCCCATTACACCTTACCACACACATCTCCTCCCATTACACCTTACTACACACATCTCCTCCCATTACACCTTACTACATACATCTCCTCCCATTACAACTTACTACATACATCTCCTCCCATTACTACGTACATCTCCTCCTCCCATTACTCCTTACTACATACATCTCCTCCCATTACACCTTACTACATACATCTTCTCCCATTACACCTTACTACATACATCTCCTCCTCCCATGTTCCACCTGTTATAGAGGGATCTCCAATATATAATACTGTACTCATAACCACCACCCAAATAACACCTACCCAACTATAGCTCCTCCCATTACACCTCACTACGTACATCTCCTCCCATCACACCTTACTACATACACCTCCTCCCATTACACCTTACTACATACACCTCCTCCCATTACACCTTACTACATACATCTCCTGCCATTACACCTTACTACATACATCTCCTCCCATTACACTATACTACATACATCTCCTGCCATTACACCTTACTACATACATCTCCTGCCATTACACCTTACTACATATATCTCCTCCCATTACACCTTACTACATACATCTCCTCCCATTACTACATACATCTCCTCCCATTACTACATACATCTCCTCCCATTACACCTTACTACATACATCTCCTCCCATTACACCTTACTACATACATCTCAACCCATTCATACATACATCTCCTCCTCCCATTACTCCTTACTACGTACATCTCCTCCCAATAAACCTTACTACACACATCTCCTCCCATTACACCTTACTACATACATCTCCTCCCATTACACCTCACTACGTACATATCCTCCCATTACACCTTACTAAATACACCTCCTCCCACTACACCTCACTACGTACATCTCCTCCCATTACACCTTACTACATACATCTCTTCCCATTACTACGTACATCTCCTCCCATTACACATTAATACATACATCTCCTCCCATTACACCTTACTACATACATCTCCTCCCATTACACCTTACTACGTACATCTCCTCCCATTACACATTACTACACACATCTCCTCCCATTACACCTTACTACACACATCTCTTCCCATTACACCTTACTACATACACCTCCTCCCATTACACATTAATACATACATCTCCTCCCATTACACCTTACTACATACATCTCCTCCCATTACACCTTACTACATACATCTCCTCCCATTACACCTTACTACATACATCTCCTCCCATTACACCTTACTACATACATCTACTCCCACTACTACGTATATCTCCTCCCATTACACTATACTACATACATCTCCTGCCATTACACCTTACTACATATATCTCCTCCCATTACACCTTACTACATACACCTCCTCCCATTACACCTTACTACATACATCTCCTCCCATTACTACATACATCTCCTCCCATTACACCTTACTACATACATCTCCTCCCATTACACATTACTACACACATCTCTTCCCATTACACCTTACTACATACACCTCCTCCCATTACACCTTACTACATACATCTCAACCCATTCATACATACATCTCCTCTTCCCATTACTCCTTACTACGTACATCTCCTCCCATTAAACCTTACTACACACATCTCCTCCCATTACACCTTACTACATACATCTCCTCCCATTACACCTCACTACGTACATATCCTCCCATTACACCTTACTAAATACACCTCCTCCCACTACACCTCACTACGTACATCTCCTCCCATTACACCTTACTACATACATCTCCTCCCATTACACCTTACTACGTACACCTCCCATTACACATTAATACATACATCTCCTCCCATTACACCTTACTACATACATCTCCTCCCATTACACCTTACTACATACATCTCCTCCCATTACACCTTACTACGTACACCTCCTCCCATTACATCTTACTACATACATCTCCTCCCATTACACCTCACTACGTACATCTCCTCCCATTACACCTTACTAAATACACCTCCTCCCACTACACCTCACTACGTACATCTCCTTCCATTACACCTTACTACATACATCTCCTCCCATTACTACGTACATCTCCTCCCATTACACCTTACTACAAACATCTCCTCCCATTACACCTTACTACATACATCTCCTCCCATTACACCTCACTACGTACATCTCCTCCCATTACACCTTACTACATACATCTCCTCCCATTACACCTTACTACGTACATCTCCTCCTCCCATTACACCTTACTACATACATCTCCTCCCATTACACCTTACTACGTACATCTCCTCCTCCCATTACTCCTTACTACGTACATCTCCTCCCATTACACCTTACTACATACATCTCCTCCCATTACTACGTACATCTCCTCCCATTACACCTTACTACAAACATCTCCTCCCATTACTACGTACATCTCCTCCCATTACACCTTACTACGTACATCTCCTCCCATTACACCTTACTACGTACATCTCCTCCCATTACACCTTACTACAAACATCTCCTCCCATTACACCTCACTACGTACATCTCCTCCCATTACACCTTACTACATACATCTCCTCCCATTACACCTTACTACGTACATCTCCTCCTCCCATTACACCTTACTACGTACATCTCCTCCCATTACACATTACTACATACATATCCTCCCATTACACCTTACTACACACATCTCTTCCCATTACACCTTACTACATACATTTCCTCCCATTACACCTTACTACGTACATCTCCTCCTCCCATTACACCTTACTACGTACATCTCCTCCCATTACACATTACTACATACACCTCCTCCAATTACACATTAATACATATATCTCCTCCCATTACACCTTACTACATACATCTCCTCCCATTACACCTTACTACATACATCTCCTCCCATTACACCTTACTATGTACACCTCCTCCCATTACACCTTACTACATACATCCCCTCCCATTACACCTTAATACGTACACCGCCTCCCATTACACATTAACACATACATCTCCTCCCATTACACCTTACTACGTACATCTCCTCCAATTACACCTCAATACGTACATCTCCTCCCATTACACCTTACTACATACATCTCCTCCCATTACACCTTACTACATACATCTCCTCCCATTACTACGTACATCTCCTCCCATTACACATTAATACATACATCTCCTCCCATTACACCTTACTACATACATCTCCTCCCATTACACCTTACTACGTACATCTCCTCCCATTACACATTACTACACACATCTCCTCCCATTACACCTTACTACCCACATCTCTTCCCATTACACCTTACTACATACACCTCCTCCCATTACACATTAATACATACATCTCCTCCCATTACACCTTACTACATACATCTCCTCCCATTACTCCTTACTACATACATCTCCTCCCATTACACCTTACTACGTACACCTCCTCCCATTACACCTTACTACATACATCTCCTCCCATTACACCTTACTACGTACACCTCCCATTACACATTAATACATACATGTCCTCCCATTACACCTTAGTACATACATCTCCTCCCATTACACCTTACTACATACATCTCCTCCCATTACACCTTACTACGTACACCTCCTCCCATTACACCTTACTACATACATCTCCTCCCATTACACCTTACTACGTACACCTCCTCCCATTACACCTTACTACATACATCTCCTCCCATTACACCTCACTACGTACATCTCCTCCCATTACACCTTACTACATACATCTCCTCCCATTACACCTTACTACGTACATCTCCTCCTCCCATTACACCTGACTACATACATCTCCTCCCATTACACCTTACTACGTACATCTCCTCCTCCCATTACTCCTTACTACGTACATCTCCTCCCATTACACCTTACTACATATATCTCCTCCCATTACTACGTACATCTCCTCCCATTACACCTTACTACAAACATCTCCTCCCATTACTACGTACATCTCCTCACATTACACCTTACTACGTACATCTCCTCCCATTACACCTTACTACGTACATCTCCTCCCATTACACCTTACTACAAACATCTCCTCCCATTACACCTCACTACGTACATCTCCTCCCATTACACCTTACTACATACATCTCCTCCCATTACACCTTACTACGTACATCTCCTCCTCCCATTACACCTTACTACGTACATCTCCTCCCATTACAAATTACTACATACATATCCTCCCATTACACCTTACTACACACATCTCTTCCCATTACACCTTAGTACATACATCTCCTCCCATTACACCTTACTACGTACATCTCCTCCTCCCATTACACCTTACTACGTACATCTCCTCCCATTACACATTACTACATACACCTCCTCCCATTACACATTAATACATATATCTCCTCCCATTACACCTTACTACATACATCTCCTCCCATTACACCTTACTACATACATCTCCTCCCATTACACCTTACTATGTACACCTCCTCCCATTACACCTTACTACATACATCCCCTCCCATTACACCTTACTACGTACACCTCCTCCCATTACACATTAACACATACATCTCCTCCCATTACACCTTACTACGTACATCTCCTCCAATTACACCTCAATACGTACATCTCCTCCCATTACACCTTACTACATACATCTCCTCCCATTACACCTTACTACATACATCTCCTCCCATTACTACGTACATCTCCTCCCATTACACATTAATACATACATCTCCTCCCATTACACCTTACTACATACATCTCCTCCCATTACACCTTACTACGTACATCTCCTCCCATTACACATTACTACACACATCTCTTCCCATTACACCTTACTACACACATCTCTTCCCATTACACCTTACTACATACACCTCCTCCCATTACACATTAATACATACATCTCCTCCCATTACACCTTACTACATACATCTCCTCCCATTACACCTTAGTACATACATCTCCTCCCATTACACCTTAGTACATACATCTCCTCCCATTACACCTTACTACGTACACCTCCTCCCATTACACCTTACTACGTACACCTCCCATTACACATTAATACATACATCTCCTCCCATTACGCCTTACTACATACATCTCCTCCCAGTACACCTTACTACATACATCTCCTCCCAGTACACCTTACTACATACATCTCCTCCCATTACACCTTACTACGTACACCTCCTCCCATTACACCTTACTACATACATCTCCTCCCATTACACCTTACTACGTACACCTCCCATTACACATTAATACATACATCTCCTCCCATTACACCTTACTACATACATCTCCTCCCATTACACCTTACTACGTACATCTCCTCCAATTACACCTCACTACGTACATCTCCTCCCATTACACCTTACTACATACATCTCCTCCCATTACACCTTACTGCATACACCTCCTCCCACTACACCTTACTACATACAACTCCTGCCATTACTACATACATCTCCTCCCATTACACCTTACTACACACACCTCCTCCCATTACACCTTACTACATACATCTCCTCCCATTACACCTTACTACATACATCTCAACCCATTCATACATACATCTCCTCCTCCCATTACTCCTTACTACGTACATCTCCTCCCATTACACCTTACTACACACATATCCTCCCATTACACCTCACTACGTACATCTCCTCCCATTACACCTTACTACATACATCTCCTCCCATTACACCTCACTACGTACATCTCCTCCCATTACACCTTACTAAATACACCTCCTCCCACTACACCTCACTACGTATATCTCCTCCCATTACACCTTACTACACACATCTCTTCCCATTACACCTTACTACATACATCTCCTCCCATTACACCTTACTACGTACATCTCCTCCTCCCATTACACCTTACTACGTACATCTCCTCCCATTACACATTACTACATACACCTCCTCCCATTACACATTAATACATATATCTCCTCCCATTACACCTTACTACATACATCTCCTCCCATTACACCTTACTACATACATCTCCTCCCATTACACCTTACTATGTACACCTCCTCCCATTACACATTAACACATACATCTCCTCCCATTACTTGGTACATCTCCTCCCATTACACATTAATACATACATCTCCTCCTATTACACCTTACTACGTACATCTCCTCCAATTACACCTCAATACGTACATCTCCTCCCATTACACCTTACTACATACATCTCCTCCCATTACACCTTACTACATACATCTCCTCCCATTACTACGTACATCTCCTCCCATTACACATTAATACATACATCTCCTCCTATTACACCTTACTACATACATCTCCTCCCATTACACCTTACTACGTACATCTCCTCCCATTACACATTACTACACACATCTCCTCCCATTACACCTTACTACACACATCTCTTCCCATTACACCTTGCTACATACACCTCCTCCCATTACACATTAATACATACATCTCCTCCCATTACACCTTACTACATACATCTCCTCCCATTACTCCTTACTACATACATATCCTCCCATTACACCTTACTACGTACACCTCCTCCCATTACACCTTACTTCGTACACCTCCCATTACACATTAATACATACATCTCCTCCCATTACACCTTACTACATACATCTCCTCCCATTACACCTTACTACATACATCTCCTCCCATTACACCTTACTACGTACACCTCCTCCCATTACACCTTACTACATACATCTCCTCCTATTACACCTTACTACGTACACCTCCTCCCATTACACCTTACTACATACATCTCCTCCCATTACACCTCACTACGTACATCTCCTCCCATTACACCTTACTACGTACATCTCCTCCTCCCATTACACCTTACTACATACATCTCCTCCCATTACACCTTACTACGTACATCTCCTCCTCCCATTACTCCTTACTACGTACATCTCCTCCCATTACACCTTACTACATACATCTCCTCCCATTACTACGTACATCTCCTCCCATTACACCTTACTACAAACATCTCCTCCCATTACAACGTACATCTCCTCCCATTACACCTTACTACGTACATCTCCTCCCATTACGCCTTACTACAAACATCTCCTCCCATTACACCTCACTACGTACATCTCCTCCCATTACACCTTACTACATACATCTCCTCCCATTACACCTTACTACGTACATCTCCTCCTCCCATTACACCTTACTACGTACATCTCCTCCCATTACACATTACTACATACATATCCTCCCATTACACCTTACTACACACATCTCTTCCCATTACACCTTACTACATACATCTCCTCCCATTACACCTTACTACGTACATCTCCTCCTCCCATTACACCTTACTACGTACATCTCCTCCTCCCATTACACCTTACTACGTACATCTCCTCCCATTACACCTTACTACGTACATCTCCTCCCATTACACCTTACTACGTACATCTCCTCCCATTACACATTAACACATACATCTCCTCCCATTACACCTTACTACGTACATCTCCTCCAATTACACCTCAATACGTACATCTCCTCCCATTACACCTTACTACATACATCTCCTCCCATTACACCTTACTACATACATCTCCTCCCATTACTACGTACATCTCCTCCCATTACACATTAATACATACATCTCCTCCCATTACACCTTACTACATACATCTCCTCCCATTACACCTTACTACGTACATCTCCTCCCATTACACATTACTACACACATCTCCTCCCATTACACCTTACTACACACATCTCTTCCCATTACACCTTACTACATACACCTCCTCCCATTACACATTAATACATACATCTCCTCCCATTACACCTTACTACATACATCTCCTCCCATTACACCTTACTACATACATCTCCTCCCATTACACCTTACTACGTACACCTCCTCCCATTACACCTTACTACGTACACCTCCCATTACACATTAATACATACATCTCCTCCCATTACACCTTACTACATACATCTCCTCCCATTACACCTTACTACATACATCTCCTCCCATTACACCTTACTACGTACACCTCCTCCCATTACACCTTACTACATACATCTCCTCCCATTACACCTTACTACGTACACCTCCCATTACACATTAATACATACATCTCCTCCCATTACACCTTACTACATACATCTCCTCCCATTACACCTTAGTACGTACATCTCCTCCAATTACACCTCACTACGTACATCTCCTCCCATTACACCTTATTACATACATCTCCTCCCATTACACCTTACTGCATACACCTCCTCCCACTACACCTTACTACATACAACTCCTGCCATTACTACATACATCTCCTCCCATTACACCTTACTACAAACACCTCCTCCCATTACACCTTACTACATACATCTCCTCCCATTACTCCTTACTACGTACATCTCCTCCCATTACACCTTACTACACACATATCCTCCCATTACACCTCACTACGTACATCTCCTCCCATTACACCTTACTACATACATCTCCTCCCATTACACCTTACTACGTACACCTCCCATTACACATTAATACATACATCTCCTCCCATTACACCTTACTACATACATCTCCTCCCATTACACCTTACTACGTACATCTCCTCCTCCCATTACACCTTACTACGTACATCTCCTCCTCCCATTACACCTTACTACGTACATCTCCTCCCATTACACCTTACTACGTACATCTCCTCCCATTACACCTTACTACGTACATCTCCTCCCATTACACATTAACACATACATCTCCTCCCATTACACCTTACTACGTACATCTCCTCCAATTACACCTCAATACGTACATCTCCTCCCATTACACCTTACTACATACATCTCCTCCCATTACACCTTACTACATACATCTCCTCCCATTACTACGTACATCTCCTCCCATTACACATTAATACATACATCTCCTCCCATTACACCTTACTACATACATCTCCTCCCATTACACCTTACTACGTACATCTCCTCCCATTACACATTACTACACACATCTCCTCCCATTACACCTTACTACCCACATCTCTTCCCATTACACCTTACTACATACACCTCCTCCCATTACACATTAATACATACATCTCCTCCCATTACACCTTACTACATACATCTCCTCCCATTACTCCTTACTACATACATCTCCTCCCATTACACCTTACTACGTACACCTCCTCCCATTACACCTTACTACATACATCTCCTCCCATTACACCTTACTACGTACACCTCCCATTACACATTAATACATACATGTCCTCCCATTACACCTTAGTACATACATCTCCTCCCATTACACCTTACTACATACATCTCCTCCCATTACACCTTACTACGTACACCTCCTCCCATTACACCTTACTACATACATCTCCTCCCATTACACCTTACTACGTACACCTCCTCCCATTACACCTTACTACATACATCTCCTCCCATTACACCTCACTACGTACATCTCCTCCCATTACACCTTACTACATACATCTCCTCCCATTACACCTTACTACGTACATCTCCTCCTCCCATTACACCTGACTACATACATCTCCTCCCATTACACCTTACTACGTACATCTCCTCCTCCCATTACTCCTTACAACGTACATCTCCTCCCATTACACCTTACTACATATATCTCCTCCCATTACTACGTACATCTCCTCCCATTACACCTTACTACAAACATCTCCTCCCATTACTACGTACATCTCCTCACATTACACCTTACTACGTACATCTCCTCCCATTACACCTTACTACGTACATCTCCTCCCATTACACCTTACTACAAACATCTCCTCCCATTACACCTCACTACGTACATCTCCTCCCATTACACCTTACTACATACATCTCCTCCCATTACACCTTACTACGTACATCTCCTCCTCCCATTACACCTTACTACGTACATCTCCTCCCATTACAAATTACTACATACATATCCTCCCATTACACCTTACTACACACATCTCTTCCCATTACACCTTAGTACATACATCTCCTCCCATTACACCTTACTACGTACATCTCCTCCTCCCATTACACCTTACTACGTACATCTCCTCCCATTACACATTACTACATACACCTCCTCCCATTACACATTAATACATAAATCTCCTCCCATTACACCTTACTACATACATCTCCTCCCATTACACCTTACTACATACATCTCCTCCCATTACACCTTACTATGTACACCTCCTCCCATTACACCTTACTACATACATCCCCTCCCATTACACCTTACTACGTACACCTCCTCCCATTACACATTAACACATACATCTCCTCCCATTACACCTTACTACGTACATCTCCTCCAATTACACCTCAATACGTACATCTCCTCCCATTACACCTTACTACATACATCTCCTCCCATTACACCTTACTACATACATCTCCTCCCATTACTACGTACATCTCCTCCCATTACACATTAATACATACATCTCCTCCCATTACACCTTACTACATACATCTCCTCCCATTACACCTTACTACGTACATCTCCTCCCATTACACATTACTACACACATCTCTTCCCATTACACCTTACTACACACATCTCTTCCCATTACACCTTACTACATACACCTCCTCCCATTACACATTAATACATACATCTCCTCCCATTACACCTTACTACATACATCTCCTCCCATTACACCTTAGTACATACATCTCCTCCCATTACACCTTAGTACATACATCTCCTCCCATTACACCTTACTACGTACACCTCCTCCCATTACACCTTACTACGTACACCTCCCATTACACATTAATACATACATCTCCTCCCATTACGCCTTACTACATACATCTCCTCCCAGTACACCTTACTACATACATCTCCTCCCATTACACCTTACTACGTACACCTCCTCCCATTACACCTTACTACATACATCTCCTCCCATTACACCTTACTACGTACACCTCCCATTACACATTAATACATACATCTCCTCCCATTACACCTTACTACATACATCTCCTCCCATTACACCTTACTACGTACATCTCCTCCAATTACACCTCACTACGTACATCTCCTCCCATTACACCTTACTACATACATCTCCTCCCATTACACCTTACTGCATACACCTCCTCCCACTACACCTTACTACATACAACTCCTGCCATTACTACATACATCTCCTCCCATTACACCTTACTACACACACCTCCTCCCATTACACCTTACTACATACATCTCCTCCCATTACACCTTACTACATACATCTCAACCCATTCATACATACATCTCCTCCTCCCATTACTCCTTACTACGTACATCTCCTCCCATTACACCTTACTACACACATATCCTCCCATTACACCTCACTACGTACATCTCCTCCCATTACACCTTACTACATACATCTCCTCCCATTACACCTCACTACGTACATCTCCTCCCATTACACCTTACTAAATACACCTCCTCCCACTACACCTCACTACGTATATCTCCTCCCATTACACCTTACTACACACATCTCTTCCCATTACACCTTACTACATACATCTCCTCCCATTACACCTTACTACGTACATCTCCTCCTCCCATTACACCTTACTACGTACATCTCCTCCCATTACACATTACTACATACACCTCCTCCCATTACACATTAATACATATATCTCCTCCCATTACACCTTACTACATACATCTCCTCCCATTACACCTTACTACATACATCTCCTCCCATTACACCTTACTATGTACACCTCCTCCCATTACACATTAACACATACATCTCCTCCCATTACTTGGTACATCTCCTCCCATTACACATTAATACATACATCTCCTCCTATTACACCTTACTACGTACATCTCCTCCAATTACACCTCAATACGTACATCTCCTCCCATTACACCTTACTACATACATCTCCTCCCATTACACCTTACTACATACATCTCCTCCCATTACTACGTACATCTCCTCCCATTACACATTAATACATACATCTCCTCCTATTACACCTTACTACATACATCTCCTCCCATTACACCTTACTACGCACATCTCCTCCCATTACACATTACTACACACATCTCCTCCCATTACACCTTACTACACACATCTCTTCCCATTACACCTTGCTACATACACCTCCTCCCATTACACATTAATACATACATCTCCTCCCATTACACCTTACTACATACATCTCCTCCCATTACTCCTTACTACATACATATCCTCCCATTACACCTTACTACGTACACCTCCTCCCATTACACCTTACTTCGTACACCTCCCATTACACATTAATACATACATCTCCTCCCATTACACCTTACTACATACATCTCCTCCCATTACACCTTACTACATACATCTCCTCCCATTACACCTTACTACGTACACCTCCTCCCATTACACCTTACTACATACATCTCCTCCTATTACACCTTACTACGTACACCTCCTCCCATTACACCTTACTACATACATCTCCTCCCATTACACCTCACTACGTACATCTCCTCCCATTACACCTTACTACGTACATCTCCTCCTCCCATTACACCTTACTACATACATCTCCTCCCATTACACCTTACTACGTACATCTCCTCCTCCCATTACTCCTTACTACGTACATCTCCTCCCATTACACCTTACTACATACATCTCCTCCCATTACTACGTACATCTCCTCCCATTACACCTTACTACAAACATCTCCTCCCATTACAACGTACATCTCCTCCCATTACACCTTACTACGTACATCTCCTCCCATTACGCCTTACTACAAACATCTCCTCCCATTACACCTCACTACGTACATCTCCTCCCATTACACCTTACTACATACATCTCCTCCCATTACACCTTACTACGTACATCTCCTCCTCCCATTACACCTTACTACGTACATCTCCTCCCATTACACATTACTACATACATATCCTCCCATTACACCTTACTACACACATCTCTTCCCATTACACCTTACTACATACATCTCCTCCCATTACACCTTACTACGTACATCTCCTCCTCCCATTACACCTTACTACGTACATCTCCTCCTCCCATTACACCTTACTACGTACATCTCCTCCCATTACACCTTACTACGTACATCTCCTCCCATTACACCTTACTACGTACATCTCCTCCCATTACACATTAACACATACATCTCCTCCCATTACACCTTACTACGTACATCTCCTCCAATTACACCTCAATACGTACATCTCCTCCCATTACACCTTACTACATACATCTCCTCCCATTACACCTTACTACATACATCTCCTCCCATTACTACGTACATCTCCTCCCATTACACATTAATACATACATCTCCTCCCATTACACCTTACTACATACATCTCCTCCCATTACACCTTACTACGTACATCTCCTCCCATTACACATTACTACACACATCTCCTCCCATTACACCTTACTACACACATCTCTTCCCATTACACCTTACTACATACACCTCCTCCCATTACACATTAATACATACATCTCCTCCCATTACACCTTACTACATACATCTCCTCCCATTACACCTTACTACATACATCTCCTCCCATTAAACCTTACTACGCACACCTCCTCCCATTACACCTTACTACGTACACCTCCCATTACACATTAATACATACATCTCCTCCCATTACACCTTACTACATACATCTCCTCCCATTACACCTTACTACATACATCTCCTCCCATTACACCTTACTACGTACACCTCCTCCCATTACACCTTACTACATACATCTCCTCCCATTACACCTTACTACGTACACCTCCCATTACACATTAATACATACATCTCCTCCCATTACACCTTACTACATACATCTCCTCCCATTACACCTTAGTACGTACATCTCCTCCAATTACACCTCACTACGTACATCTCCTCCCATTACACCTTATTACATACATCTCCTCCCATTACACCTTACTGCATACACCTCCTCCCACTACACCTTACTACATACAACTCCTGCCATTACTACATACATCTCCTCCCATTACACCTTACTACAAACACCTCCTCCCATTACACCTTACTACATACATCTCCTCCCATTACTCCTTACTACGTACATCTCCTCCCATTACACCTTACTACACACATATCCTCCCATTACACCTCACTACGTACATCTCCTCCCATTACACCTTACTACATACATCTCCTCCCATTACACATCACTACGTACATCTCCTCCCATTACACCTTACTAAATACACCTCCTCCCACTACACCTCACCACGTACATCTCCTTCCATTACACCTTACTACATACATCTCCTCCCATTACTACGTACATCTCCTCCCATTACTACGTACATCTCCTCCCATTACACCTTACTACAAACATCTCCTCCCATTACACCTTACTACATACATCTACTCCCATTACACCTCACTACGTACATCTCCTCCCATTACACCTTACTACATACATCTCCTCCCATTACACCTTACTACGTACATCTCCTCCCATTACACCTTACTACATACATCTCCTCCCATTACACCTTACTACGTACATCTCCTCCTCCCATTACTCCTTACTACGTACATCTCCTCCCATTACACATTACTACATACATCTCCTCCCATTACTACGTACATCTCCTCCCATTACACCTTACTACAAACATCTCCTCCCATTACACCTTACTACGTACATCTCCTCCCATTACACCTTACTACGTACATCTCCTCCCATTACACCTTACTACAAACATCTCCTCCCATTACACCTCACTACGTACATCTCCTCCCATTACACCTTACTACAAACATCTCCTCCCATTACACCTCACTACGTACATCTCCTCCCATTACACCTTACTACAAACATCTCCTCCCATTACACCTCACTACGTACATCTCCTCCCATTACACCTTACTACATACATCTCCTCCCATTACACCTTACTACGTACATCTCCTCCTCCCATTACACCTTACTACACACACCTCCTCCCATTACACCTTACTACATACATCTCCTCCCATTACACCTTACTACATACATCTCAACCCATTCATACATACATCTCCTCCTCCCATTACTCCTTACTACGTACATCTCCTCCCATTACACCTTACTACACACATATCCTCCCATTACACCTCACTACGTACATCTCCTCCCATTACACCTTACTACATACATCTCCTCCCATTACACCTCACTACGTACATCTCCTCCCATTACACCTTACTAAATACACCTCCTCCCACTACACCTCACTACGTATATCTCCTCCCATTACACCTTACTACACACATCTCTTCCCAT
Source organism: Taudactylus pleione (assembly GCA_031769625.1). Lineage (NCBI taxonomy): Eukaryota > Metazoa > Chordata > Amphibia > Anura > Myobatrachidae > Taudactylus > Taudactylus pleione. The sequence continues at coordinate 189,064 of JAUIMM010001108.1, forward strand.
TACACCTTACTACATACATCTCCTCCCATTACACCTTACTACGTACATCTCCTCCTCCCATTACACCTTACTACGTACATCTCCTCCCATTACACATTACTACATACACCTCCTCCCATTACACATTAATACATATATCTCCTCCCATTACACCTTACTACATACATCTCCTCCCATTACACCTTACTACATACATCTCCTCCCATTACACCTTACTATGTACACCTCCTCCCATTACACATTAACACATACATCTCCTCCCATTACTTGGTACATCTCCTCCCATTACACATTAATACATACATCTCCTCCTATTACACCTTACTACGTACATCTCCTCCAATTACACCTCAATACGTACATCTCCTCCCATTACACCTTACTACATACATCTCCTCCCATTACACCTTACTACATACATCTCCTCCCATTACTACGTACATCTCCTCCCATTACACATTAATACATACATCTCCTCCTATTACACCTTACTACATACATCTCCTCCCATTACACCTTACTACGTACATCTCCTCCCATTACACATTACTACACACATCTCCTCCCATTACACCTTACTACACACATCTCTTCCCATTACACCTTGCTACATACACCTCCTCCCATTACACATTAATACATACATCTCCTCCCATTACACCTTACTACATACATCTCCTCCCATTACTCCTTACTACATGCATATCCTCCCATTACACCTTACTACGTACACCTCCTCCCATTACACCTTACTTCGTACACCTCCCATTACACATTAATACATACATCTCCTCCCATTACACCTTACTACATACATCTCCTCCCATTACACCTTACTACATACATCTCCTCCCATTACACCTTACTACGTACACCTCCTCCCATTACACCTTACTACATACATCTCCTCCTATTACACCTTACTACGTACACCTCCTCCCATTACACCTTACTACATACATCTCCTCCCATTACACCTCACTACGTACATCTCCTCCCATTACACCTTACTACGTACATCTCCTCCTCCCATTACACCTTACTACATACATCTCCTCCCATTACACCTTACTACGTACATCTCCTCCTCCCATTACTCTTACTACGTACATCTCCTCCATTACACCTTACTACATACATCTCCTCCCATTACTACGTACATCTCCTCCCATTACACCTTACTACAAACATCTCCTCCCATTACAACGTACATCTCCTCCCATTACACCTTACTACGTACATCTCCTCCCATTACGCCTTACTACAAACATCTCCTCCCATTACACCTCACTACGTACATCTCCTCCCATTACACCTTACTACATACATCTCCTCCCATTACACCTTACTACGTACATCTCCTCCTCCCATTACACCTTACTACGTACATCTCCTCCCATTACACATTACTACATACATATCCTCCCATTACACCTTACTACACACATCTCTTCCCATTACACCTTACTACATACATCTCCTCCCATTACACCTTACTACGTACATCTCCTCCTCCCATTACACCTTACTACGTACATCTCCTCCTCCCATTACACCTTACTACGTACATCTCCTCCCATTACACCTTACTACGTACATCTCCTCCCATTACACCTTACTACGTACATCTCCTCCCATTACACATTAACACATACATCTCCTCCCATTACACCTTACTACGTACATCTCCTCCAATTACACCTCAATACGTACATCTCCTCCCATTACACCTTACTACATACATCTCCTCCCATTACACCTTACTAACATACATCTCCTCCCATTACTACGTACATCTCCTCCCATTACACATTAATACATACATCTCCTCCCATTACACCTTACTACATACATCTCCTCCCATTACACCTTACTACGTACATCTCCTCCCATTACACATTACTACACACATCTCCTCCCATTACACCTTACTACACACATCTCTTCCCATTACACCTTACTACATACACCTCCTCCCATTACACATTAATACATACATCTCCTCCCATTACACCTTACTACATACATCTCCTCCCATTACACCTTACTACATACATCTCCTCCCATTACACCTTACTACGTACACCTCCTCCCATTACACCTTACTACGTACACCTCCCATTACACATTAATACATACATCTCCTCCCATTACGTCTTACTACATACATCTCCTCCCATTACACCTTACTACATACATCTCCTCCATTACACCTTACTACGTACACCTCCTCCCATTACACCTTACTACATACATCTCCTCCCATTACACCTTACTACGTACACCTCCCATTACACATTAATACATACATCTCCTCCCATTACACCTTACTACATACATCTCCTCCCATTACACCTTAGTACGTACATCTCCTCCAATTACACCTCACTACGTACATCTCCTCCCATTACACCTTACTACATACATCTCCTCCCATTACACCTTACTGCATACACCTCCTCCCACTACACCTTACTACATACAACTCCTGCCATTACTACATACATCTCCTCCCATTACACCTTACTACAAACACCTCCTCCCATTACACCTTACTACATACATCTCCTCCCATTACTCCTTACTACGTACATCTCCTCCCATTACACCTTACTACACACATATCCTCCCATTACACCTCACTACGTACATCTCCTCCTCCCATTACACCTTACTACATACATCTCCTCCCATTACACCTTACTACGTACATCTCCTCCTCCCATTACTCCTTACTACGTACATCTCCTCCCATTACACCTTACTACATACATCTCCTCCCATTACTACGTACATCTCCTCCCATTACACCTTACTACAAACATCTCCTCCCATTACAACGTACATCTCCTCCCATTACACCTTACTACGTACATCTCCTCCCATTACGCCTTACTACAAACATCTCCTCCCATTACACCTCACTACGTACATCTCCTCCCATTACACCTTACTACATACATCTCCTCCCATTACACCTTACTACGTACATCTCCTCCTCCCATTACACCTTACTACGTACATCTCCTCCCATTACACATTACTACATACATATCCTCCCATTACACCTTACTACACACATCTCTTCCCATTACACCTTACTACATACATCTCCTCCCATTACACCTTACTACGTACATCTCCTCCTCCCATTACACCTTACTACGTACATCTCCTCCTCCCATTACACCTTACTACGTACATCTCCTCCCATTACACCTTACTACGTACATCTCCTCCCATTACACCTTACTACGTACATCTCCTCCCATTACACATTAACACATACATCTCCTCCCATTACACCTTACTACGTACATCTCCTCCAATTACACCTCAATACGTACATCTCCTCCCATTACACCTTACTACATACATCTCCTCCCATTACACCTTACTACATACATCTCCTCCCATTACTACGTACATCTCCTCCCATTACACATTAATACATACATCTCCTCCCATTACACCTTACTACATACATCTCCTCCCATTACACCTTACTACGTACATCTCCTCCCATTACACATTACTACACACATCTCCTCCCATTACACCTTACTACACACATCTCTTCCCATTACACCTTACTACATACACCTCCTCCCATTACACATTAATACATACATCTCCTCCCATTACACCTTACTACATACATCTCCTCCCATTACACCTTACTACATACATCTCCTCCCATTACACCTTACTACGTACACCTCCTCCCATTACACCTTACTACGTACACCTCCCATTACACATTAATACATACATCTCCTCCCATTACGTCTTACTACATACATCTCCTCCCATTACACCTTACTACATACATCTCCTCCCATTACACCTTACTACGTACACCTCCTCCCATTACACCTTACTACATACATCTCCTCCCATTACACCTTACTACGTACACCTCCCATTACACATTAATACATACATCTCCTCCCATTACACCTTACTACATACATCTCCTCCCATTACACCTTAGTACGTACATCTCCTCCAATTACACCTCACTACGTACATCTCCTCCCATTACACCTTACTACATACATCTCCTCCCATTACACCTTACTGCATACACCTCCTCCCACTACACCTTACTACATACAACTCCTGCCATTACTACATACATCTCCTCCCATTACACCTTACTACAAACACCTCCTCCCATTACACCTTACTACATACATCTCCTCCCATTACTCCTTACTACGTACATCTCCTCCCATTACACCTTACTACACACATATCCTCCCATTACACCTCACTACGTACATCTCCTCCCATTACACCTTACTACATACATCTCCTCCCATTACACCTCACTACGTACATCTCCTCCCATTACACCTTACTAAATACACCTCCTCCCACTACACCTCACCACGTACATCTCCTTCCATTACACCTTACTACATACATCTCCTCCCATTACTACGTACATCTCCTCCCATTACACCTTACTACAAACATCTCCTCCCATTACACCTTACTACATACATCTACTCCCATTACACCTCACTACGTACATCTCCTCCCATTACACCTTACTACATACATCTCCTCCCTTTACACCTTACTACGTACATCTCCTCCCATTACACCTTACTACATACATCTCCTCCCATTACACCTTACTACGTACATCTCCTCCTCCCATTACTCCTTACTACGTACATCTCCTCCCATTACACATTACTACATACATCTCCTCCCATTACTACGTACATCTCCTCCCATTACACCTTACTACAAACATCTCCTCCCATTACACCTTACTACGTACATCTCCTCCCATTACACCTTACTACGTACATCTCCTCCCATTACACCTTACTACAAACATCTCCTCCCATTACACCTCACTACGTACATCTCCTCCCATTACACCTTACTACAAACATCTCCTCCCATTACACCTCACTACGTACATCTCCTCCCATTACACCTTACTACAAACATCTCCTCCCATTACACCTCACTACGTACATCTCCTCCCATTACACCTTACTACATACATCTCCTCCCATTACACCTTACTACGTACATCTCCTCCTCCCATTACACCTTACTACGTACATCTCCTCCCATTACACATTACTACATACATATCCTCCCATTACACCTTACTACACACATCTCTTCCCATTACACCTTACTACATACATCTCCTCCCATTACACCTTACTACGTACATCTCCTCCTCCCATTACACCTTACTACGTACATCTCCTCCCATTACACATTACTACATACACCTCCTCCCATTACACATTAATACATATATCTCCTCCCATTACACCTTACTACATACATCTCCTCCCATTACACCTTACTACATACATCTCCTCCCATTACACCTTACTATGTACACCTCCTCCCATTACACCTTACTACATACATCTCCTCCCATTACACCTTACTACGTACACCTCCTCCCAATACACATTAACACATACATCTCCTCCCATTACACCTTACTACGTACATCTCCTCCAATTACACCTCAATACGTACATCTCCTCCCATTACACCTTACTACATACATCTCCTCCCATTACACCTTACTACATACACCTCCTCCCACTACACCTTACTACATACAACTCCTGCCATTACTACATACATCTCCTCCCATTACACCTTACTACACACACATCCTCCCATTACACCTTACTACATACATCTCCACCCATTACACCTTACTACATACATCTCCTCCTCCCATTACACCTTACTACATACATCTCCTCCCATTACACCTTACTACGTACATCTCCTCCTCCAATTACTCCTTACTACGAACATCTCCTCCTCCCATTACACCTTACTACATACATCTCCTCCCATTACACCATACCACATACACCTCCTCCCATTACACATTACTACATACATCTCCACCCATTACACATTACTACGTGCATCTCCTCCCATTACACCTTACTACGTACATCTCCTCCCATTACACCTTACTACGTACATCTCCTCCCATTACTACATACATCTCCTCCCATTACACATTACTACATACATCTCCTCCCATTACACCTTACTACATACACCTCCTCCCATTACACATTAATACATACATACATCTCCTCCCATTACACCTTACTACATACATCTCCTCCCATTACAACTCACTACGTACATCTCCTCCCATTACACCTTACTACGTACATCTCCTCCCATTACACTTTACTACGTACATCTCCTCCAATTACACCTTACTACATACATCTCCTCCCATTACTACATACATCTCCTCCCATTACACCTTACTACGTACATCTCCTCCCATTACACCTTACTACATACATCTCCTCCCATTACAACTCACTACGTACATCTCCTCCCATTACACCTTACTACATACATCTCCTCCCATTATACCTTACTACATACATCTCCTCCGATTACACCTTACTACATACATCTCCTCCGATTACACCTTACTACATACATCTCCTCCCATTACTACATACATCTCCTCCCATTACACCTTACTACGTACATCTCCTCCCATTACACCTTACTACGTACATCTCCTCCCATTACACCTTACTACATACATCTCCTCCCATTACACCTTACTACATACATCTCCTCCCATTACTACATACATCTCCTCCCATCTTCCACCTGTTATAGAGGGATCTCCAATATATAGTACTGTACTCATAACCACCACCCAAATAAAACCTACCCAACTATAGCTCCTCCCATTACACCTCACTACGTACATCTCCTCCCATTACACCTTACTACATACATCTCCTCCCATTACACCTTACTACATACATCTCCTCCCATTACACCTTACTACATACATCTCCTCCCATTACTACGTACATCTCCTCCCATTACTACGTACATCTCCTCCCATTACACCTTACTACACACATCTCCTCCCAATACACTTTACTACATACATCTTCTCCCATTACACCTTACTACATACATCTCCTCCCATTACTACATACATCTCCTCCCATTACACCTCACTACATACATCTCCTCCCATTACTCCTTACTACATACATCTCCTCCATTACACCTTACTACATACATCTCCCCCCATTACACCTTACTACATACATCTCCTCCCATTACACCTTACTACATACATCTCCTCCCATTACACCTTACTACACGCATTTACTCCCATTACACCTTACTACATACATCTCCTCCCATTACACCTTACTACATACATCTCCTCCCATTACACCTTACTACATACATCTCCTCCCATTACACCTTACTACATACACCTCCTCCCATTACACCTTACTACATACATCTCCTCCCATTACACCTTACTACATACATCTCCTCCCATTACACCTTACTACATACATCTCCTCCCATTACATCTTACTACACACATCTCCTCCCATTACACCTTACTACATACATCTCCTCCCATTACTACATACATCTCCTCCCATTACACCTCACTACATACATCTCCTCCCATTACACCTTACTACATACATCTCCTCCCATTACACCTAACTACATACACTTCCTCCCATTACACCTTACTACATACATCTCCTCCCATTACACCTTACTACATACACCTCCTCCCATTACACCTTACTACGTACATCTACTCCTCCCATTACACCTTACTACAGATATCTCCTCCCATTACACCTTACTACGTACACCTCCTCCCATTACTACGTACATCTCCTCCCATTACACCTTAATACGTACATCTCCTCCGATTACACCTTACTACATATATCTTCTCCCATTACACCTTACTACGTACATCCACTCCGATTACATCTTACTACACACATCTCCCATTACACATTACTACACACATCTCCTCCCAATACACCTTACTACATACATCTCCTCCCATTACACCTTACTACATACATCTCCTCCCATTACACCTTACTACACACATCTCCTCCCATTACACCTTACTACACACATCTCCTCCCATTACACCTTACTACACACATCTCCTCCCAATACACCTTACTACATACATCTCCTCCCATTACACCTTACTACATACATCTCCTCCCATTACTACGTACATCTCCTCCTCCCATTCCTCCTTACTACATACATCTCCTCCCATTAGACCTTACTACATACATCTCCTCCCATTACACCTTACTACATACATCTCCTCCTCCCATGTTCCACCTGTTATAGAGGGATCTCCAATATATAATACTGTACTCATAACCACCACCCAAATAATACCTACCCAACTATAGCTCCTCCCATTACACCTCACTACGTACATCTCCTCCCATCACACCTTACTACATACATCTCCTCCCATTACTACATATATCTCCTCCCATTACACCTTACCACATACATCTCCTCCCATTACACCTTACTACGTACATCTCCTCCCATTACACCTTACTACATACATCTCCTCCCATTACACCTTACTATGTACATCTCCTCCCATTACACCTTACTACGTACATCTCCTCCCATTACATCTTACTACGTACAGCTCCTCCCATTACACCTTACTACGTACACCTCCTCCCATTACACCTTACTACGTACATCTCCTCCCATTACACCTTACTACATACATCTCCTCCCATTACACCTTACTACATACATCTCAACCCATTCATACATACATCTCCTCCCATTACTACATACATCTCCTCCCATTACACCTTACTACATACATCTCCTCCCATTACTACATACATCTCCTCCCATCACTACATACATCTCCTCCCATTACACCTTACTACATACATCTCCTCCCATTACACCTTACTACATACATTTCAACCCATTCATACATACATCTCCTCCTCCCATTACTCCTTACTACGTATATCTCCTCCCATTACACCTTACTACGTACATCTCCTCCCATTACACCTTACTACGTACATCTCCTCCCATTACACCTTACTACGTACATCTCCTCCCATTACACCTTACTACATACATCTCCTCCCATTACACCTTACTACATACATCTCCTCCCATTACTACATACATCTCCTCCCATGTTCCACCTGTTATAGAGGGATCTCCAATATATAGTACTGTACTCATAACCACCACCCAAATAAAACCTACCCAACTATAGCTCCTCCCATTACACCTCACTACGTACATCTCCTCCCATTACACCTTACTACATACATCTCCTCCCATTACACCTTACTACATACATCTCCTCCCATTACACCTTACTACATACATCTCCTCCCATTACTACGTACATCTCCTCCCATTACTACGTACATCTCCTCCCATTACACCTTACTACACACATCTCCTCCCAATACACCTTACTACATACATCTTCTCCCATTACACCTTACTACATACATCTCCTCCCATTACTACATACATCTCCTCCCATTACACCTCACTACATACATCTCCTCCCATTACTCCTTACTACATACATCTCCTCCATTACACCTTACTACATACATCTCCCCCCATTACACCTTACTACATACATCTCCTCCCATTACACCTTACTACATACATCTCCTCCCATTACACCTTACTACATACATCTCCTCCCATTACACCTTACTACATACACCTCCTCCCATTACACCTTACTACATACATCTCCTCCCATTACACCTTACTACATACATCTCCTCCCATTACACCTTACTACATACATCTCCTCCCATTACATCTTACTACACACATCTCCTCCCATTACACCTTACTACATACATCTCCTCCCATTACTACATACATCTCCTCCCATTACACCTCACTACATACATCTCCTCCCATTACACCTTACTACATACATCTCCTCCCATTACACCTAACTACATACACTTCCTCCCATTACACCTTACTACATACATCTCCTCCCATTACACCTTACTACATACACCTCCTCCCATTACACCTTACTACGTACATCTACTCCTCCCATTACACCTTACTACAGATATCTCCTCCCATTACACCTTACTACGTACACCTCCTCCCATTACTACGTACATCTCCTCCCATTACACCTTAATACGTACATCTCCTCCGATTACACCTTACTACATATATCTTCTCCCATTACACCTTACTACGTACATCCACTCCGATTACATCTTACTACACACATCTCCTCCCATTACACATTACTACACACATCTCCTCCCATTACACCTTACTACATACATCTCCTCCCATTACACCTTACTACATACATCTCCTCCCATTACACCTTACTACACACATCTCCTCCCATTACACGTTACTACACACATCTCCTCCCATTACACCTTACTACACACATCTCCTCCCAATACACCTTACTACATACATCTCCTCCCATTACACCTTACTACATACATCTCCTCCCATTACTACGTACATCTTCTCCTCCCATTCCTCCTTACTACATACATCTCCTCCCATTAGACCTTACTACATACATCTCCTCCCATTACACCTTACTACATACATCTCCTCCTCCCATGTTCCACCTGTTATAGAGGGATCTCCAATATATAATACTGTACTCATAACCACCACCCAAATAATACCTACCCAACTATAGCTCCTCCCATTACACCTCACTACGTACATCTCCTCCCATCACACCTTACTACATACATCTCCTCCTCCCATGTTCCACCTGTTATAGAGGGATCTCCAATATATAATACTATACTCATAACCACCACCCAAATAACACCTACCCAACTATAGCTCCTCCCATTACACCTCACTACGTACATGTCCTCCCATTACACCTTACTAAATGCACCTCCTCCCATTACTACATATATCTCCTCCCATTACACCTTACCACATACATCTCCTCCCATTACACCTTACTACGTACATCTCCTCCCATTACACCTTACTACATACATCTCCTCCCATTATACCTTACTATGTACATCTCCTCCCATTACACCTTACTACGTACATCTCCTCCCATTACACCTTACTACGTACAGCTCCTCCCATTACACCTTACTACGTACACCTCCTCCCATTACACCTTACTACGTACATCTCCTCCCATTACACCTTACTACATACATCTCCTCCCATTACACCTTACTACATACATCTCCTCCCATTACTACATACATCTCCTCCCATCACTACATACATCTCCTCCCATTACACCTTACTACATACATCTCCTCCCATTACACCTTACTACATACATCTCAACCCATTCATACATACATCTCCTCCTCCCATTACACCTTACTACGTACATCTCCTCCCATTACAACTTACTACGTACATCTCCTCCCATTACACCTTACTACATACATCTCCTCCCATTATACCTTACTACATACATCTCCTCCCATTACTACATACATCTCCTCCCATTACACCTCACTACATACATCTCCTCCCATTACACCTTACTACATACATCTCCTCCCATTACACCTAACTACATACACTTCCTCCCATTACACCTTACTACATACATCTCCTCCCATTACACCTTACTACATACACCTCCTCCCATTACACCTTACTACGTACATCTACTCCTCCCATTACACCTTACTACAGATATCTCCTCCCATTACACCTTACTACGTACACCTCCTCCCATTACTACGTACATCTCCTCCCATTACACCTTAATACGTACATCTCCTCCGATTACACCTTACTACATATATCTTCTCCCATTACACCTTACTAAATGCACCTCCTCCCATTACTACATATATCTCCTCCCATTACACCTTACCACATACATCTCCTCCCATTACACCTTACTACGTACATCTCCTCCCATTACACCTTACTACGTACATCTCCTCCCATTACACCTTACTACGTACAGCTCCTCCCATTACACCTTACTACGTACACCTCCTCCCATTACACCTTACTACGTACATCTCCTCCCATTACACCTTACTACATACATCTCCTCCCATTACACCTTACTACATACATCTCAACCCATTCATACATACATCTCCTCCCATTACTACATACATCTCCTCCCATTACACCTTACTACATACACCTCCTCCCATTACACCTTACTACAAACATCTCCTCCCATTACTACATACATCTCCTCCCATTACACCTTACTACATACATCTCCTCCCATTACTACATACATCTTCTCCCATCACTACATACATCTCCTCCCATTACACCTTACTACATACATCTCCTCCCATTACACCTTACTACATACATCTCAACCCATTCATACATACATCTCCTCCTCCCATTACTCCTTACTACGTACATCTCCTCCCATTACACCTTACTACACACATCTCCTCCCATTACACCTTACTACATACATCTCCTCCCATTACACCTCACTACGTACATCTCCTCCCATTACACCTTACTAAATACACCTCCTCCCACTACACCTCACTACGTACATCTCCTTCCATTACACCTTACTACATACATCTCCTCCCATTACTACGTACATCTCCTCCCATTACACATTAATACATACATCTCCTCCCATTACACCTTACTACATACATCTCCTCCCATTACACCTTACTACGTACATCTCCTCCCATTACACATTACTACACACATCTCCTCCCATTACACCTTACTACACACATCTCTTCCCATAACACCTTACTACACACATCTCCTCCCATTACACCTTACTACACACATCTCCTCCCAATACACCTTACTACATACATCTCCTCCCATTACACCTTACTACATACATCTCCTCCCATTACTACGTACATCTCCTCCTCCCATTCCTCCTTACTACATACATCTCCCATTAGACCTTACTACATACATCTCCTCCCATTACACCTTACTACATACATCTCCTCCTCCCATGTTCCACCTGTTATAGAGGGATCTCCAATATATAATACTGTACTCATAACCACCACCCAAATAATACCTACCCAACTATAGCTCCTCCCATTACACCTCACTACGTACATCTCCTCCCATCACACATTACTACATACATCTCCTCCTCCCATGTTCCACCTGTTATAGAGGGATCTCCAATATATAATACTATACTCATAACCACCACCCAAATAACACCTACCCAACTATAGCTCCTCCCATTACACCTCACTACGTACATCTCCTCCCATTACACCTTACTAAATGCACCTCCTCCCATTACTACATATATCTCCTCCCATTACACCTTACCACATACATCTCCTCCCATTACACCTTACTACGTACATCTCCTCCCATTACACCTTACTACGTACATCTCCTCCCATTACACCTTACTACGTACAGCTCCTCCCATTACACCTTACTACGTACACCTCCTCCCATTACACCTTACTACGTACATCTCCTCCCATTACACCTTACTACATACATCTCCTCCCATTACACCTTACTACATACATCTCAACCCATTCATACATACATCTCCTCCCATTACTACATACATCTCCTCCCATTACACCTTACTACATACACCTCCTCCCTTTACACCTTACTACAAACATCTCCTCCCATTACTACATACATCTCCTCCCATTACACCTTACTACATACATCTCCTCCCATTACTACATACATCTTCTCCCATCACTACATACATCTCCTCCCATTACACCTTACTACATACATCTCCTCCCATTACACCTTACTACATACATCTCAACCCATTCATACATACATCTCCTCCTCCCATTACTCCTTACTACGTACATCTCCTCCCATTACACCTTACTACACACATCTCCTCCCATTACACCTTACTACATACATCTCCTCCCATTACACCTCACTACGTACATCTCCTCCCATTACACCTTACTAAATACACCTCCTCCCACTACACCTCACTACGTACATCTCCTTCCATTACACCTTACTACATACATCTCCTCCCATTACTACGTACATCTCCTCCCATTACACATTAATACATACATCTCCTCCCATTACACCTTACTACATACATCTCCTCCCATTACACCTTACTACGTACATCTCCTCCCATTACACATTACTACACACATCTCCTCCCATTACACCTTACTACACACATCTCTTCCCATAACACCTTACTACACACATCTCTTCCCATTACACCTTACTACATACACCTCCTCCCATTACACATTAATACATACATCTCCTCCCATTACACCTTACTACATACATCTCCTCCCATTACACCTTACTACATAAACCTCCTCCCATTACACCTTACTACATACATCTCCTCCCATTACACCTTACTACGTACACAACCCATTACACATTAACACATACATCTCTTCCCATTACACCTTACTACGTACATCTCCTCCAATTACACCTCACTACGTACATCTCCTCCCATTACTCCTTACTACATACATCTCCTCCCATTACACCTTACTACATACAACTCCTGCCATTACTACATACATCTCCTCCCATTACACCTTACTACACACACCTCCTCCCATTACACCTTACTACATACATCTCCTCCCATTACACCTTACTACGTACATCTCCTCCCATTACACCATACTACATACACCTCCTCCCATTACACATTACTACATACATCTCCACCCATTACACATTACACGTACATCTCCTCCCATTACACCTTACTACGTACATCTCCTCCCATTACACCTTACTACGTACATCTCCTCCCATTACTACATACATCTCCTACCATTACACCTTACTACATACACCTCCTCCCATTACACCTTACTACATACATCTCCTCCCATTACACCTTACTACATACATCTCCTCCCATTACACCTTACAACATACATCTCAACCCATTCATACATAAATCTCCTCCTCCCATTACTCCTTACTACGTACATCTCCTCCCATTACACCTTACTACACACATCTCCTCCCATTACACCTTACTACATACATCTCCTCCCATTACACCTCACTACGTACATCTCCTCCCATTACACCTTACTAAATACACCTCCTCCCACTACAACTCACTACGTACATCTCCTTCCATTACACCTTACTACATACATCTCCTCCCATTACTACGTACATCTCCTCCCATTACACCTTACTACAAACATCTCCTCCCATTACACCTTACTACATACATCTCCTCCCATTACACCTCACTACGTACATCTCCTCCCATTACACCTTACTACATACATCTCCTCCCATTACACCTTACTACGTACATCTCCTCCTCCCATTACACCTTACTACATATATCTCCTCCCATTACACCTTACTACAAACATCTCCTCCCATTACTACGTACATCTCCTCCCATTACACCTTACTACGTACATCTCCTCCCATTACACCTTACTACGTACATCTCCTCCCATTACACCTTACTACAAACATCTCCTCCCATTACACCTCACTACGTACATCTCCTCCCATTACACCTTACTACATACATCTCCTCCCATTACACCTTACTACGTACATCTCCTCCCATTACACCTTACTACGTACATCTCCTCCCATTACACATTACTACATACATCTCCTCCCATTACACCTTATTACACACATCTCTTCCCATTACACCTTACTACATACATCTCCTCCCATTACACCTTACTACGTACATCTCCTCCTCCCATTACACCTTACTACGTACATCTCCTCCCATTACACATTACTACATACAACTCCTCCCATTACACATTAATACATACATCTCCTCCCATTACACCTTACTATGTACACCTCCTCCCATTAGACATTACTACATACATCTCCTCCCATTACACCTCACTACGTACATCTCCTCCCATTACACCTTACTACATACATCTCCTCCCATTACACCTTACTGCGTACATCTCCTCCTCCCATTACACCTTACTACGTACATCTCCTCCCATTACACATTACTACATACATCTCCTGCCATTACACCTTACTACACACATCTCTTCCCATTACACCTTACTACATATATCTCCTCCCATTACACCTTACTACGTACATCTCCTCCTCTCATTACACCTTACTACGTACATCTCCTCCCATTACACATTACTAAATACACCTCCTCCCATTACACCTCACTACGTACATCTCCTCCCATTACACCTTACTACATACATCTCCTCCCATTACACCTTACTACATACATCTCCCATTTCTACATACATCTCCTCCCATTACACCTTACTACATACATCTCCTCCTCCCATTACACCTTACTACATACATCTCCTCCCATTACACCTTACTACGTACATCTCCTCCTCCCATTACTCCTTACTACGTACATCTCCTTCCATTACACCTTACTACATACATCTCCTCCCATTACTACGTACATCTCCTCCCATTACACCTTACTACAAACATCTCCTCCCATTACTACGTACATCTCCTCCCATTACACCTTACTACGTACATCTCCTCGATTACACCTTACTACGTACATCTCCTCCCATTACACCTTACTACAAACATCTCCTCCCATTACACCTCACTACGTACATCTCCTCCCATTACACCTTACTACATACATCTCCTCCCATTACACCTTACTACGTACATCTCCTCCTCCCATTACACCTTACTACGTACATCTCCTCCCATTACACATTACTACATACATCTCCTCCCATTACACCTTACTACACACATCTCTTCCCATTACACCTTACTACATATATCTCCTCCCATTACACCTTACTACGTACATCTCCTCCTCTCATTACACCTTACTACGTACATCTCCTCCCATTACACATTACTAAATACACCTCCTCCCATTACACCTCACTACGTACATCTCCTCCCATTACACATTACTACATACATCTCCTCCCATTACACCTTACTACATACATCTCCCATTACTACATACATCTCCTACCATTACACCTTACTACATACACCTCCTCCCATTACACCTTACTACATACATCTCCTCCCATTACACCTTACTACATACATCTCCTCCCATTACACCTTACAACATACATCTCAACCCATTCATACATAAATCTCCTCCTCCCATTACTCCTTACTACGTACATCTCCTCCCATTACACCTTACTACACACATCTCCTCCCATTACACCTTACTACATACATCTCCTCCCATTACACCTCACTACGTACATCTCCTCCCATTACACCTTACTAAATACACCTCCTCCCACTACAACTCACTACGTACATCTCCTTCCATTACACCTTACTACATACATCTCCTCCCATTACTACGTACATCTCCTCCCATTACACCTTACTACAAACATCTCCTCCCATTACACCTTACTACATACATCTCCTCCCATTACACCTCACTACGTACATCTCCTCCCATTACACCTTACTACATACATCTCCTCCCATTACACCTTACTACGTACATCTCCTCCTCCCATTACACCTTACTACATATATCTCCTCCCATTACACCTTACTACAAACATCTCCTCCCATTACTACGTACATCTCCTCCCATTACACCTTACTACGTACATCTCCTCCCATTACACCTTACTACGTACATCTCCTCCCATTACACCTTACTACAAACATCTCCTCCCATTACACCTCACTACGTACATCTCCTCCCATTACACCTTACTACATACATCTCCTCCCATTACACCTTACTACGTACATCTCCTCCCATTACACCTTACTACGTACATCTCCTCCCATTACACATTACTACATACATCTCCTCCCATTACACCTTATTACACACATCTCTTCCCATTACACCTTACTACATACATCTCCTCCCATTACACCTTACTACGTACATCTCCTCCTCCCATTACACCTTACTACGTACATCTCCTCCCATTACACATTACTACATACAACTCCTCCCATTACACATTAATACATACATCTCCTCCCATTACACCTTACTATGTACACCTCCTCCCATTAGACATTACTACATACATCTCCTCCCATTACACCTCACTACGTACATCTCCTCCCATTACACCTTACTACATACATCTCCTCCCATTACACCTTACTGCGTACATCTCCTCCTCCCATTACACCTTACTACGTACATCTCCTCCCATTACACATTACTACATACATCTCCTGCCATTACACCTTACTACACACATCTCTTCCCATTACACCTTACTACATATATCTCCTCCCATTACACCTTACTACGTACATCTCCTCCTCTCATTACACCTTACTACGTACATCTCCTCCCATTACACATTACTAAATACACCTCCTCCCATTACACCTCACTACGTACATCTCCTCCCATTACACCTTACTACATACATCTCCTCCCATTACACCTTACTACATACATCTCCCATTTCTACATACATCTCCTCCCATTACACCTTACTACATACATCTCCTCCTCCCATTACACCTTACTACATACATCTCCTCCCATTACACCTTACTACGTACATCTCCTCCTCCCATTACTCCTTACTACGTACATCTCCTTCCATTACACCTTACTACATACATCTCCTCCCATTACTACGTACATCTCCTCCCATTACACCTTACTACAAACATCTCCTCCCATTACTACGTACATCTCCTCCCATTACACCTTACTACGTACATCTCCTCGATTACACCTTACTACGTACATCTCCTCCCATTACACCTTACTACAAACATCTCCTCCCATTACACCTCACTACGTACATCTCCTCCCATTACACCTTACTACATACATCTCCTCCCATTACACCTTACTACGTACATCTCCTCCTCCCATTACACCTTACTACGTACATCTCCTCCCATTACACATTACTACATACATCTCCTCCCATTACACCTTACTACACACATCTCTTCCCATTACACCTTACTACATATATCTCCTCCCATTACACCTTACTACGTACATCTCCTCCTCTCATTACACCTTACTACGTACATCTCCTCCCATTACACATTACTAAATACACCTCCTCCCATTACACCTCACTACGTACATCTCCTCCCATTACACATTACTACATACATCTCCTCCCATTACACCTTACTACATACATCTCCCATTTCTACATACATCTCCTCCCATTACACCTTACTACATACATCTCCTCCCATTACACCTTACTACATACATCTCCTCCCATTACACCTTACTACACGCATTTCCTCCCATTACACCTTACTACATACATCTCCTCCCATTACACCTTACTACATACATCTCCTCCCATTACACCTTACTACATACATCTCCTCCCATTACACCTTACTACATACATCTCCTCCCATTACACCTTACTACATACATCTCCTCCCATTACACCTTACTACATACATCTCCTCCCATTACATCTTACTACACACATCTCCCATTACACCTTACTACATACATCTCCTCCCATTACTACATACATCTCCTCCCATTACACCTCACTACATACATCTCCTCCCATTACACCTTACTACATACATCTCCTCCCATTACACCTAACTACATACACTTCCTCCCATTACACCTTACTACATACATCTCCTCCCATTACACCTTACTACATACACCTCCTCCCATTACACCTTACTACGTACATCTACTCCTCCCATTACACCTTACTACAGATATCTCCTCCCATTACACCTTACTACGTACACCTCCTCCCATTACTACGTACATCTCCTCCCATTACACCTTAATACGTACATCTCCTCCGATTACACCTTACTACATATATCTTCTCCCATTACACCTTACTACGTACATCTCCTCCGATTACATCTTACTACACACATCTCCTCCCATTACACATTACTACACACATCTCCTCCCATTACACCTTACTACATACATCTCCTCCCATTACACCTTACTACATACATCTCCTCCCATTACACCTTACTACATACATCTCCTCCCATTACACCTTACTACACACATCTCCTCCCATTACACCTTACTACACACATCTCCTCCCAATACACCTTACTACATACATCTCCTCCCATTACACCTTACTACATACATCTCCTCCCATTACTATGTACATCACCTCCTCTCATTCCTCCTTACTACATACATCTCCCATTAGACCTTACTACATACATCTCCTCCCATTACACCTTACTACATACATCTCCTCCTCCCATGTTCCACCTGTTATAGAGGGATCTCCAATATATAATACTGTACTCATAACCACCACCCAAATAATACCTACCCAACTATAGCTCCTCCCATTACACCTCACTACGTACATCTCCTCCCATCACACATTACTACATACATCTCCTCCTCCCATGTTCCACCTGTTATAGAGGGATCTCCAATATATAATACTATACTCATAACCACCACCCAAATAACACCTACCCAACTATAGCTCCTCCCATTACACCTCACTACGTACATCTCCTCCCATTACACCTTACTAAATGCACCTCCTCCCATTACTACATATATCTCCTCCCATTACACCTTACCACATACACCTCCTCCCATTACACCTTACTACGTACATCTCCTCCCATTACACCTTACTACGTACATCTCCTCCCATTACACCTTACTACGTACAGCTCCTCCCATTACACCTTACTACGTACACCTCCTCCCATTACACCTTACTACGTACATCTCCTCCCATTACACCTTACTACATACATCACCTCCCATTACACCTTACTACATACATCTCAACCCATTCATACATACATCTCCTCCCATTACTACATACATCTCCTCCCATTACACCTTACTACATACACCTCCTCCCATTACACCTTACTACAAACATCTCCTCCCATTACTACATACATCTCCTCCCATTACACCTTACTACATACATCTCCTCCCATTACTACATACATCTTCTCCCATCACTACATACATCTCCTCCCATTACACCTTACTACATACATCTCCTCCCATTACACCTTACTACATACATCTCAACCCATTCATACATACATCTCCTCCTCCCATTACTCCTTACTACGTACATCTCCTCCCATTACACCTTACTACACACATCTCCTCACATTACACCTTACTACATACATCTCCTCCCATTACACCTCACTACGTACATCTCCTCCCATTACACCTTACTAAATACACCTCCTCCCACTACACCTCACTACGTACATCTCCTTCCATTACACCTTACTACATACATCTCCTCCCATTACTACGTACATCTCCTCCCATTACACATTAATACATACATCTCCTCCCATTACACCTTACTACATACATCTCCTCCCATTACACCTTACTACGTACATCTCCTCCTCCCATTACACCTTACTACGTACATCTCCTCCCATTACACATTACTACATACAACTCCTCCCATTACACATTAATACATACATCTCCTCCGATTACAACTCACTATGTACATCTCCTCCCATTACACCTTACTACATACATCTCCTCCCATTACACCTTACTACATACATCTCCTCCGATTACACCTTACTACATACATCTCCTCCCATTACTACATACATCTCCTCCCATTACACCTTACTACGTACATCTCCTCCCATTACACCTTACTACATACATCTCCTCCCATTACAACTCACTATGTACATCTCCTCCCATTACACCTTACTACATACATCTCCTCCCATTACACCTTACTACATACATCTCCTCCGATTACACCTTACTACATACATCTCCTCCCATTACTACATACATCTCCTCCCATTACACCTTACTACGTACATCTCCTCCCATTACACCTTACTACGTACAACTCCTCTCATTACACCTTACTACGTACATCTCCTCCCATTACACCTTACTACATACATCTCCTCCCATTACACCTTACTACATACATCTCCTCCCATTACTACATACATCTCCTCCCATGTTCCACCTGTTATAGAGGGATCTCCAATATATAGTACTGTAATCATAACCACCACCCAAATAAAACCTACCCAACTATAGCTCCTCCCTTTACACCTCACTACGTACATCTCCTCCCATTACACCTTACTACATACATCTCCTCCCATTACACCTTACTACATACATCTCCTCCCATTACACCTTACTACATACATCTCCTCCCATTACTACGTACATCTCCTCCCATTACACATTACTACGTACATCTCCTCCCATTACTCCTTACTACATACATCTCCTCCATTACACCTTACTACATACATCTACTCCCATTACACCTTACTACATACATCTCCTCCCATTACACATCACTACGTACATCTCCTCCCATTACACCTTACTAAATACACCTCCTCCCACTACACCTCACTACGTACATCTCCTTCCATTACACCTTACTACATACATCTCCTCCCATTACTACGTACATCTCCTCCCATTACACCTTACTACAAACATCTCCTCCCATTACACCTTACTACATACATCTCCTCCCATTACACCTCACTACGTACATCTCCTCCCATTACACCTTACTACGTACATCTCCTCCTCCCATTACACCTTACTACATACATCTCCTCCCATTACACCTTACTACGTACATCTCCTCCTCCCATTACTCCTTACTACGTACATCTCCTCCCATTACACCTTACTACATACATCTCCTCCCATTACTACGTACATCTCCTCCCATTACACCTTACTACAAACATCTCCTCCCATTACTACGTACATCTCCTCCCATTACACCTTACTACGTACATCTCCTCGAATTACACCTTACTACGTACATCTCCTCCCATTACACCTTACTACAAACATCTCCTCCCATTACACCTCACTACGTACATCTCCTCCCATTACACCTTACTACATACATCTCCTCCCATTACATCTTACTACGTACATCTCCTCCTCCCATTACACCTTACTACGTACATCTCCTCCCATTACACATTACTACATACATCTCCTCCCATTACACCTTACTACACACATCTCTTCCCATTACACCTTACTACATATATCTCCTCCCATTACACCTTACTACGTACATCTCCTCCTCTCATTACACATTACTAAATACACCTCCTCCCATTACACCTCACTACGTACATCTCCTCCCATTACACCTTACTACATACATCTCCTCCCATTACACCTTACTACATACATCTCCCATTTCTACATACATCTCCTCCCATTACACCTTACCACATACACCTCCTCCCATTACACATTACTACATACATCTCCTCCCATTACACCTAACCACGTACATCTCCTCCCATTACACCTTACTACGTACATCTCCTCCCATTACACCTTACTACGTACATCTCCTCCCATTACACCTTACTACACACACCTCCTCCCAATACACCTTACTACATACATCTCCTCCCATTACACCTTACTACGTACATCTCCTCCCATTACACCATACTACATACACCTCCTCCCATTACACATTACTACATACATCTCCACCCATTACACATTACTACGTACATCTCCTCCCATTACACCTTACTACGTACATCTCCTCCCATTACTACATACATCTCACCCCATTACACCTTACTACATACACCTCCTCCCATTACACATTAATACATACATACATCTCCTCCCATTACACCTTACTACATACATCTCCTCCCATTACACCTTACTACGTACATCTCCTCCCATTACAACTCACTACGTACATCTCCTCCCATTACACCTTACTACGTACATCTCCTCCCATTACACTTTACTACATACATCTCCTCCCATTACAACTCACTATGTACATCTCCTCCCATTACACCTTACTACATACATCTCCTCCCATTACACCTTACTACATACATCTCCTCCGATTACACCTTACTACATACATCTCCTCCCATTACTACATACATCTCCTCCCATTACACCTTACTACGTACATCTCCTCCCATTACACCTTACTACGTACAACTCCTCTCATTACACCTTACTACGTACATCTCCTCCCATTACACCTTACTACATACATCTCCTCCCATTACACCTTACTACATACATCTCCTCCCATTACTACATACATCTCCTCCCATGTTCCACCTGTTATAGAGGGATCTCCAATATATAGTACTGTAATCATAACCACCACCCAAATAAAACCTACCCAACTATAGCTCCTCCCTTTACACCTCACTACGTACATCTCCTCCCATTACACCTTACTACATACATCTCCTCCCATTACACCTTACTACATACATCTCCTCCCATTACACCTTACTACATACATCTCCTCCCATTACTACGTACATCTCCTCCCATTACACATTACTACGTACATCTCCTCCCATTACTCCTTACTACATACATCTCCTCCATTACACCTTACTACATACATCTACTCCCATTACACCTTACTACATACATCTCCTCCCATTACACCTCACTACGTACATCTCCTCCCATTACACCTTACTAAATACACCTCCTCCCACTACACCTCACTACGTACATCTCCTTCCATTACACCTTACTACATACATCTCCTCCCATTACTACGTACATCTCCTCCCATTACACCTTACTACAAACATCTCCTCCCATTACACCTTACTACATACATCTCCTCCCATTACACCTCACTACGTACATCTCCTCCCATTACACCTTACTACGTACATCTCCTCCTCCCATTACACCTTACTACATACATCTCCTCCCATTACACCTTACTACGTACATCTCCTCCTCCCATTACTCCTTACTACGTACATCTCCTCCCATTACACCTTACTACATACATCTCCTCCCATTACTACGTACATCTCCTCCCATTACACCTTACTACAAACATCTCCTCCCATTACACCTTACTACAAACATCTCCTCCCATTACTACGTACATCTCCTCCCATTACACCTTACTACGTACATCTCCTCGAATTACACCTTACTACGTACATCTCCTCCCATTACACCTTACTACAAACATCTCCTCCCATTACACCTCACTACGTACATCTCCTCCCATTACACCTTACTACATACATCTCCTCCCATTACATCTTACTACGTACATCTCCTCCTCCCATTACACCTTACTACGTACATCTCCTCCCATTACACATTACTACATACATCTCCTCCCATTACACCTTACTACACACATCTCTTCCCATTACACCTTACTACATATATCTCCTCCCATTACACCTTACTACGTACATCTCCTCCTCTCATTACACATTACTAAATACACCTCCTCCCATTACACCTCACTACGTACATCTCCTCCCATTACACCTTACTACATACATCTCCTCCCATTACACCTTACTACATACATCTCCCATTTCTACATACATCTCCTCCCATTACACCTTACCACATACACCTCCTCCCATTACACATTACTACATACATCTCCTCCCATTACACCTAACCACGTACATCTCCTCCCATTACACCTTACTACGTACATCTCCTCCCATTACACCTTACTACGTACATCTCCTCCCATTACACCTTACTACACACACCTCCTCCCAATACACCTTACTACATACATCTCCTCCCATTACACCTTACTACGTACATCTCCTCCCATTACACCATACTACATACACCTCCTCCCATTACACATTACTACATACATCTCCACCCATTACACATTACTACGTACATCTCCTCCCATTACACCTTACTACGTACATCTCCTCCCATTACTACATACATCTCACCCCATTACACCTTACTACATACACCTCCTCCCATTACACATTAATACATACATACATCTCCTCCCATTACACCTTACTACATACATCTCCTCCCATTACACCTTACTACGTACATCTCCTCCCATTACAACTCACTACGTACATCTCCTCCCATTACACCTTACTACGTACATCTCCTCCCATTACACTTTACTACATACATCTCCTACCATTACACCTTACTACATACATCTCCTCCCATTACTACATACATCTCCTCCCATTACACCTTACTACGTATATCTCCTCCCATTACACCTTACTACATACATCTCCTCCCATTACAACTCACTATGTACATCTCCTCCCATTACACCTTACTACATACATCTCCTCCCATTACACCTTACTACATACATCTCCTCCGATTACACCTTACTACATACATCTCCTCCCATTACTACATACATCTCCTCCCATTACACCTTACTACGTACATCTCCTCCCATTACACCTTACTACGTACAACTCCTCTCATTACACCTTACTACGTACATCTCCTCCCATTACACCTTACTACATACATCTCCCATTACACCTTCCTACATACATCTCCTCCCATTACTACATACATCTCCTCCCATGTTCCACCTGTTATAGAGGGATCTCCAATATATAGTACTGTAATCATAACCACCACCCAAATAAAACCTACCCAACTATAGCTCCTCCCTTTACACCTCACTACGTACATCTCCTCCCATTACACCTTACTACATACATCTCCTCCCATTACACCTTACTACATACATCTCCTCCCATTACACCTTACTACATACATCTCCTCCCATTACTACGTACATCTCCTCCCATTACACATTACTACGTACATCTCCTCCCATTACTCCTTACTACATACATCTCCTCCATTACACCTTACTACATACATCTACTCCCATTACACCTTACTACATACATCTCCTCCCATTACACCTCACTACGTACATCTCCTCCCATTACACCTTACTAAATACACCTCCTCCCACTACACCTCACTACGTACATCTCCTTCCATTACACCTTACTACATACATCTCCTCCCATTACTACGTACATCTCCTCCCATTACACCTTACTACAAACATCTCCTCCCATTACACCTTACTACATACATCTCCTCCCATTACACCTCACTACGTACATCTCCTCCCATTACACCTTACTACGTACATCTCCTCCTCCCATTACACCTTACTACATACATCTCCTCCCATTATACCTTACTACGTACATCTCCTCCTCCCATTACTCCTTACTACGTACATCTCCTCCCATTACACCTTACTACATACATCTCCTCCCATTACTACGTACATCTCCTCCCATTACACCTTACTACAAACATCTCCTCCCATTACTACGTACATCTCCTCCCATTACACCTTACTACGTACATCTCCTCGAATTACACCTTACTACGTACATCTCCTCCCATTACACCTTACTACAAACATCTCCTCCCATTACACCTCACTACGTACATCTCCTCCCATTACACCTTACTACAAACATCTCCTCCCATTACACCTTACTACATACATCTCCTCCCATTACATCTTACTACGTACATCTCCTCCTCCCATTACACCTTACTACGTACATCTCCTCCCATTACACATTACTACATACATCTCCTCCCATTACACCTTACTACACACATCTCTTCCCATTACACCTTACTACATATATCTCCTCCCATTACACCTTACTACGTACATCTCCTCCTCTCATTACACATTACTAAATACACCTCCTCCCATTACACCTCACTACGTACATCTCCTCCCATTACACCTTACTACATACATCTCCTCCCATTACACCTTACTACATACATCTCCCATTTCTACATACATCTCCTCCCATTACACCTCCTCCCATTACACATTACTACATACATCTCCTCCCATTACACCTAACCACGTACATCTCCTCCCATTACACCTTACTACGTACATCTCCTCCCATTACACCTTACTACGTACATCTCCTCCCATTACACCTTACTACGTACATCTCCTCCCATTACACCTTACAACGTACATCTCCTCCCATTACACCTTACCACGTACATCTCCTCCCATTACACCTTACCACGTACATCTCCTCCCATTACACCTTACTACGTACATCTCCTCCCATTACACCTTACTACATACATCTCCTCCCATTACACCTTACTAAGTACATCTCCTCCCATTACACCTTACTACGTACATCTCCTCCCATTACACCTTACTACATACATCTCCTCCCATTACACCTTACTACGTACAGCTCCTCCCATTACATCTTACTACGTACACCTCCTCCCATTACACCTTACTACGTACATCTCCTCCCATTACACCTTACTACGTACATCTCCTCCCATTACACCTTACTACATACATCTCCTCCCATTACACCTTACTACATACATCTCCTCCCATTACACCTTACTACATACATCTACTCCCATTACTACGTATATCTCCTCCCATTACACTATACTACATACATCTCCTGCCATTACACCTTACTACATATATCTCCTCCCATTACACCTTACTACATACATCTCCTCCCATTACTACATACATCTCCTCCCATCACTACATACATCTCCTCCCATTACACCTTACTACATACATCTCCTCCCATTACACCTTACTACATACATCTCCTCCCATTACACCTTACTACATACATCTCAACCCATTCATACATACATCTCCTCCTCCCATTACTCCTTACTACGTACATTTCCTCCCATTAAACCTTACTACACACATCTCCTCCCATTACACCTTACTACATACATCTCCTCCAATTACACCTCACTACGTACATATCCTCCCATTACACCTTACTACATACACCTCCTCCCACTACACCTCACTACGTACATCTCCTCCCATTACACCTTACTACATACATCTCCTCCCATTACTACGTACATCTCCTCCCATTACACATTAATACATACATCTCCTCCCATTACACCTTACTACATACATCTCCTCCCATTACACCTTACTACATACTTCTCCTCCCATTACACCTTACTACATACATCTCCTCCCATTACACCTTACTACATACATCTCCTCCCATTACACCTTACTACGTACATCTCCTCCCATTACACCTTACTACACACATCTCCTCCCATTACACCTTACTACACACATCTCTTCCCATTACACCTTACTACACACATCTCTTCCCATTACACCTTACTACATACACCTCCTCCCATTACACCTTACTACATACACCTCCTCCCATTACACATTAATACATACATCTCCTCCCATTACACATTACTAAATACACCTCCTCCCATTACACCTCACTACGTACATCTCCTCCCATTACACCTTACTACATACATCTCCTCCCATTACACCTTACTACATACATCT
The DNA here is from genome assembly GCA_031769625.1 of Taudactylus pleione. Lineage (NCBI taxonomy): Eukaryota > Metazoa > Chordata > Amphibia > Anura > Myobatrachidae > Taudactylus > Taudactylus pleione. The sequence continues at coordinate 218,100 of JAUIMM010001108.1, forward strand.
CCCATTTCTACATACATCTCCTCCCATTACACCTTACTACATTCATCTCCTCCCATTACACCTTACTACGTACATCTCCTCCTCCCATTACTCCTTACTACGTACATCTCCTCCCATTACACCTTACTACATACATCTCCTCCCATTACTACGTACATCTCCTCCCATTACACCTTACTACAAACATCTCCTCCCATTACACCTTACTACGTACATCTCCTCGAATTACACCTTACTACGTACATCTCCTCCCATTACACCTTACTACAAACATCTCCTCCCATTACACCTCACTACGTACATCTGCTCCCATTACACTTTACTACATACATCTCCTCCCATTACACCTTACTACGTACATCTCCTCCTCCCATTACACCTTACAACGTACATCTCCTCCCATTACACATTACTACATACATCTCCTCCCATTACACCTTACTACACACATCTCTTCCCATTACACCTTACTACATATATCTCCTCCCATTACACCTTACTACGTACATCTCCCCCTCTCATTACACCTTACTACATACATCTCCTCCCATTACACCTTACTACATACATCTCCTCCCATTACACCTTACTATGTACACCTCCTCCCATTACACCTTACTACATACATCTCCTCCCATTACACCTTACTACGTACACCTCCTCCCATTACACATTAACACATACATCTCCTCCCATTACACCTTACTACGTACATCTCCTCCAATTACACCTCACTACGTACATCTCCTCCCATTACACCTTACTACATACATCTCTTCCCATTACACCTTACTACATACACCTCCTCCCACTACACCTTACTACATACAACTCCTGCCATTACTACATACATCTCCTCCCATTACACCTTACTACACACACCTCCTCCCAATACACCTTACTACATACATCTCCTCCCATTACACCTTACTACGTACATCTCCTCCCATTACACCATACTACATACACCTCCTCCCATTACACATTACTACATACATCTCCACCCATTACACATTACTACGTACATCTCCTCCCATTACACCTTACTACGTACATCTCCTCACATTACTACATACATCTCACCCCATTACACCTTACTACATACACCTCCTCCCATTACACATTAATACATACATACATCTCCTCCCATTACACCTTACTACATACATCTCCTCCCATTACACCTTACTACGTACATCTCCTCCCATTACAACTCACTACGTACATCTCCTCCCATTACACCTTACTACGTACATCTCCTCCCATTACACTTTACTACATACATCTCCTACCATTACACCTTACTACATACATCTCCTCCCATTACTACATACATCTCCTCCCATTACACCTTACTACGTACATCTCCTCCCATTACACCTTACTACATACATCTCCTCCCATTACAACTCACTATGTACATCTCCTCCCATTACACCTTACTACATACATCTCCTCCCATTACACCTTACTACATACATCTCCTCCGATTACACCTTACTACATACATCTCCTCCCATTACTACATACATCTCCTCCCATTACACCTTACTACGTACATCTCCTCCCATTACACCTTACTACGTACAACTCCTCTCATTACACCTTACTACGTACATCTCCTCCCATTACACCTTACTACATACATCTCCTCCCATTACACCTTACTACATACATCTCCTCCCATTACTACATACATCTCCTCCCATGTTCCACCTGTTATAGAGGGATCTCCAATATATAGTACTGTAATCATAACCACCACCCAAATAAAACCTACCCAACTATAGCTCCTCCCTTTACACCTCACTACGTACATCTCCTCCCATTACACCTTACTACATACATCTCCTCCCATTACACCTTACTACATACATCTCCTCCCATTACACCTTACTACATACATCTCCTCCCATTACTACGTACATCTCCTCCCATTACACATTACTACGTACATCTCCTCCCATTACTCCTTACTACATACATCTCCTCTCATTACACCTTACTACGTACATCTCCTCCCATTACACCTTACTACATACATCTCCTCCCATTACACCTCACTACGTACATCTCCTCCCATTACACCTTACTACATACATCTCCTCCCATTACACCTTACTACATACATCTCCTCCCATTACACCTCACTACGTACATCTCCTCCCATTACACCTTACTAAATACACCTCCTCCCACTACACCTCACTACGTACATCTCCTTCCATTACACCTTACTACATACATCTCCTCCCATTACTACGTACATCTCCTCCCATTACACCTTACTACAAACATCTCCTCCCATTACACCTTACCACATACATCTCCTCCCATTACACCTTACTACGTACATCTCCTCCCATTACACCTTACTACATACATCTCCTCCCATTACACCTTACTAAGTACATCTCCTCCCATTACACCTTACTACGTACATCTCCTCCCATTACACCTTACTACATACATCTACTCCCATTACACCTTACTACATACATCTCCTCCCATTACACCTCACTACGTACATCTCCTCCCATTACACCTTACTAAATACACCTCCTCCCACTACACCTCACTACGTACATCTCCTTCCATTACACCTTACTACATACATCTCCTCCCATTACTACGTACATCTCCTCCCATTACACCTTACTACAAACATCTCCTCCCATTACACCTTACTACATACATCTCCTCCCATTACACCTCACTACGTACATCTCCTCCCATTACACCTTACTACGTACATCTCCTCCTCCCATTACACCTTACTACATACATCTCCTCCCATTACACCTTACTACGTACATCTCCTCCTCCCATTACTCCTTACTACGTACATCTCCTCCCATTACACCTTACTACATACATCTCCTCCCATTACTACGTACATCTCCTCCCATTACACCTTACTACAAACATCTCCTCCCATTACTACGTACATCTCCTCCCATTACACCTTACTACGTACATCTCCTCGAATTACACCTTACTACGTACATCTCCTCCCATTACACCTTACTACAAACATCTCCTCCCATTACACCTCACTACGTACATCTCCTCACATTACACCTTACTACATACATCTCCTCCCATTACATCTTACTACGTACATCTCCTCCTCCCATTACACCTTACTACGTACATCTCCTCCCATTACACATTACTACATACATCTCCTCCCATTACACCTTACTACACACATCTCTTCCCATTACACCTTACTACATATATCTCCTCCCATTACACCTTACTACGTACATCTCCTCCTCTCATTACACATTACTAAATACACCTCCTCCCATTACACCTCACTACGTACATCTCCTCCCATTACACCTTACTACATACATCTCCTCCCATTACACCTTACTACATACATCTCCCATTTCTACATACATCTCCTCCCATTACACCTTACCACATACACCTCCTCCCATTACACATTACTACATACATCTCCTCCCATTACACCTAACCACGTACATCTCCTCCCATTACACCTTACTACGTACATCTCCTCCCATTACACCTTACTACGTACATCTCCTCCCATTACACCTTACTACGTACATCTCCTCCCATTACACCTTACAACGTACATCTCCTCCCATTACACCTTACCACGTACATCTCCTCCCATTACACCTTACCACATACATCTCCTCCCATTACACCTTACTACGTACATCTCCTCCCATTACACCTTACTACATACATCTCCTCCCATTACACCTTACTAAGTACATCTCCTCCCATTACACCTTACTACGTACATCTCCTCCCATTACACCTTACTACATACATCTCCTCCCATTACACCTTACTACGTACAGCTCCTCCCATTACATCTTACTACGTACACCTCCTCCCATTACACCTTACTACGTACATCTCCTCTCATTACACCTTACTACGTACATCTCCTCCCATTACACCTTACTACATACATCTCCTCCCATTACACCTTACTACATACATCTCCTCCCATTACACCTTACTACATACATCTACTCCCATTACTACGTATATCTCCTCCCATTACACTATACTACATACATCTCCTGCCATTACACCTTACTACATATATCTCCTCCCATTACACCTTACTACATACATCTCCTCCCATTACTACATACATCTCCTCCCATCACTACATACATCTCCTCCCATTACACCTTACTACATACATCTCCTCCCATTACACCTTACTACATACATCTCCTCCCATTACACCTTACTACATACATCTCAACCCATTGATACATACATCTCCTCCTCCCATTACTCCTTACTACGTACATTTCCTCCCATTAAACCTTACTACACACATCTCCTCCCATTACACCTTACTACATACATCTCCTCCAATTACACCTCACTAAGTACATATCCTCCCATTACACCTTACTACATACACCTCCTCCCACTACACCTCACTACGTACATCTCCTCCCATTACACCTTACTACATACATCTCCTCCCATTACTACGTACATCTCCTCCCATTACACATTAATACATACATCTCCTCCCATTACACCTTACTACATACATCTCCTCCCATTACACCTTACTACATACATCTCCTCCCATTACACCTTACTACATACATCTCCTCCCATTACACCTTACTACATACATCTCCTCCCATTACACCTTACTACGTACATCTCCTCCCATTACACCTTACTACACACATCTCCTCCCATTACACCTTACTACACACATCTCTTCCCATTACACCTTACTACACACATCTCTTCCCATTACACCTTACTACATACACCTCCTCCCATTACACCTTACTATATACACCTCCTCCCATTACACATTAATACATACATCTCCTCCCATTACACCTTACTACATACATCTCCTCCTATTACACCTTACTACATACATCTCCTCCCATTACAACTTACTACGTACACCTCCTCCCATTACACCTTACTACATACATCTCCTCCCATTACACCTTACTACGTACACCTCCCATTACACATTAACACATACATCTCTTCCCATTACACCTTACTACGTACATCTCCTCCAATTACACCTCACTACGTACATCTCCTCCCATTACACCTTACTACATACATCTCCTCCCATTACACCTTACTACATACACCTCCTCCCACTACACCTTACTACATACAACTCCTGCCATTACTACATACATCTCCTCCCATTACACCTTACTACACACACCTCCTCCCTTTACACCTTACTACATACATCTCCTCCCATTACACCTTACTACGTACATCTCCTCCCAATTACACCATACTACATACACCTCCTCCCATTACACATTACTACATACATCTCCACCTATTACACATTACTACGTAAATCTCCTCCCATTACACCTTACTACGTACATCTCCTCCATTTACACCTTACTACGTACATCTCCTCCCATTACTACATACATCTCCTCCCATTACACCTTACTACATACACCTCCTCTCATTACACCTTACTACATACATCTCCTCCCATTACACCTTACTACATACATCTCCTCCCATTACACCTTATTACATACATCTCAACCCATTCATACATACGTCTCCTCCTCCCATTACTCCTTACTACGTACATCTCCTCCCATTACACCTTACTACACACATCTCCTCCCATTATACCTTACTACATACATCTCCTCCCATTACACCTCACTACGTACATCTCCTCCCATTACACCTTACTAAATACACCTCTTCCCACTACACCTCACTACGTACATCTCCTTCCATTACACCTTACTACATACACCTCCTCCCATTACTACGTACATCTCCTCCCATTACACCTTACTACAAACATCTCCTCCCATTACACCTTACTACATACATCTCCTCCCATTACACCTCACTACGTACATCTCCTCCTATTACACCTTACTACATACATCTCCTCCCATTACACCTTACTACGTACATCTCCTCCTCCCATTACACCTTACTACAAACATCTCCTCCCATTACACCTTACTACATACATCTCCCATTACACCTCACTACGTACATCTCCTCCCATTACACCTTACTACATACATCTCCTCCCATTACACCTTACTACGTACATCTCCTACTCCCATTACTCCTTACTACGTACATCTCCTCCCATTACACCTTACTACATACATCTCCCATTACTACATACATCTCCTCCCATTACACCTTACTACATACATCTCCTCCCATTACACCTTACTACATACATCTCCTCCCATTACACCTTACTACATACATCTCCTCCCATTACACCTTACTACATACATCTCCTCCCATTACACCTTACTACGTACATCTCCTCTCATTACACCTTCCTACATACATCTCCTCCCATTACACCTTACTACATACATCTCCTCTCATTACACCTTACTACATACATCTCCTCCCATTACACCTTACTACATACATCTCCTTCCATTACTACACACATCTCCTCCCATTACACCTTACTACATACATCTCCTCCCATTACACCTTACTACATACAGCTCCTCCCATTAAACCTTACTACATAATTCTCCTCCAATTACTACATACATCTCTTCCCATTACATCTTACTACATACATCTCCTCCCATTACTACATACATCTCCTCCCATTACACCTTACTACATACATCTCCTCCCATTACACCTTACTACATACATCTCCTCCCATTACACCTTACTACGTACATCTCCTCCCATTACACCTTACCACAAACATCTCCTCCCATTACACCTTACTACATACATCTCCTCCCATTACACCTTACTACATACATCTCCTCCCATTACTAGGTACATCTCCTCCCATTACACCTTACTACGTACATCTCCTCCCATTACACCTTACTACATACATCTCCTCCCATTACACCTTACTACATACATCTCCTCCCATTACACCTTACTACACACATCTCCTCCCATTACACCTCACTACGTACATCTCCTCCTCCCATTACACCTTATTACATGCATATCCTCCCATTACACCTCACTACGTACATCTCCTCCCATTACACCTCACTACGTACATCTCCTCCCATTACACCTTACTACATACATCTCCTCCCATTACTACGTACATCTCCTCCCATTACACCTTACTACGTACATCTCCTCCCATTACACCTTACTACATACATCTCCTCCCATTACACCTTACTACATACACCTCCTCCCATTACAAATTAGTACGTACATCTCCTCCCATTACACCTTACTACGTACACCTCCTCCCATTACACCTTACTACATACATCTCCTCCCATTACACCTTACTACGTACATCTCCTCCCATTACACCTTACTACATACATCTCCTCCCATTACTACGTACATCTCCTCCCATTACACCTTACTACGTACATCTCCTCCCATTACACCTTACTACATACATCTCCTCCCATTACACCTTACTACATACATCTCCTCCCATTACACCTTACTACACACATCTCCTCCCATTACACCTTACTACGTACATCTCCTCCCATTACACCTTACTACGTACATCTCCTCCCATTACACCTTACTACATTCATCTCCTCCCATTACACCTTACTACATACATCTCCTCCCATTACACCTTACTACATACATCTCCTCCCATTACACGTTACTACACACATCTCCTCCAATTACACCTCACTACGTACATATCCTCCTCCCATTACACCTTACTATATACATCTCCTCCCATTACACCTTACTACGTACATCTCCTCCCATTACACCTTACTACGTACATCTCCTCCCATTACACCTTACTACATACATCTGCTCCCATTACACCTTACTACATACATCTCCTCCCATTACACCTTACTACGTACATCTCCTCCCATTACACCTTACTACGTACATCTCCTCCCATTACACCTTACTACATACATCTCCTCCCATTACACCTTACTACATACATCTCCTCCCATTACACCTTACTACATACATCTCCTCCCATTACACCTTACTACGTACATCTCCTCCCATTACACCTTACTACATACATCTCCTCCCATTACGCATTACTACATACATCTCCTCCCATTACACCTTACTACGTACATCTCCTCCCATTACTACATACATCTCCTCCCATTACACCTTACTACATACATCTGCTAACATTACACCTTACTACATACATCTCCTCCCATTACACCTTACTACATACATCTCCTCCCATTACACCTTACTACGTACATCTCCTCCCATTACACCTTACTACATACATCTCCTCCCATTACGCATTACTACATACATCTCCTCCCATTACACCTTACTACGTACATCTCCTCCCATTACTACATACATCTCCTCCCAATTACACCATACTACATACACCTCCTCCCATTACACATTACTACATACATCTCCACCTATTACACATTACTACGTAAATCTCCTCCCATTACACCTTACTACGTACATCTCCTCCATTTACACCTTACTACGTACATCTCCTCCCATTACTACATACATCTCCTCCCATTACACCTTACTACATACACCTCCTCTCATTACACCTTACTACATACATCTCCTCCCATTACACCTTACTACATACATCTCCTCCCATTACACCTTATTACATACATCTCAACCCATTCATACATACATCTCCTCCTCCCATTACTCCTTACTACGTACATCTCCTCCCATTACACCTTACTACACACATCTCCTCCCATTATACCTTACTACATACATCTCCTCCCATTACACCTCACTACGTACATCTCCTCCCATTACACCTTACTAAATACACCTCTTCCCACTACACCTCACTACGTACATCTCCTTCCATTACACCTTACTACATACACCTCCTCCCATTACTACGTACATCTCCTCCCATTACACCTTACTACAAACATCTCCTCCCATTACACCTTACTACATACATCTCCTCCCATTACACCTCACTACGTACATCTCCTCCTATTACACCTTACTACATACATCTCCTCCCATTACACCTTACTACGTACATCTCCTCCTCCCATTACACCTTACTACAAACATCTCCTCCCATTACACCTTACTACATACATCTCCCATTACACCTCACTACGTACATCTCCTCCCATTACACCTTACTACATACATCTCCTCCCATTACACCTTACTACGTACATCTCCTACTCCCATTACTCCTTACTACGTACATCTCCTCCCATTACACCTTACTACATACATCTCTCATTACTACATACATCTCCTCCCATTACACCTTACTACATACATCTCCTCCCATTACACCTTACTACATACATCTCCTCCCATTACACCTTACTACATACATCTCCTCCCATTACACCTTACTACATACATCTCCTCCCATTACACCTTACTACGTACATCTCCTCTCATTACACCTTCCTACATACATCTCCTCCCATTACACCTTACTACATACATCTCCTCTCATTACACCTTACTACATACATCTCCTCCCATTACACCTTACTACATACATCTCCTTCCATTACTACACACATCTCCTCCCATTACACCTTACTACATACATCTCCTCCCATTACACCTTACTACATACAGCTCCTCCCATTAAACCTTACTACATAATTCTCCTCCAATTACTACATACATCTCTTCCCATTACATCTTACTACATACATCTCCTCCCATTACTACATACATCTCCTCCCATTACACCTTACTACATACATCTCCTCCCATTACACCTTACTACATACATCTCCTCCCATTACACCTTACTACGTACATCTCCTCCCATTACACCTTACCACAAACATCTCCTCCCATTACACCTTACTACATACATCTCCTCCCATTACACCTTACTACATACATCTCCTCCCATTACTAGGTACATCTCCTCCCATTACACCTTACTACGTACATCTCCTCCCATTACACCTTACTACATACATCTCCTCCCATTACACCTTACTACATACATCTCCTCCCATTACACCTTACTACGTACATCTCCTCCCATTACACCTCACTACGTACATCTCCTCCTCCCATTACATCTTATTACATGCATATCCTCCCATTACACCTCACTACGTACATCTCCTCCCATTACACCTCACTACGTACATCTCCTCCCATTACACCTTACTACATACATCTCCTCCCATTACTACGTACATCTCCTCCCATTACACCTTACTACGTACATCTCCTCCCATTACACCTTACTACATACATCTCCTCCCATTACACCTTACTACATACACCTCCTCCCATTACAAATTAGTACGTACATCTCCTCCCATTACACCTTACTACGTACACCTCCTCCCATTACACCTTACTACATACATCTCCTCCCATTACACCTTACTACGTACATCTCCTCCCATTACACCTTACTACATACATCTCCTCCCATTACTACGTACATCTCCTCCCATTACACCTTACTACGTACATCTCCTCCCATTACACCTTACTACATACATCTCCTCCCATTACACCTTACTACATACATCTCCTCCCATTACACCTTACTACACACATCTCCTCCCATTACACCTTACTACGTACATCTCCTCCCATTACACCTTACTACGTACATCTCCTCCCATTACACCTTACTACATTCATCTCCTCCCATTACACCTTACTACATACATCTCCTCCCATTACACCTTACTACATACATCTCCTCCCATTACACGTTACTACACACATCTCCTCCAATTACACCTCACTACGTACATATCCTCCTCCCATTACACCTTACTATATACATCTCCTCCCATTACACCTTACTACATACATCTCCTCCCATTACACCTTACTACGTACATCTCCTCCCATTACACCTTACTACATACATCTGCTCCCATTACACCTTACTACATACATCTCCTCCCATTACACCTTACTACGTACATCTCCTCCCATTACACCTTACTACGTACATCTCCTCCCATTACACCTTACTACATACATCTCCTCCCATTACACCTTACTACATACATCTCCTCCCATTACACCTTACTACATACATCTCCTCCCATTACACCTTACTACGTACATCTCCTCCCATTACACCTTACTACATACATCTCCTCCCATTACGCATTACTACATACATCTCCTCCCATTACACCTTACTACGTACATCTCCTCCCATTACTACATACATCTCCTCCCATTACACCTTACTACATACATCTGCTAACATTACACCTTACTACATACATCTCCTCCCATTACACCTTACTACGTACATCTCCTCCCATTACACCTTACTACGTACATCTCCTCCCATTACGCATTACTACATACATCTCCTCCCATTACACCTTACTACGTACATCTCCTCCCATTACTACATACATCTCCTCCCATTACACCTTACTACATACATCTGCTAACATTACACCTTACTACATACATTTCCTCCCATTACACCTTACTACATACATCACCTCCCATTACACCTTACTACATACATCTCCTTCCATTACTACACACATCTCCTCCCATTACACCTTACTACGTACACCTCCCATTACACATTAACACATACATCTCTTCCCATTACACCTTACTACGTACATCTCCTCCAATTACACCTCACTACGTACATCTCCTCCCATTACACCTTACTACATACATCTCCTCCCATTACACCTTACTACATACACCTCCTCCCACTACACCTTACTACATACAACTCCTGCCATTACTACATACATCTCCTCCCATTACACCTTACTACACACACCTCCTCCCTTTACACCTTACTACATACATCTCCTCCCATTACACCTTACTACGTACATCTCCTCCCAATTACACCATACTACATACACCTCCTCCCATTACACATTACTACATACATCTGCACCTATTACACATTACTACGTAAATCTCCTCCCATTACACCTTACTACGTACATCTCCTCCCATTACTACATACATCTCCTCCCATTACACCTTACTACATACACCTCCTCTCATTACACCTTACTACATACATCTCCTCCCATTACACCTTACTACATACATCTCCTCCCATTACACCTTATTACATACATCTCAACCCATTCATACATACATCTCCTCCTCCCATTACTCCTTACTACGTACATCTCCTCCCATTACACCTTACTACACACATCTCCTCCCATTATACCTTACTACATACATCTCCTCCCATTACACCTCACTACGTACATCTCCTCCCATTACACCTTACTAAATACACCTCTTCCCACTACACCTCACTACGTACATCTCCTTCCATTACACCTTACTACATACACCTCCTCCCATTACTACGTACATCTCCTCCCATTACACCTTACTACAAACATCTCCTCCCATTACACCTTACTACATACATCTCCTCCCATTACACCTCACTACGTACATCTCCTCCTATTACACCTTACTACATACATCTCCTCCCATTACACCTTACTACGTACATCTCCTCCTCCCATTACACCTTACTACGTACATCTCCTCCTCCCATTACACCTTACTACAATCATCTCCTCCCATTACACCTTACTACATACATCTCCTCCCATTACACCTCACTACGTACATCTCCTCCCATTACACCTTACTACATACATCTCCTCCCATTACACCTTACTACGTACATCTCCTACTCCCATTACTCCTTACTACGTACATCTCCTCCCATTACACCTTACTACATACATCTCCCATTACTACATACATCTCCTCCCATTACACCTTACTACATACATCTCCTCCCATTACACCTTACTACATACATCTCCTCCCATTACACCTTACTACATACATCTCCTCCCATTACACCTTACTACATACATCTCCTCCCATTACACCTTACTACATACATCTCCCATTACACCTTACTACGTACATCTCCTCCCATTACACCTTCCTACATACATCTCCTCCCATTACACCTTACTACATACATCTCCTCCCATTACACCTTACTACATACATCTCCTCCCATTACACCTTACTACATACATCTCCTTCCATTACTACACACATCTCCTCCCATTACACCTTACTACATACATCTCCTCCCATTACACCTTACTACATACAGCTCCTCCCATTAAACCTTACTACATACATCTCCTCCAATTACTACATACATCTCTTCCCATTACATCTTACTACATACATCTCCTCCCATTACTACATACATCTCCTCCCATTACACCTTACTACATACATCTCCTCCCATTACACCTTACTACATACATCTCCTCCCATTACACCTTACTACGTACATCTCCTCCCATTACACCTTACCACATACATCTCCTCCCATTACACCTTACTACATACATCTCCTCCCATTACACCTTACTACATACATCTCCTCCCATTACTACGTACATCTCCTCCCATTACACCTTACTACGTACATCTCCTCCCATTACACCTTACTACATACATCTCCTCCCATTACACCTTACTACATACATCTCCTCCCATTACACCTTACTACACACATCTCCTCCCATTACACCTCACTACGTACATCTCCTCCTCCCATTACACCTTATTACATGAATATCCTCCCATTACACCTCACTACGTACATCTCCTCCCATTACACCTCACTACGTACATCTCCTCCCATTACACCTTACTACATACATCTCCTCCCATTACTACGTACATCTCCTCCCATTACACCTTACTACGTACATCTCCTCCCATTACACCTTACTACATACATCTCCTCCCATTACACCTTACTACATACATCTCCTCCCATTACACCTTACTACATACACCTCCTCCCATTACACCTTAGTACGTACATCTCCTCCCATTACACCTTACTACGTACACCTCCTCCCATTACACCTTACTACATACATCTCCTCCCATTACACCTTACTACGTACATCTCCTCCCATTACACCTTACTACATACATCTCCTCCCATTACTACGTACATCTCCTCCCATTACACCTTACTACATACATCTCCTCCCATTACACCTTACTACGTACATCTCCTCCCATTACACCTTACTACGTACATCTCCTCCCATTACACCTTACTACGTACATCTGCTCCCATTACACCTTACTACATACATCTGCTCCCATTACACCTTACTACATACATCTCCTCCCATTACACCTTACTACGTACATCTCCTCCCATTACACCTTACTACGTACATCTCCTCCCATTACACCTTACTACATACATCTCCTCCCATTACACCTTACTACATACATCTCCTCCCATTACACCTTACTACATACATCTCCTCCCATTACACCTTACTACGTACATCTCCTCCCATTACACCTTACTACATACATCTCCTCCCATTACGCCTTACTACATACATCTCCTCCCATTACACCTTACTACGTACATCTCCTCCCATTACTACATACATCTCCTCCCATTACACCTTACTACATACATCTGCTAACATTACACCTTACTACATACATTTCCTCCCATTACACCTTACTACATACATCACCTCCCATTACACCTTACTACATACATCTCCTTCCATTACTACACACATCTCCTCCCATTACACCTTACTACATACATCTCCTCCCATTACACCTTACTACGTACATCTCCTCCTCCCATTACACCTTACTACGTACATCTCCTCCCATTACTACATACATCTCCTCCCATTACACCTTACTACATACATCTGCTAACATTACACCTTACTACATACATTTCCTCCCATTACACCTTACTACATACATCACCTCCCATTACACCTTACTACATACATCTCCTTCCATTACTACACACATCTCCTCCCATTACACCTTACTACATACATCTCCTCCCATTACACCTTACTACGTACATCTCCTCCTCCCATTACACCTTACTACGTACATCTCCTCCCATTACACATTACTACATACATCTCCTCCCATTACACCTTACTACACACATCTCTTCCCATTACACCTTACTACATATATCTCCTCCCATTACACCTTACTACGTACATCTCCCCCTCTCATTACACCTTACTACATACATCTCCTCCCATTACACCTTAGTACATACATCTCCTCCCATTACACCTTACTATGTACACCTCCTCCCATTACACCTTACTACATACATCTCCTCCCATTACACCTTACTACGTACACCTCCTCCCATTACACATTAACACATACATCTCCTCCCATTACACCTTACTACGTACATCTCCTCCAATTACACCTCAGTACGTACATCTCCTCCCATTACACCTTACTACATACATCTCTTCCCATTACACCTTACTACATACACCTCCTCCCACTACACCTTACTACATACAACTCCTGCCATTACTACATACATCTCCTCCCATTACACCTTACTACACACACCTCCTCCCATTACACCTTACTACATACATCTCCTCCCATTACACCTTACTACGTACATCTCCTCCCATTACACCATACTACATACACCTCCTCCCATTACACATTACTACATACATCTCCACCCATTACACATTACTACGTACATCTCCTCCCATTACACCTTACTACGTACATCTCCTCCCATTACTACATACATCTCACCCCATTACACCTTACTACATACACCTCCTCCCATTACACATTAATACATACATACATCTCCTCCCATTACACCTTACTACATACATCTCCTCCCATTACACCTTACTACGTACATCTCCTCCCATTACAACTCACTACATACATCTCCTCCCATTACACCTTACTACGTACATCTCCTCCCATTACACTTTACTACATACATCTCCTACCATTACACCTTACTACATACATCTCCTCCCATTACTACATACATCTCCTCCCATTACACCTTACTACGTACATCTCCTCCCATTACACCTTACTACATACATCTCCTCCCATTACAACTCACTATGTACTTCTCCTCCCATTACACCTTACTACATACATCTCCTCCCATTACACCTTACTACATACATCTCCTCCGATTACACCATACTACATACATCTCCTCCCATTACTACATACATCTCCTCCCATTACACCTTACTACGTACATCTCCTCCCATTACACCTTACTACATACAACTCCTCTCATTACACCTTACTACGTACATCTCCTCCCATTACACCTTACTACATACATCTCCTCCCATTACACCTTACTACATAAATCTCCTCCCATTACTACATACATCTCCTCCCATGTTCCACCTGTTATAGAGGGATCACCAATATATAGTACTGTACTCATAACCACCACCCAAATAAAACCTACCCAACTATAGCTCCTCCCTTTACACCTCACTACGTACATCTCCTCCCATTACACCTTACTACATACATCTCCTCCCATTACACCTTACTACATACATCTCCTCCCATTACACCTTACTACATACATCTCCTCCCATTACTACGTACATCTCCTCCCATTACACATTACTACGTACATCTCCTCCCATTACTCCTTACTACATACATCTCCTCCATTACACCTTACTACATACATCTCCTCCCATTACACCTTACTACATACATCTCCTCCCATTACACCTCACTACGTACATCTCCTCCCATTACACCTTACTAAATACACCTCCTCCCACTACACCTCACTACGTACATCTCCTTCCATTACACCTTACTACATACATCTCCTCCCATTACTACGTACATCTCCTCCCATTACACCTTACTACAAACATCTCCTCCCATTACACCTTACTACATACATCTCCTCCGATTACACCATACTACATACATCTCCTCCCATTACACCTTACTACATACATCTCCTCCCATTACACCTCACTACGTACATCTCCTCCCATTACACCTTACTACGTACATCTCCTCCTCCCATTACACCTTACTACATACATCTCCTCCCATTACTCCTTACTACGTACATCTCCTCCCATTACACCTTACTACATACATCTCCTCCCATTACTACGTACATCTCCTCCCATTACACCTTACTACAAACATCTCCTCCCATTACTACGTACATCTCCTCCCATTACACCTTACTACGTACATCTCCTCGAATTACACCTTACTACGTACATCTCCTCCCATTACACCTTACTACAAACATCTCCTCCCATTACACCTCACTACGTACATCTCCTCCCATTACACCTTACTACATACATCTCCTCCCATTACATCTTACTATGTACATCTCCTCCTCCCATTACACCTTACTACGTACATCTCCTCACATTACACATTACTACATACATCTCCTCCCATTACACCTTACTACACACATCTCTTCCCATTACACCTTACTACATATATCTCCTCCCATTACACCTTACTACGTACATCTCCTCCTCTCATTACACCTTACTACGTACATATCCTCTCATTACACATTACTAAATACACCTCCTCCCATTACACCTCACTACGTACATCTCCTCCCATTACACCTTACTACATACATCTCCTCCCATTACACCTTACTACATACATCTCCCATTTCTACATACATCTCCTCCCATTACACCTTACCACATACACCTCCTCCCATTACACATTACTACATACATCTCCTCCCATTACACCTAACCACGTACATCTCCTCCCATTACACCTTACTACGTACATCTCCTCCCATTACACCTTACTACGTACATCTCCTCCCATTACACCTTACTACGTACAGCTCCTCCCATTACACCTTACAACGTACATCTCCTCCCATTACACCTTACTACATACATCTCCTCCCATTACACCTTACCACATACATCTCCTCCCATTACACCTTACTACGTACATCTCCTCCCATTACACCTTACTACATACATCTCCTCCCATTACACCTTACTAAGTACATCTCCTCCCATTACACCTTACTACGTACATCTTCTCCCATTACACCTTACTACATACATCTCCTCCCATTACACCTTACTACGTACAGCTCCTCCCATTACATCTTACTACGTACACCTCCTCCCATTACACCTTACTATGTACATCTCCTCCCATTACACCTTACCACATACATCTCCTCCCATTACACCTTACTACGTACATCTCCTCCCATTACACCTTACTACATACATCTCCTCCCATTACACCTTACTAAGTACATCTCCTCCCATTACACCTTACTACGTACATCTCCTCCCATTACACCTTACTACATACATCTCCTCCCATTACACCTTACTACGTACAGCTCCTCCCATTACATCTTACTACGTACACCTCCTCCCATTACACCTTACTACGTACATCTCCTCCCATTACACCTTACTACGTACATCTCCTCCCATTACACCTTACTACATACATCTCCTCCCATTACACCTTACTACATACATCTCCTCCCATTACACCTTACTACATACATCTACTCCCATTACTACGTATATCTCCTCCCATTACACTATACTACATACATCTCCTGCCATTACAACTTACTACATATATCTCCTCCCATTACACCTTACTACATACATCTCCTCCCATTACTACATACATTTCCTCCCATCACTACATACATCTCCTCCCATTACACCTTACTACATACATCTCCTCCCATTACACCTTACTACATACATCTCCTCCCATTACACCTTACTACATACATCTCAACCCATTCATACATACATCTCCTCCTCCCATTACTCCTTACTACGTACATTTCCTCCCATTAAACCTTACTACACACATCTCCTCCCATTACACCTCACTACGTACATATCCTCCCATTACACCTTACTACATACACCTCCTCCCACTACACCTCACTACGTACATCTCCTCCCATTACACCTTACTACATACATCTCCTCCCATTACTACGTACATCTCCTCCCATTACACATTAATACATACATCTCCTCCCATTACACCTTACTACATACATCTCCTCCCATTACACCTTACTACATACATCTCCTCCCATTACACCTTACTACATACATCTCCTCCCATTACACCTTACTACATACATCTCCTCCCATTACACCTTACTACGTACATCTCCTCCCATTACACCTTACTACACACATCTCCTCCCATTACACCTTACTACACACATCTCTTCCCATTACACCTTACTACACACATCTCTTCCCATTACACCTTACTACATACACCTCCTCCCATTACACATTAATACATACATCTCCTCCCATTACACCTTACTACATACATCTCCTCCTATTACACCTTACTACATACATCTCCTCCCATTACAACTTACTACGTACACCTCCTCCCACTACACCTTACTACATACATCTCCTCCCATTACACCTTACTACATACATCTCCTCCCATTACACCTTACTACGTACACCTCCCATTACACATTAACACATACATCTCTTCCCATTACACCTTACTACGTACATCTCCTCCAATTACACCTCACTACGTACATCTCCTCCCATTACACTTTACTACATACATCTCCTCCCATTACACCTTACTACATACACCTCCTCCCACTACACCTTACTACATACAACTCCTGCCATTACTACATACATCTCCTCCCATTACACCTTACTACACACACCTCCTCACTTTACACCTTACTACATACATCTCCTCCCATTACACCTTAATACGTACATCTCCTCCCAATTACACCATACTACATACACCTCCTCCCATTACACATTACTACATACATCTCCACCTATTACACATTACTACGTAAATCTCCTCCCATTACACCTTACTACGTACATCTCCTCCATTTACACCTTACTACGTACATCTCCTCCCATTACTACATACATCTCCTCCCATTACACCTTACTACATACACCTCCTCTCATTACACCTTACTACATACATCTCCTCCCATTACACCTTACTACATACATCTCCTCCCATTACACCTTATTACATACATCTCAACCCATTCATACATACATCTCCTCCTCCCATTACTCCTTACTACGTACATCTCCTCCCATTACACCTTACTACACACATCTCCTCCCATTATACCTTACTACATACATCTCCTCCCATTACACCTCACTACGTACATCTCCTCCCATTACACCTTACTAAATACACCTCTTCCCACTACACCTCACTACGTACATCTCCTTCCATTACACCTTACTACATACACCTCCTCCCATTACTACGTACATCTCCTCCCATTACACCTTACTACAAACATCTCCTCCCATTACACCTTACTACATACATCTCCTCCCATTACACCTCACTACGTACATCTCCTCCTATTACACCTTACTACATACATCTCCTCCCATTACACCTTACTACGTACATCTCCTCCTCCTATTACACCTCACTACGTACATCTCCTCCCATTACACCTTACTACATACATCTCCTCCCATTACACCTTACTACGTACATCTCCTACTCCCATTACTCCTTACTACGTACATCTCCTCCCATTATACCTTACTACATACATCTCCTCCCATTACTACATACATCTCCTCCCATTACACCTTACTACATAAATCTCCTCCCATTACACCTTACTACATACATCTCCTCCCATTACACCTTACTACATACATCTCCTCCCATTACACCTTACTACATACATCTCCTCCCATTACACCTTACTACATACATCTCCTCCCATTACACATTACTACATACATCTCCTCCCATTACACCTTACTACATACATCTCCTCCCATTACACCTTACTACGTACATCTCCTCCCATTACACCTTCCTACATACATCTCCTCCCATTACACCTTACTACATACATCTCCTCCCATTACACCTTACTACGTACAGCTCCTCCCATTACATCTTACTACGTACACCTCCTCCCATTACACCTTACTATGTACATCTCCTCCCATTACACCTTACCACATACATCTCCTCCCATTACACCTTACTACGTACATCTCCTTCCATTACTACACACATCTCCTCCCATTACACCTTACTACATACATCTCCTTCCATTACTACACACATCTCCTCCCATTACACTTTACTACATACATCTCCTCCCATTACACCTTACTACATACAGCTCCTCCCATTAAACCTTACTACATACATCTCCTCCAATTACAACATACATCTCTTCCCATTACATCTTACTACATACATCTCCTCCCATTACTACATACATCTCCTCCCATTACACCTTACTACATACATCTCCTCCCATTACACCTTACTACATACATCTCCTCCCATTACACCTTACTACGTACATCTCCTCCCATTACACCTTACCACATACATCTCCTCCCATTACACCTTACTACATACATCTCCTCCCATTACTACATACATCTCCTCCCATTACACCTTACTACGTACATCTCCTCCCATTACACCTTACTACATACATCTCCTCCCATTACACCTTACTACATACATCTCCTCCCATTACACCTTACTACACACATCTCCTCCCATTACACCTCACTACGTACATCTCCTCCTCCCATTACACCTTATTACATGCATATCCTCCCATTACACCTCACTACGTACATCTCCTCCCATTACACCTCACTACGTACATCTCCTCCCATTACACCTTACTACATACATCTCCTCCCATTACTACGTACATCTCCTCCCATTACACCTTACTACGTACATCTCCTCCCATTACACCTTACTACGTACATCTGCTCCCATTACACCTTACTACATACATCTCCTCCCATTACACCTTACTACATACATCTCCTCCCATTACACCTTACTACATACATCTACTCCCATTACTACGTATATCTCCTCCCATTACACTATACTACATACATCTCCTGCCATTACACCTTACTACATATATCTCCTCCCATTACACCTTACTACATACATCTCCTCCCATTACTACATACATCTCCTCCCATCACTACATACATCTCCTCCCATTACACCTTACTACATACATCTCCTCCCATTACACCTTACTACATACATCTCCTCCCATTACACCTTACTACATACATCTCAACCCATTCATACATACATCTCCTCCTCTCATTACTCCTTACTACGTACATTTCCTCCCATTAAACCTTACTACACACATCTCCTCCCATTACACCTTACTACATACATCTCCTCCAATTACACCTCACTACGTACATATCCTCCCATTACACCTTACTACATACACCTCCTCCCACTACACCTCACTACGTACATCTCCTCCCATTACACCTTACTACATACATCTCCTCCCATTACTACGTACATCTCCTCCCATTACACATTAATACATACATCTCCTCCCATTACACCTTACTACATACATCTCCTCCCATTACACCTTACTACATACATCTCCTCCCATTACACCTTACTACATACATCTCCTTCCATTACACCTTACTACATACATCTCCTCCCATTACACCTTACTACGTACATCTCCTCCCATTACACCTTACTACACACATCTCCTCCCATTACACCTTACTACACACATCTCTTCCCATTACACCTTACTACACACATCTCTTCCCATTACACCTTACTACATACACCTCCTCCCATTACACATTAATACATACATCTCCTCCCATTACACCTTACTACATACATCTCCTCCTATTACACCTTACTACATACATCTCCTCCCATTACACCTTACTACATACATCTCCTCCCATTACAACTTACTACGTACACCTCCTCCCATTACACCTTACTACATACATCTCCTCCCATTACACCTTACTACATACATCTCCTCCCATTACACCTTACTACGTACACCTCCCATTACACATTAACACATACATCTCTTCCCATTACACCTTACTACGTACATCTCCTCCAATTACACCTCACTACGTACATCTCCTCCCATTACACCTTACTACATACATCTCCTCCCATTACACCTTACTACATACACCTCCTCCCACTACACCTTACTACATACAACTCCTGCCATTACTACATACATCTCCTCCCATTACACCTTACTACACACACCTCCTCCATTTACACCTTACTACATACATCTCCTCCCATTACACCTTACTACGTACATCTCCTCCCAATTACACCATACTACATACACCTCCTCCCATTACACATTACTACATACATCTCCACCTATTACACATTACTACGTAAATCTCCTCCCATTACACCTTACTACGTACATCTCCTCCATTTACACCTTACTACGTACATCTCCTCCCATTACTACATACATCTCCTCCCATTACACCTTACTACATACACCTCCTCTCATTACACCTTACTACATACATCTCCTCCCATTACACCTTACTACATACATCTCCTCCCATTACACCTTATTACATACATCTCAACCCATTCATACATACATCTCCTCCTCCCATTACTCCTTACTACGTACATCTCCTCCCATTACACCTTACTACACACATCTCCTCCCATTATACCTTACTACATACATCTCCTCCCATTACACCTCACTACGTACATCTACTCCCATTACACCTTACTAAATACACTTCTTCCCACTACACCTCACTACGTACATCTCCTTCCATTACACCTTACTACATACACCTCCTCCCATTACTACGTACATCTCCTCCCATTACACCTTACTACAAACATCTCCTCCCATTACACCTTACTACATACATCTCCTCCCATTACACCTCACTACGTACATCTCCTCCTATTACACCTTACTACATACATCTCCTCCCATTACACCTTACTACGTACATCTCCTCCTCCCATTACACCTTACTACAAACATCTCCTCCCATTACACCTTACTACATACATCTCCTCCCATTACACCTCACTACGTACATCTCCTCCCATTACACCTTACTACATACATCTCCTACTCCCATTACTCCTTACTACGTACATCTCCTCCCATTACACCTTACTACATACATCTCCTCCCATTACTACATACATCTCCTCCCATTACACCTTACTACATACATCTCCTCCCATTACACCTTACTACATACATCTCCTCCCATTACACCTTACTACACACATCTCTTCCCATTACACCTTACTACACACATCTCTTCCCATTACACCTTACTACATACACCTCCTCCCATTACACATTAATACATACATCTCCTCCCATTACACCTTACTACATACATCTCCTCCTATTACACCTTACTACATACATCTCCTCCCATTACACCTTACTACATACATCTCCTCCCATTACAACTTACTACGTACACCTCCTCCCATTACACCTTACTACATACATCTCCTCCCATTACACCTTACTACATACATCTCCTCCCATTACACCTTACTACGTACACCTCCCATTACACATTAACACATACATCTCTTCCCATTACACCTTACTACGTACATCTCCTCCAATTACACCTCACTACGTACATCTCCTCCCATTACACCTTACTACATACATCTCCTCCCATTACACCTTACTACATACACCTCCTCCCACTACACCTTACTACATACAACTCCTGCCATTACTACATACATCTCCTCCCATTACACCTTACTACACACACCTCCTCCCTTTACACCTTACTACATACATCTCCTCCCATTACACCTTACTACGTACATCTCCTCCCAATTACACCATACTACATACACCTCCTCCCATTACACATTACTACATACATCTCCACCTATTACACATTACTACGTACATCTCCTCCCATTACACCTTACTACGTACATCTCCTCCATTTACACCTTACTACGTACATCTCCTCCCATTACTACATACATCTCCTCCCATTACACCTTACTACATACACCTCCTCTCATTACACCTTACTACATACATCTCCTCCCATTACACCTTACTACATACATCTCCTCCCATTACACCTTATTACATACATCTCAACCCATTCATACATACATCTCCTCCTCCCATTACTCCTTACTACGTACATCTCCTCCCATTACACCTTACTACACACATCTCCTCCCATTATACCTTACTACATACATCTCCTCCCATTACACCTCACTACGTACATCTACTCCCATTACACCTTACTAAATACACCTCTTCCCACTACACCTCACTACGTACATCTCCTTCCATTACACCTTACTACATACACCTCCTCCCATTACTACGTACATCTCCTCCCATTACACCTTACTACAAACATCTCCTCCCATTACACCTCACTACGTACATCTCCTCCTATTACACCTTACTACATACATCTCCTCCCATTACACCTTACTACGTACATCTCCTCCTCCCATTACACCTTACTACAAACATCTCCTCCCATTACACCTTACTACATACATCTCCTCCCATTACACCTCACTACGTACATCTCCTCCCATTACACCTTACTACATACATCTCCTACTCCCATTACTCCTTACTACGTACATCTCCTCCCATTACACCTTACTACATACATCTCCTTCCATTACTACACACATCTCCTCCCATTACACCTTACTACATACATCTCCTTCCATTACTACACACATCTCCTCCCATTACACTTTACTACATACATCTCCTCCCATTACACCTTACTACATACAGCTCCTCCCATTAAACCTTACTACATACATCTCCTCCAATTACAACATACATCTCTTCCCATTACATCTTACTACATACATCTCCTCCCATTACTACATACATCTCCTCCCATTACACCTTACTACATACATCTCCTCCCATTACACCTTACTACATACATCTCCTCCCATTACACCTTACTACGTACATCTCCTCCCATTACACCTTACCACATACATCTCCTCCCATTACACCTTACTACATACATCTCCTCCCATTACTACATACATCTCCTCCCATTACACCTTACTACGTACATCTCCTCCCATTACACCTTACTACATACATCTCCTCCCATTACACCTTACTACATACATCTCCTCCCATTACACCTTACTACACACATCTCCTCCCATTACACCTCACTACGTACATCTCCTCCTCCCATTACACCTTATTACATGCATATCCTCCCATTACACCTCACTACGTACATCCCCTCCCATTACACCTCACTACGTACATCTCCTCCCATTACACCTTACTACATACATCTCCTCCCATTACTACGTACATCTCCTCCCATTACACCTTACTACGTACATCTCCTCCCATTACACCTTACTACGTACATCTGCTCCCATTACACCTTACTACATACATCTCCTCCCATTACACCTTACTACATACATCTCCTCCCATTACACCTTACTACATACATCTACTCCCATTACTACGTATATCTCCTCCCATTACACTATACTACATACATCTCCTGCCATTACACCTTACTACATATATCTCCTCCCATTACACCTTACTACATACATCTCCTCCCATTACTACATACATCTCCTCCCATCACTACATACATCTCCTCCCATTACACCTTACTACATACATCTCCTCCCATTACACCTTACTACATACATCTCCTCCCATTACACCTTACTACATACATCTCAACCCATTCATACATACATCTCCTCCTCTCATTACTCCTTACTACGTACATTTCCTCCCATTAAACCTTACTACACACATCTCCTCCCATTACACCTTACTACATACATCTCCTCCAATTACACCTCACTACGTACATATCCTCCCATTACACCTTACTACATACACCTCCTCCCACTACACCTCACTACGTACATCTCCTCCCATTACACCTTACTACATACATCTCCTCCCATTACTACGTACATCTCCTCCCATTACACATTAATACATACATCTCCTCCCATTACACCTTACTACATACATCTCCTCCCATTACACCTTACTACATACATCTCCTCCCATTACACCTTACTACATACATCTCCTCCCATTACACCTTACTACATACATCTCCTCCCATTACACCTTACTACGTACATCTCCTCCCATTACACCTTACTACACACATCTCCTCCCATTACACCTTACTACACACATCTCTTCCCATTACACCTTACTACACACATCTCTTCCCATTACACCTTACTACATACACCTCCTCCCATTACACATTAATACATACATCTCCTCCCATTACACCTTACTACATACATCTCCTCCTATTACACCTTACTACATACATCTCCTCCCATTACACCTTACTACATACATCTCCTCCCATTACAACTTACTACGTACACCTCCTCCCATTACACCTTACTACATACATCTCCTCCCATTACACCTTACTACATACATCTCCTCCCATTACACCTTACTACGTACACCTCCCATTACACATTAACACATACATCTCTTCCCATTACACCTTACTACGTACATCTCCTCCAATTACACCTCACTACGTACATCTCCTCCCATTACACCTTACTACATACATCTCCTCCCATTACACCTTACTACATACACCTCCTCCCACTACACCTTACTACATACAACTCCTGCCATTACTACATACATCTCCTCCCATTACACCTTACTACACACACCTCCTCCCTTTACACCTTACTACATACATCTCCTCCCATTACACCTTACTACGTACATCTCCTCCCAATTACACCATACTACATACACCTCCTCCCATTACACATTACTACATACATCTCCACCTATTACACATTACTATGTACATCTCCTCCCATTACACCTTACTACACACATCTCCTCCCATTACACCTTACTACACACATCTCTTCCCATTACACCTTACTACACACATCTCTTCCCATTACACCTTACTACATACACCTCCTCCCATTACACATTAATACATACATCTCCTCCCATTACACCTTACTACATACATCTCCTCCTATTACACCTTACTACATACATCTCCTCCCATTACACCTTACTACATACATCTCCTCCCATTACAACTTACTACGTACACCTCCTCCCATTACACCTTACTACATACATCTCCTCCCATTACACCTTACTACATACATCTCCTCCCATTACACCTTACTACGTACACCTCCCATTACACATTAACACATACATCTCTTCCCATTACACCTTACTACGTACATCTCCTCCAATTACACCTCACTACGTACATCTCCTCCCATTACACCTTACTACATACATCTCCTCCCATTACACCTTACTACATACACCTCCTCCCACTACACCTTACTACATACAACTCCTGCCATTACTACATACATCTCCTCCCATTACACCTTACTACACACACCTCCTCCCTTTACACCTTACTACATACATCTCCTCCCATTACACCTTACTACGTACATCTCCTCCCAATTACACCATACTACATACACCTCCTCCCATTACACATTACTACATACATCTCCACCTATTACACATTACTACGTAAATCTCCTCCCATTACACCTTACTACGTACATCTCCTCCATTTACACCTTACTACGTACATCTCCTCCCATTACTACATACATCTCCTCCCATTACACCTTACTACATACACCTCCTCTCATTACACCTTACTACATACATCTCCTCCCATTACACCTTACTACATACATCTCCTCCCATTACACCTTATTACATACATCTCAACCCATTCATACATACATCTCCTCCTCCCATTACTCCTTACTACGTACATCTCCTCCCATTACACCTTACTACACACATCTCCTCCCATTATACCTTACTACATACATCTCCTCCCATTACACCTCACTATGTACATCTACTCCCATTACACCTCTTCCCACTACACCTCACTACGTACATCTCCTTCCATTACACCTTACTACATACACCTCCTCCCATTACTACGTACATCTCCTCCCATTACACCTTACTACAAACATCTCCTCCCATTACACCTTACTACATACATCTCCTCCCATTACACCTCACTACGTACATCTCCTCCTATTACACCTTACTACATACATCTCCTCCCATTACACCTTACTACGTACATCTCCTCCTCCCATTACACCTTACTACAAACATCTCCTCCCATTACACCTTACTACATACATCTCCTCCCATTACACCTCACTACGTACATCTCCTCCCATTACACCTTACTACATACATCTCCTACTCCCATTACTCCTTACTACGTACATCTCCTCCCATTACACCTTACTACATACATCTCCTCCCATTACTACATACATCTCCTCCCATTACACCTTACTACATACATCTCCTCCCATTACACCTTACTACATACATCTCCTCCCATTACACCTTACTACATACATCTCCTCCCATTACACCTTACTACATACATCTCCTTCCATTACTACACACATCTCCTCCCATTACACCTTACTACATACATCTCCTCCCATTACACCTTACTACATACAGCTCCTCCCATTAAACCTTACTACATACATCTCCTCCAATTACTACATACATCTCTTCCCATTACATCTTACTACATACATCTCCTCCCATTACAACATACATCTCCTCCCATTACACCTTACTACATACATCTCCTCCCATTACACCTTACTACATACATCTCCTCCCATTACACCTTACTACGTACATCTCCTCCCATTACACCTTACCACATATATCTCCTCCCATTACACCTTACTACATACATCTCCTCCTATTACACCTTACTACATACATCTCCTCCCATTACTACGTACATCTCCTCCCATTACACCTTACTACGTACATCTCCTCCCATTACACCTTACTACATACATCTCCTCCCATTACACCTTACTACATACATCTCCTCCCATTACACCTTACTACACACATCTCCTCCCATTACACCTCACTACGTACATCTCCTCCTCCCATTACACCTTATTACATGCATATCCTCCCATTACACCTCACTACGTACATCTCCTCCCATTACACCTCACTACGTACATCTCCTCCCATTACACCTTACTACATACATCTCCTCCCATTACTACGTACATCTCCTCCCATTACACCTTACTACGTACATCTCCTCCCATTACACCTTACTACATACATCTCCTCCCATTACACCTTACTACATACATCTCCTCCCATTACACCTTACTACATACACCTCCTCCCATTACACCTTAGTACGTACATCTCCTCCCATTACACCTTACTACGTACACCTCCTCCCATTACACCTTACTACATACATCTCCTCCCATTACACCTTACTACGTACATCTCCTCCCATTACACCTTACTACATACATCTCCTCCCATTACTACGTACATCTCCTCCCATTACACCTTACTACGTACATCTCCTCTCACTACACCTTACTACATACATCTCCTCCCATTACACCTTACTACATACATCTCCTCCCATTACACCTTACTACACACATCTCCTCCCATTACACCTTACTACGTACATCTCCTCCCATTACACCTTACTACATACATCTCCTCCCATTACTACGTACATCTCCTCCCATTACACCTTACTACATACATCTCCTCCCATTACACCTTACTACATACATCAGCCTCCCATTACACCTTACTACATACATCTCCTCCCATTACACCTTACTACACACATCTCCTCCCATTACACCTTACTACGTACATCTCCTCCCATTACACCTTACTACGTACATCTCCTCCCATTACACCTTACTACATACATCTCCTCCCATTACACCTTACTACATACATCTCCTCCCATTACACCTTACTACATACATCAGCTCCCATTACACCTTACTACATACATCTCCTCCCATTACACCTTACTACGTACATCTCCTCCCATTATACCTTACTACATACATCTCCTCCCATTACACCTTACTACATACATCTCCTCCCATTGCACCTTACTACGTACATCTCCTCACATTACTACATACATCTCCTCCCATTACACCTTACTACATACATCTGCTAACATTACACCTTACTAAATACATTTCCTCCCATTACACCTTACTACATACATCTCCTCCCATTACACCTTACTACATACATCTCCTTCCATTACTACACACATCTCCTCCCATTACACCTTACTACATACATCTCCTCCCATTACACCTTACTACATACAGCTCCTCCCATTAAACCTTACTACATACATCTCCTCCAATTACTACATACATCTCTTCCCATTACATCTTACTACATACATCTCCTCCCATTACTACATACATCTCCTCCCATTACACCTTACTACATACATCTCCTCCCATTACAGCTTACTACGTACATCTCCTCCCATTACACCTCCTCCCATTACACCTTACAACGTACATCTCCTCCCATTACTACATACATCTCCTCCCATTACACCTTACTACATACATCTCCTAACATTATACCTTACTACATACATCTCCTCCCATTACACCTTACTACATACATCTCCTCCCATTACACCTTACTACATACATCTCCTTCCATTACTACACACATCTCCTCCCATTACACCTTACTACATACATCTCCTCCCATTACACCTTACTACATACATCTCCTTCCATTACTACATACAGCACCTCCCATTAAACCTTACTACATACATCTCCTCCAATTACTACATACATCTCTTCCCATTACATCTTACTACATACATCTCCTCCCATTACTACATACATCTCCTCCCATTACACCTTACTACATACATCTCCTCCCATTACACCTTACTACATACATCTCCTCCCATTACACCTTACTACGTACATCTCCTCCCATTACACCTCACTACGTACATATCCTCCTCCCATTACACCTTACTACATACATCTCCTCCCATTACACCTTACTACGTACATCTCCTCCTCCCATTACACCTTACTACATACATCTCCTCCCATTACACCTTACTACATAAATCTCCTCCCATTACACCTTACTACGTACATCTCCTCCTCCCATTACACCTTACTACATACACATCCTGCCATTACACCTTACTACATACATTTAATCCCATTATACCTCACTACATACATCTCCTCCCATTACACCTTACTACATACATCTCCTCCCATTACTACATACATCTCCTCCCATTACACCTTACTACATACATCTCTTCACATTACTACGTACATCTCCTCCCATTACACATTACTACATACAGCTCCTCCCATTACACCTTACTACATACATCTCCTCCAATTACACCTTACTACATACATCTCCTCCCATTACACCTTACTAGATACATCTCCTCCCATTACACCTTACTACGTATACCTCCTCCCATTACACCTTACTACGTACATCTCCTCCCATTACACCTTAATACATACATCTCCTCCTATTACACCTTACTACATACATCTCCTCCCATTACTACATACAGCTCCTCCCATTACACCTTAAAACATACATCTCCTCCCATTACACCTTACTACATACATCTCCTCCCATTACACCTTACTACACACATCTCCTCCCATTACACCTTACTACATACATCTCTTCCCATTACACCTTACTACATACATCTCCCCCATTACACCTTACTACACACACCTCCTCCCTTTACACCTTACTACATACATCTCCTCCCATTACACCTTACTACGTACATCTCCTCCCAATTACACCATACTACATACACCTCCTCCCATTACACATTACTACATACATCTCCACCTATTACACATTACTACGTAAATCTCCTCCCATTACACCTTACTACGTACATCTCCTCCATTTACACCTTACTACGTACATCTCCTCCCATTACTACATACATCTCCTCCCATTACACCTTACTACATACACCTCCTCTCATTACACCTTACTACATACATCTCCTCCCATTACACCTTACTACATA
This sequence comes from Taudactylus pleione, assembly GCA_031769625.1. Classification (NCBI taxonomy): domain Eukaryota; kingdom Metazoa; phylum Chordata; class Amphibia; order Anura; family Myobatrachidae; genus Taudactylus; species Taudactylus pleione. The sequence continues at coordinate 250,823 of JAUIMM010001108.1, forward strand.
CATCTCCTCCCATTACACCTTATTACATACATCTCAACCCATTCATACATACATCTCCTCCTCCCATTACTCCTTACTACGTACATCTCCTCCCATTACACCTTACTACACACATCTCCTCCCATTATACCTTACTACATACATCTCCTCCCATTACACCTCACTACGTACATCTACTCCCATTACACCTTACTAAATACACCTCTTCCCACTACACCTCACTACGTACATCTCCTTCCATTACACCTTACTACATACACCTCCTCCCATTACTACGTACATCTCCTCCCATTACACCTTACTACAAACATCTCCTCCCATTACACCTTACTACATACATCTCCTCCCATTACACCTCACTACGTACATCTCCTCCTATTACACCTTACTACATACATCTCCTCCCATTACACCTTACTACGTACATCTCCTCCTCCCATTACACCTTACTACAAACATCTCCTCCCATTACACCTTACTACATACATCTCCTCCCATTACACCTCACTACGTACATCTCCTCCCATTACACCTTACTACATACATCTCCTCCCATTACACCTTACTACGTACATCTCCTACTCCCATTACTCCTTACTACGTACATCTCCTCCCATTACACCTTACTACATACATCTCCTCCCATTACTACATACATCTCCTCCCATTACACCTTACTACATACATCTCCTCCCATTACACCTTACTACATACATCTCCTCCCATTACACCTTACTACATACATCTCCTCCCATTACACCTTACTACATACATCTCCTCCCATTACACCTTACTACATACATCTCCTCCCATTACACATTACTACATACATCTCCTCCCATTACACCTTACTACATACATCTCCTCCCATTACACCTTACTACGTACATCTCCTCCCATTACACCTTCCTACATACATCTCCTCCCATTACACCTTACTACATACATCTCCTCCCATTACACCTTACTACATACATCCCCTCCCATTACACCTTACTACGTACATCTCCTTCCATTACTACACACATCTCCTCCCATTACACCTTACTACATACATCTCCTTCCATTACTACACACATCTCCTCCCATTACACCTTACTACATACATCTCCTCCCATTACACCTTACTACATACAGCTCCTCCCATTAAACCTTACTACATACATCTCCTCCAATTACTACATACATCTCTTCCCATTACATCTTACTACATACATCTCCTCCCATTACAACATACATCTCCTCCCATTACACCTTACTACATACATCTCCTCCCATTACACCTTACTACATACATCTCCTCCCATTACACCTTACTACGTACATCTCCTCCCATTACACCTTACTACATACATCTCCTCCCATTACACCTTACTACGTACATCTCCTCCCATTACACCTTACCACATACATCTCCTCCCATTACACCTTACTACATACATCTCCTCCCATTACACCTTACTACATACATCTCCTCCCATTACTACGTACATCTAATCCCATTACACCTTACTACGTACATCTCCTCCCATTACACCTTACTACATACATCTCCTCCCATTACACCTTACTACATACATCTCCTCCCATTACACCTTACTACACACATCTCCTCCCATTACACCTCACTACGTACATCTCCTCCTCCCATTACACCTTATTACATGCATATCCTCCCATTACACCTCACTACGTACACCTCACTACGTACATCTCCTCCCATTACACCTTACTACATACATCTCCTCCCATTACTACGTACATCTCCTCCCATTACACCTTACTACGTACATCTCCTCCCATTACACCTTACTACATACATCTCCTCCCATTACACCTTACTACATACATCTCCTCCTATTACACCTTACTACATACACCTCCTCCCATTACACCTTAGTACGTACATCTCCTCCCATTACACCTTACTACGTACACCTCCTCCCATTACACCTTACTACATACATCTCCTCCCATTACACTTTACTACGTACATCTCCTCCCATTACACCTTACTACATACATCTCCTCCCATTACTACGTACATCTCCTCCCATTACACCTTACTACGTACATCTCCTCCCATTACACCTTACTGCATAAATTTCCTCCCATTACACCTTACTACATACATCTCCTCCCATTACACCTTACTACACACATCTCCTCCCATTACACCTTACTACGTACATCTCCTCCCATTACACCTTACTACGTACATCTCCTCCCTTTATTCCTTACTACATTCATCTCTTCCCATTACACCTTACTACATACATCTCCTCCCATTACACCTTACTACATACATCTCCTCCCATTACACGTTACTACACACATCTCCTCCAATTACACCTCACTACGTACATATCCTCCTCCCATTACACCTTACTACATACATCTCCTCCCATTACACCTTACTACGTACATCTCCTCCCATTACACCTTACTACGTACATCTGCTCCCATTACACCTTACTACGTACATCTGCTCCCATTACACCTTACTACGTACATCTCCTCCCATTACACCTTACTACATACATCTCCTCCCATTACACCTTACTACATACATCTCCTCCCATTACACCTTACTACATACATCTCCTCCCATTACACCTTACTACATACATCTCCTCCCATTACACCTTACTACGTACATCTCCTCCCATTACACCTTACTACATAAATCTCCTCCCATTACACCTTACTACATACATCTCCTCCCATTACACCTTACTACGTACATCTCCTCCCATTACTACATACATCTCCTCCCATTACACCTTACTACATACATCTGCTAACATTACACCTTACTACATACATTTCCTCCCATTACACCTTACTACATACATCTCCTCCCATTACACCTTACTACATACATCTCCTTCCATTACTACACACATCTCCTCCCATTACACCTTACTACATACATCTCCTCCCATTACACCTTACTACATACAGCTCCTCCCATTAAACCTTACTACATACATCTCCTCCAATTACTACATACATCTCTTCCCATTACATCTTACTACATACATCTCCTCCCATTACTACATACATCTCCTCCCATTACACCTTACTACATACATCTCCTCCCATTACACCTTACTACATACATCTCCTCCCATTACAGCTTACTACGTACATCTCCTCCCATTACACCTCCTCCCATTACACCTTACTACGTACATCTCCTCCCATTACTACATACATCTCCTCCCATTACACCTTACTACATACATCTCCTAACATTACACCTTACTACATACATCTCCTCCCATTACACCTTACTACATACATCTCCTCCCATTACACCTTACTACATACATCTCCTTCCATTACTACACACATCTCCTCCCATTACACCTTACTACATACATCTCCTCCCATTACACCTTACTACATACATCTCCCATTACACCTTACTACATACATCTCCTCCCATTACACCTTACTACATACATCTCCTTCCATTACTACATACAGCACCTCCCATTAAACCTTACTACATACATCTCCTCCAATTACTACATACATCTCTTCCCATTACATCTTACTACATACATCTCCTCCCATTACTACATACATCTCCTCCCATTACACCTTACTACGTACATCTCCTCCCATTACACCTCACTACGTACATATCCTCCTCCCATTACACCTTACTACATACATCTCCTCCCATTACACCTTACTACGTACATCTCCTCCTCCCATTACACCTTACTACATACATCTCCTCCCATTACACCTTACTACATAAATCTCCTCCCATTACACCTTACTACGTACATCTCCTCCTCCCATTACACCTTACTACATACACATCCTGCCATTACACCTTACTACATACATCTAATCCCATTATACCTCACTACATACATCTCCTCCCATTACACCTTACTACATACATCTCCTCCCATTACTACATACATCTCCTCCCATTACACCTTACTACATACATCTCTTCACATTACTACGTACATCTCCTCCCATTACACATTACTACATACAGCTCCTCCCATTACACCTTACTACATACATCTCATTCCAATTACACCTTACTACATACATCTCCTCCCATTACACCTTACTAGATACATCTCCTCCCATTACACCTTACTACGTATACCTCCTCCCATTACACCTTACTACGTACATCTCCTCCCATTACACCTTAATACATACATCTCCTCCTATTACACCTTACTACATACATCTCCTCCCATTACTACATACAGCTCCTCCCATTACACCTTAAAACATACATCTCCTCCCATTACACCTTACTACATACATCTCCTCCCATTACACCTTACTACACACATCTCCTCCCATTACACCTTACTACATACATCTCTTCCCATTACACCTTACTACATACATCTCCCCCCATTACACCTTACTACATACATCTCCTCCCATTACACCTTACTACGTACACCTCCTCCCATTACACCTTACTACGTACATCTCCTCACATTACATCTTACTACGTACATCTACTCCCATTACACCTTACTACGTACATCTCCTCCCATTACACCTTACTACGTACATCTCCTCCCATTACACCTCACTACGTACACCTCCTCCCATTACACCTTACTACGTACATCTCCTCCCATTACTACATACATCTACTCCCATTACTCCTTACTACATACATCTCCTCCCATTACACCTTACTACGTACATCTCCTCCCATTACACCTTACTACGTACATCTCCTCCCATTACACCTCACTACGTACATCTCCTCCCATTACACCTTACTAGTAACATCTCCTCCCATTACACCCTACTACGTACATCTCCTCCCATTACACCTTACTACATACACCTCCTCCCATTACACCTTACTACATACACCTCCTCCCTTTACACCTTACTACGTACATCTCCTCCCATTACTACATACATCTACTCCCATTACACCTTACTACATACACCTCCTCCCATTACACCTTACTACGTACATCTCCTCCCATTACTACATACATCTACTCCCAGTACACCTTACTACATACACCTCCTCCCATTACACCTTACTACATACACCTCCTCCCTTTACACCTTACTACGTACATCTCCTCCCATTACACCTTACCACATACATCTCCTCCCATTACACCTTACTACATACATCTCTTCCCATTACACCTTACTACATACATCTCCTCCCATTACTACGCACATCTCCTCCGATTACACCTTACTACGTACATCTCCTCCCATTACACCTTACTACATACATCTCCTCCCATTACACCTTACTACATACATCTCCTCCCATTACACCTTACTACACACATCTCCTCCCATTACACCTCACTACGTACATCTCCTCCTCCCATTATACCTTATTACATGCATATCCTCCCATTACACCTCACTACGTACATCTCCTCCCATTACACCTCACTACGTACATCTCCTCCCATTACACCTTACTACATACATCTCCTCCCATTACTACGTACATCTCCTCCCATTACACCTTACTACGTACATCTCCTCACATTACACCTTACTACATACATCTCCTCCCATTACACCTTACTACATACATCTCCTCCCATTACACCTTACTACATACACCTCCTCCCATTACACCTTACTACATACATCTCCTCCCATTACACCTTACTACGTACACCTCCTCCCATTACACCTTACTACATACATCTCCTCCCATTACACCTTACTACGTACATCTCCTCCCATTACACCTTACTACATACATCTCCTCCCATTACTACGTACATCTCCTCCCATTACACCTTACTACGTACATCTCCTCCCATTACACCTTACTACATACATCTCCTCCCATTACACCTTACTACATACATCTCCTCCCATTACACCTTACTACACACATCTCCTCCCATTACACCTTGCAACGTACATCTCCTCCCATTACACCTTACTACGTACATCTCCTCCCATTATTCCTTACTACATTCATCTCCTCCCATTACACCTTACTACATACATCTCCTCCCATTACACCTTACTACGTACATCTCCTCCCATTACACCTCACTACGTACATATCCTCCTCCCATTACACCTTACTACATACATCTCCTCCCATTACACCTTACTACGTACATCTCCTCCTCCCATTACACCTTACTACATACATCTCCTCCCATTACACCTTACTACATAAATCTCCTCCCATTACTACGTACATCTCCTCCCATTACACCTTACTACGTACATCTCCTCCCATTACACCTTACTACGTACATCTCCTCCCATTACACCTTACTACGTACATCTCCTCCCATTACACCTTACTACATACATCTGCTCCCATTACACCTTACTACATACATCTCCTCCCATTACACCTTACTACGTACATCTCCTCCCATTACACCTTACTACATACATCTCCTCCCATTACACCTTACTACATACATCTCCTCCCATTACACCTTACTACATACATCTCCTCCCATTACACCTTACTACATACATCTCCTCCCATTACACCTTACTACGTACATCTCCTCCCATTACACCTTACTACGTACATCTCCTCCCATTACACCTTACTACATACATCTCCTCCCATTACACCTTACTACGTACATCTCCTCCCATTACTACATACATCTCCTCCCATTACACCTTACTACATACATCTCCTAACATTACACCTTACTACATACATTTCCTCCCATTACACCTTACTACATACATCTCCTCCCATTACACCTTACTACATACATCTCCTTCCATTACTACACACATCTCCTCCCATTACACCTTACTACATACATCTCCTCCCATTACACCTTACTACATACAGCTCCTCCCATTAAACCTTACTACATACATCTCCTCCAATTACTACATACATCTCTTCCCATTACATCTTACTACATACATCTCCTCCCATTACTACATACATCTCCTCCCATTACACCTTACTACATACATCTCCTCCCATTACACCTTACTACATACATCTCCTCCCATTACACCTTACTACGTACATCTCCTCCCATTACACCTCCTCCCATTACACCTTACTACGTACATCTCCTCCTATTACTACATACATCTCCTCCCATTACACCTTACTACATACATCTAATAAACATTACACCTTACTGCATACATCTCCTCCCATTACACCTTACTACATACATCTCCTCCCATTACACCTTACTACATACATCTCCTTCCATTACTACACACATCTCCTCCCATTACACCTTACTACATACATCTCCTCCCATTACACCTTACTACATACAGCACCTCCCATTAAACCTTACTACATACATCTCCTCCAATTACTACATACATCTCTTCCCATTACATCTTACTACATACATCTCCTCCCATTACTACATACATCTCCTCCCATTACACCTTACTACATACATCTCCTCCCATTACACCTTACTACGTACATCTCCTCCCATTACACCTCACTACGTACATATCCTCCTCCCATTACACCTTACTACATACATCTCCTCCCATTACACCTTACTACGTACATCTCCTCCTCCCATTACACCTTACTACATACATCTCCTCCCATTACACCTTACTACATAAATCTCCTCCGATTACACCTTACTACGTACATCTCCTCCCATTACACCTTACTACGTACATCTCCTCCTCCCATTACACCTTACTACATACACATCCTGCCATTACACCTTACTACATACATCTAATCCCATTATACCTCACTACATACATCTCCTCCCATTACACCTTACTACATACATCTCCTCCCATTACTACATACATCTCCTCCCATTACACCTTACTACATACATCTCTTCACATTACTACGTACATCTCCTCCCATTACGCATTACTACATACAGCTCCTCCCATTACACCTTACTACATACATCTCCTCCAATTACACCTTACTACATACATCTCCTCCCATTACACCTTACTAGATACATCTCCTCCCATTACACCTTACTACGTACACCTCCTCCCATTACACCTTGCTACATACATCTCCTCCCATTACACCTTACTACAAACATCTCCTCCCATTACTACGTACATCTCCTCCCATTACACCTTACTACAAACATCTCCTCCCATTACACCTCACTACGTACATCTCCTCTCATTACACCTTACTACATACATCTCCTCCCATTACACCTTACTACATACACCTCCTCCCATTACACATTACTACATACATCTCCTCCCATTACACCTTACTACACACATCTCTTCCCATTACACCTTACTACATAAATCTCCTTCCATTACACCTTACTACGTACATTTCCTCCTCCCATTACACCTCACTACGTACATCTCCTCCCATTACACATTACTAAATACACCTCCTCCCATTACACCTCACTACGTACATCTCCTCCCATTACACCTTACTACGTACATCTCCTCCCATTACACCTTACTACATACATCTCCTCCCATTACACCTCACTACATACATCTCCTCCCATTACACCTTACTACATACATCTCCTCCCATTACACCTTACTACATACACCTCCTCCCATTACACATTACTACATACATCTCCTCCCATTACACCTTACTACACACATCTCCTCCTCCCATTACACCTTACTACATAAATCTCCTCCCATTACACCTTACTACATACACCTCCTCCCATTACACATTACTACATACATATCCTCCCATTACACCTTACTACGTACATCTCCTCCCATTACTACATACATCTCCTCCCATTACACCTTACTACGTACATCTCCTCCTCCCATTACACCTTACTACATGCATCTCCTCCCATTACACCTTACTACATACATCTCCTCCCATTACACCTTACTACATACACCTCCTCCCATTACACCTTACTACATACACCTCCTCCCATTACACATTACTACATACATCTCCTCCCATTACACCTTACTACATACATCTCCTCCCATTACACCTTACTACACACATCTCCTCCCATTACTACACACATCTCCTCCCATTACTACATACATCTCCTCCCATTACACCTTACTACATACACCTCCTCCCATTACTACATACATCTCCTCCCATTACACCTTACTACACACATCTCCTCCCATTACACCTCACTACGTACATCTCCTCCTCCCATTATACCTTATTACATGCATATCCTCCCATTACACCTCACTACGTACATCTCCTCCCATTACACCTCACTACGTACATCTCCTCCCATTACACCTTACTACATACATCTCCTCCCATTACTACGTACATCTCCTCCCATTACACCTTACTACGTACATCTCCTCACATTACACCTTACTACATACATCTCCTCCCATTACACCTTACTACATACATCTCCTCCCATTACACCTTACTACATACACCTCCTCCCATTACACCTTAGTACGTACATCTCCTCCCATTACACCTTACTACGTACACCTCCTCCCATTACACCTTACTACATACATCTCCTCCCATTACACCTTACTACGTACATCTCCTCCCATTACACCTTACTACATACATCTCCTCCCATTACTACGTACATCTCCTCCCATTACACCTTACTACGTACATCTCCTCCCATTACACCTTACTACATACATCTCCTCCCATTACACCTTACTACACACATCTCCTCCCATTACACCTTACAACGTACATCTCCTCCCATTACACCTTACTACGTACATCTCCTCCCATTATTCCTTACTACATTCATCTCCTCCCATTACACCTTACTACATACATCTCCTCCCATTACACGTTACTACACACATCTCCTCCAATTACACCTCACTACGTACATATCCTCCTCCCATTACACCTTACTACGTACATCTCCTCCCATTACACCTTACTACGTACATCTCCTCCCATTACACCTTACTACATACATCTGCTCCCATTACACCTTACTACATACATCTCCTCCCATTACACCTTACTACGTACATCTCCTCCCATTACACCTTACTACATACATCTCCTCCCATTACACTTTACTACATACATCTCCCATTACACCTTACTACGTACATCTCCTCCCATTACACCTTACTACATACATCTCCTCCCATTACACCTTACTACATACATCTCCTCCCATTACACCTTACTACGTACATCTCCTCCCATTACTACATACATCTCCTCCCATTACACCTTACTACATACATCTCCTAACATTACACCTTACTACATACATTTCCTCCCATTACACCTTACTACATACATCTCCTCCCATTACACCTTACTACATACATCTCCTTCCATTACTACACACATCTCCTCCCATTACACCTTACTACATACATCTCCTCCCATTACACCTTACTACATACAGCTCCTCCCATTAAACCTTACTGCATACATCTCCTCCAATTACTACATACATCTCTTCCCATTACATCTTACTACATACATCTCCTCCCATTACTACATACATCTCCTCCCATTACACCTTACTACATACATCTCCTCCCATTACACCTTACTACATACATCTCCTCCCATTACACCTTACTACGTACATCTCCTCCCATTACACCTCCTCCCATTACACCTTACTACGTACATCTCCTCCCATTACTACATACATCTCCTCCCATTACACCTTACTACATACATCTCCTAACATTACACCTTACTACATACATCTCCTCCCATTACACCTTACTACATACATCTCCTCCCATTACACCTTACTACATACATCTCCTTCCATTACTACACACATCTCCTCCCATTACACCTTACTACATACATCTCCTCCCATTACACCTTACTACATACAGCACCTCCCATTAAACCTTACTACATACATCTCCTCCAATTACTACATACATCTCTTCCCATTACATCTTACTACATACATCTCCTCCCATTACTACATACATCTCCTCCCATTACACCTTACTAAATACATCTCCTCCCATTACACCTTACTACGTACATCTCCTCCCATTACACCTCACTACGTACATATCCTCCTCCCATTACACCTTACTACATACATCTCCTCCCATTACACCTTACTACGTACATCTCCTCCTCCCATTACACCTTACTACATACATCTCCTCCCATTACACCTTACTACATAAATCTCCTCCGATTACACCTTACTACATACATCTCCTCCCATTACACCTTACTACGTACATCTCCTCCTCCCATTACACCTTACTACATACACATCCTGCCATTACACCTTACTACATACATCTAATCCCATTATACCTCACTACATACATCTCCTCCCATTACACCTTACTACATACATCTCCTCCCATTACTACATACATCTCCTCCCATTACACCTTACTACATACATCTCTTCACATTACTACGTACATCTCCTCCCATTACGCATTACTACATACAGCTCCTCCCATTACACCTTACTACATACATCTCCTCCAATTACACCTTACTACATACATCTCCTCCCATTACACCTTACTAGATACATCTCCTCCCATTACACCTTACTACGTACACCTCCTCCCATTACACCTTACTACGTACATCTCCTCCCATTACACCTTAATACATACATCTCCTCCTATTACACCTTACTACATACATCTCCTCCCATTACACCTTACTACATACACCTCCTCCCATTACTACATACAGCTCCTCCCATTACACCTTACTACATACATCTCCTCCCATTACACCTTACTACATACATCTCCTCCCATTACACCTTACTACACACATCTCCTCCCATTACACCTTACTACATACATCTCTTCCCATTACACCTTACTACATACATCTCCTCCCATTACACCTTACTACGTACATCTCCTCCCATTACACCTTACTACGTACACCTCCTCCCATTACACCTTATTACGTACATCTCCTCACATTACATCTTACTACGTACATCTACTCCCATTACACCTTACTACGTACATCTCCTCCCATTACACCTCACTACGTACACCTCCTCCCATTACACCTTACTACGTACATCTCCTCCCATTACTACATACATCTACTCCCATTACTCCTTACTACATACATCTCCTCCCATTACACCTTACTACGTACATCTCCTCCCATTACACCTTACTACGTACATCTCCTCCCATTACACCTCACTACGTACATCTCCTCCCATTACACCTTACTACGTACATCTCCTCCCATTACACCCTACTACGTACATCTCCTCCCATTACACCTTACTACATACACCTCCTCCCATTACACCTTACTACATACACCTCCTCCCTTTACACCTTACTACGTACATCTCCACCCATTACTACATACATCTACTCCCATTACACCTTACTACATACACCTCCTCCCATTACACCTTACTACGTACATCTCCTCCCATTACTACATACATCTACTCCCAGTACACCTTACTACATACACCTCCTCCCATTACACCTTACTACATACACCTCCTCCCTTTACACCTTACTACGTACATCTCCTCCCATTACTACATACATCTACTCCCATTACACCTTACTACATACACCTCCTCCCATTACACCTTACTACGTACATCTCCTCCCATTACACCTTACTACATACACCTCCTCCCATTACACCTTACTACGTACATCTACTCCCATTACACCTTACTACATACATCTCCTCCCATTACACCTTACTACGTACATCTCCTCCCATTACACCTTACTACATACATCTCCTCTCCTTACACATTACTACATACACCTCCTCCCATTACACCTTACTACATACATCTCCTCCCATTACACATTACTACTTACATCTCCTCCCATTACACCTTACTACGTACATCTCCCATTACACCTTACTACATACATCTATTCCCATTACACCTCACTACATACATCTCCTCCCATTACACCTCACTACATACATCTCCCCCAATTGCACCTTACTACATACATCTCCTCCCATTACACCTTACTACATACATCTCCTCCCATTACACCTTACTACGTACATCTCCTCCCATTACACCTTACTACATACATCTCCTCCCATTACACCTTACTACACACATCTCCTCCCATTACACCTTACTACGTACATCTCCTCCCATTACTACATACATCTCCTCCCATTACACCTTACTACATACATCTCCTAACATTACACCTTACTACATACATTTCCTCCCATTACACCTTACTACATACATCTCCTCCCATTACACCTTACTACATACATCTCCTTCCATTACTACACACATCTCCTCCCATTACACCTTACTACATACATCTCCTCCCATTACACCTTACTACATACAGCTCCTCCCATTAAACCTTACTACATACATCTCCTCCAATTACTACATACATCTCTTCCCATTACATCTTACTACATACATCTCCTCCCATTACTACATACATCTCCTCCCATTACACCTTACTACATACATCTCCTCCCATTACACCTTACTACATACATCTCCTCCCATTACACCTTACTACGTACATCTCCTCCCATTACACCTCCTCCCATTACACCTTACTACGTACATCTCCTCCCATTACTACATACATCTCCTCCCATTACACCTTACTACATACATCTCCTAACATTACACCTTACTACATACATCTCCTCCCATTACACCTTACTACATACATCTCCTCCCATTACACCTTACTACATACATCTCCTTCCATTACTACACACATCTCCTCCCATTACACCTTACTACATACATCTCCTCCCATTACACCTTACTACATACAGCACCTCCCATTAAACCTTACTACATACATCTCCTCCAATTACTACATACATCTCTTCCCATTACATCTTACTACATACATCTCCTCCCATTACTACATACATCTCCTCCCATTACACCTTACTAAATACATCTCCTCCCATTACACCTTACTACGTACATCTCCTCCCATTACACCTCACTACGTACATATCCTCCTCCCATTACACCTTACTACATACATCTCCTCCCATTACACCTTACTACGTACATCTCCTCCTCCCATTACACCTTACTACATACATCTCCTCCCATTACACCTTACTACATAAATCTCCTCCGATTACACCTTACTACATACATCTCCTCCCATTACACCTTACTACGTACATCTCCTCCTCCCATTACACCTTACTACATACACATCCTGCCATTACACCTTACTACATACATCTAATCCCATTATACCTCACTACATACATCTCCTCCCATTACACCTTACTACATACATCTCCTCCCATTACTACATACATCTCCTCCCATTACACCTTACTACATACATCTCTTCACATTACTACGTACATCTCCTCCCATTACGCATTACTACATACAGCTCCTCCCATTACACCTTACTACATACATCTCCTCCAATTACACCTTACTACATACATCTCCTCCCATTACACCTTACTAGATACATCTCCTCCCATTACACCTTACTACGTACACCTCCTCCCATTACACCTTACTACGTACATCTCCTCCCATTACACCTTAATACATACATCTCCTCCTATTACACCTTACTACATACATCTCCTCCCATTACACCTTACTACATACACCTCCTCCCATTACTACATACAGCTCCTCCCATTACACCTTACTACATACATCTCCTCCCATTACACCTTACTACATACATCTCCTCCCATTACACCTTACTACACACATCTCCTCCCATTACACCTTACTACATACATCTCTTCCCATTACACCTTACTACATACATCTCCTCCCATTACACCTTACTACGTACATCTCCTCCCATTACACCTTACTACGTACACCTCCTCCCATTACACCTTATTACGTACATCTCCTCACATTACATCTTACTACGTACATCTACTCCCATTACACCTTACTACGTACATCTCCTCCCATTACACCTCACTACGTACACCTCCTCCCATTACACCTTACTACGTACATCTCCTCCCATTACTACATACATCTACTCCCATTACTCCTTACTACATACATCTCCTCCCATTACACCTTACTACGTACATCTCCTCCCATTACACCTTACTACGTACATCTCCTCCCATTACACCTCACTACGTACATCTCCTCCCATTACACCTTACTACGTACATCTCCTCCCATTACACCCTACTACGTACATCTCCTCCCATTACACCTTACTACATACACCTCCTCCCATTACACCTTACTACATACACCTCCTCCCTTTACACCTTACTACGTACATCTCCACCCATTACTACATACATCTACTCCCATTACACCTTACTACATACACCTCCTCCCATTACACCTTACTACGTACATCTCCTCCCATTACTACATACATCTACTCCCAGTACACCTTACTACATACACCTCCTCCCATTACACCTTACTACATACACCTCCTCCCTTTACACCTTACTACGTACATCTCCTCCCATTACTACATACATCTACTCCCATTACACCTTACTACATACACCTCCTCCCATTACACCTTACTACGTACATCTCCTCCCATTACACCTTACTACATACACCTCCTCCCATTACACCTTACTACGTACATCTACTCCCATTACACCTTACTACATACATCTCCTCCCATTACACCTTACTACGTACATCTCCTCCCATTACACCTTACTACATACATCTCCTCTCCTTACACATTACTACATACACCTCCTCCCATTACACCTTACTACATACATCTCCTCCCATTACACATTACTACTTACATCTCCTCCCATTACACCTTACTACGTACATCTCCCATTACACCTTACTACATACATCTATTCCCATTACACCTCACTACATACATCTCCTCCCATTACACCTCACTACATACATCTCCCCCAATTGCACCTTACTACATACATCTCCTCCCATTACACCTTACTACATACATCTCCTCCCATTACACCTTACTACGTACATCTCCTCCCATTACACCTTACTACATACATCTCCTCCCATTACACCTTACTACACACATCTCCTCCCATTACACCTTACTACATACATCTCCTCCATTTACACCTTACTACATACACCTCCTCCCATTACACCTTACTACACACATCTCCTCCCATTACACTTTACTACATACATCTCCACCAATTACACCTTACTACATACATCTCCTCCCATTACTACGTACATCTCCTCCCATTACACATTACTACGTACATCTCCTCCCATTACACCTTACTACACACATCTCCTCCCATTACACCTTACTACATACATCTCCTCCCATTACTACATACACCTCCTCCCATTACACCTTACTACACACATCTCCTCCCATTACACCTTACTACATACATCTCCTCCCATTACACCTTACTACATACATCTCCTCCCAATACACCTCACTACGTACATCTCCTCCTCCCATTACACCTTACTACATACATCTCCTCCCATTACACCTTACTACAAACATCTCCTCCCATTACTACGTACATCTCCTCCCATTACACCTTACTACGTACATCTCCTCGATTTACACCTTACTACGTACATCTCCTCCCATTACACCTTACTACAAACATCTCCTCCCATTACACCTCACTACGTACATCTCCTCCCATTACACCTTACTACATACATCTCCTCCCATTACACCTTACTAGATACACCTCCTCCCATTACACATTACTACATACATCTCCTCCCATTACACCTTACTACACACATCTCTTCCCATTACACCTTACTACATAAATCTCCTTCCATTACACCTTACATCGTACATCTCCTCCTCCCATTACACCTTACTACGTACATCTCCTCCCATTACACATTACTAAATACACCTCCTCCCATTACACCTCACTACGTACATCTCCTCCCATTACACCTTACTACGTACATCTCCTCCCATTACACCTTACTACATACATCTCCTCCCATTACACCTCACTACATACATCTCCTCCCATTACACCTTACTACATACATCTCCTCCCATTACACCTTACTACATACACCTCCTCCCATTACACATTACTACATACATCTCCTCCCATTACACCTTACTACACACATCTCCTCCTCCCATTACACCTTACTACATACATCTCCTCCCATTACACCTTACTACATACACCTCCTCCCATTACACATTACTACATACATATCCTCCCATTACACCTTACTACGTACATCTCCTCCCATTACTACATACATCTCCTCCCATTACACCTTACTACGTACATCTCCTCCTCCCATTACACCTTACTACATACATCTCCTCCCATTACACCTTACTACATACATCTCCTCCCATTACACCTTACTACATACACCTCCTCCCATTACACCTTACTACATACACCTCCTCCCATTACACATTACTACATACATCTCCTCCCATTACACCTTACTACATACATCTCCTCCCATTACACCTTACTACACACATCTCCTCCCATTACTACACACATCTCCTCCCATTACTACATACATCTCCTCCCATTACACCTTACTACATACACCTCCTCCCATTACACCTTACTACATACACCTCCTCCCATTACACATTACTACATACATCTCCTCCCATTACACCTTACTACATACATCTCCTCCCATTACACCTTACTACACACATCTCCTCCCATTACTACATACACCTCCTCCCATTACACATTACTACATACATCTCCTCCCATTACACCTTACTACACACATCTCTTCCCATTACACCTTACTACATATATCTCCTCCCATTACACCTCACTACATACATCTCCTCCCATTACACCTTACTACATACATCTCCTCCCATTACACCTTACTACATACACCTCCTCCCATTACACATTACTATATACATCTCCTCCCATTACACCTTACTACACACATCTCCTCCTCCCATTACACCTTACTACATACATCTCCTCCCATTACACCTTACTACATACACCTCCTCCCATTACACCTTACTACATACATCTCCTCCCATTACACCTTACTACGTACATCTCCTCCCATTACACCTTACTACATACATCTCCTCCCATTACACCTTACTACATACACCTCCTCCCATTACACCTTACTACATACACCTCCTCCCATTACACATTACTACATACATCTCCTCCCATTACACCTTACTACATACATCTCCTCCCATTACACCTTACTACACACATCTCCTGCCATTACTCCATACACCTCCTCCCATTACACATTACTACATACATCTCCTCCCATTACACCTTACTACACACATCTCCTCCCATTACACCTTACTACATACATCTCCTCCATTTACACCTTACTACATACACCTCCTCCCATTACACATTACTACATACATCTCCTCCCATTACACCTTACTACATACATCTCCTCCCATTACACCTTACTACATACATCTCCTGCCATTACTACATACACCTCCTCCCATTACACATTACTACATACATCTCCTCCCATTACACCTTACTACACACATCTCCTCCCATTACACCTTACTACATACATCTCCTCCATTTACACCTTACTACATACACCTCCTCCCATTACACCTTACTACACACATCTCCTCCATTTACACCTTACTACATACACCTCCTCCATTTACACCTTACTACATACACCTCCTCCCATTACACCTTACTACATACATCTCCTCCCATTACACCTTACTACATACATCTCCTCCATTTACACCTTACTACATACACCTCCTCCCATTACACCTTACTACACACATCTCCTCCCATTACACTTTACTACATACATCTCCACCAATTACACCTTACTACATACATCTCCTCCCATTACAACGTACATCTCCTCAGATTACACCTTACTACACACATTTCCTCCCATTACACATTACTACGTACATCTCCTCCCATTACACCTTACTACACACATCTCCTCCCATTACACCTTACTACATACATCTCCTCCCATTACTACATACACCTCCTCCCATTACACCTTACTACACACATCTCCTCCCATTACACCTTACTACATACATCTCCTCCCATTACACCTTACTACATACATCTCCTCCCAATACACCTCACTACGTACATCTCCTCCTCCCATTACACCTTACTACATACATCTCCTCCCATTACACCTTACTACAAACATCTCCTCCCATTACTACGTACATCTCCTCCCATTACACCTTACTACGTACATCTCCTCGAATTACACCTTACTACGTACATCTCCTCCCATTACACCTTACTACAAACATCTCCTCCCATTACACCTCACTACGTACATCTCCTCCCATTACACCTTACTACATACATCTCCTCCCATTACACCTTACTACATACACCTCCTCCCATTACACATTACTACATACATCTCCTCCCATTACACCTTACTACACACATCTCTTCCCATTACACCTTACTACATATATCTCCTTCCATTACACCTTACTACGTACATCTCCTCCTCCCATTACACCTTACTACGTACATCTCCTCCCATTACACATTACTAAATACACCTCCTCCCATTACACCTCACTACGTACATCTCCTCCCATTACACCTTACTACGTACATCTCCTCCCATTACTACATACATCTCCTCCCATTACACATTACTACATACATCTCCACCCATTACACCTTACTACACACATCTCCTCCTCCCATTACACCTTACTACATACATCTCCTCCCATTACACCTTACTACATACATCTCCTCCCATTACACCTTACTACATACATCTCCTCCCATTACCCCTTACCACATACATCTCCTCCCATTACACCTTACTACGTACATCTCCTCCTCCCATTACACCTTACTACATACATCTCCTCCCATTACACCTTACTACATACACCTCCTCCAATTACACCTTACTACATACACCTCCTCCCATTACACATTACTACATACATCTCCTCCCATTACACCTTACTACATACATCTCCTCCCATTACACCTTACTACACACATCTCCTCCCATTACTACATACACCTCCTCCCATTACACATTACTACATACATCTCCTCCCATTACACCTTACTACACACATCTCTTCCCATTACACCTTACTACATATATCTCCTCCCATTACACCTTACTACGTACATCTCCTCCTCCCATTACACCTTACTACGTACATCTCCTCCCATTACACATTACTAAATACACCTCCTCCCATTACACCTCACTACGTACATCTCCTCCCATTACACTTTACTACATACATCTCCTCCCATTACACCTTACTACATACATCTCCCATTACTACATACATCTCCTCCCATTACACCTTACCACATACACCTCCTCCCATTACACATTACTACATACATCTCCTCCCATTACACCTAACTACGTACATCTCCTCCCATTACACCTTACTACGTACATCTCCTCCCATTACACCTTACTACGTACAGCTCCTCCCATTACACCTTACTACGTACACCTCCTCCCATTACACCTTACAACGTACATCTCCTCCCATTACACCTTACCACGTACATCTCCTCCCATTACACCTTACCACATACATCTCCTCCCATTGCACCTTACTACGTACATCTCCTCCCATTACACCTTACTACATACATCTCCTTCCATTACACCTTACTATGTACATCTCCTCATTACACCTTACTACGTACATCTCCTCCCATTACACCTTACTACGTACAGCTCCTACCATTACATCTTACTACGTACACCTCCACCCATTACACCTTACTACGTACATCTCCTCCCATTACACCTTACTACATACATCTCCTCCCATTACACCTTACTACATACATCTCCTCCCATTACACCTTACTACGTACACCTCCTCCCATTACACATAACTAAATACATCTCCTCCCATTACACCTTACTACATACATCTCCTCCCATTACACCTTACTACACACATCTCCTCCCATTACTACACACATCTCCTCCCATTACTACATACATCTCCTCCCATTACACCTTACTACATACACCTCCTCCCATTACACCTTACTACATACACCTCCTCCCATTACACATTACTACATACATCTCCTCCCATTACACCTTACTACATACATCTCCTCCCATTACACCTTACTACACACATCTCCTCCCATTACTACATACACCTCCTCCCATTACACATTACTACATACATCTCCTCCCATTACACCTTACTACACACATCTCTTCCCATTACACCTTACTACATATATCTCCTCCCATTACACCTCACTACATACATCTCCTCCCATTACACCTTACTACATACATCTCCTCCCATTACACCTTACTACATACACCTCCTCCCATTACACATTACTACATACATCTCCTCCCATTACACCTTACTACACACATCTCCTCCTCCCATTACACCTTACTACATACATCTCCTCCCATTACACCTTACTACATACACCTCCTCCCATTACACATTACTACATACATCTCCTCCCATTACACCTTACTACGTACATCTCCTCCCATTACACCTTACTACATACATCTCCTCCCATTACACCTTACTACATACACCTCCTCCCATTACACCTTACTACATACACCTCCTCCCATTACACATTACTACATACATCTCCTCCCATTACACCTTACTACATACATCTCCTCCCATTACACCTTACTACACACATCTCCTGCCATTACTCCATACACCTCCTCCCATTACACATTACTACATACATCTCCTCCCATTACACCTTACTACACACATCTCCTCCCATTACACCTTACTACATACATCTCCTCCATTTACACCTTACTACATACACCTCCTCCCATTACACATTACTACATACATCTCCTCCCATTACACCTTACTACATACATCTCCTCCCATTACACCTTACTACATACATCTCCTGCCATTACTACATACACCTCCTCCCATTACACATTACTACATACATCTCCTCCCATTACACCTTACTACACACATCTCCTCCCATTACACCTTACTACATACATCTCCTCCATTTACACCTTACTACATACACCTCCTCCCATTACACCTTACTACACACATCTCCTCCATTTACACCTTACTACATACACCTCCTCCATTTACACCTTACTACATACACCTCCTCCCATTACACCTTACTACATACATCTCCTCCCATTACACCTTACTACATACATCTCCTCCATTTACACCTTACTACATACACCTCCTCCCATTACACCTTACTACACACATCTCCTCCCATTACACTTTACTACATACATCTCCACCAATTACACCTTACTACATACATCTCCTCCCATTACAACGTACATCTCCTCAGATTACACCTTACTACACACATTTCCTCCCATTACACATTACTACGTACATCTCCTCCCATTACACCTTACTACACACATCTCCTCCCATTACACCTTACTACATACATCTCCTCCCATTACTACATACACCTCCTCCCATTACACCTTACTACACACATCTCCTCCCATTACACCTTACTACATACATCTCCTCCCATTACACCTTACTACATACATCTCCTCCCAATACACCTCACTACGTACATCTCCTCCTCCCATTACACCTTACTACATACATCTCCTCCCATTACACCTTACTACAAACATCTCCTCCCATTACTACGTACATCTCCTCCCATTACACCTTACTACGTACATCTCCTCGAATTACACCTTACTACGTACATCTCCTCCCATTACACCTTACTACAAACATCTCCTCCCATTACACCTCACTACGTACATCTCCTCCCATTACACCTTACTACATACATCTCCTCCCATTACACCTTACTACATACACCTCCTCCCATTACACATTACTACATACATCTCCTCCCATTACACCTTACTACACACATCTCTTCCCATTACACCTTACTACATATATCTCCTTCCATTACACCTTACTACGTACATCTCCTCCTCCCATTACACCTTACTACGTACATCTCCTCCCATTACACATTACTAAATACACCTCCTCCCATTACACCTCACTACGTACATCTCCTCCCATTACACCTTACTACGTACATCTCCTCCCATTACTACATACATCTCCTCCCATTACACATTACTACATACATCTCCACCCATTACACCTTACTACACACATCTCCTCCTCCCATTACACCTTACTACATACATCTCCTCCCATTACACCTTACTACATACATCTCCTCCCATTACACCTTACTACATACATCTCCTCCCATTACCCCTTACCACATACATCTCCTCCCATTACACCTTACTACGTACATCTCCTCCTCCCATTACACCTTACTACATACATCTCCTCCCATTACACCTTACTACATACACCTCCTCCCATTACACCTTACTACATACACCTCCTCCCATTACACATTACTACATACATCTCCTCCCATTACACCTTACTACATACATCTCCTCCCATTACACCTTACTACACACATCTCCTCCCATTACTACATACACCTCCTCCCATTACACATTACTACATACATCTCCTCCCATTACACCTTACTACACACATCTCTTCCCATTACACCTTACTACATATATCTCCTCCCATTACACCTTACTACGTACATCTCCTCCTCCCATTACACCTTACTACGTACATCTCCTCCCATTACACATTACTAAATACACCTCCTCCCATTACACCTCACTACGTACATCTCCTCCCATTACACTTTACTACATACATCTCCTCCCATTACACCTTACTACATACATCTCCCATTACTACATACATCTCCTCCCATTACACCTTACCACATACACCTCCTCCCATTACACATTACTACATACATCTCCTCCCATTACACCTAACTACGTACATCTCCTCCCATTACACCTTACTACGTACATCTCCTCCCATTACACCTTACTACGTACAGCTCCTCCCATTACACCTTACTACGTACACCTCCTCCCATTACACCTTACAACGTACATCTCCTCCCATTACACCTTACCACGTACATCTCCTCCCATTACACCTTACCACATACATCTCCTCCCATTACACCTTACTACACACATCTCTTCCCATTACACCTTACTATGTACATCTCCTCCCATTACACCTTACTACGTACATCTCCTCCCATTACACCTTACCACATACATCTCCTCCCATTACACCTTACTATGTACATCTCCTCCCATTACACCTTACTACGTACATCTCCTCCCATTACACCTTACTACGTACAGCTCCTACCATTACATCTTACTACGTACACCTCCTCCCATTACACCTTACTACGTACATCTCCTCCCATTACACCTTACTACATACATCTCCTCCCATTATACCTTACTACATACATCTCCTCCCATTACACCTTACTACGTACACCTCCTCCCATTACACCTTACTACATACATCTCCTCCCATTACACCTTACTACATACATCTCCTCCCATTACACCTTACTACATACATCTCCTCCCATTACACCTTACTACATACACCTCCTCCCATTACACCTTACTACATACATCTCCTCCCATTACACCTTACTACATACATCTCCTCCCATTACTACATACATCTCCTCCCATCACTACATACATCTCCTCCCATTACACCTTACTACATACATCTCCTCCCATTACACCTTACTACACATCTCCTCCCATTACACCTTACTACTACGTACATCTCCTCCCATTACACTACATACATCTCCTCCCATCACTACATACATCTCCTCCCATTACACCTTACTACACACATCTCCTCCCATTACACCTTACTACATACATCTCCTCCCATTACACCTTACTACATACACCTCCTCCCATTACTACACACATCTCCTCCCATTACACCTTACTACATACATCTCCTCCCATTACACCTTACTACATACATCTCCTCCCATTACTACACACATGTCCTCCCATTACACCTTACTACATACATCTCCTCCCATTACACCTTACTACATACACCTCCTCCCATTACACCTTACTACATACACCTCCTCCCATTACACCTTACTACATACATCTCCTCCTATTACACCTTACTACATACATCTCCTCCCATTACACCTTACTACACACATCTCCTCCCATTACACCTTACTACATACACCTCCTCCCATTACACCTTACTACATACACCTCCTCCCATTGCACCTTACTACATACATCTCCTCCCATTACACCTTACTACATACATCTCCTCCCATTACACCTTACTACATACATCTCCTCCCATTACACATTACTACATACATCTCCTCCCATTACACCTTACTACATACATCTCCTCCCATTACTACGTACATCTCCTCCCATTACACATTAATACATACATCTCCTCCCATTACACCTTACTACATACACCTCCTCCCATTACACCTTACTACATACATCTCCTCCCATTACACCTTACTACATACATCTCCTCCCATTACACCTTACTACATACATCTCCTCCCATTGGACCTTACTACATATATCTCCTCCCCCTGAATTATACAACCCTTCATCCTATTTACTTTGCCCGTAGTGGTGGCAGCTGGCACTGTACTCACCGCTCTTTGGATCATTCCCTTCATGGTGCCAGACAGCGCGGCCGCCATCCCGAAACGTCCATTGTTTAGTATATTCATGGCCACTTTGAATCCATTGCCCTCTCCCCCGAGCACGTTCTCAGAAGGAACACGGACTTCATCAAAGTGTACTGCAGCCGTGTTACTGGCCCGGATACCCAGCTTCTTGTCCGGGGGACCACTAGGCAAGAGACACAACACTTGTTATGGATAAAGGAGAGAGGAAGAGGAATAATATAGGGAGAGTGTTGGAGAGTATCCAGTTATATATATATATATATATATATATATGTATATGTGTGTTATATGGCCTTTATTTAATCATAGTCACATAAGAGGACTGTATCATAGCTCAGACACTGGTTTACCAGGTTAATTAACATATCTACAGATGTAGCAAGATCACAAACTGTCTAAGGCAAAAGATTAACATCTCAACACATGTGGCCATGAGTTCTCCGGCCTTTGGTGTAACACATATAGACCACTTCCTGCCTGAGGCCCTCCTAACACAATAAGGTGAGGACCACCCCACAAGGTTTCAGCTGACAAAGGAATAACCACATCCCACAGGTGAGAGAGCACATGAATTAGCCCAGAGGAACCAGAGAACCACTCAGTGCTACAGCCAGGCCAGAAGGATGGGATGTCAACACTCCTTAATGGGGGAGCCGGCTCTTTTCCTCCTCACCAGACACTTGGCTTACATGGACCGCGATAATGGCATGGTTAATGGTTTGTGTCATTATTATAGGCCTGTGGTGCGATCTAGGCCGTATCATATACTGTATATTGTAGTTCTGTGGTGTTTTGGGTGCCAGGGGCAACATACAGGTAAATGATTCATAGTGGAGTTTTTGTCTATTCATATATCACAGGGTTAGTTTTATACATGGATGGCTGGCTGTAGTATACACATATATATTGTTGATGGTTAGATGTGTGTTATTTAGTGAAAGATGGCTGATTCCATGTGCTCCTTCTGCCTCCCCCCAATGACCAATGTGCTTGGAACAATAGTACAGCCGGGGATGCATAGGTTTGGTATGTGTTGTAGTACTGTGGTTTAGCTGTAATATGGTTTTATTTAGGAGATATTATGATGGAATAATTATATTGTAATAGATTTATAAGTACTATACACTGATAGCTATACCTTAGGCCTTGAACCATGTGCTTGATACAATAAGGGTTGTGTGTATAATGTGATATTAAGGATGGATGTGATTGTCTATATATGTCAAATAGGTTTGTTATTCTGAGAGATGAATTTGGAAAGGTGTCAGTAATTAGTTAAGATGGCCGCCACCATGTGGCCTAAACAAAGGAATCTATGTGCTTCTTCCCCCCCTGCCCCCATCTCACTAATAGATATCGTATCTGCAAAAGAGCATTGAGGTTTTACCCTATTACCACCGGCATACAATATCCAATTTACAGATTTATTATAGTATTGCAAGTAATGTGTGATGACGTTGGTGTAATGGAGGAGGTAAGAACCTTAGATGGATAGGTATGTGTATTACGTTGGTGTAATGGAGGAGGTAAGAACCTTAGATGGATAGGTATGTGTATTACGTTGGTGTAACGGAGGAGGTAAGAATCTTAGATGGATAGGTATGTGTATTGCGTTGGTGTAACGGAGGAGGTAAGAACCTTAGATGGATAGGTATGTGGATTACGTTGGTGTAACGGAGGAGGTAAGAACCTTAGATGGATAGGTATGTGTATTACGTTGGTGTAATGGAGGAGGTAAAAACCTTAGATGGATAGGTATGTGTATTACGTTGGTGTAATGGAGGAGGTAAAAACCTTAGATGGATAGGTATGTGTATTACGTTGGTGTAATGGAGGAGGTAAGAACCTTAGATGGATAGGTATGTGTATTACGTTGGTGTAATGGAGGAGGTAAGAACCTTAGATGGATAGGTATGTGTATTACGTTGGTGTAATGGAGGAGGTAAGAACCTTAGATGGATAGGTATGTGTATTACGTTGGTGTAATGGAGGAGGTAAGAACCTTAGATGGATAGGTATGTGTATTACGTTGGTGTAATGGAGGAGGTAAGAACCTTAGATGGATAGGTATGTGTATTACGTTGGTGTAATGGAGGAGGTAAGAACCTTAGATGGATAGGTATGTGTATTACGTTGGTGTAATGGAGGAGGTAAGAACCTTAGATGGATAGGTATGTGTATTACGTTGGTGTAATGGAGGAGGTAAGAACCTTAGATGGATAGGTATGTGTATTACGTTGGTGTAATGGAGGAGGTAAGAACCTTAGATGGATAGATATGTGTATTACGTTGGTGTAATGGAGGAGGTAAGAACATTAGATGGATAGGTATGTGTATTACGTTGGTGTAATGGAGGAGGTAAGAACCTTAGATGGATAGGTATGTGTATTACGTTGGTGTAATGGAGGAGGTAAGAACCTTAGATGGATAGGTATGTGTATTACGTTGGTGTAATGGAGGAGGTAAGAACCTTAGATAGATAGGTATGTGTATTACGTTGGTATAATGTAGTATGTTATCACAGTTATGACCATTGATAGATATCCGTGTTGTAGGATTATGTACAGAGCTATAGCATCATGGGAGTTTTCTCACATTCACAATGGAGATTATCTTTGAACCATGAGGCTTGGGAACTAATAACATGTGGCACCCCATCCCCCACATATCCTCCACACATCCCCCACCCCCATACTAACTCTCTCTCTCTGTATACCTTACATTGTATCTGACTAATACTGCTGTATGACACACTGTACTGTATGTGACCTTTATTAGTATCAATTTCTTTATATAAATACACTTTTACTTTAATACATCCGGTGTGTAAATCAGATTGAAGTGAGATGATTTCAGGGTATATTATAACTTTATAGTAACTGATAAACATAGAATATTTGCTACAGACATGTGAGATTAATACTCAGTGCAAACAGAGAAACAGATGACGGACTCATCAACGCCCAGCCCAAACCCCTGGACCTGGGAACATGAAATCGGGGAGGATATGTCTTCCATGACGTAGGTGGCCACTACGGAGGGATTTTTTTCGACTCCTAAGGGGGTGAAAAGGGCTAAAATTCCCCCCCCCCTGTACAATGTCCTGACTGACTGTCTCATCGTGGTTGCAGCACAGTTCAATATTCACCAACTGTCACCGCAAGGGCTGCCAAACATCACTGGCAGAGGGAGGGGAATGTGTTACTACACAGGTGAGGGAGGGGAATATGTTACCACACAGATGGAGGAGAATGTGTTACTACATAGATGAAGGAGGGGAATGTGTTACTACACAGGTGAAGGAGGGGAATGTGTTACTACACAGGTGAGGGAGGGGAATGTGTTACTACACAGGTGAAGGAGGGGAATGTGTTACTACACAGGTGAGGGAGGGGAATATGTTACCACAAAGATGGAGGAGAATGTGTTACTACATAGATGAAGGAGGGGAATGTGTTACTACACAGGTGAAGGAGGGGAATGTGTTACTACACAGGTGAGGGAGGGGAATGTGTTACTACACAGGTGAGGGAGGGGAATGTGTTACTACACAGGTGAGGGAGGGGAATGTGTTACTACACAGGTGAAGGAGGGGAATGTGTTACTGCACAGATAGAGGAGGGGAATGTATTACTACACAGGTGAGGGAGGGGAATGTGTTACTACACAGGTGAAGGAGGGGAATGTGTTACTACACAGGTGAGGGAGGGGAATGTGTTACTACACAGGTGAAGGAGGGGAATGTGTTACTACACAGGTGAGGGAGGGGAATGTGTTACTACACAGGTGAGGGAGGGGAATGCGTTACCACACAGGTGAGGGCGGGGAATGTGTTACTACACAGTGGATGGAGAGGAATGTGTTACCACACAGATGGAGGGGAATGTGTTACTACACAGATGAAGGAGGGGAATGTGTTACTACACAGGTGAAGGAGGGGAATGTGTTACCACACAGATGGAGGAGAATGTGTTACTACATAGATGAAGGAGGGGAATGTGTTACTACACAGGTGAAGGAGGGGAATGTGTTACTACACAGGTGAGGGAGGGGAATGTGTTACTACACAGGTGAAGGAGGGGAATGTGTTACTACACAGGTGAGGGAGGGGAATATGTTACCACAAAGATGGAGGAGAATGTGTTACTACATAGATGAAGGAGGGGAATGTGTTACTACACAGGTGAAGGAGGGGAATGTGTTACTACACAGGTGAGGGAGGGGAATGTGTTACTACACAGGTGAGGGAGGGGAATGTGTTACTACACAGGTGAAGGAGGGGAATGTGTTACTACACAGGTGAAGGAGGGGAATGTGTTACTGCACAGATAAAGGAGGGGAATGTATTACTACACAGGTGAGGGAGGGGAATGTGTTACTACACAGGTGAAGGAGGGGAATGTGTTTCTACACAGGTGAGGGAGGGGAATGTGTTACTACACAGGTGAGGGAGGGGAATGTGTTACTACACAGGTGAGGGAGGGGAATGCGTTACCACACAGGTGAGGGCGGGGAATGTGTTACTACACAGTGGATGGAGAGGAATGTGTTACCACACAGATGGAGGGGAATGTGTTACTACACAGATGAAGGAGGGGAATGTGTTACTACACAGGTGAAGGAGGGGAATGTGTTACTACACAGGTGAGGGAGGGGAATGTGTTACTACACAGGTGAGGGAGGGGAATGTGTTACTACACAGCGGATGGAGGGGAATGTGTTACCACACAGATGGAGGGGAATGTGTTACCACACAGATGGAGGGGAATGTGTTACTACATAGATGAAGGAGGGGAATGTGTTACTACACGGTGAAGGAGGGGAATGTGTTACTACACAGGTGAGGGAGGGGAATGTGTTACTGCACAGATAAAGGAGGGGAATGTATTACTACACAGGTGAGGGAGGGGAATGTGTTACTACACAGGTGAAGGAGGGGAATGTATTACTACACAGGTGAAGGAGGGGAATGTGTTACTACACAGGTGATGGAGGGGAATGTGTTACTACACAGGTGAGGGAGGGGAATGTGTTACTACACAGGTGAGGGTGGGGAATGTGTTACTACACAGCGGATGGAGGGGAATGTGTTACCACACAGGTGGAGGGGAGTGTGTTACCACACAGATGGAGGGGAATGTGTTACTACATAGATGAAGGAGGGGAATGTGTTACTACACAGGTGAAGGAGGGGAATGTGTTACTACACAGGTGAGGGAGGGGAATGTGTTACTGCACAGATAAAGGAGGGGAATGTATTACTACACAGGTGAGGGAGGGGAATGTGTTACTACACAGGTGAAGGAGGGGAATGTGTTACTACACAGGTGAAGGAGGGGAATGTGTTACTACACAGGTGAGGGAGGGGAATGTGTCACTACACAGGTGAGGGAGGGGAATGTGTCACTACACAGGTGAGGGAGGGGAATGAAGCATCTATTTTCCACCTCACGTTTAACATATGCAGTACCTGCTCCTATCTATCTAACACTCTTTTACACTTCACGTTTCCCGCTAGAGGGATGCCCTGGGGTGGCTCAGCTGCGTTGGTTTGGGGGTGACCTGCGCTCTGGACTTTAACCCCAGTGTGTTAGGGACCTACCCTAAGAGGTTACCGGAACGTGGTGGGTAGGCCCACAACCTTGGCCATGATGTACTAATGTTGGAGTTGCGCACTTGTAATTTTTCCTTTTGTGTCTACAACATTAGTCTCAACAGGTAGCACCCTCATTATCTATATTCAGGGTGCTCAGTCTATGGCCCTTCGCCATAAGCAGAGATAATTAGACATACTGTACATAAATAGTGTAGTTACAGCAGGGGAGAGTGGGGGTGGCTGAGATTGTATATAGAGGAAGAGAGAGAGTACAAACCATGCTGCTACACAAGGGGGCACATACTCATATTGTGTGTGTATGCAGAGAAAAAGGAGAGTTATGGTAAAACGTACCCGTGTTAACTCTCTTTCTTCAAAGTCCATAGGGTCCACAGGGAGACAATGGAGGTGTAGGTGGTACTTGGAGGACCGGACACCAACAGCAAAGCTTTCTCCAATCCCAGGATGCTCTGGTCCTTCCCCTTATACTCGGCCTACAGCTGCTCCGGTCCTTCCCCTATACCCCGCCCACAGCCTGAGGCAATTCAGTTTTGTGAAGAAGCCCAAGGCAGGAGCAGGACAGGAGAGAAGGAAGACTGGTACACTGGGGAATCACACTCACAGCCTGAGGCAATTCAGTTTTGTGAAGAAGCCCAAGGCAGGAGCAGGACAGGAGAGAAGGAAGACTGGTACACTGGGGAATCACACTAACACAGAGAAGGATACAAGTGACCAAGAGAAGAAACCCATAGAAGCCAGGTGCGTCAGGGTGGGTGCCCTGTGGACCCTATGGACTTCGAAGAAAGAGAGTTAACAAGGGTAAGTTTTACCATAACTCTCCTTTTCTTCTTCAGGGTGCATAGGGCTCTACAGGGAGATAATGGGAATGTCCCAAAGCAGTTGTTGAAGGGGGGGAAGCTCCTGAGCTGAGAGGAGAACCCAGCGCCTGACAGAAGCATCCTGAGAGACAAAAGTATCAAAGGCATAGAACCTAAGAAAGGTGTGGACAGAAGACCATGTGGCCGTCTTTCATAGTTGTTCAGCAGAGGCGCCACGTCAGACTGCCCATGAGGGACCCACAGAGCGAGTAGAATGAGCAGATACTGTAGCTGGCACAAGAAGACCAGTCTGCGTGTAAGTCTGTGAGATAGTCATGAGAAGCCATCTGGCCAGAGTCTGTTTGTTAGCTGGTCATCCCCTCTTGTGGAATCCATATAGGACAAAGAGGGAATCCGATTTCCTGATGGAACTAGTACAGTCCACGTAGATCTTCAGAGCACGGACCACATCCAAAGAGGCCTCACCTGCCGAGAGGTTTGGTGATTAAAAGGCCGGAACTAAGGTGGAAAAGGGAGACCACCTTGGGAAGGAAGCCAGGGCGTGTTTGGAGAACAGCCCTGTCCGAATGAAAGATCAGGAATGAGAAGCGACATGAGAGCACCCCTAAATCCGATACCCTACGGGCCGTTGCTATAGCCAGAAGAAACAGTGTCTTCGCAGTGAGCCATTTGACAGCCACTGATTCCATGGGTTTGAATGGAGGTTCCGGGAGTGCGTGTAGAAGCACTGAGAAATCCCACAGAGCCACATGAGGGACAAATGGAGGTCATATACGTAGAACACCTTGCATGAAGGTGTGAACATACAGTAGAGGAGCAATTCTGCACTGGAACCAGAAGGACATAGCTGAGACATGTATTTTCAGAGAGGCTAGGCGTAGTCCAAGATCCAGTCCAGCTTAGGTAAGGACTCTAGAAACCCTAAAAACCTGAGGGTCATAGTTTCTAGTAGCACACCATTGGAAATATGTATGCCACACTCGTTGATAAATCCTTGCAGAGGCCGGTTTACGTGCTCTGAGCATGGTCTGGACCACAGAGTTAGAGAACCCTTTAGATCTTAGGAGGGATGTCTCAAGAGCCAAGCCATTAAAGACAGATCGGCCCGGTCCGGATGTAGACAGGGACCCTGAGACAACAGGTCTGGTCGCAGAGGAAGTTGGAGAGGAACGTCTATGGAGAGACTTTGAAGGTCGGAGTAACAATGGCGTCTGGGCCAAGCCGGAGCCACCAAGAGAACCATTCCCCCCTCCAGCTTGAACTTCTGAAGAGCTACCACAGGGACCACTAGGTGGTCCGCAATTTTTGCCAACACCTGTGAAAAAGAAGCCCAGGGGGGTCCTGAAGAGAGGACGCAGGGGCTCAGGGGCCAGGTGCCGTATAACAAGATGTACAAAGACCATCCTGAATGAGATCCTCTGAAGCTAAGCAGGACTTACAAGAAACCAGAGGGGAGCAGTAGGCTGCCTATGCCAGACATAGCTGCAAGATAATGTAGCACACGATCTGGCACAGTGCAGCATGCCAGGGTTATCATGAAAGAAAGGGAAAGGTATAAGCTGACAGTAGTGAGAAGCAGCGCTAGCACAAGTCACATACAATGCAGAGTATATAATATAACCGCAGTGGCTGGTAGGATATAGCGCTGTATAACCTGGCCCTTGGGAGAGGTATACAGGGAGACCGGACCCACGCTCCCGGAGACCTGAATGCAGAAAATGGCTGCTGTGAGTCTCAGAGGGGGCGGAGGGCGAGGGAGGAGCAGCAGGACCGCAGTGGAATGGCGCCCTGAGCCGGGGGAGGGGCCGCAGGGAGAGCGCCTTCTCCCCTATGCTGACATCAACCACCGGGTCGCCTGGCTATAAATATCCCTGCACCCTCGTGGTCTAACGGAGTCCCCGTCAAATTGGTGTCCGCATCAGCGCCTCCACAAGCGGGGATCCGCCTTACCTGTCCCCTTGAGTCCCGGCTGCAGTCTGGGGTCCGAGGCGTCCTGCTAGCTAGGTTCCTCCTTAGAGCCTCGCCAGAAGTACCTAGCCGAGGGGTGGTGTCGCGGTTCCGCGGAGGGGTGATGGAATAGTAGTGCTGACGCCCAGAGGACTGTCTAGCACTGCTGCTCTTGTAGTAAAAACATGAAAATATAAGTAAATCATAACAATAAAGCTTAGAGCAGCCCCACTGTCTAATGGTGATCCAGCTCCTGCCGGACACCGGATTTGCCTTCAGGCTGTGGGCGGGGTATAGGGGGAAGGACCGGAGCATCCTGGGATAGGAAAAAGTTTTGCTGCTGGTGTCCAGTCCTCCAAGTACCACCTACACCCCAATGTCTCCCTGTGGACCCTGAGGAAGAAATACCGGCTACTTTTGCATGTAGCCCACAAATGTTGGACAGCTGTATGCTTACACTGGGCACGCACAATACGACGCGGATTGGAACCATATATCGTACACATCGTATAATGTGCACATCTGATCCGTCATTCATTGGACAGTCTCATTGATGTGCTGCACATCCAATGGAACCATGCAATGAATGGAGCGGCGTGGTTACATGCAGCTGTAGCGTTATATGGATGGCCGCATCGCTGGGTCGCACCATCGGAAGGTGTACGCTGCAATGTAGATATGAGCTAGTAGCGGCGCATCTACCTCTTGGCCAGGATGGCACTCTCCAAGGACATTGGCCGAGGGTGTGGCGCCGCTTCCCGCAGGCCGACTAATAGGCCCCCATAAGGTATATGCAGCCGGTACAATAAAGTTTTCTCACCATACTGCACCACTGAGGAGCCGCCGCCCAGAGGGAAGATGAGCAGCAGTAAGAAGAGAGCAAGGTAAGTCACTGGGCCGGAGCCAGAGGGATGTAAGGGGCTGGAGAGACCTGGGGGGGCCTGCAGAGACATAGGGGTGGGGTCTGAAAAGACAGAGGAGGCCTCGAGAGACAATTGGTGGTGGTGGTGGGGTTGGAGTGACATAGGGCCAGACTAGAGAGGCACAGGGGCCTGGAGTGACAGGGGGGACCTGGAGAGACACAAGGGGGGCCTGAAGTGACACAAGCGGGGCCTAGAGAGACACGGTAGCCTGGAGAGACACAAAGTAGTGAAATGGGGGGCCTGGAGAGACACAGGAGCGGCCCGGAGAGTCACAGGGAGGGGGCTAGAGTGATACGGGGGGTAGTCTGAAGTGACACAAGGGGAACCTAGAGAGAGACAGAAAGGTAAGGATTGACACA
Organism: Taudactylus pleione; assembly: GCA_031769625.1. Taxonomy (NCBI): domain Eukaryota; kingdom Metazoa; phylum Chordata; class Amphibia; order Anura; family Myobatrachidae; genus Taudactylus; species Taudactylus pleione. The sequence continues at coordinate 286,033 of JAUIMM010001108.1, forward strand.
GGGTGGGCCTGAAGTGACAGGGACGAGACCTGGAGTGACACATGGGGAGCCTAGAGAGACACTGGGGGCTTAAGTGACATGGGGGAGCTCAAATGACACAGGGGGGCCAAGAATGGCTATGGGGGGCAGGAGTGACACAGGGGGCACCAATTCATTACTTTGCCTGGGGTGCTCAGACTAACTCTCTGCACATTGCACATCTGCCCCCTGTAGTGCAGCATGGTCTTACCAAGAGGACAAGGTACTGGGTTGTGTTTTGCTTTGCTCCCATCTCAGAAACAGCAGCAATAGGTTCAGTGCATACAGACGCTCAGAGTTATTATTAGTGATGTATATAGGGCTGCCATACCACGCGGATCACAGACTGTCCTGCCTCCAGCACATGCTACAGTAATACCAGCCTATAATCCCTGGTGCTCGCACACTGCGAGAACATCACAGCAGCTCGTAGTCGGCGACAGCGGAGATTGTGCAATAGATAGAATTCAGTATAAATGACAGCAAATCACTCACCTGGTCACCCCCTCTCCTCTCTCCACAATGAACGCTGTGATCTTCTCTCTCATACCCCCACTAGAAGGGTCCGGGACTTGGGTCTTTGCAAACACAGTAAATAAGTCTGCAATGCCTCCATTACTGAAAGAGAAAGAGCGAATGGCATTACCTCCCTGTACAGCTCACACGGGCCACACCATGCACATAGCCGTGGGGTCTACACCTAGAGGTAGCCAAGGCCGTGCCCACCTCCCACACGCGCCAGCTTCCACAGCTACATGCTTCCTCTACAGGCCAATGGTGCGTGTACTGGTGGAGGCAGGACATGTAATATAGCCCCCAGCCCTAGATCAGGATGTAATATAGCCCCCAGCCCTAGATCAGGATGTAATATAGCCCCCAGCCCTAGATCAGGATGTAATATAGCCCCCAGCCCTACATCAGGATGTAATATAGCCCCCAGCCATACATCAGGATGTAATAAAGCCCCAGCCCTACATCAGGATGTAATATAGCCCCCAGCCCTACATCAGGATGTAATATAGCCCCCAGCCCTAGATCAGGATGTAATATAGCCCCCAGGCCTACATCAGGATGTAATATAGCCCCCAGCCCTACATCAGGATGTAATATAGCCCCCAGCCCTACATCAGGATGTAATATAGCCCCCAGCCCTACATCAGGATGTAATATAGCCCCCAGCCCTAGATCAGGATGTAATATAGCCCCCAGCCCTACATCAGGATGTAATATAGCCCCCAGCCATACATCAGGATGTAATATAGCCCCCAGCCATACATCAGGATGTAATAAAGCCCCAGCCCTACATCAGGATGTAATATAGCCCCCAGCCCTACATCAGGATGTAATATAGCCCCCAGCCCTAGATCAGGATGTAATATAGCCCCCAGGCCTAGATCAGGATGTAATATAGCCCCCAGCCCTACATCAGGATGTAATATAGCCCCCCAGGCCTAGATCAGGATGTAATATAGCCCCCAACCCTAGATCAGGATGTAATATAGCCCCCAGTCCTAGATCAGGATGTAATATAGCCCCCAGTCCTAGATCAGGATGTAATATAGCCCCCAGCCCTAGATCAGGATGTAATATAGCCCCCAGCCCTAGATCAGGATGTAATATAGCCCCCAGCCCTAGATCAGGATGTAATATAGCCCCCAGGCCTAGATCAGGATGTAATATAGCCCCCAGCCCTACATCAGGATGTAATATAGCCCCCAGCCCTAGATCAGGATGTAATATAGCCCCCAGCCCTACATCAGGATGTAATATAGCCCCCAGCCCTACATCAGGATGTAATATAGCCCCCAGCCCTACATCAGGATGTAATATAGCCCCCAGCCCTACATCAGGATGTAATATAGCCCCCAGCCCTACATCAGGATGTAATATAGCCCCCAGCCCTACATCAGGATGTAATATAGCCCCCAGCCCTACATCAGGATGTAATATAGCCCCCAGCCCTACATCAGGATGTAATATAGCCCCCAGCCCTACATCAGGATGTAATATAGCCCCCAGCCCTACATCAGGATGTAATATAGCCCCCAGCCCTAGATCAGGATGTAATATAGCCCCCAGCCCTACATCAGGATGTAATATAGCCCCCAGCCCTACATCAGGATGTAATATAGCCCCCAGCCCTAGATTAGGATGTAATATAGCCCCCAGCCCTAGATTAGGATGTAATATAGCCCCCAGCCCTAGATTAGGATGTCTAGGGCTGGGGGTTTTCACAGATGCGGGGATTGTATTGCGTGCAAGGCGGTCCCTGCATCTAAAACTAAGATTACTAATTTTATAGTAAAAGGTGAAGAATATAAAATGAACAGCTTTATTACCTGTCATACGGCGAATGTTATATATTTATTGAAATGTAGGTGTGGTTTGATATACATAGGACGTACATCTAGGTCCTTAAAAACTGGCCTAGCGGAGCATGTCAGGAATGTTAGGAAAGAGCTGACTACACACACCCTGTCATTTTACAGTATCCCACAACTGTTCTACCAAAGATTTCATTGAGTTTATGGGGACACAAAATATAAAATCTAACTGGAAAGACGGATATTGAGGGGAACCTTGCTCCAGCAGAAATGCAATCGATATTTAAATTACAAACATTGACACCTGGAGGGTTAAATGCGGACTTTGAGCTGAAGTGTTTTTTTTTTTTAAATAATTTTTCCAATTTTAAGATCTGAATTTTAAATATTTTATATTTCATCTATTTTTGTGTCCGAGAGAAGGATTTCAATATAATATGATTTTTGTGCAGTTCCGGTTCTGCCCTAATTGTAAACGGGGAATGAATAGTATAAATAGGAGAATATAGCACAGTCCCCATTGAATGCGGAACGCGTTGGCTGCTGGGAGCTGAGCAATTGAAAAGGACCCTTGGACTATTGGAGGTATATTTAGGTGACTGTACTGTTGATCCCGACATCTGTACACTCTTCCCATCTATGTTATCACTATATTACTCCCCCCTGTCACTTAGAGAACAATAATCTGGGGACTTTCATTGAAGACGCATCCGTCATTATTACTACCGACACTTCCGCAGACGCATCCGTCATCATTAGCACCGACACTTCCGCAGACGCATCCGTCATCATTACTACCGACACTTCCGCAGACGCATCCGTCATCACTACTACAGGCATTTCCGCAGACGCAGCCGTCATCATTAGTGCCGACACTTCCGCAGACGCATCAGTCATCATTAGTGCCGACATTTCCGCAGACGAATCCGTCATCATTACTACAGGCACTTCCGCAGACGCATCCGTCATCATTACTACAGGCATTTCCGCAGACGCAACCGTCATCATTAGTGCCAACACTTCCGCAGACGCATCCGTCATCATTAGTACCGACACTTCTGCAGACACATCCGTCATCATTGGCACCGACACTTCCGCAGACGCATCAGTCATCACTACTACAGGCATTTCCGCAGACGCAGCCGTCATCATTAGTGCCGACACTTCCGCAGACGCATCCGTCATCATTAGTACCGACACTTCCGCAGACACATCCGTCATCATTAGCACCGACAATTCCGCAGACGCATCCGTCATCATTACTACCGACACTTCCGCAGACGCATCCGTCATCATTACTACAGACACTTCCGCAGACGCATCCGTCATCATTACTACCGACACTTCCGCAGACGCATCCGTCATCATTACTACAGACACTTCCGCAGACGCATCCGTCATCATTACTACCGACACTTCCGCAGACGCATCCGTCATCATTACTACCGACACTTCCGCAGACGCATCCGTCATCATTACTGCCGACACTTCCGCAGACGCATCCGTCATCACTACTACAGGCATTTCCGCAGGCGCATCCGTCATCATTAGTGCCGACACTTCCGCAGACGCATCCGTCATCACTAGTGCCGACACTTCCGCAGACGCATCCGTCATCATTACTACCGACACTTCCGCAGACGCATCCGTCATCATTAGTACCGACACTTCCGCAGACGCATCCGTCATCATTACTACCGACACTTCCGCAGACGCATCCGTCATCATTAGTACCGACACTTCCGCAGACGCATCCGTCATCATTACTACCGACACTTCCGCAGACGCATCCGTCATCATTACTACCGACACTTCCGCAGACGCATCCGTCATCATTACTACCGACACTTCCGCAGACGCATCAGTCATCATCACTAGTACAGACACTTCCGCAGACGCATCCGTCATCATTAGTACCGACACATCCGCAGACGCATCCGTCATCACTACTACAGGCATTTCCACAGACGCATCCGTCATCATTAGTGCCGACACTTCCGCAGACGCATCCGTCATCATTAGTGCCGACATTTCCGCAGACGAATCCGTCATCATTACTACAGGCACTTCCGCAGACGCATCCGTCATCACTACTACAGGCATTTCCGCAGACGCATCCGTCATCATTAGTACCGACACTTCCGCAGACGCATCTGTCATCATTACTACCGACACTTCCGCAGACGCATCAGTCATCATTACTACCGACACTTCCGCAGACGCATCCGTCATCATTACTACCGACACTTCCGCAGACGCATCCGTCATCATTACTACCGACACTTCCGCAGACGCATCCGTCATCATTAGTACCGACACTTCCGCAGACGCATCCGTCATCATTAGTACCGACACTTCCGCAGACGCATCCGTCATCATTACTACCGACACTTCCGCAGACGCATCCGTCATCATCACTAGTACAGACACTTCCGCAGACGCATCCGTCATCATTAGTACCGACACATCCGCAGACGCATCCGTCATCACTACTACAGGCATTTCCACAGACGCATCCGTCATCATTAGTGCCGACATTTCCGCAGACGAATCTGTCATCATTACTACAGGCACTTCCGCAGACGCATCCGTCATCATTACTACAGGCATTTCCGCAGACGCAACCGTCATCATTAGTGCCGACACTTCCGCAGACGCATCCGTCATCATTAGTACCGACACTTCTGCAGACACATCCGTCATCATTGGCACCGACACTTCCGCAGACGTATCAGTCATCACTACTACAGGCATTTCCGCAGACGCAGCCGTCATCATTAGTGCCGACACTTCCGCAGACGCATCCGTCATCATTAGTACCGACACTTCCGCAGACACATCCGTCATCATTAGCACCGACAATTCCGCAGACGCATCCGTCATCATTACTACCGACACTTCCGCAGACGCATCCGTCATCATTACTACAGACACTTCCGCAGACGCATCCGTCATCATTACTACCGACACTTCCGCAGACGCATCCGTCATCATTACTGCCGACACTTCCGCAGACGCATCCGTCATCACTATTACAGGCATTTCCACAGACGCATCCGTCATCATTACCGACACTTCCGCAGACGCATCAGTCATCATTAGTGCCGACATTTCCGCAGACGCATCCGTCATCACTAGTACCGACACTTCCGCAGAAACATCCGTCATCACTACTACAGGCATTTCCAGACGCGTTCCGTCATCATTACCGACACTTCCGCAGACGCATCCGTCATCATTACTACCGACACTTCCGCAGACGCATCCGTCATCATTACTACCGACACTTCCGCAGACGCATCCGTCATCATTAGTACCGACACTTCCGCAGACGCATCCGTCATCATTACTACCGACACTTCCGCAGACGCATCCGTCATCATTACTACCGACACTTCCGCAGACGCATCCGTCATGATTACTACCGACACTTCCGCAGACGCATCCGTCATCATCACTAGTACAGACACTTCCGCAGACGCATCCGTCATCATTAGTACCGACACATCCGCAGACGCATCCGTCATCACTACTACAGGCATTTCCACAGACGCATCCGTCATCATTAGTGCCGACATTTCCGCAGACGAATCCGTCATCATTACTACAGGCACTTCCGCAGACGCATCCGTCATCATTACTACAGGCATTTCCGCAGACGCAACCGTCATCATTAGTGCCGACACTTCCGCAGACGCATCCGTCATCATTAGTACCGACACTTCTGCAGACACATCCGTCATCATTGGCACCGACACTTCCGCAGACGCATCAGTCATCACTACTACAGGCATTTCCGCAGACGCAGCCGTCATCATTAGTGCCGACACTTCCGCAGACGCATCCGTCATCATTAGTACCGACACTTCCGCAGACACATCCGTCATCATTAGCACCGACAATTCCGCAGACGCATCCGTCATCATTACTACCGACACTTCCGCAGACGCATCCGTCATCATTACTACAGACACTTCCGCAGACGCATCCGTCATCATTACTACCGACACTTCCGCAGACGCATCCGTCATCATTACTACCGACACTTCCGCAGACGCATCCGTCATCACTATTACAGGCATTTCCACAGACGCATCCGTCATCATTACTACCGACACTTCCGCAGACGCATCAGTCATCATTAGTGCCGACACTTCCGCAGACGCATCCGTCATCACTAGTACCGACACTTCCGCAGACGCATCCGTCATCACTACTACAGGCATTTCCGCAGACGCATCCGTCATCATTAGTGCCGACACTTCCGCAGACGCATCCGTCATCACTAGTGCCGACACTTCCGCAGACGCATCCGTCATCACTACTACAGCCATTTTTCCGCAGACGCATCCGTCATCATTAGTGCCGACATTTCCGCAGACACATCCATCATCATCACTAGTACAGACACTTCCGCAGACGCATCCGTCATCATTAGTATTACCACTTGCACCAGCCTCAGGAAAGCGACCCGTCTGGCGCACTTTCACCGTAGGCACGATTCTTTACATATACGTCAACGTTAGCTGTCCACTAAGTGCGTCTTGGTACTCTGCGCTCACAAACGCCTACTTTACCTTCGTCTCTGGTTGCACAAGATGCGACACGCACAAAACAACTGGTAACACTGGACACATTGTGCAGCACGAGACCATGGCAGACCCTCACCTGATCCACAACTTTCCCCCTGTCAGAGTATAGTACTGTCCACAGGGGCTCCTCTGCGCCGTGCACCGTATGGACGCTGCGTCAGATCCACTGGACGGCTCAGTCAGACAGAATGCAGCGATAGTTTCCCCTGGATCAGTGGGTAAGAAAAACAATCACACCATCTCACCAACCTTCTCATTGGTTTATACTAATCACCAAAAGCTGTACCACACGCTACACTATAATAATGGTTCTATAGGAGTCACATCCCAAAATGATGTCCTCAGCTCATGTCCATCCATAATAACTCTACCTCACGTCATCTATTCCTCCTCTCACCTCAGCCTCATCCCTTATACTACTATCCTGGCTGTACCTCACGTCATCTATTCCTCCTCTCACCTCAGCCTCATCCCTTATACCACTATCCTGGCTGTACCTCACATCATCTATATATCCTCTCACCTCAGCCTCATCCCTTATACTACTATCCTGGCTGTACCTCACATCATCTATTCCTCCTCTCACCTCAGCCTCATCCCTTATACTACTATCCTGGCTGTACCTCACATCATCTATTCCTCCTCTCTCCTTAGCCTCATCCCTTATACTACTATCCTGGCTGTACCTCACGTCATCTATTCCTCCTCTCACCTCAGCCTCATCCCTTATACTACTATCCTGGCTGTACCTCACGTCTTCTATTCCTTTTCATACCTGAGGCCAGTCGAGGCAAATACTTCTTCTTCTGCGTCTCTGTGCCATATAGAAGGATTCCTTTAAATCCAATGGACTGATGAGCTCCTAGAGTGATGCCCACACCGAGGTCATGCAGTCCTACGATCTCCACTAGCCGAGCATACTAATGGCAGGATGGGGAACAATATGAGAGGGAAGGGGATAAAGAAAATGGAGAATTAATTTACGCAGAGGAAAAATTAAGAGTTATGGTAAGAAATACCTTTGTTAACTCTCTTTCTTCGAAGTCCATAGGGTCCACAGGGATACCTTGGGGTGTAGATGGTGGTTGAGGACCAGGCACCACACAGTTAAAGCTTTCAGCTCCCAGGATGCACTGGTCCAACCCCCTATACCCCGCCCCCAAGCCAGAGGCACCTCAGTTCGTGATAAGCCAAAGGCAGTTGGAGGAGAAGAGAGAAGGAAGACTGGTACACACAAGAATCACACTCTCACAGAGAAGAATATGGGAAACCGGTGACCAGTAACATAGCCCATATGAAGCCAGGTGCGTCAGGGCAGGAACCCTGTGGACACTATGGACTTCGAAGAAAGAGATAACAAAGGTAAGGTTTACCATTACTCGCAATTTCTTCTTCAGGGTCCATAGTGCTCCACAGGGAGACCTTGGGGATGTCCCAAAGCAGTCCTTTAAGGGTGGGGACGCTCCTGCGCCGAGAGGAGAATTCGGGCACAAATGGAGTATCCTGAGAGGCAAATGTATCAAAGGCATAGAACCTCAGAAAGGTATGGACAGAAGACCATGTGGCCGCCTTGCATAGCTGTTCAGCTGAGGCGCCACGGCGAGCTGCCCACGATGGACCCATAGAGCGAGTAGAGTGAGCAGTAACAGTAGCTGGTACAGGAAGGCCTGCCTGCGTGTAAGCCTCTGAGTTAGTCATGCGAAGCCATATGGCCATTGTCAGTTTGTTGGCTGGCCATCCCTTCTTGTGAAATCCATAGAGCACAAATAAGGAGTCCGATTTCCAAAGGGAACTGGTACGGTCCACATATATCCTGAGGGCACGGACCACATCCAAGGAGGCCTCACCTGCCGATAGGTCTGGGTGATTGAAAGGCCGGGACAACAATTTCCTCATTAATGTGGAAACGAGTAACAACTTTCGGAAGGAAACCAGAGTCTGAAGCACAGCCCTGTCCTGATGGAATATCAGAACTGGGGAGCGACAGGAGAGCGCCCCTAAATCTGACACCCTTCTGGTGGACGCCATAGCCAGAAGAAAAAGAGGAGTCTTCGCTGTGAGCCACTTGAGTTCCACAGAATCCAGAGGTTCAAGCGGAGGACCCTGGAGGGCACGAAGTACTACTGTCAAATCCCATGGAGCCACTGGTGGGACAAAGAGAGGTTGTGTACGGAGGACACCCTGGAGGAAGATGTGGACATTTGGAAGTGGAGCAAGTCTACACTGGAACCAAATTGATAGAGCAGAGACATGAACTTTCAGTAAGGGCAGGCGGTCCAAGGTCCAATCCAGCTGGAAGGAGGGCGAGGACTCTGGAAATCCTAAACACTTGGGGGTCGTAGCTTTTGGTACGACACCATTGGAAATATGTATGCCACACTTTGCGGTTGATCCGAGCAGAGGCTGGCTTACGCGCTCTGAGCATAGTGCTGACTACAGAGCTAGAGAATCCTTTGGACCTCAGGAGGGATGTCTCAAGAGCCACACCATCAAAGACAGACGACCAAGGTCCGGGTAAAGGCAAGGACCCTGAGACAACAGGTCTGGTCTTTGAGACAGCAGGAACGGAGTGTCGATGGAGAGACTCCGAAGATCTAAGTACCAATGATGTCTGGGCCAAGCTGGAGCCACCAGCAGGACAGTGCCTATGTCTTGTTTGAACTTCCGAAGAACTCTAGGAAGAAGGGAGATTGGAGGGAATAGGTACGCAAACTGGAAGGTCCACTTCACTGATAATGCATCTACAAAGGTTGCCTCGGCATCTCTTGTCTGATGTCAGAAAGATTCTCTGATCCTGAGAATCCCACAGGGATACCAGATGAATCATTCTCTGTGAGGACTTTTTCCAGTTGATCAACCATCCGTGCTTGTGCAGGAAAGCAATGGTTAGCTGTAGATGGAGGTGAAGCACTTCTAGGGATCCTAAGAGCAGGAGGTCGTCCAGATATGGTAACAGTCGGACACCCTGACCACGTAGGTGGGTCGCCATGATAGCCATAATTTTGGTAAACACCTGTGGAGCTGTGGATATTCCAAAGGGCAGAGCCTGAAATTGGAAGTGTTGCTGTAGTATAGCAAACTGGAGATATCGCTGATGTGAGGGCGCTATAGGTACATGTAGGTACGTGTCCTGAATATTCAGAGATACTATAAAGTTCCCAGACTCCAGAACTAGGATGACAGAGTGTAGGGTTTCCATCCAGAACCTGAGTACCCTGAGGAATTTGAAGAATAGTTACCTGTCCCCTGCTGTGATAGTGAGACTGGCACAATTACCTCTGCTTGCAGCAAGAACTGTATGGATTTCTGGATTTGTAAGGCCTTGTTTGGGTCTGAAGGAGGGCCTGTGTAGCAAAACTGGTGGGGTGGCCGTCGAAGAAATGAGAGGGCGTACCCGTGAGAGACCACTTCTCTTATCCAAGCATTCGTGGTGGTTTGACACTAGCACTGGGCAAACTGAAGAAGTCGGCCTCCCACTCTGGGATCCCCCAAAGGGAGGCCCGTCCCGTCAGGCTGAGGGCTTATCCTCAGATTTTGAAGCAGGGCGTCTGGTGGTCCAGACCTGCTTGGTCCTGGGCTTGGCGGCCCTAGTGAAATCTGACTGCCTAGGAAAGGACTGACCTTTAGGTTTTCCTTGAGGACGAAAGGACCTAAAAAATGTAGTCCGAGGCTTTGCAGTAGTAGTTGCTGAAGGCAGAAATGGTGGTTTTGATGCCGCCAACATGGTTACAATCTTGTCAAGGTCCTGGATAAACAAGATCTCCCCATTGTAGGGTAACAATTCTAGGCCTTTCTTGGGAGTCCGCGTCTGCCTTCCATGAGCGAAGCCACGGGGTATGGTGGGTGGACACCGCTGTGGCCGAGACTCTAGAGGTTAGGAGACTGGCATCCAATGTCGCTTCTCCAATATAAGAAGCTGCATCTCGTATTTGAGCAACGAAAGACATCTGATCCCTAGAAGCATCTGAGGGAAAAGAGTCTTCAAGTGCGTCAGCCCAGCTCTCTATAGCTTTAGCCACCCATGGAATAGCCATGGTCGGACGGGCAACTGCCCCTGAGAGAGAGTATATTGATTTAAGGCAAAATTCAACCTTTCTATCCGTAGGGTCCTTCAAAGAGGACACTGTAGGGATAGGCAACGTAGCGCTTTTAATTAAACGCGTAACTTGCGAATCCACCGCAGGGGGAGTCTCCCATTTTGAACAGTGAGCCGCAGGAGACGTAGAACAGGTCAGACGTTTTTGCGGCTGAAACCTTTTACCAGGCGACTGCCAGGCTGCCGCCATGAGTTCAGCTAATTGATCCGATAGAGGGAATTCTGCTGAAGCCACTTTCTGTCGGTTAAACAGTGGGCGCTTAGATTTAGGGGCTGGCTCGCCATCTTCTATTAGTAAGATGGATCGGACAGCTCGCACCAAGGCAGGAATATTAATTTTAGACTGACTCTCGTCCTCCTCCGGAGGGGAGTCAGTGTTAGAGAGATCAGCATCTTCTGCCTCCTCAGGTGACACCTCAGGATCTGAGAGATGCGTGGACAGTGACGATAACACCGGACACTTAGGTGGTTACTGGGTCGGGGCTTCTCACCTTGCAATATAGTTTGAAAGGCTGTAGAGGAAGCCACCAGACTCTGCACCGAGCTAGAGAGTGCGTCTACCCATGGAGGGGGCACAGGAGGTACCTGTATAGTCTGAACCTGTTGTGGTAACCCCAGAGGGGGAATTGCAGTCGATACCGCTAGGTGGTCCACAATAGTAGCCAGCACCTGAGAAAAGGAAGCCCAGGAGAGAACCTGTACAGGAGCTGGGGGGGTCTCATGGGCCTGCTGGGGTATAACACATCTTGTATCATCCTCCTCACCTGAGCCTGCAGCACATAACTTGCCTGATAGCAGTATGGGGGCAGATGCCTGATAGCAGTATGGGGGCAGATGCCTGATAGCAGTGTGGGGGCAGATGCCTGATAGCAGTGTGGGGGCAGATGCCTGATAGCAGTGTGGGGGCAGATGCCTGATAGCAGTGTGGGGGCAGATGCCTGATAGCAGTGTGGGGGCAGATGCCTGATAGCAGTATGGGGGCAGATGCCTGATAGCAGTATGGGGGCAGATGCCTGATAGCAGTATGGGGGCAGATGCCTGATAGCAGTATGGGGGCAGATGCCTGATAGCAGTATGGGGGCAGATGCCTGATAGCAGTATGGGGGCAGATGCCTGATAGCAGTATGGGGGCAGATGCCTGATAGCAGTATGGGGGCAGATGCCTGATAGCAGTATGGGGGCAGATGCCTGATAGCAGTGTGGGGGCAGATGCCTGATAGCAGTATGGGGGCAGATGCTTGCTACTCTGGCCTTTGCTAGACATAGCTGTAGAGTACAAAGGTATGTCTAGTAAGTAGCACAATGTAAGAGCTTGTTATTGAGTATTGTAACTAGATCTAAAGATATTGGACTAATGAGTCAGCATAATGGGATAGAGTTTAATGTAGTAGTGAAATGATAATAAAATGACAAGGTCTGAAATAGGTATAGATGAGAATGTGTTACACAATTCAAAATATACAATTAAAAATGCACAATGTGTACATGGGAAAATATGTTGTACAATTTAAAATACACAATAAAAATTCGCATTCGCAAATGTCTGACGGTATGGTGAAAGAAAAACAGTATATCGTCCAATAGAAAATGTAATACAGGTTGAGTCTCCCATATCCAAAATGCTTGGGACCAGGGGTATTTTGGATAACGGAATATTCCGTATTTTGGAATAATTCCATATCATAATGAAATATCTTGGGAATGGGACCCCAATATACACACAGGATGCATTTATGTGTTATATACACCTTATACACACAGCCTGCAGCTCATTTTATACAATATTTTCAATAATTTTGTGGCTCAAGCAAAGTTTGTGTACATACATCAAATCATTTTATGTTTCATTTACACCCTATACACAGAGCCTGAAGGTCATTTTATACCATATTTTTAATAATTTGTGCCTTAGACAAAGTTTGTGTACATTGAACCATCAAAAATCAAAGGTTTTATTATCTCAGTCATGCCAAAATTATTCCGTAATTCGGAATATTCCGTATTTCGGAATATTTGGATATGGGAGACTCAACCTGTACAGGTAAAGTGGGACTGTTGGAACAGTCCTAACTATATTGTACCAATGCTGCTGAAATATGTTGATGAAATTTGTGTGACACAGGTGTATATTCACTGTCCATTGTTGTGATGTCACAGAATCATCGGAAATACAGTTCAGCAATCTGCAGGTTAATAACGATAGTATAGAGGACGTTGGGTAGGGTCTGGTAGATAAATGAATGTTTGATGATTCTGTATTTCCTGCAGACCAGACCCTACCCAACGTATAATAGACTACAATACTCAATAACAAGCTCTTACATTGCGCTACTTACTAGACATACCTTTGTACTATCAGATCCCTTTATTGGTGATATTGGGGAAACCACCAGTGTCTAGAGCTGCAATAGTAACTCACCTCCACACTCCTAGTTTTCAAGGAGCGCACTTACACCACTTCATTCATATAGCTGTAGAGTAGTATAGCACACAATATGGCACTGGGTATAATGCAACCGCTGGGTATGTAGGATACAAGTAGGAATGCAATATACCGATCCTGTTTTAGGCTTGGGCAAGCTGCAGGAGCGCACAGCACAAATATGGCACTGTTCAGTAACCAACTATATGTGACAACCCTCACAAATACAATTACTGTAGAGATGTGAGGTACTGGGAAAAACCCTGAATACACCTGTATGTTAGGGCAAAGTCAGATAAAAAGGGAAATCTATATACTGACAGTATAGAGAAATATACAGACAGGCAGCGCTAGCATCAGTCACATATAATGCAGAAATACAATATAATGCAGAATGGGGCTACAGTCATCTACACAGATTCTGTGGTCAGTGACGCAACATCTGATAGGCTATAGCGCTACATAACCTGACTCCAGGGAGAGGTATATAGGGGGACCGGACCCTGCGTATCCCTGAGCCTGGAGAAAATGGCCGCCGGAGACCTCTGAGGGGGCGTAGTCAGAGGAGGAAAGCAGTTCAGGGAAGCGAGACCTCAGAAGAATGGCGCCCTGAGCTGAGGGGCCGCTTTAATGGGGAAAGCTGACCTCCCCATTCTGATTATTAACCCCCAGGACGCTGGATTCCCGCTGCATCTGTACCCTGGTGGACTAGTGGATCGCTGTGTACAAAGCCTGTGTTCACTCTCAGCGCCTCCGGTCTGTCCCCTGAGACCGGAGGTATGACTGCCAATCCGCGATGACCCGCCTTACCTGTACCCTTGTGTCCGGGCTGCAGTCTGGGTCCCGGACACAAGGGGACAGCTAGGTCCAGCGGGGCCGGTAGCGAGGACCACGAGATGCCCGTTGAAATCCCCAGCCGAAGCAGGCGTTGCGGCTCCCCGGGGTGGTGACGGAGCGGCAGCGCAGACGTCCTGTGGTCAGTCTGTTGCTGTGTGCTCAGCAGGAAACATAATAAAATAAATCAAATCATAAAATAAAAGCTATTTGGGCTGCCTAAGCATAATGGTGACCAGACTCCGGCCGGGCACCGACAAAACTGAGGAGCCTCTGGCTCGGGGGCGGGTTATAGGGGGTTGGATCAGTGCATCCTAGGAGCTGAAAGCTTTTACTGTGTGGTGCCCGGTTCTCAACCACCACCTACACCCCAAGGTCTCCCTGTGGATCCCTGTGGACCCTGAAGAAGAAAACAAGAGATATGGTAAGAACTTACCTTTGTTATCTCTGTTTCTACGAAGTCCATAGGGTCCACAGGGTGACCTTGGGGTATAGCTGGATCCTGGATCCTCGGGCACCACGGAGTTAAAGCTTTTAGCTGCTCCCAGGATGCACTTGGGTCCAACCTCCCCTATACCCCGCCCCCGAGCCACAGGCACCTCAGTTGGTAAGCAGCCCAGGCCGGAGGAGGAGACGAAACAGAGAGAAGGAAGACTGGAACACACAAGAACCATACTCACAGAAATGGGAGACGGAAAACCGGTGACCAGTCACAGAGCCCATATGAAGCCAGGTGCGTCAGGGCGGGTGCCCTGTGGACCCTATGGACTTCGTAGAAACAGAGATAACAAAGGTAAGTTCTTACCATATCTCTTGTTTTCTACTTCAGGGTCCATAGGGGTCCACAGGGTGACCTTGGGGATGTCCCAAAGCAGTCCAACTAAGGGCGGGGACGCTCCTGTGCTGATAGGAGAACCCGGCGCCCAAAGGATGCATCCTGAGAGGCAAAGGTGTCAAACGCATAAAACCTCAAAAAGGTCTGAATGGAAGACCAGGTGGCCGCCTTACAGAGCTGAACAGCAGAGGCGCCACGGCTAGCAGCCCAAGAAGGGCCCACGGACCGAGTGGAATGAGCCTTAACAGAGGCTGGAACAGGTAAACCCTCCTGCATATAAGCCTCAATAATAACAGAACGAAGCCAACGGGCTAGAGTCTGTTTGTTGGCAGGCCAACCCCTCTTGTGAAAACCAAAGAGGATAAACAAAGAATCCGACTTCCTCACAGAACTAGTCCGGTCCACATAAACCTGGAGTGCACGGACAACGTCTAAGGAAGCCTCCCCAGCCGAAAGATCAGGCGACTGAAAGGCTGGTACAACAATTTCCTGATTAATGTGGAACCTGGAAACCACTTTAGGCAGGAAATCAGGACGAGTGCGAAGCACCGCTCTGTCCTGATGAAAAATCAGAAAAGGGGGACGACAAGAAAGCGCCCCCAAATCTGAAACCCTCCTGGCAGAAGCAATTGCCAAGAGGAAAACAGTTTTAAAAGTTAGCCACTTGAGCTCCACTGACTCCAAGGGCTCAAAAGGAGGACCCTGTAAGGCCCGAAGAACCACCGCCAAATCCCACGGGGCCACAGGTGGCACAAAGGGAGGCTGGATTCTCAAAACTCCCTGGAAAAAGGTGTACACGTCCAGCATAGCAGCGATCCTGCGCTGGAACCACACCGACAGAGCAGACACGTGCACCTTCAGTGAGGAAAGACGTAATCCTAAGTCCAAACCCGACTGAAGGAAAGCCAAATTACGCGAAACCCGGAACACCTGGGGATCATATTTTCTGGCCTCGCACCACTGAAAGTAAGTGTGCCACACTCTGTGATAGATCCTCGCGGAAGCAGGCTTGCGCGCCCTCAGCATGGTGGTAATATCGGAGCTAGAAAAGCCCCGAGACCTCAGGACGGCTGTCTCAAGAGCCACGCTGTCAAAGATAGTCGACCCAGATCCGGGTGAAGACAGGGCCCCTGAGACAACAGGTCCTGCCGTTGAGGTAGGAGGAACGGAGCGTCGATGGACAAGCTCCGCAGATCGGAGTACCACGGCTTTCTGGGCCACGCTGGAGCCACCAGGATCAGTGTGCCTCCGTCCTGTTTGAACTTGCGCAGGACTCGAGGCAGCAGAGATATCGGAGGGAACAAGTAAGCCAGTTGAAACAGCCATCTCACCGACAGCGCGTCTATCAGACTTGCGCCTGCGTCCCTTGTCCTTGACCCGTACACGGGCAGCTTGTGATTGTGACGGGACGCCATCAGGTCCAGCTCTGGCAGCCCCCACTTGTCCACGAGTAGTTGGAATACCTCTGGATGAAGCGACCATTCCCCGGGATGCACGTCGTAACGGCTGAGGTAGTCTGCCTCCCAATTGAGGACTCCTGGGATGAAAACTGCCGAGAGAGCTGGAAGATAGCGATCCGCCCAAGCCAGGACGCGGGACACCTCCGACATCGCAGCTCGACTGCGAGTCCCTCCCTGGTGATTGATGTACGCCACCGTGGTGGCGTTGTCTGACTGCACCTGAACGGCCCTTCCGTGAAGAGCGGTGCCGGACGACTGCAGGGCTCTGTATACTGCCCTCAGTTCCAGGATGTTGATGGGAAGAATCGCTTCCTCCGCCGACCAACGACCCTGAAGTGACAAGGAGCCTGTCACCGCCCCCCAACCCCGGAGACTGGCATCTGTCGTGAGCAGAACCCATTCCGGGATCCAAAAGGGGCACCCCTCTAGGAGATGAGCTGTCTGCAGCCACCAGGCTAGGGACAGTGCACCTCCGAGGACAACACCAGCATCTGAGAGCGGATCCTGTGTGGCAATCCGTTCCATTGCGAAAGAATCAGCCCCTGCAGGGGCCTGGAATGGAACTGGGCAAACTCCACCATGTCGAATGCCGACACCATGGACCCCAAAACTCTCATTGCTGAGTGCACCGACACTCTGCCACTGCTCAGACAACTGTGAATCCGCAGCTGTAAGGAGGAGACCTTCTCTGGAGTCAGAAAAATCCGTTGCTGACGAGAGTCCAGCAGGGCCCCCAAATGAACCATCCGCTGTGATGGGATGAGGGAGGACTTCTTCCAGTTGATCAACCAGCCGTGCGCCTGTAGACAAGCGACCGTCAGGTGGAGATGCTGGATCAGTACCTCCGGGGAGCTTGCCAGCAAGAGGAGGTCGTCTAGATACGGTAGCAACCGTATCCCCTGGCTCCGAAGGTGAGCCGCCATGACCGCCATCACCTTGGTAAATACCCTTGGTGCCGTGGAGAGACCAAAGGGTAGAGCCCTGAATTGGTAGTGGTTGTGGAGAATAGCAAACCGCAGAAACTGTTGGTGCGATATTGCTATAGGCACATGGAGGTAGGCGTCCTGGATATCCAGGGAGACCATATAATCCCCCGGTTCCATCGCCAGAATGATGGAACGCAAAGTTTCCATCCTGAATTTGGGAACCCTGAGAAACCTGTTCAGGGACTTCAAATTGAGGATGGGGCGATGAGAGCCATTGGGTTTCTGCACCAGAAACAGCGTAGAGTAATACCCCATCCCACGTTGAGACTGTGGTACGGGTATAATGACCCCCGCCGTCAGCAAGGCCTCTATGGCTTCCCGAACCTGTAAGGCCTTGGTTTTGTCCTGAGAAGGACTTGTGCAAAAAAACTGGCAAGGCGGCCTGTGCCGAAAAGACAGGGCGTACCCCTGGGAGACCACTTCTCGCACCCAGGCATCCGTGGTGGTATTGTGCCAGCACTGGGCGAATTGAAGAAGTCGGCCTCCCACTCTGGGGTCCCCCAGAGGGAGGCCCGTCCCATCACGCAGAAGGCTTATCTTCTGGCTTGGAAGAAGGGCGCCTAGCACTCCAGGCTTGCTTCTTTGGCTTTGAGGCGGTCTTGGGTGCGGACTGCCTCGGGAAGGACTGACCCTTTGCCTTGCCCTGAACCCGAAAGGAACGAAAGGCCGAGCTCCGAACCTTAGCAGGTGTAGTAGCTGAAGGGAGGAAGGCTGACTTGGATTTCGCCAGGGTATCTACTATTTTGTCCAGGTCCGGACCAAATAGTAATTCTCCATTAAAAGGTAAGGCCTCCAAGCCTTTCTTTGAATCCGCGTCTGCTCTCCAAGACCGCAACCACAAGGATCTACGAGCAGACACTGCCGCCGCCGAAACCCTAGAGGTCAACAGGCTAGCATCCAAAGATGCTTCTCCAATGTAGGAGGCGGCATCTCTCATCTGTCCTAACAACACCCTCTAGACGTCCGGAGCTTCATCCGTAAATGTATCCTCCAAGGCGTTGGCCCAACCCTCCACCCAGGAGACGGCCATGGACGGCCGGGCTACCGCCCCTGAGAGAGAATAAATAGACTTTAAACAAGTCTCCACCTTCCTGTCCGTAGGATCCTTCAGCGAGGATATAGACGGCAATGGCAAAGTAGCACTCCTGATGAGGTGTGTTACATGGGAATCGACTGCAGGCGGAGTTTCCCATTTCTTACAATGCGCTTCCGGGAATGGATAATTGGACGCCAAGCGTTTCTGTGGCAGGAAACGCTTACTGGGCGTCTGCCAGGCCACCACCATGTGATCCGTCAACTGATCAGACAAGGGGAACGCTGCAGAAGTAACCTTAGCTCTTTTAAAACTAGGATACCTCGACTTGGGAGCGGGTGCCTCATCCTCAATCAGAATAATGGCCCGCACCGCCTTAACCAGAGCCCGCACATTGATGGAAGACTTAGTGTCTACCTCCTGGACTGAGGCATCTGAGGCTGAGTCATCCTGCACCTCACCATCATCCGAGGACCCCTCAGAATCCGGAAGATGCGCAGCCTGCACCATGACTGTGCGTTTAGACGCCCTGGAGGGCACGTCACTGCGCAACATCGACTGAAAAGCCGAAGATGTTGCCGCCAAATCTTGGACAGTGTGGGAAAGCGCATCCACCCAGGGTGGAGGAGCTGCCACAGGAGCCTGAAACGGCACCACAGCCGGCTGCGCCACCGGAGTGGACTGTATATACATTGGCAAACCCGCATAGGGACCAACAGGCTGAGACCCCGGGGGAGTCTGCAATAATTGTGGGACACCCGGGGAATGGGGGATGGTAGGCTGGGGCAACGCCCTAATAGGGATGGCAGTCGTCCATCGCGGACCGTCTGTCGGTCCCACCAGCACCTGGGAAAACATCGCCCATGGTGGCTCCTGCGACATGGGAGGTTTAGACATACCAGGGAGCGCCTGGCACCGTCCGCACAGGCCGTCCTGTGACAAATCCTCCCTATCCACTCCTGCAGAACAGCGCCTGCAGGAGAACAATACCGGAGCCCCGGAGTGCTCAATCTCCTCCTCGGACATGACGTTGGAAGAAAACGTGCGCACTCACCAGTGTGCTGGACAACAGACCACAATATGGCACCGTGTAGCACACAACTGTATGTGACGGACCTCACAAATACGTGATCTGTATAGGTGAGGTCTGTAGAAACACCCTTCCCCCGCACACCTGTAGGGCTTGTAGGAGAAGGAAAGGGATAGGTATTAGCTGACAGTAAGTAGAAATTAGCACAGACAGGCAGCACTAGTAATAGTCACATACCATGCAGGAAGATATACTCACTGCACCTTTACACTACAATCAACCTCCCAGATTCAGTGTCTGGGAGGGCTATAGTGCTGTGTACACTGTCCTTGTCGGGGGAGAGGTACACAGGGGGACCGGTCCGCGTGCTCCCTGAGAGTATCTGCGCTGCCACAGAGAAAATGGCCGCTGGAGACCTCAGAGGAGGAGTGGCCGAGTATCTGCAGCTCAGCGACGCCAGACTCCGTGGTGAAAGGTGCGCTGAGCCGAGGGGAGGAGCCGCTAGACAGGGAAGGCTTCCTCCCCTGGCTAGCACATTAACCCCCGGGTTGCCGGCATCCAGCTTGCCGCGATATTAACCCTGGTGGTCTAGTGGTCTGGCGGGGTATGCCTCCACTGGAGGGGGGGCCCGCCGCCACTGCTAGCGCCCCCGGTCTGTCCCCTATAGACCGGGGGCATGGGACTGCATTTGAAAGGAACCCGCACACCGCCGCTAATCAGCGGTGCGCGGCTTACCTGATCTCCCCGGCGTTTTCCGGCAGCAGTCCCGGGGGAAACCAGAGTCCGGCTAGTACAGACTCTGGCTTCCCCGGCCGCGATCCCCAGTTTTGTGCTGGCGTCGCGGCGCCAGCAGGGAGAAGGAGCGGCAGCGTGGGCGTCTGTACAGACAGCCCAGCGCTGCCGCTCTGGAGAAAAACTGTAGTAAAAAATAAATAGATAAATTTAACTAAGTTAAATAAAAAATTAAAAGCTTTAGGGGGCTGCTCCTGCAGCCCACCCCGCAGGGTGACCCGACTCCGGCCGGGCACCATCTAAAACTGAGGTGCCTGTGGCTCGGGGGCGGGGTATAGGGGAGGTTGGACCCAAGTGCATCCTGGGAGCATCTGAAAGCTTTAACTCCGTGGTGCCCGAGGATCCAGGATCCAGCTATACCCCAAGGTCACCCTGTGGACCCCTATGGACCCAGAAGGAGAAATACTGATCCTGTTTTAGGCTTGGGCAAGCTGCAGGAGCGCACAGCACAAATATGGCACTGTTCAGTAACCAACTATATGTGACAACCCTCACCAATACATTTACTGTAGAGATGTGAGGTACTGGGAAAAACCCTGAATACACCTGTATGTTAGGGCAAAGTCAGATAAAAAGGGAAATCTATATACTGACAGTATAGAGAAATATACAGACAGGCAGCGCTAGCATCAGCCACATATAATGCAGAAATACAATATAATGCAGAATGCAACATCTGATAGGCTATAGCGCTACATAACCTGACTCCAGGGAGAGGTACAGTATGTAGGGGGACCGGACCCTGCGTATCCCTGAGCCTGGAGAAAATGGCCGCCGGAGACCTCTGAGGGGGCGTAGTCAGAGGAGGAAAGCAGTTCAGGGAAGCGAATCTCAGAGGAATGGCGCCCTGAGCTGAGGGGCTGCTTTAATGGGGAAAGCTGACCTACCCACTCTGATTATTAACCCCCAGGACGCTGGATTCCCGCTGCATCTGTACCCTGGTGGTCTAGTGGATCGCTGTGTACAAAGCCTGTGTTCACTCTCAGCGCCTCCGGTCTGTCCCCTGAGACCGGAGGTATGACTGCCAATCCGCGATGACCCGCCATACCTGTACCCTTGTGTCCGGGCTGCAGTCTGGGTCCCGGACACAAGGGGACAGCTAGGTCCAGCGGGGCCGGCTAGCGAGGACCACGAGATGCCCGCTGAAATCCCCAGCCGAAGCTGGCGTTGCGGCTCCCCGGGGTGGTGACGGAGCGGCAGCGCAGATGTCCTGTGGTCAGTCTGTTGCTGTGTGCTCAGCAGGAAACATAATAAAATAAATCAAATCATAAAATAAAAGCTATTTGGGCTGCCTAAGCATAATGGTGACCAGACTCCGGCCGGGCACCGACAAAACTGAGGAGCCGCTGGCTCGGGGGCGGGTTATAGGGGGTTGGACCAGTGCATCCTAGGAGCTGAAAGCTTTTACTGTGTGGTGCCCGGTTCTCAACCACCACTTACACCCCAAGGTCTCCCTGTGGATCCCTGTGGACCCTGAAGAAGAAATACAGAACTAAAGCAACATGAATTAGACAGGAAAAACCGCAGCCTTATTATCTGATGTCCAGACTGAGGAGACCCTGCCCTAGTATCTCCTAAACATATGGTCACCTACCCAGCTCCCTATATCAGTACGTGGGTGACCATGGCACCTCTGGATTAAAGGTAACGTACCCTGCTCCCTATATCAGTACGCGGGTGACCTGGGCACCTCTGGATTATAGGTAACGTACCCTGCTCCCTATATCAGTACGTGGGTGACCTGGGCACCTCTGGATTATAGGTAACGTACCCTGCTCCCTATATCAGTACGTGGGTGACCTGGGCACCTCTGGATTATAGGTAACGTACCCTGCTCCCTATATCAGTACGCGGGTGACCTGGGCACCTCTGGATTATAGGTAACGTACCCTGCTCCCTATATCAGTACGTGGGTGACCTGGGCATCTCTGGATTATAGGTAACGTACCCTGCTCCCTATATCAGTACGCGGGTGACCTGGGCACCTCTGGATTATAGGTAACATACCCTGCTCCCTATATCAGTACGTGGGTGACCTGGGCATCTCTGGATTATAGGTAACATACCCTGCTCCCTATATCAGTACGTGGGTGACCTGGGCACCTCTGTATTATAGGTCACATACCCAGCTCCCCATATCAGTACATGGGTGACCTGGGCACCTCTGTATTATAGGTCACCTACCCTGCTCCCTATATCAGTACGCGGGTGACCTGGGCACCTCTGGATTATAGGTCACATACCCAGCTCCCCATATCAGTACATGGGTGACCTGGGCACCTCTGGATTATAGGTAACGTACCCAGCTCCCTATATCAGTACGCGGGTGACCTGGGCACCTCTGGATTATAGGTAACGTACCCTGCTCCCTATATCAGTACGCGGGTGACCTGGGCATCTCTGGATTATAGGTCACCTGCCCTGCTCCCTATATCAGTAAGTGGGTGACCTGGGCACCTCTGGATTATAGGTCACCTACCCTGCTCCCCATATCAGTACGTGGGTGACCTGGGCACCTCTGTATTATAGGTAACGTACCCTGCTCCCTATATCAGTACGCGGGTGACCTGGGCACCTCTGGATTATAGGTAACGTACCCTGCTCCCTATGTCAGTACCTGGGTGACCTGGGCACCTCTGTATTATAGGTCACATACCCAGCTCCCTACATCAGTACGCGCGTGACCTGGGCACCTCTGTATTATAGGTAACGTACCCTGCTCCCTATATCAGTACGTGGGTGACCTGGGCACCTCTGTATTATAGGTAACGTACCCTGCTCCCTATATCAGTATGCGGGTGACCTGGGCCCCTCGGTATTATAGGTAACGTACCCTGCTCCCTATATCAGTACGTGGGTGACCTGGGAACCTCTGGATTATAGGTAACGTACCCTGCTCCCTATATCAGTACGTGGGTGACCAGGGCACCTCTGTATTATAGGTAACGTACCCTGCTCCCTATATCAGTACCTGGGTGACCTGGGCACCTCCGGATTATAGGTCACCTGCCCTGCTCCCTATATCAGTACGCGGGTGACCTGGGCACCTCCGGATTATAGGTCACATACCCTGCTTCCTATATCAGTACCTGGGTGACCTGGGCACCTCTGTATTATAGGTAACGTACCCTGCTCCCTATATCAGTACGTGGGTGACCTGGGCACCTCTGTATTATAGGTAACGTACCCTGCTCCCTATATCAGTACGTGGGTGACCTGGGCACCTCTGGATTATAGGTCACCTGCCCTGCTCCCTATCTCAGTACCTGGGTGACCTGGGCACCTCTGTATTATAGGTAACGTACCCTGCTCCCTATATCAGTACGTGGGTGACCTGGGCATCTCTGGATTATAGGTCACCTGCCCTGCTCCCTATATCAGTACGCGGGTGACCTGGGCACCTCTGGATTATAGGTAACGTACCCTGCTCCCTATATCAGTACCTGGGTGACCTGGGCACCTCTGGATTATAGGTAACGTACCCTGCTCCCTATATCAGTACGTGGGTGACCTGGGCACCTCTGGATTATAGGTCACATACCCTGCTCCCTATATCAGTACGCGGGTGACCTGGGCACCTCTGGATTATAGGTAACGTACCCTGCTCCCTATATCAGTACGTGGGTGACCTGGGCACCTCTGGATTATAGGTAACGTACCCTGCTCCCTATATCAGTACGTGGGTGACCTGGGCACCTCTGGATTATAGGTCACATACCCTGCTCCCTATATCAGTACGCGGGTGACCTGGGCACCTCTGGATTATAGGTCACCTACCCTGCATTAACCTCTTGTGTTTTTAAAATGATTCATCACTAGGTAACACTTGTTTTTTGGTCCCTCTATATTGTTGGAATAACCACAGATGTGATGACCGTATATAGAGATGAGTTTGGGTTAGCTCATGGCCGTCCAGCCAGACTTTAGGGTTTGTCAAACATGTCTCAGTGGTGGCAGAATAGGGTACTAAGGGTGAGTTATTACAATCTAATCATTATAGACAGGCCAGGTGGTTTAGCCTCACACGCAGGTAGTGCATCACTGATTAGCGTTACCGCCTCCCAGCACTGGGGTCACTGATCAGCGTTACCGCCTCCCAGCGCTGGGGTCACTGATTAGCGTTACCGCCTCCCAGCGCTGGGGTCACTGATTAGCGTTACCACCTCCCAGCCCTGGGGTCACTGATCAGCGTTACCGCCTCCCAGCCCTGGGGTCACTGATCAGCGTTACCGCCTCCCAGCCCTGGGGTCACTGATCAGCGTTACCGCCTCCCAGCCCTGGGGTCACTGATCAGCGTTACCGCCTCCCAGCCCTGGGGTCACTGATTAGCGTTACCGCCTCCCAGCCCTGGGGTCACTGATTAGCGTTACCGCCTCCCAGCCCTGGGGTCACTGATCAGCGTTACCGCCTCCCAGCCCTGGGGTCACTGATCAGCGTTACCGCCTCCCAGCCCTGGGGTCACTGATCAGCGTTACCGCCTCCCAGCGCAGGGGTCACTGATTAGCGTTACCGCCTCCCAGCGCAGGGGTCACAGATTAGCGTTACCGCCTCCCAGCCCTGGGGTCACCGATTAGCGTTACCGCCTCCCAGCGCTGGGGTCACCGATTAGCGTTACCGCCTCCCAGCGCTGGGGTCACCGATTAGCGTTACCGCCTCCCAGCGTTGGGGTCACCGATTAGCGTTACCGCCTCCCAGCGCTGGGGTCACCGATTAGCGTTACCGCCTCCCAGCCCTGGGGTCACCGTTTAGCGTTACCGCCTCCCAGCCCTGGGGTCACCGATTAGCGTTACCGCCTCCCAGCCCTGGGGTCACCGATCAGCGTTACCGCCTCCCAGCCCTGGGGTCACTGATCAGCGTTACCGCCTCCCAGCCCTGGGGTCACTGATCAGCGTTACCGCCTCCCAGCCCTGGGGTCACTGATCAGCGTTACCGCCTCCCAGCCATGGGGTCACTGATCAGCGTTACCGCCTCCCAGCCCTGGGGTCACTGATTAGCGTTACCGCCTCCCAGCCCTGGGGTCACTGATCAGCAATACCGCCTCCCAGCCCTGGGGTCACTGATCAGCGTTACCGCCTCCCAGCCCTGGGGTCACTGATTAGCGTTACCGCCTCCCAGCACCGGGGTCACTGATTAGCGTTACCGCCTCCCAGCACTGGGGTGATGAGTTACTATCCAGATTATAGAGAGACTGTTACAAGGTCGACAATGTCTAGATAGACACCAGATGTTAGACAGGCGATAGGTTGACAGGGACAAAATGTCGATACACTAAAAATGGTTGTCCTGGAATCTTGACTGGTACAAATTGTCGATAGTCAAAAGGGAAACACATTATTATTTTTTAAGGTTAGCCACTTAACCCGACGGTTAGGCACCAAGGGGAGGGTTTAGGGTAAGGGTTACTGAAGAAAACAAAATGGGTTTCGACCATTTTCGTGTCAACCTTTTGACTATGTCGACCATTAGTACCTGTCAACCATCTCCCATGTTGATCTTTTGTACCTGTCGACCTATTGCTTGTCTAACATCTGGTGTCTATGTAGACATGGTTGACCATTTAACAGCCTATATTTTGTACCCTAACCCCATTCAGGGCCCCATCTCTGTCTCCTAGAGGTACTTGGGTTTCCCTCACATACTGGTAACTCAATTGACTTTTGACAAACATTGGACCCTAGTGCCCGTGCACTTGTGGTCTGGGATATAGAGTGTGAGCTCCACTGTCACCCAGGCAAATCACTAAATATTCTTTGTAAAGGTAACGGATAATAAGATAAGAAATATACACACATAGGGGTCAATCCAATTCCACGCGGAGGGTGCAAGTTGCCGTTGTTAAAACACGCGCGTCTCTCGTGGCCTGCTCCTAGCCCTATTTCGCATAATTTAGCTCTGACCCTATGGGGCTGCAAGCACTCTTATGGGAATTCGGACTGCCGTCAATCTCGCCCATTGTCGCGATGACTCACCCCCGCGAGTACACTGCATATAATTGGATTGACCCCCTATTATTTGCAGGCACGCAGTTACCTAAAGATCCTCCAGTGATCTGGTGATAATCTACAGTGTCGTATAACGGGTGCCATGTTTTACCCCCGCCGATATTACACCCATCAGTACCTGTGTGTTATTCAGCCCCATACCACCCAGCTCCGCTGGGATCTGCAGACCAAACGCCCCAAGCTCTTTAAGTCCAGAGAGAGTCTGGTCATCCACCCGCTGCAGGTCATCATTCAGGCAGGGGTCATTCACCTCCTAAACGCCAACATCAAAAGAATAGGATAATACAGGGGAGATTGTACCATAGACTCATCTGATCGGTCTATGTGCTACCGTGTGACAAAATATTCTACTTAAGAGGTAACATAGTATAAAAACAAATTCGTAATTCATAGAACCAAACAAGAATCATTTACTTCTAAGTGGTCAGTCGACTTTTTCATTGAACTAAGATCTGTATCTGACTTACCCATATGTTCCCCAAGTTCGCTATACTTCCCTTCTACACATCATCTGATGTCCCGTATTTTCCCAGCGTTCCATCTTCCCCATCCACAGATTTAATATCCCGTATCATCTCAACTTTTCATTGTCTTCTCTCCTTCCACTCTAATGTCCCATACCTTTCTGACTTTCTATCTTCCCCTC
Organism: Taudactylus pleione; assembly: GCA_031769625.1. Taxonomy (NCBI): domain Eukaryota; kingdom Metazoa; phylum Chordata; class Amphibia; order Anura; family Myobatrachidae; genus Taudactylus; species Taudactylus pleione. The sequence goes on from JAUIMM010001108.1 coordinate 313,103, forward strand.
TCTATATGTAATGTCCCATATCCTCACAACTTTCCATCATTCCCTCTCTCTACATCTAATGTCCCATACCTTCCTAACTTTCCATCTTCTTCTCTCTACATCTAATGTCTCATATCATCCTAACTTTCCATCTTCCTCTCTCTACATCTAATGTCTCATATCATCCTAACTTTCCATCTTCCCCTCTCTACATCTAATGTCCCATATCATCCTAACTTTCCATCTTCCTCTCTCTACATCTAATGTCCCATATCCTCACAACTTTCCATCATTTCCTCTCTACATCTAATGTCCCATATCCTCACAACTTTCCATCATTTCCTCTCTACATCTAATGTCCCATATCCTCACAACTTTCCATCATTCCCTCTCTCTACATCTAATGTCCCATACCTTCCTAACTTTCCATCTTCTTCTCTCTACATCTAATGTCTCATATCATCCTAACTTTCCATCTTCCTCTCTCTACATCTAATGTCTCATATCATCCTAACTTTCCATCTTCCCCTCTCTACATCTAATGTCCCATATCATCCTAACTTTCCATCTTCCTCTCTCTACATCTAATGTCCCATATCATCCTAACTTTCCATCATTCCCTCTCTACATCTAATGTCCCATACCTTCCTAACTTTCCATCTTCCCCTCTCTACATCTAATGTCCCATATCTTCCCCCTCCTTCCACTCTAATGTCCCATACCTTTCTGACTTTCCATCTTCCCCTCTCTATATCGAATGTCCTATACCTTCCTAACTTCCTCTCTCTACATCTAATGTCCCAAATCTTCCCAACTTTCTATCTTCTCTTCTCCACATCCTGTAATGCCCCATTTCTTCCCAACTTTCTTTCTACATCTAATGTATCATATCTTCCTAACATTCCATCTTTCCCTCTAAACATAATCTAACGTCCCATATCTTCCCAACTTTCCATCTTCCACTCTCTCCATCTAATGTCTCATATCTTCCCAACATTCCATCTTCTCCTCTCCACATCTCTAATGTCTCATATATTAGGCAACAAGAACTGTACAGCTCTACATTTCTACATCTCCCATTGGGCTCACCTGGAAGAAACGAGAGACTGGTTCGACCAACTCACTGAGGAACTGAGACTGCTCCTCACCTAGAACTGTGGGCAGATGACAGATAAGTCAGAAAGATTGGCTGTAAGAGTAAAGGGGTAAACAGGTGAATGGAGAAGGTGAGAAGATGGCAGAGGTGCTACAGAAAGAGTAGCAGAGGAGGGCGCCACCAGGTGGGAGAGGTAGGAAGGAAACTAGGGGAGATATTACTGAGTAAGGTGAAGAGAGACACAGTTCTCAGACATTCATAGCGACGATAAAGATCAGTAAGTATAAGATAATCTGCTCTCTTACCGGAGGGGAAAGGAAACACTTGTTCTGTATGAAGTAACCCATTGAACATGCCCACAGCAAACGAGAGAGACTCCTGGAGGGAGAGGGAGAATGAGAAACTTGTCAGGTTTCGATATATGAACCTAAGCATCATATAAAGTAAAATACTCCCAGTAATAAGAACACTTCCCACTGCAGATCAGATAGTTGATGTTTACCGAAGTGGTGGGAAAAAACTGCAGCCAAAATGACGTCAAATGGAGGAGACAGCTGGCTGTGTAAGAGGACGTTATGTATATTGTGGCGATGGTATGGTAAAGAGGCTTCCCCCAGTCAGGTAGAGGAGGCCTGCCATCGGCATAAGAGGAACCCAACAATTAGCATGCTGTAAGTGAATAGCAAGTGTATGGTAGGTGCTGGGAAACCTCCACAACATGTCCAGTGAATCAACTAGTCACCACCCAACTATCTGTCACCAGTCACCCCGACATCCCTGATTAAGCAGTCACAAGCGAAACGTGTTGGGTGCTGACTAATCTCTGACTGAGTCACTGGACATTTTGTGGAGGTTTCCCAGCACCTACCAGGAGCTCGTAGTCAGATTTGGGTGAGGTTGGGTGCCTGTGGACCCTGAGGAGGCTCAGTGAGATGCAAACTGACAAGATTTATTTATTTTTTATTGTAAGGATTTGGAATCCATTGTTTTATCATAATTATACATCAATTTACTACACAAAGAGAATATTCACATGCTCCAGATAAACCGTCACACCTAATGCAATTAACAAAAGTGTTATGTATAGCCACACAGCACCGAGACAAAACCATCAGCCACAAAAAGAACGCGCATAAACAGGATCAATCATCAGTGCAGCATGAAAAAGTGCGGCATAATCTATGGCGCCAGCAGCAGGTGGCACTGGCCCGACGCCCATTTTTAGGCTCTCAAGCACCTTCCTTATGGGGCTCATAGCAACTGAGGGCTCTAATTGACGCATGCGTCCTGCATATCCGCAGCAACCGGAATTGACGCATGCGTCCTGCATATCCGCGGCAATCGGAAGTGACGCATGCGTCCTGCATATCCGCAGCAATCGGAAGTGACGCATGCGTCCTGCATATCCGCGGCAATCGGAAGTGACGCATGTGTTCCAGCTCAGCTGAAATTGTGTCTAAATTTTGGCATCTTCCTACAATGGGAATCTCATATTTGGGAAGTTCTGCTCAGCACAGCTGCAGAAGTCCCCGCCCCCCGCGATCGCGGATCCCCCGCGACCCCCCCTCCCTTACTTACACTTACCTGCTCCAGGCCTCCGGTGATGTTCTCCATTCCTCCGGTCAGGTGATCTCCCATACTGCACTAGGGCCCGATCACCTGATGACCGGCAGCAGTGCACTGTGGGAGATCACCTGACCGGAGGGGAGTCATCACCGGAGGCCCGATCACCGGTCCCTGGAGTCAGGTAAGTTTTTTTTTTTACTATTTTTTTTTTCCTTTTTACAGCAATCAGCTTGCGGTCTGTGTGGGATCTGTTTAGACCACACAGCTGATTACTGGGACCGGCTCCCGGCTCTGCTCTCCCCATTAGAGCAGAGTGGGAGCCCGGTAACCGGGGGAGAACCTGGATAACGCCACCTCCAGGTGACGTTATTATCACAGGGCTTCCCCCGGTATTTTTTCACATTTTATTTTTAGTAGCTATGGTCAGATCACATTTCCAATTACAGTTATGGGAAATGTGATCTGCTTTACTAAAAATAAGTGATACTTAGGGGTTGGAGTAGAATTTTACGAATTCTACTCCAATTGCCCTGTAATAACTACAGGTGATACTAACATAATGCGAAAAGGGTGTGAAAACAGCCTTTATCACATTATTTTAGTAAAAATAATGTTGATAAATAGAGCCCTATGTGATAAGCGAAGATTCTACATTTTGAGCCATCGGTCTATAAGACATCAGTAGCTCCTCGGTGGAGCTACAAGGCCCAGGCCAGTATCAGCATCAGCAGCTGTAAGCTCTTATCACAGTTCTGTTCCCTGACAATGACTTTACTTCTGTCACTCTGATATTTATATTGCTTTTCAATTATTGCTCACCTGAAGTTCATTATAAGGTCATCTTGGTCAGGTAACATACGTATAGTAGGATAGAGTATCGTTATTTTCTATATATATGGCACCACAAGGGATCTGATGCACAGTACATAGGCATGAAACATATAGGACATGGGTACGAGGTCAACAATTTAAGTAGGTACCAACAGGTGCACAAATTAACCCTTACATTACATACAGTGCATCCGGAAAGTATTCACAGCGCTTCACTATTTCCACATTTTGTAATGTTACAGCCTTAACCCAAAATGGAATAAATTCACTTTCGTCCTCAAAATTCTACACACACACACACACATAATGACAGTGTAGAAATCACATGTACATAAGTAGTCACAGCCTTTGCTCAATACTTTGTCGATGCACCTTTGGTAGCAATTACAGCCTCAAGTCTTTTTGAATATGATGCCACAAGCTTGGCACACCTATCTTTGGGCAGTTTTGCCCATTCCTCTTTCAGCACCTCTCAAGCTCCATCAGGTTGGATGGGAAGCGTTGGTGCATGGCCATTTTCAGATCTCTCCAGAGATGTTCAATCGGATTCAAGTCTGGGCTCTGGCTGGGCCACTCAAGGACATTCACAGAGTTGTCCTGAAGCCACTCCTTTGATATCTTGGCTGTGTGCTTAGGGTCGTTGTCCTGCTGAAAGATGAACCGTCGCCCCAGTCTGAGGTCAAGAGCACTCTGGAGCAGGTTTTCATCCAGGATGTCTCTGTACATTGCTGCATTAATCTTTCCCTCTATCCTGACTAGTCTCCCAGTTCCTGCCGCTGAAAAACATCCCCACAGCATGATGCTGCCACAACCATGCTTCACTGCAGGGATGGTATTGGCCTGGTGATGAGAGGTGACCGGTTTCCTCCAAACATAATGCCTGGCATTGACACCAAAGAGTTCAATCTTTGTCTCATCAGACCTGAGAATTTTGTCTCTCATGGGTTGAGAGTCCTTCAGGTGCATTTTGGCAAACTCCAGGTGGGCTGCCATGTGCTTTTTACCAAGGAGTGGCTTCCGTCTGGCCACTACCATAAAGGCCTGATTGCTGAAGAGATGGTTGTTCTTCTGGAAGGTTCACCTCTCTCCACAAAGGAATGCTGTAGCTCTGACAGAGTGACCATCGGGTCACCTCCCTGACTAGGGCCCTTCTCCCACGATCGCTCAGTTTAGACGGCCGGCCAACTCTAGGAAAATTCCTGGTGGTTCCAAACTTCTTTCATTTACGGATGATGGAGGCCACTGTGCTCATTGGGACCTTCAAAGCAGCAGATATTTTTCTGTACCTTCCCCAGATTTGTGCCTCGAGACAATCCTGTCTCGGTGGGCTACAGACAATTTCTAAGACTTCATGCTTTGTTTGTCCTCTGACATGCACTGTCAATTGTGTGACCTCATATAGACAGGTGTATGCCTTTCAAAATAATGTCCAAACAACTGAATTTACCACAGGTAAGCTCCAATTAAGCTGTAGGAACATCTCAAGGATAATCAGTGGAAGTAGGATGCACCTGAGCTCAATTTTGAGCTTCATGGCAAAGGCTGTGAATACTTATGTACATGTGATTTCTTAGTTTTTTAATTTTATTAAATTTGCAAAAATCTCAATAAAACTTTTTACATGTTGTCATTATGGGGTATTGTGTGTAGAATTTTGAGGACAAAAATAGATTTATTCCATTTTGGAATAAGGCTGTAACAACAAAATGTGGAAAAAGTGAAGCATTGTGAATAATTTTCTGATATACTGCACATACGTAGCAAAAGCAGAAGGCGAGAGGGCCATGATCACAAGAGCTTACATTCTAAAGGGAAATGGGCAGACACAAAGTGGGCAAAGGAAGCAGAGAAGTGGGGTGCAAAGTCTCAGTTATTAAGAAGGAAGTAACGCTACACTGAGGACATGATTAAAGGCTGGGAGGACGGCTGAAAGCAATGGGTGATCATTCCAGAGTTTGGGAGTGGCCCTAAAGGTGGGAGTGGGAGGAGGTGATCACTGAGGAGAAGAGGAGTTTGTTGGCAGAGCAGAGAGAGTGAGAAGTCTCTCTCTTCATCTCTCTATCAGGCAGCTGACAGTTCCCTCTCCTCCATGAAGTCACAGACAAATCACAAAGTATTTTATTATTACTAAAACAGATGCAGGTATCTCTCCTCCATCATCATCATCAAATCACACCTAGGTCTCTTCTCCATCATCATTATCAAATCACACCCAGGTCTCTCCTCCATCATCATTATCAAATCTCACCCAGGTCTCTCCTCCTCCATCATCATCAGATCCCACCCAGGTCTCTCCTCCATCATCATTATCAGATCCCAACCAGGTCTCCTCCATCATCATTATCAGATCCCACCCAGGTCTCTCCTCCATCATCATTATCAGATCCCATCCAGGTCTCTCCTCCATCATCATTATCAGATCCCACCCAGGTCTCTCCTCCATCATCATTATCAGATCCCACCCAGGTCTCTCCTCCATCATCATTATTAGATCACACCTAGGTCTCTCCTCCATCAATATTATCAGATGCCACCCAGGTCTCTCCTCCATCATCATCAGATCACACCTAGGTCTCTCCTCCATCATCATTATCAGATCACACCCAGAACTCTCCTCCATCATCATTATCAGTCCACACCCAGGTCTCACCTCCATCATCATCAGATCACACCCAGGTTTCTCCTCCATCATCAGATCACACCCAGGTCTTTCCTCCTCCAATATAATCATCATCAGATCCCACCCAGGTCTCTCCTCCATCATCATCAGGTCACACCCAGGTCTCTCTCCTCCATCATCATAATCAAATCACACCCGGGTCTCTCTCCTCCATCATCATTATCAAATTACACCCAGGTCTCTCCTCCTCCATCATCATCAGATCCCACCCAGGTCTCTCCTCCATCATTATCAAATCACACCCAGGTCTCTCCTCCATCATAATTATGAGATCACACCCAGGTCTCTTTTCCATCATCATTATCAGATCCCACCCAGGTCTCTTTTCCATTATCATTATCAGTTCACACCCAGGTCTCTCCTCCATCATCATTATCAGTTCACACCCAGGTATCTCCTCCATCATCATTATCAGTTCACACCCAGGTCTCTCCTCCATCATCATCATCAGATAACACCCAGGTATCCCCTCAATCATCATTCTCAGATCACACCCAGGTCTCTCCTCCATCATCATTATCAAAACACACCCAGGTCTCTCTCCTCCATCATCATCAGATCACACCCAGGACTCTCCTCCATCATCATCATCAGATCACACCCAGGACTCTCCTCCCTCATCATTATCAGATCACACCCAGGTCTCTCATCAATCATAATTATGAGATCACACCCAGGTCTCTCTCCTCCATCATCATCAGATCCCACCCAGGTCTCTCTTCCCCATCATTATCAGATCACACTCAGGACTCTCCTCCATCATAATCAGATCACACCCAGGTCTCTCCTCCATCATCATCAGATCACACCCAGGTCTCTCCCTCCCCCATCATCAGATCACACCTAGGTCTCTCCCTCTCCCATCATCATTATCAAATCACACCCAGGTCTCTCTTCCACACCATCATTATCAGATCACACCCAGGTCTCTCCTCCATCATCATTATCAGATCAGACCCAGGTCTCTCCTCCATCATCATTATCAGATCACACCCAGGTCTCTCCTCCATCATCATCATCAGATCACACCCAGGTCTCTCCTCCATCATCATCAGATCACACCCAGGTCTCTCCTCATCATCATTATCAGATCACACCCAGGTCTCTCTCCTCCATCATCATTATCAGATCACACCCAGGTCTCTCCTCCATCATCATTATCAGATCACACCCAGGTCTCTCCACCATCATCATTATCAGATCACACCCAGGTCTCTCTCCTCCATCATCATCAGATCACACCCAGGTCTCTCCTCCATCATCATCAGATCACACCCAGGTCTCTCCTCCTCCATCATCAGATCACACCCAGGTCTGTCCTCCATCATCATTATCAGATCACACCCAGGTCTCTCCTCCATCATCATCAGATCACACCCAGGTCTCTCTCCTCCATCATCATTATCAGATCACACCCTGGTCTCTCTCCTCCCATCATCAGATCACACCCAGGTCTCTCTCCTCCCATCATTATCAGATCACACCCAGGTCTCTCTCCCATCATCAGATCACACCCAGGTCTCTCCTCCATCATCATCAGATCACACCCAGGTCTGTCCTCGATCATCATTATCAGATCACACCCAGGTCTCTCTCCTCCATCATCATTATCAGATCACACCCAGGTCTCTCCTCCATCATCATCATCAGATCACACCCAGGTCTCTCCTCCATCATCATTATCAGATCACACCCAGGTCTCTCCTCCATCATCATTATCAGATCACACCCAGGTCTCTCTCCTCCCATCATCATCAGATCACACCCAGGTCTCTCCTCCATCATCATTAGATCACACCCAGGTCTCTCTCCTCCCATCATCAGATCACACTTAGGTCTCTCCTCCATCACTGACTGATCTCACCCAGGTAATGTCGCCAGGTAATAAAGCATCGCTATATTGAGTGAATTTATAGTCACACTGCAATCTCTGGACCCTCATGCCATACATTACTCCCACTGAGCTCTACATTCGTCTTACCGGAGCACTGTTATGTGTAACGTTTACACGCTGAGACGATGCCGCTGCCGATACCCCATCCTTGTCCACAACGGTCTAAAGAGAGACCACACAAAGATAAAGAGAGACACAAAGGGAAAGAGACAGAGAGAGGGACATATAGATAGACAGACAGAGGGGCAAAGGGAAAGATAGAGGGACAGATAGGTATAGCGAGAGTGTGTGTGTGTGTGTGTAGGTCTCCATCTGCAAAATCGCTTGCAATTCCCCAGTGGTGACATGAGGGGGGTGCGGACCAAACCTGGGTGACACCAAAATGCCGGCTCGTCTGCATTGACATGAGCCGAGTTCTGCAATGTGACATTCTCCTGTTATAAAAGAGGAGCCGACACTGCAGACAGCACAGTCTCTCTGGTGATGGTGGGTTGCACCAGGAGTTATGTTATCGGGATCCCCAGCGAGGCCACGTCCCTTTATTTAGGCCACGTCCCATTTCGTCCAGGCGTGCCTCGGCGCGCGGGGTGTATCCAGAGTGCACACCGGGTGTCACCAGACTCTGGTGTCTCTGCAGTTTCCCCAAGCCGCAGCCTGTCGTTTGGAGGTGGGTAATTGGGCGGGTTGGCCTCTGTTCCAGAAAACGGGGGGTGCATCCAGCACACTATGGTCTGTGTCTCAGCAGTTTGTTGCTTCAGCTGAGTGTGCTAGAAGCACCAGAGAGAGCAAAACCCCAGGCAGGAAAGAGGAACGGCACGGGCTGTGACAGGTGCAGAGTGCTAGAGTGACCACCGGAGAAGTTTGTCTTGATCAGGATACCATGGACGAGGAAGGGACCTGCCTGCTGCTCCTATGGTAGGGTCAGAGGAGGGATGGTATCTGCTTAGCACCCAGGAATTGGTGGTGAGTAACACTATAGCCTGGACCAAAGGCACTGTCATTTCCATGTGGGACCCCACAGGCCATCGCCACTGCTTGGCCACCGCCACAGATGACACTTGCAGGAGAGTGGGAGGGAGATAGGGCGTCAAAGAGGAAGAGAGGGTGACAAAGATGGAACAAGAGATGGAGGGAAAAAGGGTGACAAAGAGGGAGAGAGGGCGGGAGGGTGACAAAGATGGAACAAGAGACGGAGGGAAAGAGGGCGACAAAGAGGGAGAGAGGGCGGGAGGGTGACAAAGATGGAACAAGAGACGGAGGGAAAGAGGGCGACAAAGACAAAGAGAGGGCGGGAGGGTGACAAAGATGGGACAAGGGACGGAGGGAAAGAGGGCGACAAAGAGGGAGAGAGGGCGACAAAGAGGGAGAGAGGACGGGAGGGTGACAAAGATGGAACAAGAGACGGAGGGAAAGAGGGCGACAAAGATGGAACAAGAGACGGAGGGAGAGAGGGTGACAAAGATGGGACAAGGGACGTAGGGCGACAAAGAGGGAGAGAGGGCGGGAGGGTGACAAAGATGGGACAAAAGACAGAGGGAAAGAGGGCGACAAAGAGGGAGAGAGGGCGGGAGGGTGACAAAGATGGGACAAGGGACGTAGGGAAAGAGGGCGACAAAGAGGGAGAGAGGGCAGGAGGGTGACAAAGATGGGACAAGAGACAGAGGGAAAGAGGGCGACAAAGAGGGAGAGAGGGCGGGAGGGTGACAAAGATGGAACAAGAGACGGAGGGAAAGAGGGCGACAAAGACAAAGAGAGGGCGGAAGGGTGACAAAGATGGGACAAGGGACGGAGGGAAAGAGGGCGACAAAGAGGGAGAGAGGGCGACAAAGAGAGAGAGAGGGCGGGAGGGTGACAAAGAAGGGACAAGAGACAGAGGGAAAGAGGGCGACAAAGAGGGAGAGAGGGAAAGAGGGCGACAAAGATGGAACAAGAGACGGAGGGAAAGAGGGCGACAAAGACAAAGAGAGGGCGGGAGGGTGACAAAGATGGGACAAGGGACGGAGGGAAAGAGGGCGACAAAGAGGGAGAGAGGGCGACAAAGAGGGAGAGAGGGCGGGAGGGTGACAAAGATGGAACAAGAGACGGAGGGAAAGAGGGCGACAAAGATGGAACAAGAGACGGAGGGAAAGAGGGCGACAAAGATGGAACAAGAGACGGAGGGAAAGAGGGCGACAAAGATGGGACAAGAGACGGAGGGAAAGAGGGCGACAAAAACTAAGAGAGGACGGAAGGGTGACAAAGATGGGACAAGAGACGGAGGGAAAGAGGGCGACAAAAACGAAGAGAGGATGGAAGGGTGACAAAGATGCAAGAGACGGAGGGAAAGAGGGCGTCAAAGAGGGAGAGAGGGCGACAAAGATGGAACAAGAGACGGAGGGAAAGTGGGCGACAAAGAGGGAGAGAGGGCGGGAGGATGACAAAGATGGGACAAGAGACAGAGGGAAAGAGGGCGTCAAAGAGGAAGAGAGGGTGACAAAGAGGGAGAGAGGGCGAGAGGGTGACAGATGGAACAAGAGACAGAGGGAGAGAGGGCGACAAAGAGGGAGAGAGGGCGAGAGGGTGACAGATGGAACAAGAGACGGAGGGAAAAAGGGTGACAAAGAGGGAGAGAGGGTGACAAAGATGGGACAAGGGACGTAGGGAAAGAGGGCGACAAAGAGGGAGAGAGGGCGACAAAGAGAGAGAGGGCGGGAGGGCGACAAAGATGGAACAAGAGACGGAGGGAAAGAGGGCGACAAAGATGGAACAAGAGACGGAGGGAAAGAGGGCGACAAAGACAAAGAGAGGGCGGGAGGGTGACAAAGATGGGACAAGGGACGGAGGGAAAGAGGGCGACAAAGAGGGAGAGAGGGCGACAAAGAGGGAGAGAGGGCGGGAGGATGACAAAGATGGAACAAGAGACAGAGGGAAAGAGGGCGACAAAGATGGGACAAGAGACGGAGGGAAAAGGGTGACAGAGGGAGAGAGGGTGACAAAGATGGGACAAGGGACGAAGGGAAAGAGGGCGACAAAGAGCGAGAGAGGGCGACAAAGAGAGAGAGAGGGCGGGAGGGTGACAAAGATGGGACAAAAGACAGAGGGAAAGAGGGCGACAAAGAGGGAGAGAGGGCGGGAGGGTGACAAAGATGGGACAAGGGACGTAGGGAAAGAGGGCGACAAAGATGGAACAAGAGACGGAGGGAAAGAGGGCGAAAAGATGGGACAAGAGACGGAGGGAAAGAGGGCGACAAAAACTAAGAGAGGACGGAAGGGTGACAAAGATGGGACAAGAGACGGAGGGAAAGAGGGCGACAAAAACGAAGAGAGGACGGAAGGGTGACAATGATGCAAGAGACGGAGGGAAAGAGGGCGTCAAAGAGGGAGAGAAGGTGACAAAGAGGAAGAGAGGGCGAGAGGGTGACAAAGATGGGACAAGAGACGGAGGGAAAGAGGGCGACAAAGATGGGACAAGAGACGGAGGGAAAGAGGGCGACAAAGATGGAACAAGAGACGGAGGGAAAGAGGGCGACAAAGATGGAACAAGAGACGGAGGGAAAGAGGGCGACAAAGATGGAACAAGAGACGGAGGGAAAGAGGGCGACAAAAACGAAGAGAGGACGGAAGGGTGACAAAGATGGGACAAGAGACGGAGGGAAAGAGGGCGTGAAAGAGGGAGAGAGGGCGAGAGGGTGACAAAGATGGAACAAGAGACAGAGGGAAAAAGGGCGACAAAGATGGGAGAAGAGACGGAGGGAAAAAGGGTGACAGAGGGAGAGAGGGTGACAAAGATGGGACAAGGGACGTAGGGAAAGAGGGCGCCAAAGAGGGAGAGAGGGCGACAAAGATGGAACAAGAGACGGAGGGAAAGAGTGCGACAAAGATGGAACAAGAGACGGAGGGAAAGAGGGCGACAAAGACAAAGAGAGGGCGGGAGGGTGACAAAGATGGGACAAGGGACGGAGGGAAAGAGTGCGACAAAGATGGAACAAGAGACGGAGGGAAAGAGGGCGACAAAGACAAAGAGAGGGCGGGAGGGTGACAAAGATGGGACAAGGGACGTAGGGAAAGAGGGCGACAAAGAGGGAGAGAGGGCGACAAAGAGAGAGAGAGGGCGGGAGGGTGACAAAGATGGGACAAGAGACAGAGGGAAAGAGGGCGACAAAGAGGGAGAGAGGGCGGGTGGGTGACAAAGATGGAACAAGAGACGGAGGGAAAGAGGGCGACAAAGATGGAACAAGAGACGGAGGGAAAGAGGGCGACAAAGATGGGACAAGAGACGGAGGGAAAGAGGGCGACAAAAACTAAGAGGACGGAAGGGCTACAAAGATGGGACAAGAGACGGAGGGAAAGAGGGCGACAAAAACTAAGAGGACGGAAGGGTGACAAAGATGGGACAAGAGACGGAGGGAAAGAGGGCGTGAAAGAGGGAGAGAGGGCGAGAGGGTGACAAAGATGGAACAAGAGACGGAGGGAAAATGGGCGACAAAGAGGGAGAGAGGGCGGGAGGATGACAAAGATGGGACAAGAGACAGAGGGAAAGAGGGCGTCAAAGAGGAAGAGAGGGTGACAAAGATGGGACAAGAGACGGAGGGAGAGAGGGCGACAAAGAGGAAGAGAGGGCGAGAGGGTGACAAAGATGGAACAAGAGATAGAGAGAGAGAGGGCGACAAAGAGGGAGAAAGGGCGACAAAGAGGGAACAAGAGACGGAGGGAAAGAGGGCGACAAAGAGGGAAAGAGGGCGACAAAGAGGGAGAGAGGGCGGGAGGTTGACAAAGATGGAACAAGAGACGGAGGGAGAGAGGGCGACAAAGAGGGAGAGAGGGCGAGAGGGTGACAAAGATGGAACAAGAGACGGAGGGAAAGAGGGCGACAAAGAGGGAGAGAGGGCGGGAGGATGACAAAGATGGGACAAGAGACAGAGGGAAAGAGGGCGTCAAAGAGGAAGAGAGGGTGACAAAGATGGGACAAGAGAAGGAGGGAGAGAGGGCGACAAAGAGGGAGAGAGGGCGAGAGGGTGACAAAGATGGGACAAGAGACGGAGGGAAAGAGGGCGACAAAGATGGAACAAGAGACGGAGGGAAAGAGGGCGACAAAGATGGAACAAGAGACGGAGGGAAAGAGGGCGACAAAGATGGAACAAGAGACGGAGGGAAAGAGGGCGACAAAGACAAAGAGAGGGCGGGAGGATGACAAAGATGGGACAAGAGACAGAGGGAAAGAGGGCGTCAAAGAGGAAGAGAGGGTGACAAAGATGGGACAAGAGAAGGAGGGAGAGAGGGCGACAAAGAGGGAGAGAGGGCGAGAGGGTGACAAAGATGGGACAAGAGACGGAGGGAAAGAGGGCGACAAAGATGGAACAAGAGACGGAGGGAAAGAGGGCGACAAAGATGGAACAAGAGACGGAGGGAAAGAGGGCGACAAAGATGGAACAAGAGACGGAGGGAAAGAGGGCGACAAAGACAAAGAGAGGGCGGGAGGATGACAAAGATGGGACAAGAGACAGAGGGAAAGAGGGCGTCAAAGAGGAAGAGAGGGTGACAAAGATGGGACAAGAGAAGGAGGGAGAGAGGGCGGGAGGGTGACAAAGATGGAACAAGAGACGGAGGGAAAAAAGGTGACAAAGAGGGAGAGAGGGTGACAAAGAGGGAGAGAGGGCGGGAGGGTGACAAAGATGGAACAATAGACGGAGGGAAAGAGGGTGACAAAGATGGAACAAGAGACGGAGGGAAAGAGGGCGACAAAGAGGGAGAGAGGGCGGGAGGGTGACAAAGATGGAACAAGAGACGGAGGGAAAGAGGGTGTCAAAGAGGGAGAGAAGGTGACAAAGAGGAAGAGAGGGCGAGAGGGTGACAAAGATGGAACAAGAGACGGAGGGAAAGAGGGCGACAAAGAGGGAAAGAGGGCGACAAAGAGGGAGAGAGGGCGAGAGGGTGACAAAGATGGAACAAGAGACGGAGGGAAAGAGGGTGACAAAGATGGAACAAGAGACGGAGGGAAAGAGGGCGACAAAGAGGGAGAGTGGGCGGGAGGGTGACAAAGATGGAACAAGAGACGGAGGGAAAGAGGGTGTCAAAGAGGGAGAGAAGGTGACAAAGAGGAAGAGAGGGCGAGATGGTGACAAAGATGGAACAAGAGACGGAGGGAAAGAGGGCAACAAAGAGGGAAAGAGGGACAGGACAGTGAGAGACAGAGTGAAGGAGAGAGAAGAGACAGTAACAGAGTTACCTGAGCAGCCTGTACATAGCCTCTGACACTCCCACCCTGAGACACCTGGGACCTGTAGTGCACAGATATAACAGTCAATCAGAGAGGCATCGACATAATATAATATATTTCTCATGATAAAATAAAGTCTCTCCCTACTGTGACTGCCCTCGTATTGTACACTAATCAGTCTAATCCCCCACCAGGATGTCACATACAGCAGTCACTGTGATGTAACATACAGCAGTCACACAGTCTCTCACCCCCACCAGGATGTCACATACAGCAGTCACACAGTCTCTCTCACCCCCACCAGGATGTCACATACAGCAGTCACACAGTCTCTCACCCCCACCAGGATGTCACATACAGCAGTCACACAGTCTCTCTCACCCCCACCAGGATGTCACATACAGCAGTCACACAGTCTCTCTCACCCCCACCAGGATGTCACATACAGCAGTCACACAGTCTCTCTCACCCCCACCAGGATGTCACATACAGCAGTCACACAGTCTCTCTCACCCCCACCAGGATGTCACATACAGCAGTCACACAGTCTCTCTCACCGCCACCAGGATGTCACATACAGCAGTCACACAGTCTCTCTCACCCCCACCAGGATGTCACATACAGCAGTCACACAGTCTCTCTCACCCCCACCAGGATGTCACATACAGCAGTCACACAGTCTCTCTCACCCCCACCAGGATGTCACATACAGCAGTCACACAGTCTCTCTCACCCCCACCAGGATGTCACATACAGCAGTCACACAGTCTCTCTCACCCCCACCAGGATGTCACATACAGCAGTCACACAGTCTCTCTCACCCCCACCAGGATGTCACATACAGCAGTCACACAGTCTCTCTCACCCCCACCAGGATGTCACATACAGCAGTCACACAGTCTCTCTCACCCCCACCAGGGTGTCACATACAGCAGTCACACAGTCTCTCTCACCCCCACCAGGATGTCACATACAGCAGTCACACAGTCTCTCTCACCCCCACCAGGATGTCACATACAGCAGTCACACAGTCTCTCTCACCCCCACCAGGGTGTCACATACAGCAGTCACACAGTCTCTCTCACCCCCACCAGGATGTCACATACAGCAGTCACACAGTCTCTCTCACCCCCACCAGGATGTCACATACAGCAGTCACACAGTCTCTCTCACCGCCACCAGGATGTCACATACAGCAGTCACACAGTCTCTCTCACCCCCACCAGGATGTCACATACAGCAGTCACACAGTCTCTCTCACCCCCACCAGGATGTCACATACAGCAGTCACACAGTCTCTCTCACCCCCACCAGGATGTCACATACAGCAGTCACACAGTCTCTCTCACCCCCACCAGGGTGTCACATACAGCAGTCACACAGTCTCTCTCACCCCCACCAGGATGTCACATACAGCAGTCACACAGTCTCTCTCACCCCCACCAGGGTGTCACATACAGCAGTCACACAGTCTCTCTCACCGCCACCAGGATGTCACATACAGCAGTCACACAGTCTCTCTCACCCCCACCAGGATGTCACATACAGCAGTCACACAGTCTCTCTCACCGCCACCAGGGTGTCACATACAGCAGTCACACAGTCTCTCTCACCCCCACCAGGATGTCACATACAGCAGTCACACAGTCTCTCTCACCCCCACCAGGATGTCACATACAGCAGTCACACAGTCTCTCTCACCCCCACCAGGATGTCACATACAGCAGTCACACAGTCTCTCTCACCCCCACCAGGATGTCACATACAGCAGTCACACAGTCTCTCTCACCCCCACCAGGGTGTCACATACAGCAGTCACACAGTCTCTCTCACCCCCACCAGGGTGTCACATAGAGCAGTCACACAGTCTCTCTCACCCCCACCAGGATGTCACATACAGCAGTCACACAGTCTCTCTCACCCCCACCAGGATGTCACATACAGCAGTCACACAGTCTCTCTCACCCCCACCAGGATGTCACATACAGCAGTCACACAGTCTCTCTCACCCCCACCAGGGTGTCACATACAGCAGTCACACAGTCTCTCTCACCCCCACCAGGATGTCACATACAGCAGTCACACAGTCTCTCTCACCCCCACCAGGATGTCACATACAGCAGTCACACAGTCTCTCTCACCCCCACCAGGGTGTCACATACAGCAGTCACACAGTCTCTCTCACCCCCACCAGGGTGTCACATACAGCAGTCACACAGTCTCTCTCACCCCCACCAGGGTGTCACATACAGCAGTCACACAGTCTCTCTCACCCCCACCAGGGTGTCACATACAGCAGTCACACAGTCTCTCTCACCCCCACCAGGATGTCACATACAGCAGTCACACAGTCTCTCTCACCCCCACCAGGATGTCACATACAGCAGTCACACAGTCTCTCTCACCCCCACCAGGATGTCACATACAGCAGTCACACAGTCTCTCTCACCCCCACCAGGGTGTCACATACAGCAGTCACACAGTCTCTCTCACCCCCACCAGGGTGTCACATACAGCAGTCACACAGTCTCTCTCACCCCCACCAGGATGTCACATACAGCAGTCACACAGTCTCTCTCACCGCCACCAGGATGTCACATACAGCAGTCACACAGTCTCTCTCACCCCCACCAGGGTGTCACATACAGCAGTCACACAGTCTCTCTCACCCCCACCAGGATGTCACATACAGCAGTCACACAGTCTCTCTCACCGCCACCAGGATGTCACATACAGCAGTCACACAGTCTCTCTCACCCCCACCAGGGTGTCACATACAGCAGTCACACAGTCTCTCTCACCCCCACCAGGGTGTCACATACAGCAGTCACACAGTCTCTCTCACCCCCACCAGGGTGTCACATACAGCAGTCACACAGTCTCTCTCACCCCCACCAGGATGTCACATACAGCAGTCACACAGTCTCTCTCACCCCCACCAGGATGTCACATACAGCAGTCACACAGTCTCTCTCACCCCCACCAGGATGTCACATACAGCAGTCACACAGTCTCTCTCACCCCCACCAGGGTGTCACATACAGCAGTCACACAGTCTCTCTCACCCCCACCAGGATGTCACATACAGCAGTCACACAGTCTCTCTCACCCCCACCAGGATGTCACATACAGCAGTCACACAGTCTCTCTCACCCCCACCAGGGTGTCACATAGAGCAGTCACACAGTCTCTCTCACCCCCACCAGGATGTCACATACAGCAGTCACACAGTCTCTCTCACCGCCACCAGGATGTCACATACAGCAGTCACACAGTCTCTCTCACCCCCACCAGGGTGTCACATACAGCAGTCACACAGTCTCTCTCACCCCCACCAGGGTGTCACATACAGCAGTCACACAGTCTCTCTCACCCCCACCAGGATGTCACATACAGCAGTCACACAGTCTCTCTCACCCCCACCAGGATGTCACATACAGCAGTCACACAGTCTCTCTCACCCCCACCAGGATGTCACATACAGCAGTCACACAGTCTCTCTCACCCCCACCAGGGTGTCACATACAGCAGTCACACAGTCTCTCTCACCCCCACCAGGATGTCACATACAGCAGTCACACAGTCTCTCTCACCCCCACCAGGATGTCACATACAGCAGTCACACAGTCTCTCTCACCCCCACCAGGGTGTCACATACAGCAGTCACACAGTCTCTCTCACCCCCACCAGGGTGTCACATACAGCAGTCACACAGTCTCTCTCACCCCCACCAGGATGTCACATACAGCAGTCACACAGTCTCTCTCACCGCCACCAGGATGTCACATACAGCAGTCACACAGTCTCTCTCACCCCCACCAGGATGTCACATACAGCAGTCACACAGTCTCTCTCACCCCCACCAGGATGTCACATACAGCAGTCACACAGTCTCTCTCACCCCCACCAGGATGTCACATACAGCAGTCACACAGTCTCTCTCACCGCCACCAGGATGTCACATACAGCAGTCACACAGTCTCTCTCACCCCCACCAGGATGTCACATACAGCAGTCACACAGTCTCTCTCACCCCCACCAGGATGTCACATACAGCAGTCACACAGTCTCTCTCACCCCCACCAGGATGTCACATACAGCAGTCACACAGTCTCTCTCACCCCCACCAGGATGTCACATACAGCAGTCACACAGTCTCTCTCACCCCCACCAGGGTGTCACATACAGCAGTCACACAGTCTCTCTCACCCCCACCAGGGTGTCACATACAGCAGTCACACAGTCTCTCTCACCCCCACCAGGATGTCACATACAGCAGTCACACAGTCTCTCTCACCCCCACCAGGATGTCACATACAGCAGTCACACAGTCTCTCTCACCCCCACCAGGGTGTCACATACAGCAGTCACACAGTCTCTCTCACCCCCACCAGGGTGTCACATACAGCAGTCACACAGTCTCTCTCACCCCCACCAGGGTGTCACATACAGCAGTCACACAGTCTCTCTCACCCCCACCAGGATGTCACATACAGCAGTCACACAGTCTCTCTCACCCCCACCAGGATGTCACATACAGCAGTCACACAGTCTCTCTCACCCCCACCAGGATGTCACATACAGCAGTCACACAGTCTCTCTCACCGCCACCAGGATGTCACATACAGCAGTCACACAGTCTCTCTCACCCCCACCAGGATGTCACATACAGCAGTCACACAGTCTCTCTCACCCCCACCAGGGTGTCACATACAGCAGTCACACAGTCTCTCTCACCCCCACCAGGATGTCACATACAGCAGTCACACAGTCTCTCTCACCCCCACCAGGGTGTCACATACAGCAGTCACACAGTCTCTCTCACCCCCACCAGGGTGTCACATACAGCAGTCACACAGTCTCTCTCACCCCCACCAGGATGTCACATACAGCAGTCACACAGTCTCTCTCACCGCCACCAGGATGTCACATACAGCAGTCACACAGTCTCTCTCACCCCCACCAGGATGTCACATACAGCAGTCACACAGTCTCTCTCACCCCCACCAGGGTGTCACATACAGCAGTCACACAGTCTCTCTCACCCCCACCAGGATGTCACATACAGCAGTCACACAGTCTCTCTCACCCCCACCAGGATGTCACATACAGCAGTCACACAGTCTCTCTCACCCCCACCAGGATGTCACATACAGCAGTCACACAGTCTCTCTCACCCCCACCAGGGTGTCACATACAGCAGTCACACAGTCTCTCTCACCCCCACCAGGGTGTCACATACAGCAGTCACACAGTCTCTCTCACCCCCACCAGGATGTCACATACAGCAGTCACACAGTCTCTCTCACCCCCACCAGGGTGTCACATACAGCAGTCACACAGTCTCTCTCACCCCCACCAGGATGTCACATACAGCAGTCACACAGTCTCTCTCACCCCCACCAGGATGTCACATACAGCAGTCACACAGTCTCTCTCACCCCCACCACGGTGTCACATACAGCAGTCACACAGTCTCTCTCACCCCCACCAGGGTGTCACATACAGCAGTCACACAGTCTCTCTCACCCCCACCAGGGTGTCACATACAGCAGTCACACAGTCTCTCTCACCCCCACCAGGGTGTCACATACAGCAGTCACACAGTCTCTCTCACCCCCACCAGGGTGTCACATACAGCAGTCACACAGTCTCTCTCACCCCCACCAGGATGTCACATACAGCAGTCACACAGTCTCTCTCACCCCCACCAGGATGTCACATACAGCAGTCACACAGTCTCTCTCACCCCCACCAGGATGTCACATACAGCAGTCACACAGTCTCTCTCACCCCCACCAGGGTGTCACATACAGCAGTCACACAGTCTCTCTCACCCCCACCAGGATGTCACATACAGCAGTCACACAGTCTCTCTCACCCCCACCAGGATGTCACATACAGCAGTCACACAGTCTCTCTCACCCGCACCAGGGTGTCACATACAGCAGTCACACAGTCTCTCTCACCCCCACCAGGGTGTCACATACAGCAGTCACACAGTCTCTCTCACCCCCACCAGGATGTCACATACAGCAGTCACACAGTCTCTCTCACCCCCACCAGGATGTCACATACAGCAGTCACACAGTCTCTCTCACCCGCACCAGGGTGTCACATACAGCAGTCACACAGTCTCTCTCACCCCCACCAGGATGTCACATAGAGGAATCTCTTAGACAGAGCCGTTAACAGTCTCATTGTGTTGGAGAACAAGGTCAGTTATCTCTACCCGGAACCGCGTGACTACTGACTCCGCCCCCAACTGCGCTGCATGCTGGGAGATGTAGTTTGACCCGCAGATGCTGAGGTAGAAATCTCTAGGTACAGAGAAGAGACCTCTAGGTACAGAGAAGAGACCTCTAGGTGCAGATATAGACCTCTAGGTACAGAGAAGAGACCTCTAGGTGCAGAGAAGAGACCTCTAGGTACAGAGAATAGACCTCTAGGTACAGAGAAGAGACCTCTAGGTACAGAGAAGAGACCTCTAGGTGTAGAGAAGAGACCTCTAGGTGCAGAGAAGAGACCTCTAGGTACAGAGAAGAGACCTCTAGGTACAGAGAAGAGACCTCTAGGTACAGATAATAGACATCTAGGTACAGAGAAGAGACCTCTAGGTGCAGAGAAGAGACCTCTAGGTTCAGATAATAGACATCTAGGTACAGAGAAGAGACCTCTAGGTACAGAGAAGAGACCTCTAGGTGCAGATAATAGACCTCTAGGTATAGAGAAGAGACCTCTAGGTACAGACAGACCTCTGGGTGCAGATAAGAGACCTCTAGGTGCAGATAATAGACCTCTAGGTACAGAGAATAGACCTCTAGGTACAGAGAAGAGACCTCTAGGTGCAGATAATAGACCTCTAGGTACAGAGAATAGACCTCTAGGTACAGAGAAGAGACCTCTAGGTACAGATAATAGACATCTAGGTACAGAGAAGAGACCTCTAGGTGCAGAGAAGAGACCTCTAGGTACAGAGAATAGACCTCTAGGTACAGAGAAGAGACCTCTAGGTACAGAGAAGAGACCTCTAGGTGCAGAGAAGAGACTTCTAGGTGCAGAGAAGAGACCTCTAGGTACAGATAATAGACCTCTAGGTGCAGAGAAGAGACCTCTAGGTACAGATAATAGACCTCTAGGTACAGATAATAGACCTCTAGGTGCAGAGAAGAGACCTCTAGGTACAGAGAAGAGACCTCTAGGTACAGATAATAGACCTCTAAGTGCAGAGAAGAGACCTCTAGGTGCAGATAATAGACCTCTAGGTACAGATAATAGACCTCTAGGTACAGATAATAGACCTCTAGGTACAGAGAAGAGACCTCTAGGTAAAGATATAGACATCTAGGTACAGAGAAGAGACCTAGGTATAGAGAATAGACCTCTAGGTGCAGATATAGACCTCTAGGTGCAGAGAAGAGACCTCTAGGTGCAGATATAGACCTCTAGGTACAGATAATAGACATCTAGGTACAGAGAATAGACCTCTAGGTACAGAGAAAAGACCTTTACGTGCAGAGAAGAGACCTCTAGGTGCAGATATAGACCTCTAGGTACAGAGAAGAGACCTCTAGGTACAGAGAAGAGACCTCTAGGTGCAGAGAAGAGACCTCTAGGTACAGAGATTAGACCTCTAGGTACAGAGATTAGACCTCTAGGTACAGAGAAGAGACCTCT
Organism: Taudactylus pleione; assembly: GCA_031769625.1. Lineage (NCBI taxonomy): Eukaryota > Metazoa > Chordata > Amphibia > Anura > Myobatrachidae > Taudactylus > Taudactylus pleione. The sequence goes on from JAUIMM010001108.1 coordinate 335,022, forward strand.
AGGTGCAGAGAAGAGACCTCTAGGTCCAGAGAATAGACCTCTAGGTGTAGAGAAGAGACCTCTAGGTACAGAGAAGAGACCTCTAGGTGCAGAGAAGAGACCTCTAGGTACAGAGAAGAGACCTCTAGGTGCAGATAATAGACCTCTAGGTACAGAGAAGAGACCTCTAGGTACAGATAATAGACCTTTAGGTACAGATAGAGACCTCTAGGTACAGAGAAGAGACCTCTAGGTACAGATAATAGACCTCTAGGTACAGAGAAGAGACCTGTAGGTACAGAGAAGAGACCTCTAGGTGCAGAGAAGAGACCTCTAGGTGCAGAGAAGAGACCTCTAGGTACAGAGAAGAGACCTCTAGGTACAGAGAAGAGACCTGTAGGTACAGAGAAGAGACCTCTAGGTACAGAGAAAAGACCTCTAGGTGCAGAGAAGAGACCTCTAGGTACAGATAATAGACATCTAGGTTCAGATAATAGACATCTAGGTACAGAGAAGAGACCTCTAGGTACAGAGAAGAGACCTCTAGGTGCAGAGAAGAGACCTCTAGGTGCAGAGAAGAGACCTCTAGGTACAGAGAATAGACCTCTAGGTACAGAGAAGAGACCTCTAGGTACAGATAATAGACATCTAGGTACAGAGAAGAGACCTCTAGGTGCAGAGAAGAGACCTCTAGGTTCAGATAATAGACATCTAGGTACAGAGAAGAGACCTCTAGGTACAGAGAAGAGACCTCTAGGTGCAGATAATAGACCTCTAGGTATAGAGAAGAGACCTCTAGGTACAGACAGACCTCTGGGTGCAGATAAGAGACCTCTAGGTGCAGATAATAGACCTCTAGGTACAGAGAATAGACCTCTAGGTACAGAGAAGAGACCTCTAGGTGCAGATAATAGACCTCTAGGTACAGAGAATAGACCTCTAGGTACAGAGAAGAGACCTCTAGGTACAGATAATAGACATCTAGGTACAGAGAAGAGACCTCTAGGTGCAGAGAAGAGACCTCTAGGTACAGAGAATAGACCTCTAGGTACAGAGAAGAGACCTCTAGGTACAGAGAAGAGACCTCTAGGTGCAGAGAAGAGACTTCTAGGTGCAGAGAAGAGACCTCTAGGTACAGATAATAGACCTCTAGGTGCAGAGAAGAGACCTCTAGGTACAGATAATAGACCTCTAGGTACAGATAATAGACCTCTAGGTGCAGAGAAGAGACCTCTAGGTACAGAGAAGAGACCTCTAGGTACAGATAATAGACCTCTAAGTGCAGAGAAGAGACCTCTAGGTGCAGATAATAGACCTCTAGGTACAGATAATAGACCTCTAGGTACAGATAATAGACCTCTAGGTACAGAGAAGAGACCTCTAGGTAAAGATATAGACATCTAGGTACAGAGAAGAGACCTAGGTATAGAGAATAGACCTCTAGGTGCAGATATAGACCTCTAGGTGCAGAGAAGAGACCTCTAGGTGCAGATATAGACCTCTAGGTACAGATAATAGACATCTAGGTACAGAGAATAGACCTCTAGGTACAGAGAAAAGACCTTTACGTGCAGAGAAGAGACCTCTAGGTGCAGATATAGACCTCTAGGTACAGAGAAGAGACCTCTAGGTACAGAGAAGAGACCTCTAGGTGCAGAGAAGAGACCTCTAGGTACAGAGATTAGACCTCTAGGTACAGAGATTAGACCTCTAGGTACAGAGAAGAGACCTCTAGGTGCAGAGAAGAGACCTCTAGGTGCAGAGAATAGACCTCTAGGTGTAGAGAAGAGACCTCTAGGTACAGAGAAGAGACCTCTAGGTGCAGAGAAGAGACCTCTAGGTACAGAGAAGAGACCTCTAGGTGCAGATAATAGACCTCTAGGTACAGAGAAGAGACCTCTAGGTACAGATAATAGACCTTTAGGTACAGATAGAGACCTCTAGGTACAGAGAAGAGACCTCTAGGTACAGATAATAGACCTCTAGGTACAGAGAAGAGACCTGTAGGTACAGAGAAGAGACCTCTAGGTGCAGAGAAGAGACCTCTAGGTGCAGAGAAGAGACCTCTAGGTACAGAGAAGAGACCTCTAGGTACAGAGAAGAGACCTGTAGGTACAGAGAAGAGACCTCTAGGTACAGAGAAAAGACCTCTAGGTGCAGAGGAGAGACCTCTAGGTACAGATAATAGACATCTAGGTTCAGATAATAGACATCTAGGTACAGAGAAGAGACCTCTAGGTACAGAGAAGAGACCTCTAGGTGCAGAGAAGAGACCTCTAGGTGCAGAGAAGAGACCTCTAGGTACAGAGAATAGACCTCTAGGTACAGAGAAGAGACCTCTAGGTACAGATAATAGACATCTAGGTACAGAGAAGAGACCTCTAGGTGCAGAGAAGAGACCTCTAGGTTCAGATAATAGACATCTAGGTACAGAGAAGAGACCTCTAGGTACAGAGAAGAGACCTCTAGGTGCAGATAATAGACCTCTAGGTATAGAGAAGAGACCTCTAGGTACAGACAGACCTCTGGGTGCAGATAAGAGACCTATAGGCCCGTATTCAATTTGAGGCAAAAAGTCCAGACTTTTTGCCTCCTTCGCCTGTTTTCCAGGCGGAAAGGTATCGCGCACGTGCCCGCTATTCCCCGTATTCCAAACTAGTTGAAAATGGGAACAGGCAAAACTTGGATTAGCAAAAAATACGTGAATTTTTGGGAAATAATTGTAGGACCCCCCTAAAGATTTCCAGACCTGGGGGATCACTATGGATACCCCGTTTTTGCCTGCAGAAGAAAGTTGGGTTTTCAAATAGCCGCTGCAGGAATTTTTTCCCCAACTTTGAGGAAGTGATGCAGACGAGTACTTAGCTTTTTTTTTCATTTTTAAAAGTGGTCTCATCAAATTTGGGGTACTTGAAAATGGGTACTAGCATATTTTTAAGTCCCTAAACTAATTTTTTAAAATTCTGCAAAAATGCACCTGCCGCTGTCACCCGCATTGAATAAAACACCTGCCGCTGTCACCCGCATTGAATAAAACACCTGCCGCTGTCACCCGCATTGAATAAAACACCTGCCGCTGTCACCCGCATTGAATAAAACACCTGCCGCTGTCACCCGCACTGAATAAAACACCTGCCGCTGTCACCCGCACTGAATAAAACACCTGCCGCTGTCACCCGCATTGAATAAAACACCTGCCGCTGTCACCCGCATTGAATAAAACACCTGCCGCTGTCACCCGCATTGAATAAAACACCTGCCGCTGTCACCCGCATTGAATAAAACACCTGCCGCTGTCACCCGCACTGAATAAAACACCTGCCGCTGTCACCCGCATTGAATAAAACACCTGCCGCTGTCACCCGCAGTGAATAAAACACCTGCCGCTGTCACCCGCATTGAATAAAACACCTGCCGCTGTCACCCGCACTGAATAAAACACCTGCCGCTGTCACCCGCATTGAATAAAACACCTGCCGCTGTCACCCGCACTGAATAAAACACCTGCCGCTGTCACCCGCATTGAATAAAACACCTGCCGCTGTCACCCGCATTGAATAAAACACCTGCCGCTGTCACCCGCACTGAATAAAACACCTGCCGCTGTCACCCGCATTGAATAAAACACCTGCCGCTGTCACCCGCATTGAATAAAACACCTGCCGCTGTCACCCGCATTGAATAAAACACCTGCCGCTGTCACCCGCATTGAATAAAACACCTGCCGCTGTCACCCGCATTGAATAAAACACCTGCCGCTGTCACCCGCATTGAATAAAACACCTGCCGCTGTCACCCGCATTGAATAAAACACCTGCCGCTGTCACCCGCATTGAATAAAACACCTGCCGCTGTCACCCGCATTGAATAAAACACCTGCCGCTGTCACCCGCATTGAATAAAACACCTGCCGCTGTCACCCGCATTGAATAAAACACCTGCCGCTGTCACCCGCATTGAATAAAACACCTGCCGCTGTCACCCGCATTGAATAAAACACCTGCCGCTGTCACCCGCATTGAATAAAACACCTGCCGCATACTTCCGACCCCCTCTGGAATCTATTTAACTATTTTAGAAGTGGTTTTTCCTATTTTTTTTTCACCCCAAAATTTAAATTTTTTTTTGGGATGTCCCGATTTTTTTATTTTTTTAACATTTTTTGACACAGATCATTTTAAGGGATCATACCTAAGGGTGCAGGCTAATTTTTTTAAAGCCTGCACCCCTAAACCCCAATTCTGCATTTTTTTTCGCCAGCTAGAGACAGGCGAATATTTATCCCCGCTTTATTACATTACTCGCTCCGGTGAAAAGTCAATGTAATTGAATACGGGGATAATGAAAATAGGTGAAAATTACGTCATCGGCGATAAATTTTCGCTGATTCCGACATTCGTCTCAAAGTGAATACGGCCCTTAGTTGCAAAGAGACATCTAGGTACGAACAGAGGGCTCAATCCAGAGATGGACGCTAATGCAATTTTCACGCATATTGAGCGATTGTTTGCCATTGCGCATGCGTATAAGCCGTGCTGCACGTGCGCAGTGATCGCTTTGCAATGACGGATGCACAGAGGATCCCATCGCAAAGTGACTGACAGGTTGTCAGCGTTTGGGGCAGGGTGGTCAGCAAAACGCAGGCGTGTCTGACCGTTTAAACTGCGCTACATGGGCGTGCATAAATTAGCCCTTACCATCTCCTGCGCAGCATGAGAGCGCTCTGTGTGTCAGGTCAGCTGCCGAGTCTGCGGCGGGTCAGACCTGCCACAAGGGCAAGATGGCCGCTCCATGTGCTTCCATGTTTGCACGCAGGTAAGACGGCAGCGGTGGGCGTCCCTACGCTGGGGTGATCTTTTGAGCCATTGCGTATGTTCTCAGCTGCGATCACAATAGCGGCCATCACCAGATACCTCTAGGTACAGACAGAGGGCCTGACCCAGGGATAGTCGCCCACACGATGGTCAGCGTACATCTCCGATGGTTTAGGGTCTGTGCATGTGCAGAACGGTCCAGGCTGCAGCATCGGGGGGCGGAACGGAGGTGTGGCTAGCCACTGTTCCCTGAAATGGGGGATGAGCAGGGCCGGTTATTGGGGCGTTCAACAAGTGCGGTCGAACAGGGGCGCCAACCCATAGGGGCTGCACCCCTCCGAACCATCCCAATTTCAGCAGGACAGTCCCGTTTTTCGGGCACTGTCCCGCTGTTCCACCACTGCCGGGGAAGCTGAATGGAAGCTGCGTGCCTGAGCGTAGCATCCAATCAGTGCAGGTTGGGGGTAGTGCTGGGCCCAGCCTGACGTGAACGGGAGGCGTGCCGTACAGGAGGCGTGGCCTATGGTAATAATTAATATCGCCGAACACGCGATATTAACGGGTGCTGTTTTGTTCCTGCACAGGGCGCGGTCGCAGCGTTGGGATCACAGATACAGTAAGGAGGGTTCTGATTCCAACACACTCCTGCTGCAGTTGCATTTTAGATGGACGGAATTACACAGTCGCTTGTTTGCGGCTCTGTAATTCCGTCCATCTCTACGTCAGGCGCAGAGACATTTACCTACAGAGACCTCTAGGTACAGACAGACACAACTAGGTGCAGACAGACACAACTAGGTGCAGATAGACACAACTAGGTGCAGACAGACCCAAGCAGATGCACACAGACCCAACAAGGTGCACACAGACCCAATAAGGTGCACACAGACCCAACTAGGTGCACACAGACACAACTAGGTGCACACAGACACAACTAGGTGCACACAGATACAACTAGGTGCACACAGACACAACTAGGTGCAGACAGACACAACTAGGTGCACACAGATACAACTAGGTGCACACAGACACAAGTAGGTGCACACAGACACAACTAGGTGCACACAGACACAAGTAGGTGCAGACAGACACAACTAGGTGCACACAGACACAACTAGGTGCAGACAGACACAACTAGGTGCACACAGACACAAGTAGGTGCACACAGACACAACAAGGTGCAGACAGACACAACAAGGTGCAGACAGACACAACTAGGTGCAGACAGACACAACTAGGTGCACACAGACACAAGTAGGTGCACACAGACACAAGTAGGTGCACACAGACACAACAAGGTGCAGACAGACACAACTAGGTGCACACAGACACAAGTAGGTGCACACAGACACAAGTAGGTACACACAGACACAACTAGGGGCAGATACACACAACTAGGTGCACACAGACACAACAAGGTGCAGACAGACACAAGTAGGTGCACACAGACACAACAAGGTGCAGACAGACACAAGTAGGTGCACACAGACACAACAAGGGGCACACAGACACAATTAGGTGCAGACAGACACAACAAGGTGCAGACAGACACAACTAGGTGCACACAGACACAACTAGGTGCAGACACACACAACTAGGTGCACACAGACAACAAGGTGCACACAGACACAACTAGGTGCACACAGACACAAGTAGGTGCACACAGACACAACTAGGGGCAGACAGACACAACTAGGGGCACACAGACACAACAAGGGGCAGACAGACACAACTAGGTGCACACACACACAACTAGGTATAGACAGACACAACAAGGTGCACACAGACACAACAAGGTGCAGACAGACACAAGTAGGTGCACACAGACACAACAAGGTGCACACAGACACAACTAGGTGCAGACAGACACAACAAGGTGCAGACAGACACAACATGGTGCAGACAGACACAACTAGGTGCAGAGAGACACAATTAGGTTCACACAGACACAACGAGGTATAGACAGACACAACAAGGTGAACACAGACACAACTAGGTGCAGACAGACACAACTAGGTGCAGACAGACACAACAAGGTGCAGACAGACAACAAGGTGCACACACACACAACAAGGTGCACACACACACAACTAGGTGCAGACAGACACAACTAGATGCAGACAGACACAACTAGTTGCAGACAGACAGATACAACTAGGTGCAGACAGACACAACTAGGTGCACACAGACACAACTAGGTGCACACAGACACAACAAGGTGCAGACAGACACAACTAGGTGCAGACAGACACAACAAGGTGCAGACAGACACAAATAGATGCAGACAGACACAACTAGGTGCACACAGACACAACTAGGTGCAGACAGACACAACTAGGTGCAGACAGACACAACAAGGTGCACACAGACACAAGTAGGTGCACACAGACACAACTAGGTGCACACAGACACAAGTAGGTGCAGACAGACACAACTAGGTGCACACAGACACAACTAGGTGCACACAGACAGACACAACTAGGTGCAGACAGGCACAACTAGGTGTACACAGACACAAGTAGGTGCAGACAGACAGACACAACTAGGTGCAGACAGACACAACAAGATGCCGACAGACACAACTAGGTGCAGACAGACACAACAAGGTGCAGACAGACACAACAAGGTGCACACACACACAATTTGGTGCACACATACACAACTAGGTGTACACAGACACAAGTAGGTGCAGACAGACAGACACAACTAGGTGCAGACAGACACAACTAGGTGCACACAGACACAACAAGGTGCAGACAGACAAAACTAGGTGCACAGAGACACAACTATGTGCAGACAGACACAGCAAGGTGCACACAGACAGACACAACTAGGTGCACACAGACACAACTAGGTGCAGACAGACACAACTAGGTGTACACAGACACAAGTAGGTGCAGACAGACAGACACAACAAGGTGCCGACAGACACAACTAGGTGCAGACAGACACAACTAGGTGCACACAGACACAACTAGGAGCACACAGACACAACTAGGGGCAGACAGACACAACTAGGGGCACACAGACACAAGTAGGTGCAGACAGACACAAGTAGGTGCACACAGACACAAGTAGATGCACACAGACACAACAAGGTGGAGACAGACACAAGTAGGTGCACACAGACACAACTAGGGGCAGACAGACACAACTAGGTGTAGATACACACAAGTAGGTGCACACAGACACAACAAGGTGCAGACAGACACAAGTAGGTGCACACAGACACAACAAGGTGCAGACAGACACAAGTAGGTGCACACAGACACAACAAGGTGCACACAGACACAACTAGGTGCAGACAAACACAAGTAGGTGCACACAGACACAACAAGGTGCACACAGACACAACTAGGTGCAGACAGACACAACAAGGTGCAGACAGACACAACATGGTGCAGACAGACACAACTAGGTGCAGACACACACAACTAGGTGCTCACAGACACAACAAGGTGCACACAGACACAAGTAGGAGCACACAGATACAACAAGGTGCACACAGACACAAGTAGGTGCACACAGATACAACTAGGTGCACACAGACACAAGTAGGTGCACACAGACACAACAAGGTGGACACAGACACAACTAGGTGCAGACAGACAACTAGGTGCACACAGACACAACAAGGTGCAGACAGACACAACTAGGTGCACACACACACAACTAGGTATAGACAGACACAACTAGGAGCACACAGGCACAACTAGGTGCAGACAGACACAACAAGGTGCACACACACACACAACTAGGTGCAGACAGACACAACAAGGTGCACACACACACAACTATGTGCAGACAGACACAACTAGGTGCACACAGACACAACATGGTGCAGACAGACACAACTAGGTGCACACAGACACAACAAGGTGCACACAGACACAGCTAGGTGCACACAGACACAATTAGGTGCACATAGACACAACTAGGTGCACACAGACAGACACAACTAGAAGCACACAGACACAACTACGTGCAGACAGACACAACTAGGTGTACACAGACACAAGTAGGTGTAGACAGACAGACACAACTAGGTGCAGACACACAACAAGATGCCGACAGACACAACTAGGTGCAGACAGACACAACAAGGTGCAGACAGACACAACAAGGTGCACACACACACAATTAGGTGCACACATACACAACTAGGTGTACACAGACAGACAGACTCAACTAGGTGCAGACAGACACAACAAGGTGCTGACAGACACAACTAGGTGCAGACAGATACAACAAGGTGCAGACAGACACAACAAGGTGCACACAGACACAACAAGGTGCAGACACAACAAGTTGCAGACAGACACAACTAGGTGTACACAGACACAACATGGTGCACACAGACACAACTAGGTGCACACAGACACAACAAGGTGCAGACAGACACAACTAGGTGCACACAGACACAGCAAGGTGCAGACAGACACAACAAGGTGCACACACAACTAGGTGCACACAGACACAACTAGGTGCAGACAGACACAACAAGGTGCAGACAGACACAACAAGGTGCACACACACAACTAGGTGCACACAGACACAACTAGGTGCACACAGACACAATTAGGTGCACACAGACAACTAGGTGCAGACAGACACAACTAGGTGCACACAGACAACTAGGTGCAGACAGACACAACTAGGTGCACACAGACAAGTAGGTGCAGACAGACACAACTAGATGCAGACATAAAGACACAACTAGGTGCAGAAAGACACAACAAGGTGCACACAGACACAACTTGGTGCAGACAGACACACCTAGGTGCACACAGACACAACAAGGTGCAGACAGACACAAGAAGGTGCACACAGACACAACTAGGTGCACACAGACACAACAAGGTGCACAAAGACACAACTAGGTGCAGACACACAACTAGGTGCACACAGACACAACAAGGTGCAGACAGACAGACACAAGTAGGTGCACACAGACACAACTAGGTGCACACAGACAGAACAAGGTGCAGACAGACACAACACGGTGCAGACAGATACAACTAGGTGCACACAGACACAACTAGGTGCACACAGACACAATTAGGTGCACACAGACAACTAGGTGCAGACAGACACAACTAGGTGCTCACAGACAAGTAGGTGCAGACAGACACAACTAGGTGCACACAGACAACTAGGTGCAGACAGACACAACTAGATGCAGACAGACAGACACAACTAGGTGCAGAAAGACACAACAAGGTGCAGACAGACACAACTAGGTGCAGACAGACACAACAAGGTGCAGAGAGACACAAGAAGGTGCACACAGACACAACTAGGTGCAGACAGACACAACAAGGTGCACAAAGACACAACTAGGTGCACACAGATACAACTAGGTGCAGATACACAACTAGGTGCACACAGACACAACAAGGTGCAGACAGACAGACACAAGTAGGTGCACACAGACACAACTAGGTGCACACAGACACAAGAAGGTGCAGACAGACACAACACGGTGAAGACAGATACAACTAGGTGCACACAGACACAACTAGGTGCACACAGACATAACAAGGTGCACACAGACACAACTAGATGCAGACAGACAGACACAACTAGGTGCAGACAGACACAACTAGGTGCACACAGACACAACTAGGTGCAGACAGACACAACAAGGCACACACACACACAACTAGGTGCAGACAGACACAACTAGGTGCAGACAGACCCAACAAGGTGCACACAGACACAACTAGGTGCACAGAGACACAACAAGGTGCACACAGACACAACTAGGTGCAGACAGACACAACACGGTGCAAACAGACACAACAAGGTTCACACAGACACAACAAGGTGCAGACAGACACAACTAGGTGCAGACAGACACAACTAGGTGCACACAGACACAACAAGGTGCAGACAGATAGACACAACTAGGTGCAGACAGACACAAAAAGGTGCAGACAGACACAACTAGGTGCACACAGACACAAAAGGTGCACACAGACACAGCAAGGTGCACACACACAACTAGGTGCAGACAGACACAACTAGGTGCACTCAGACACAACTAGGTGCTGACAGACACAACTAGGTGCAGGCAGACACAACTAGGTGCACGCAGACAAAACTAGGTGCAGACAGACACAACTAGGTGCAGACAGACAGACACACACAAGTAGGTGCACACAGACACAACTAGGTGCAGACAGACACAACACGGTGCAGACAGGCACAACACGGTGCAGACAGACACAACAAGGTGCACACAGACACAACTAGGTGCACAAAGACACAACTAGGTACACACAGACACAACTAGGTGCAGACAGACACAACAAGGTGCACACAGACACAACTAGGTGCAGATAGATACAACAAGGTGCAGACAGACACAACTAGGTGCACACAGACACAACTAGGTGCAGACAGACACAACTAGGTGCACACAGACACAACTAGGTGCAAACAGACACAACAAGGTGCACACACACACAACTAGGTGCAGACAGACACAACTAGATGCAGACAGACACAACTAGTTGCAGACAGACACAACTAGATGCAGCCAGACACAACTAGGTGCACACAGACACAACTAGGTGCAGACAGACACAACTAGGTGCAGACAGACAGACACAAGTAGATGCACACAGACACAACTAGGTGCAGACAGACACAACTAAGTGCACACAGACACAACACGGTGCAGACAGACACAACACGGTGCAGACAGACACAACATGGTGCACACAGACACAACAAGGTGCACAAAGACACAACTAGGTGCACACAGACACAACTAGGTGCACACAGACACAACAAGGTGCAGACAGACACAACAAGGTGCAGACAGACACAACTAGGTGCAGACAGACACAACTAGGTGCACACAGACACAAGTAGGTGCACACAGACACAAGTAGGTGCACACAGACACAACAAGGTGCAGACAGACACAACTAGGTGCACACAGACACAAGTAGGTGCACACAGACACAAGTAGGTACACACAGACACAACTAGGGGCAGATACACACAACTAGGTGCACACAGACACAACAAGGTGCAGACAGACACAAGTAGGTGCACACAGACACAACAAGGTGCAGACAGACACAAGTAGGTGCACACAGACACAACAAGGTGCACACAGACACAATTAGGTGCAGACAGACACAACAAGGTGCAGACAGACACAACTAGGTGCACACAGACACAACTAGGTGCAGACACACACAACTAGGTGCACACAGACAACAAGGTGCACACAGACACAACTAGGTGCACACAGACACAACTAGGTGCACACAGACACAACTAGGTGCACACAGACACAAGTAGGTGCACACAGACACAACTAGGGGCAGACAGACACAACTAGGGGCACACAGACACAACAAGGGGCAGACAGACACAACTAGGTGCACACACACACAACTAGGTATAGACAGACACAACAAGGTGCACACAGACACAACAAGGTGCAGACAGACACAAGTTGGTGCACACAGACACAACAAGGTGCACACAGACACAACTAGGTGCAGACAGACACAACAAGGTGCAGACAGACACAACATGGTGCAGACAGACACAACTAGGTGCAGAGAGACACAATTAGGTTCACACAGACACAACTAGGTATAGACAGACACAACAAGGTGAACACAGACACAACTAGGTGCAGACAGACACAACTAGGTGCAGACAGACACAACAAGGTGCAGACAGACAACAAGGTGCACACACACACAACAAGGTGCACACACACACAACTAGGTGCAGACAGACACAACTAGATGCAGACAGACACAACTAGTTGCAGACAGACAGATACAACTAGGTGCAGACAGACACAACTAGGTGCACACAGACACAACTAGGTGCACACAGACACAACAAGGTGCAGACAGACACAACTAGGTGCAGACAGACACAACAAGGTGCAGACAGACACAAATAGATGCAGACAGACACAACTAGGTGCACACAGACACAACTAGGTGCAGACAGACACAACTAGGTGCAGACAGACACAACAAGGTGCACACAGACACAAGTAGGTGCACACAGACACAACTAGGTGCACACAGACACAAGTAGGTGCAGACAGACACAACTAGGTGCACACAGACACAACTAGGTGCACACAGACAGACACAACTAGGTGCAGACAGGCACAACTAGGTGTACACAGACACAAGTAGGTGCAGACAGACAGACACAACTAGGTGCAGACAGACACAACAAGATGCCGACAGACACAACTAGGTGCAGACAGACACAACAAGGTGCAGACAGACACAACAAGGTGCACACACACACAATTTGGTGCACACATACACAACTAGGTGTACACAGACACAAGTAGGTGCAGACAGACAGACACAACTAGGTGCAGACAGACACAACTAGGTGCACACAGACACAACAAGGTGCAGACAGACAAAACTAGGTGCACAGAGACACAACTATGTGCAGACAGACACAGCAAGGTGCACACAGACAGACACAACTAGGTGCACACAGACACAACTAGGTGCAGACAGACACAACTAGGTGTACACAGACACAAGTAGGTGCAGACAGACAGACACAACAAGGTGCCGACAGACACAACTAGGTGCAGACAGACACAACTAGGTGCACACAGACACAACTAGGAGCACACAGACACAACTAGGGGCAGACAGACACAACTAGGGGCACACAGACACAAGTAGGTGCAGACAGACACAAGTAGGTGCACACAGACACAAGTAGATGCACACAGACACAACAAGGTGGAGACAGACACAAGTAGGTGCACACAGACACAACTAGGGGCAGACAGACACAACTAGGTGTAGATACACACAAGTAGGTGCACACAGACACAACAAGGTGCAGACAGACACAAGTAGGTGCACACAGACACAACAAGGTGCAGACAGACACAAGTAGGTGCACACAGACACAACAAGGTGCACACAGACACAACTAGGTGCAGACAAACACAAGTAGGTGCACACAGACACAACAAGGTGCACACAGACACAACTAGGTGCAGACAGACACAACAAGGTGCAGACAGACACAACATGGTGCAGACAGACACAACTAGGTGCAGACACACACAACTAGGTGCTCACAGACACAACAAGGTGCACACAGACACAAGTAGGAGCACACAGATACAACAAGGTGCACACAGACACAAGTAGGTGCACACAGATACAACTAGGTGCACACAGACACAAGTAGGTGCACACAGACACAACAAGGTGGACACAGACACAACTAGGTGCAGACAGACAACTAGGTGCACACAGACACAACAAGGTGCAGACAGACACAACTAGGTGCACACACACACAACTAGGTATAGACAGACACAACTAGGAGCACACAGGCACAACTAGGTGCAGACAGACACAACAAGGTGCACACACACACACAACTAGGTGCAGACAGACACAACAAGGTGCACACACACACAACTATGTGCAGACAGACACAACTAGGTGCATACAGACACAACATGGTGCAGACAGACACAACTAGGTGCACACAGACACAACAAGGTGCACACAGACACAGCTAGGTGCACACAGACACAATTAGGTGCACATAGACACAACTAGGTGCACACAGACAGACACAACTAGAAGCACACAGACACAACTACGTGCAGACAGACACAACTAGGTGTACACAGACACAAGTAGGTGTAGACAGACAGACACAACTAGGTGCAGACACACAACAAGATGCCGACAGACACAACTAGGTGCAGACAGACACAACAAGGTGCAGACAGACACAACAAGGTGCACACACACACAACTAGGTGCAGACAGACACAACTAGATGCAGACAGACACAACTAGTTGCAGACAGACAGATACAACTAGGTGCAGACAGACACAACTAGGTGCACACAGACACAACTAGGTGCACACAGACACAACAAGGTGCAGACAGACACAACTAGGTGCAGACAGACACAACAAGGTGCAGACAGACACAAATAGATGCAGACAGACACAACTAGGTGCACACAGACACAACTAGGTGCAGACAGACACAACTAGGTGCAGACAGACACAACAAGGTGCACACAGACACAAGTAGGTGCACACAGACACAACTAGGTGCACACAGACACAAGTAGGTGCAGACAGACACAACTAGGTGCACACAGACACAACTAGGTGCACACAGACAGACACAACTAGGTGCAGACAGGCACAACTAGGTGTACACAGACACAAGTAGGTGCAGACAGACAGACACAACTAGGTGCAGACAGACACAACAAGATGCCGACAGACACAACTAGGTGCAGACAGACACAACAAGGTGCAGACAGACACAACAAGGTGCACACACACACAATTTGGTGCACACATACACAACTAGGTGTACACAGACACAAGTAGGTGCAGACAGACAGACACAACTAGGTGCAGACAGACACAACTAGGTGCACACAGACACAACAAGGTGCAGACAGACAAAACTAGGTGCACAGAGACACAACTATGTGCAGACAGACACAGCAAGGTGCACACAGACAGACACAACTAGGTGCACACAGACACAACTAGGTGCAGACAGACACAGCTAGGTGTACACAGACACAAGTAGGTGCAGACAGACAGACACAACAAGGTGCCGACAGACACAACTAGGTGCAGACAGACACAACTAGGTGCACACAGACACAACTAGGAGAACACAGACACAACTAGGGGCAGACAGACACAACTAGGGGCACACAGACACAAGTAGGTGCAGACAGACACAAGTAGGTGCACACAGACACAAGTAGATGCACACAGACACAACAAGGTGGAGACAGACACAAGTAGGTGCACACAGACACAACAAGGTGCAGACAGACACAAGTAGGTGCACACAGACACAACAAGGTGCAGACAGACAGAAGTAGGTGCACACAGACACAACAAGGTGCACACAGACACAACTAGGTGCAGACAAACACAAGTAGGTGCACACAGACACAACAAGGTGCACACAGACACAACTAGGTGCAGACAGACACAACAAGGTGCAGACAGACACAACATGGTGCAGACAGACACAACTAGGTGCAGACACACACAACTAGGTGCTCACAGACACAACAAGGTGCACACAGACACAAGTAGGAGCACACAGATACAACAAGGTGCACACAGACACAAGTAGGTGCACACAGATACAACTAGGTGCACACAGACACAAGTAGGTGCACACAGACACAACAAGGTGGACACAGACACAACTAGGTGCAGACAGACAACTAGGTGCACACAGACACAACAAGGTGCAGACAGACACAACTAGGTGCACACACACACAACTAGGTATAGACAGACACAACTAGGAGCACACAGGCACAACTAGGTGCAGACAGACACAACAAGGTGCACACACACACACAACTAGGTGCAGACAGACACAACAAGGTGCACACACACACAACTATGTGCAGACAGACACAACTAGGTGCATACAGACACAACATGGTGCAGACAGACACAACTAGGTGCACACAGACACAACAAGGTGCACACAGACACAGCTAGGTGCACACAGACACAATTAGGTGCACATAGACACAACTAGGTGCACACAGACAGACACAACTAGAAGCACACAGACACAACTACGTGCAGACAGACACAACTAGGTGTACACAGACACAAGTAGGTGTAGACAGACAGACACAACTAGGTGCAGACACACAACAAGATGCCGACAGACACAACTAGGTGCAGACAGACACAACAAGGTGCAGACAGACACAACAAGGTGCACACACACACAATTAGGTGCACACATACACAACTAGGTGTACACAGACAGACAGACTTAACTAGGTGCAGACAGACACAACAAGGTGCAGACAGACACAACTAGGTGCAGACAGATACAACAAGGTGCAGACAGACACAACAAGGTGCACACAGACACAACAAGGTGCAGACACAACAAGTTGCAGACAGACACAACTAGGTGTACACAGACACAACATGGTGCACACAGACACAACTAGGTGCACACAGACACAACAAGGTGCAGACAGACACAACTAGGTGCACACAGACACAGCAAGGTGCAGACAGACACAACAAGGTGCACACACAACTAGGTGCACACAGACACAACTAGGTGCAGACAGACACAACAAGGTGCAGACAGACACAACAAGGTGCACACACACAACTAGGTGCACACAGACACAACTAGGTGCACACAGACACAATTAGGTGCACACAGACAACTAGGTGCAGACAGACACAACTAGGTGCACACAGACAACTAGGTGCAGACAGACACAACTAGGTGCACACAGACAAGTAGGTGCAGACAGACACAACTAGATGCAGACATACAGACACAACTAGGTGCAGAAAGACACAACAAGGTGCACACAGACACAACTTGGTGCAGACAGACACACCTAGGTGCACACAGACACAACAAGGTGCAGACAGACACAAGAAGGTGCACACAGACACAACTAGGTGCACACAGACACAACAAGGTGCACAAAGACACAACTAGGTGCAGACACACAACTAGGTGCACACAGACACAACAAGGTGCAGACAGACAGACACAAGTAGGTGCACACAGACACAACTAGGTGCACACAGACAGAACAAGGTGCAGACAGACACAACACGGTGCAGACAGATACAACTAGGTGCACACAGACACAACTAGGTGCACACAGACACAATTAGGTGCACACAGACAACTAGGTGCAGACAGACACAACTAGGTGCTCACAGACAAGTAGGTGCAGACAGACACAACTAGGTGAACACAGACAACTAGGTGCAGACAGACACAACTAGATGCAGACAGACAGACACAACTAGGTGCAGAAAGACACAACAAGGTGCAGACAGACACAACTAGGTGCAGACAGACACAACAAGGTGCAGAGAGACACAAGAAGGTGCACACAGACACAACTAGGTGCAGACAGACACAACAAGGTGCACAAAGACACAACTAGGTGCACACAGATACAACTAGGTGCAGATACACAACTAGGTGCACACAGACACAACAAGGTGCAGACAGACAGACACAAGTAGGTGCACACAGACACAACTAGGTGCACACAGACACAAGAAGGTGCAGACAGACAACACGGTGAAGACAGATACAACTAGGTGCACACAGACACAACTAGGTGCACACAGACATAACAAGGTGCACACAGACACAACTAGATGCAGACAGACAGACACAACTAGGTGCAGACAGACACAACTAGGTGCACACAGACACAACTAGGTGCAGACAGACACAACAAGGCACACACACACACAACTAGGTGCAGACAGACACAACTAGGTGCAGACAGACCCAACAAGGTGCACACAGACACAACTAGGTGCACAGAGACACAACAAGGTGCACACAGACACAACTAGGTGCAGACAGACACAACACGGTGCAAACAGACACAACAAGGTTCACACAGACACAACAAGGTGCAGACAGACACAACTAGGTGCAGACAGACACAACTAGGTGCACACAGACACAACAAGGTGCAGACAGATAGACACAACTAGGTGCAGACAGACACAAAAAGGTGCAGACAGACACAACTAGGTGCACACAGACACAAAAGGTGCACACAGACACAGCAAGGTGCACACACACAACTAGGTGCAGACAGACACAACTAGGTGCACTCAGAAACAACTAGGTGCTGACAGACACAACTAGGTGCAGGCAGACACAACTAGGTGCACGCAGACAAAACTAGGTGCAGACAGACACAACTAGGTGCAGACAGACAGACACACACAAGTAGGTGCACACAGACACAACTAGGTGCAGACAGACACAACACGGTGCAGACAGGCACAACACGGTGCAGACAGACACAACAAGGTGCACACAGACACAACTAGGTGCACAAAGACACAACTAGGTACACACAGACACAACTAGGTGCAGACAGACACAACAAGGTGCACACAGACACAACTAGGTGCAGATAGATACAACAAGGTGCAGACAGACACAACTAGGTGCACACAGACACAACTAGGTGCAGACAGACACAACTAGGTGCACACAGACACAACTAGGTGCAAACAGACACAACAAGGTGCACACACACACAACTAGGTGCAGACAGACACAACTAGATGCAGACAGACACAACTAGTTGCAGACAGACAGATACAACTAGGTGCACACAGACACAACTAGGTGCACACAGACACAACTAGGTGCACACAGACACAACAAGGTGCAGACAGACACAACTAGATGCAGCCAGACACAACTAGGTGCACACAGACACAACTAGGTGCAGACAGACACAACTAGGTGCAGACAGACAGACACAAGTAGATGCACACAGACACAACTAGGTGCAGACAGACACAACTAAGTGCACACAGACACAACACGGTGCAGACAGACACAACACGGTGCAGACAGACACAACATGGTGCACACAGACACAACAAGGTGCACAAAGACACAACTAGGTGCACACAGACACAACTAGGTGCACACAGACATAAAAAGGTGCACACAGACACAACTAGATGCAGACAGACAGACAGACACAACTAGGTGCAGACAGAGACAATTAGGTGCACACAGACACAACTAGGTGCAGACAGACACAACAAGGTGTACACAGACACAACTAGGTGCATACAGACACAACTAGGTGCAGACAGACACAACAAGGTGCACACACACAACTAGGTCCAGACAGACACAACTAGATGCAGACAGACACAACTAGGTGCAGACAGACAGACACAACTAGGTGCAGACAGACCCAGCTAGGTGCACACAAACACAACAAGGTGCACACAGACACAACTAGGTGCAGCCAGACACAACACGGTGCAGACAGACACAACAAGGTGCACACAGACACAACTAGGTGCAGCCAGACACAACACGGTGCAGACAGACACAACAAGGTGCAGAAAGACACAACTAGGTGCACACAGATACAATTAGGTGCAGACAGACACAAATAGGTGCACACAGACACAACTAGATGCACACAGACACAACAAGGTGCAGACAGACACAAGTAGGTGCACACAGACACAACTAGGGGCAGACAGACACAACTAGGTGTAGATACACACAAGTAGGTGCACACAGACACAACAAGGTGCAGACAGACACAAGTAGGTGCACACAGACACAACAAGGTGCAGACAGACACAAGTAGGTGCACACAGACACAACAAGGTGCACACAGACACAACTAGGTGCAGACAAACACAAGTAGGTGCACACAGACACAACAAGGTGCACACAGACACAACTAGGTGCAGACAGACACAACAAGGTGCAGACAGACACAACATGGTGCAGACAGACACAACTAGGTGCAGACACACACAACTAGGTGCTCACAGACACAACAAGGTGCACACAGACACAAGTAGGAGCACACAGATACAACAAGGTGCACACAGACACAAGTAGGTGCACACAGATACAACTAGGTGCACACAGACACAAGTAGGTGCACACAGACACAACAAGGTGGACACAGACACAACTAGGTGCAGACAGACAACTAGGTGCACACAGACACAACAAGGTGCAGACAGACACAACTAGGTGCAAACACACACAACTAGGTATAGACAGACACAACTAGGAGCACACAGGCACAACTAGGTGCAGACAGACACAACAAGGTGCACACACACACACACAACTAGGTGCAGACAGACACAACAAGGTGCACACACACACAACTATGTGCAGACAGACACAACTAGGTGCACACAGACACAACATGGTGCAGACAGACACAACTAGGTGCACACAGACACAGCAAGGTGCACACAGACACAGCTAGGTGCACACAGACACAATTAGGTGCACATAGACACAACTAGGTGCACACAGACAGACACAACTAGAAGCACACAGACACAACTACGTGCAGACAGACACAACTAGGTGTACACAGACAGAAGTAGGTGTAGACAGACAGACACAACTAGGTGCAGACACACAACAAGATGCCTACAGACACAACTAGGTGCAGACAGACACAACAAGGTGCAGACAGACACAACAAGGTGCACACACACACAATTAGGTGCACACATACACAACTAGGTGTACACAGACACAAGTAGGTGCAGACAGACAGACAGACTCAACTAGGTGCAGACAGACACAACAAGGTGCAGACAGACACAACTAGGTGCAGACAGATACAACAAGGTGCAGACAGACACAACAAGGTGCACACAGACACAACAAGGTGCAGACACAACAAGTTGCAGACAGACACAACTAGGTGCAGACAGACACAACTAGGTGTACACAGACACAACATGGTGCACACAGACACAACTAGGTGCACACAGACACAACAAGGTGCAGACAGACACAACTAGGTGCACACAGACACAGCAAGGTGCAGACAGACACAACAAGTTGCACACACAACTAGGTGCAGACAGACACAACAAGGTGCAGACAGACACAACAAGGTGCACACACACAACTAGGTGCACACAGACACAACTAGGTGCACACAGACACAATTAGGTGCACACAGACAACTAGGTGCAGACAGACACAACTAGATGCAGACATACAGACACAACTAGGTGCAGAAAGACACAACAAGGTGCACACAGACACAACAAGGTGCAGACAGACACAAGAAGGTGCACACAGACACAACTAGGTGCACACAGTCACAACAAGGTGCACAAAGACACAACTAGGTGCACACAGATACAACTAGGTGCAGACACACAACTAGGTGCACACAGACACAACAAGGTGCAGACAGACAGACACAAGTAGGTGCACACAGACACAACTAGGTGCACACAGACAGAACAAGGTGCAGACAGACACAACACGGTGCAGACAGATACAACTAGGTGCACACAGACACAACTAGGTGCACACAGACACAATTAGGTGCACACAGACAACTAGGTGCAGACAGACACAACTAGGTGCTCACAGACAACTAGGTGCAGACAGACACAACTAGGTGCACACAGACAACTAGGTGCAGACAGACACAACTAGATGCAGACAGACAGACACAACTAGGTGCAGAAAGACACAACAAGGTGCAGACAGACACAACTAGGTGCAGACAGACACAACAAGGTGCAGAGAGACACACGAAGGTGCACACAGACACAACTAGGTGCAGACAGACACAACAAGGTGCACAAAGACACAACTAGGTGCACACAGATACAACTAGGTGCAGACACACAACTAGGAGCACACAGACACAACAAGGTGCAGACAGACAGACACAAGTAGGTGCACACAGACACAACTAGGTGCACACAGACACAAGAAGGTGCAGACAGACACAACACTGTGAAGACAGATACAACTAGGTGCACACAGACACAACTAGGTGCACACAGACATAACAAGGTGCACACAGACACAACTAGATGCAGACAGACAGACACAACCAGGTGCAGACAGACACAACTAGGTGCACACAGACACAACTAGGTGCAGACAGACACAACAAGGCACACACACACACAACTAGGTGCAGACAGACACAACTAGGTGCAGACAGACCCAACAAGGTGCACACAGACACAACTAGGTGCACAGAGACACAACAAGGTGTACACAGACACAACTAGGTGCACAGAGACACAACAAGGTGCAGACAGACACAACACGGTGCAGACAGACACAACAAGGTTCACACAGACACAACAAGGTGCAGACAGACACAACTAGGTGCAGACAGACACAACTAGGTGCACACAGACACAACAAGGTGCAGACAGATAGACACAACTAGGTGCAGACAGACACAAAAAGGTGCAGACAGACACAACTAGGTGCACACAGACACAAAAGGTGCACACGGACACAGCAAGGTGCACACACACAACTAGGTGCAGACAGACACAACTAGGTGCACACAGAAACAACTAGGTGCTGACAGACACAACTAGGTGCAGGCAGACACAACTAGGTGCACACAGACAAAACTAGGTGCAGACAGACACAACTAGGTGCAGACAGACAGACACACACAAGTAGGTGCACACAGACACAACTAGGTGCAGACAGACACAACACGGTGCAGACAGGCACAACACGGTGCAGACAGACACAACAAGGTGCACACAGACACAACTAGGTGCACAAAGACACAACTAGGTACACACAGACACAACTAGGTGCAGACAGACACAACAAGGTGCACACAGACACAACTAGGTGCAGATAGATACAACAAGGTGCAGACAGACACAACTAGGTGCACACAGACACAACTAGGTGCAGACAGACACAACTAGGTGCACACAGACACAACTAGGTGCAAACAGACACAACAAGGTGCACACACACACAACTAGGTGCAGACAGACACAACTAGATGCAGACAGACACAACTAGTTGCAGACAGACAGATACAACTAGGTGCACACAGACACAACTAGGTGCACACAGACATAACTAGGTGCACACAGACACAACAAGGTGCAGACAGACACAATTAGATGCAGCCAGACACAACTAGGTGCACACAGACACAACTAGGTGCAGACAGACAGACACAATTAGATGCACACAGACACAACTAGGTGCAGACAGACACAACTAAGTGCACACAGACACAACACGGTGCAGACAGACACAACACGGTGCAGACAGACACAACATGGTGCACACAGACACAACAAGGTCCACAAAGACACAACTAGGTGCACACAGACACAACTAGGTGCACACAGACATAACAAGGTGCACACAGACACAACTAGATGCAGACAGACAGACAGACACAACTAGGTGCAGACAGAGACAATTAGGTGCACACAGACACAACTAGGTGCAGACAGACACAACAAGGTGTACACAGACACAACTAGGTGCACACAGACACAACTAGGTGCAGACAGACACAACAAGGTGCACACACACAACTAGGTCCAGACAGACACAACTAGATGCAGACAGACACAACTAGGTGCAGACAGACAGACACAACTAGGTGCAGACAGACCCAACTAGGTGCACACAAACACAACAAGGTGCACACAGACACAACTAGGTGCAGACAGACACAACACGGTGCAGACAGACACAACAAGGTGCACACAGACACAACAAGGTGCAGAAAGACACAACTAGGTGCACACAGATACAACTAGGTGCAGACAGACACAAATAGGTGCACACAGACACAACTAGATGCACACAGACACAACAAGGTGCAGACAGACACAACTAGATGCAGACAGACAGACACAACAAGGTGCAGACAGACACAACTAGGTGCAGACAGACACAAAAAGGTGCACACAGACACAACTAGGTGCAGACAGACACAACAAGGTGCACACACACAACTAGGTGCAGACAGATACAACTAGGTGCACACAGAAACAAGTAGGTGCAGACAGACACAACTAGGTGCACACAGACACAACTAGGTGCAGACAGACACAACTAGGTGCAGACAGACACAGCTAGGTGCACACAGACACAATTAGGTGCACATATACACAACTAGGTGCACACAGACAGACACAACTAGAAGCACACAGACACAACTACGTGCAGACACACACAACTAGGTGTACACAGACACAAGTAGGTGTAGACAGACAGACACAACTAGGTGCAGACACACAACAAGATGCCGACAGACACAACTAGGTGGAGACAGACACAACAAGGTGCAGACAGACACAACAAGGTGCACACACACACAATTAGGTGCACACATACACAACTAGGTGTACACAGACACAAGTAGGTGCAGACAGACAGACAGACTCAACTAGGTGCAGACAGACACAACAAGGTGCAGACAGACACAACTAGGTGCAGACAGATACAACAAGGTGCAGACAGACACAACAAGGTGCACACAGACACAACAAGGTGCAGACACAACAAGTTGCAGACAGACACAACTAGGTGCAGACAGACACAACTAGGTGTACACAGACACAACATGGTGCACACAGACACAACTAGGTGCACACAGACACAACAAGGTGCAGACAGACACAACTAGATGCAGACAGACAGACACAACAAGGTGCAGACAGACACAACTAGGTGCAGACAGACACAAAAAGGTGCACACAGACACAACTAGGTGCAGACAGACACAACAAGGTGCACACACACAACTAGGTGCAGACAGATACAACTAGGTGCACACAGAAACAAGTAGGTGCAGACAGACACAAC
This sequence comes from Taudactylus pleione, assembly GCA_031769625.1. Classification (NCBI taxonomy): domain Eukaryota; kingdom Metazoa; phylum Chordata; class Amphibia; order Anura; family Myobatrachidae; genus Taudactylus; species Taudactylus pleione. The sequence continues at coordinate 360,029 of JAUIMM010001108.1, forward strand.
TAGGTGCACACAGACACAACTAGGTGCAGACAGACACAACTAGGTGCAGACAGACAGACACAACTAGGTGCATACAGACACAACTAGCTGCACACAGATACAACTAGGTGCAGACAGACACAACTAGCTGCCCACCGACACAACTAGGTGCACACAGACACAACATGGTGCAGACAGACACAACTAGGTGCACACAGACACAGCTAGGTGCACACAGACACAATTAGGTGCACATAGACACAACTAGGTGCACACAGACAGACACAAATAGAGGCACACAGACACAACTACGTGTAGACAGACACAACTAGGTGTACACAGACACAAGTAGGTGTAGACAGACAGACACAACTAGGTGCAGACACACAACAAGATGCCGACAGACACAACTAGGTGCAGACAGACACAACAAGGTGCACACACACACAATTAGGTGCACACATACACAACTAGGTGTACACAGACACAAGTAGGTGCAGACAGACAGACAGACTCAACTAGGTGCAGACAGACACAACAAGGTGCAGACAGACACAACAAGGTGCAGACAGATACAACAAGGTGCAGACAGACACAACAAGGTGCACACAGACACAACAAGGTGCAGACACAACAAGTTGCAGACAGACACAACTAGGTGCAGACAGACACAACTAGGTGTACACAGACACAACATGGTGCACACAGACACAACTAGGTGCACACAGACACAACAAGGTGCAGACAGACACAACTAGGTGCACACAGACACAGCAAGGTGCAGACAGACACAACAAGGTGCACATACAACTAGGTGCACACAGACACAACTAGGTGCAGACAGACACAACAAGGTGCAGACAGACACAACAAGGTGCAGACAGACACAACAAGGTGCACACACACACAACTAGGTGCACACAGACACAGTTAGGTGCACACAGACAACTAGGTGCAGACAGACACAACTAGGTACACACAGACACAACTAGGTGCAGACAGACACAACAAGGTGCACACAGACACAACTAGGTGCAGATAGATACAACAAGGTGCAGACAGACACAACTAGGTGCACACAGACACAACTAGGTGCAGACAGACACAACTAGGTGCACACAGACACAACTAGGTGCAAACAGACACAACAAGGTGCACACACACACAACTAGGTGCAGACAGACACAACTAGATGCAGACAGACACAACTAGTTGCAGACAGACAGATACAACTAGGTGTACACAGACACAAGTAGGTGCAGACAGACAGACAGACTCAACTAGGTGCAGACAGACACAACAAGGTGCAGACAGACACAACAAGGTGCAGACAGATACAACAAGGTGCAGACAGACACAACAAGGTGCACACAGACACAACAAGGTGCAGACACAACAAGTTGCAGACAGACACAACTAGGTGCAGACAGACACAACTAGGTGTACACAGACACAACATGGTGCACACAGACACAACTAGGTGCACACAGACACAACAAGGTGCAGACAGACACAACTAGGTGCACACAGACACAGCAAGGTGCAGACAGACACAACAAGGTGCACATACAACTAGGTGCACACAGACACAACTAGGTGCAGACAGACACAACAAGGTGCAGACAGACACAACAAGGTGCAGACAGACACAACAAGGTGCACACACACACAACTAGGTGCACACAGACACAGTTAGGTGCACACAGACAACTAGGTGCAGACAGACACAACTAGGTACACACAGACACAACTAGGTGCAGACAGACACAACAAGGTGCACACAGACACAACTAGGTGCAGATAGATACAACAAGGTGCAGACAGACACAACTAGGTGCACACAGACACAACTAGGTGCAGACAGACACAACTAGGTGCACACAGACACAACTAGGTGCAAACAGACACAACAAGGTGCACACACACACAACTAGGTGCAGACAGACACAACTAGATGCAGACAGACACAACTAGTTGCAGACAGACAGATACAACTAGGTGCACACAGACACAACTAGGTGCACACAGACACAACAAGGTGCAGACAGACACAACTAGATGCAGCCAGACACAACTAGGTGCACACAGACACAACTAGGTGCAGACAGACAGACACAAGTAGGTGCACACAGACACAACTAGGTGCAGACAGACACAAGTAAGTGCACACAGACACAACAAGGTGCACACAGACACAACAAGGTGCACAAAGACACAACTAGGTGCACACAGACACAACTAGGTGCACACAGACATAACAAGGTGCACACAGACACAACTAGATGCAGACAGACAGACAGACACAACTATGTGCAGACAGACACAATTAGGTGCACACAGACACAACTAGGTGCAGACAGACACAACAAGGTGCACACAGACACAACTAGGTGCACACAGACACAAGTAGGTGCACACAGATACAAGTAGGTGCACACAGACACAACTAGGGGCAGACAGACACAACTAGGCGCACACTGACACAACAAGGGGCAGACAGACACAACTAGGTGCACACACACACAACTAGGTATAGACAGACACAACAAGGTGCACAGAGACACAACAAGGTGCACACAGACACAAGTAGGTGCACACAGACACAACAAGGTGCACACAGACACAACTAGGTGCAGACAGACACAACAAGGTGCAGACAGACACAACATGGTGCAGACAGACACAACTAGGTGCAGAGAGACACAACTAGGTTCACACAGACACAACTAGGTATAGACAGACACAACAAGGTGCACACAGACACAACTAGGTGCAGAGAGACACAACTAGGTGCAGACAGACACAACAAGGTGCAGACAGACAAGGTGCACACACACACAACAAGGTGCACACACACACAACTAGGTGCAGACAGACACAACTAGATGCAGACAGACACAACTAGTTGCAGACAGACAGATACAACTAGGTGCAGACAGACACAACTAGGTGCAGACAGACACAACTAGGTGCACACAGACACAACAAGGTGCAGACAGACACAACTAGGTGCAGACAGACACAACAAGGTGCAGACAGACACAAATAGATGCAGACAGACACAAATAGGTGCACACAGACACAACTAGGTGCAGACAGACACAACTAGGTGCAGACAGACAGACACAAGTAGGTGCACACAGACACAACTAGGTGCAGACAGACACAAGTAGGTGCACAGAGACACAACACGGTGCAGACAGACACAACAAGGTGCACACAGACACAACAAGGTGCACAAAGACACAACTAGGTGCACACAGACACAACTAGGTGCACACAGACATAACAAGGTGCACACAGACACAACTAGATGCAGACAGACAGACAGACAGACACAACTATGTGCAGACAGACACAATTAGGTGCACACAGACACAACTAGGTGCAGACAGACACAACAAGGTGCACACAGACACAACTAGGTGCACACAGACACAACAAGGTGCAGACAGACACAACAAGGTGCACACACACAACTAGGTGCAGACAGACACAAATAGATGCAGACAGACACAACTAGGTGCAGACAGACACAACTAGGTGCAGACAGACACACACAATTCGGTGCACACAGACACAACAAGGTGCACACAGACACAACTAGGTGCACACAGACAACAAGGTGCACACAGACACAAGTAGGTGCACACAGACACAAGTAGGTGTAGACAGACACAACAAGGTGCACACAGACACAACTAGGTGCACACAGACAACTAGGTGCAGACAGACACAACTAGGTGCACACAGACACAACAAGGTGCAGACAGACACAACTAGGTGCACACACACACAACTAGGTATAGACAGACACAACAAGGTGCACACAGACACAACTAGGTGCAGACAGACACAACAAGGTGCAGACAGACAACAAGGTGCACACACACACAACAAGGTGCACACTCACACAACTAGGTGCACACAGAAACTACATGGTGCAGACAGACACAACAAGGTGCACACAGACACAACTAGGTGCACACAGACAGACACAACTAGGTGCAGACAGGCACAACTAGGTGTACACAGACACAAGTAGGTGCAGACAGACAGACACAACTAGGTGCAGACAGACACAACAAGATGCCGACAGACACAACTAGGTGCAGACAGACACAACTAGGTGCACACAGACACAACTAGGTGCACACAGACACAACTAGGGGCAGACAGACACAACTAGGGGCACACAGACACAAGTAGGTGCAGACAGACACAAGTAGGTGCAGACAGACACAAGTAGGTGCACACAGACACAAGTAGATGCACACAGACACAACAAGGTGCAGACAGACACAAGTAGGTGCACACAGACACAACTAGGGGCAGATAGACACAACTAGGTGTAGATACACACAAGTAGGTGCACACAGACACAACAAGGTGCAGACAGACACAAGTAGGTGCACACAGACACAACAAGGTGCAGACAGACACAAGTAGGTGCACACAGACACAACAAGGTGCACACAGACACAACTAGGTGCAGACAAACACAAGTAGGTGCACACAGACACAACTAGGTGCACACAGACACAACTAGGTGCAGACAGACACAACAAGGTGCAGACAGACACAACATGGTGCAGACAGACACAACTAGGTGCAGACACACACAACTAGGTGCTCACAGACACAACAAGGTGCACACAGACACAAGTAGGAGCACACAGATACAACAAGGTGCACACAGACACAAGTAGGTGCACACAGATACAACTAGGTGCACACAGACACAAGTAGGTGCACACAGACACAACAAGGTGGACACAGACACAACTAGGTGCAGACAGACAACTAGGTGCATACAGACACAACAAGGTGCAGACAGACACAACTAGGTGCAAACACACACAACTAGGTATAGACAGACACAACTAGGAGCACACAAGCACAACTAGGTGCAGACAGACACAACAAGGTGCACACACACACACAACTAGGTGCAGACAGACACAACATGGTGCACACACACACAACTATGTGCAGACAGACACAACTAGGTGCACACAGACACAACATGGTGCAGACAGACACAACTAGGTGCACACAGACACAACAAGGTGCACACAGACACAGCTAGGTGCACACAGACACAATTAGGTGCACATAGACACAACTAGGTGCACACAGACAGACACAACTAGAAGCACACAGACACAACTACGTGCAGACAGACACAACAAGATGCCTACAGACACAACTAGGTGCAGACAGACACAACAAGGTGCAGACAGACACAACAAGGTGCACACACACACAATTAGGTGCACACATACACAACTAGGTGTACACAGACACAAGTAGGTGCAGACAGACAGACAGACTCAACTAGGTGCAGACAGACACAACAAGGTGCAGACAGACACAACTAGGTGCAGACAGATACAACAAGGTGCAGACAGACACAACAAGGTGCACACAGACACAACAAGGTGCAGACACAACAAGTTGCAGACAGACACAACTAGGTGCAGACAGACACAACTAGGTGTACACAGACACAACATGGTGCACACAGACACAACTAGGTGCACACAGACACAACTAGGTGTACACAGACACAACAAGGTGCAGACAGACACAACTAGGTGCACACAGACACAGCAAGGTGCAGACAGACACAACAAGGTGCACACACAACTAGGTGCAGACAGACACAACAAGGTGCAGACAGACACAACAAGGTGCACACACAACTAGGTGCACACAGACACAACTAGGTGCACACAGACACAACTAGGTGCACACAGACACAACATGGTGCAGACAGACACAACTAGGTGCACACAGACACAACAAGGTGCACACAGACACAGCTAGGTGCACACAGACACAATTAGGTGCACATAGACACAACTAGGTGCACACAGACAGACACAACTAGAAGCACACAGACACAACTACGTGCAGACAGACACAACTAGGTGTACACAGACAGAAGTAGGTGTAGACAGACAGACACAACTAGGTGCAGACACACAACAAGATGCCTACAGACACAACTAGGTGCAGACAGACACAACAAGGTGCAGACAGACACAACAAGGTGCACACACACACAATTAGGTGCACACATACACAACTAGGTGTACACAGACACAAGTAGGTGCAGACAGACAGACAGACTCAACTAGGTGCAGACAGACACAACAAGGTGCAGACAGACACAACTAGGTGCAGACAGATACAACAAGGTGCAGACAGACACAACAAGGTGCACACAGACACAACAAGGTGCAGACACAACAAGTTGCAGACAGACACAACTAGGTGCAGACAGACACAACTAGGTGTACACAGACACAACATGGTGCACACAGACACAACTAGGTGCACACAGACACAACAAGGTGCAGACAGACACAACTAGGTGCACACAGACACAGCAAGGTGCAGACAGACACAACAAGGTGCACACACAACTAGGTGCAGACAGACACAACAAGGTGCAGACAGACACAACAAGGTGCACACACACAACTAGGTGCACACAGACACAACTAGGTGCACACAGACACAATTAGGTGCACACAGACAACTAGGTGCAGACAGACACAACTAGGTGCACACAGACAACTAGGTGCAGACAGACACAACTAGGTGCACACAGACAACTAGGTGCAGACAGACACAACTAGATGCAGACATACAGACACAACTAGGTGCAGAAAGACACAACAAGGTGCACACAGACACAACTTGGTGCAGACAGACACACCTAGGTTCACACAGACACAACAAGGTGCAGACAGACACAAGAAGGTGCACACAGACACAACTAGGTGCACACAGACACAACAAGGTGCACAAAGACACAACTAGGTGCACACAGATACAACTAGGTGCAGACACACAACTAGGTGCACACAGACACAACAAGGTGCAGACAGACAGACACAAGTAGGTGCACACAGACACAACTAGGTGCACACAGACAGAACAAGGTGCAGACAGACACAACACGGTGCAGACAGATACAACTAGCTGCACACAGACACAACTAGGTGCACACAGACACAATTAGGTGCACACAGACAACTAGGTGCAGACAGACACAACTAGGTGCTCACAGACAACTAGGTGCAGACAGACACAACTAGGTGCACACAGACAACTAGGTGCAGACAGACACAACTAGATGCAGACAGACAGACACAACTAGGTGCAGAAAGACACAACAAGGTGCAGACAGACACAACTAGGTGCAGACAGACACAACAAGGTGCAGAGAGACACAAGAAGGTGCACACAGACACAACTAGGTGCAGACAGACACAACAAGGTGCACAAAGACACAACTAGGTGCACACAGATACAACTAGGTGCAGACACACAACTAGGAGCACACAGACACAACAAGGCGCAGACAGACAGACACAAGTAGGTGCACACAGACACAACTAGGTGCACACAGACACAAGAAGGTGCAGACAGACACAACACGGTGAAGACAGATACAACTAGGTGCACACAGACACAACTAGGTGCACACAGACATAACAAGGTGCACACAGACACAACTAGATGCAGACAGACAGACACAACTAGGTGCAGACAGACACAACTAGGTGCACACAGACACAACTAGGTGCAGACAGACACAACAAGGCACACACACACACAACTAGGTGCAGACAGACACAACTAGGTGCAGACAGACCCAACAAGGTGCACACAGACACAACTAGGTGCACAGAGACACAACAAGGTGTACACAGACACAACTAGGTGCACAGAGACACAACAAGGTGCAGACAGACACAACACGGTGCAGACAGACACAACTAGGTGCACACAGACACAACAAGGTGCAGTCAGATAGACACAACTAGGTGCACACAGACACAAAAGGTGCACACAGACACAGCAAGGTGCACACACACAACTAGGTGCAGACAGACACAACTAGGTGCACACAGAAACAACTAGGTGCTGACAGACACAACTAGGTGCAGGCAGACACAACTAGGTGCATGCAGACAAAACTAGGTGCAGACAGACACAACTTGGTGCAGACAGACAGACACACACAAGTAGGTGCACACAGACACAACTAGGTGCAGACAGACACAACACGGTGCAGACAGGCACAACACGGTGCAGACAGACACAACAAGGTGCACACAGACACAACTAGGTGCACAAAGACACAACTAGGTACACACAGACACAACTAGGTGCAGACAGACACAACAAGGTGCACACAGACACAACTAGGTGCAGATAGATACAACAAGGTGCAGACAGACACAACTAGGTGCACACAGACACAACTAGGTGCAGACAGACACAACTAGGTGCACACAGACACAACTAGGTGCAAACAGACACAATAAGGTGCACACACACAACTAGGTGCAGACAGACACAACTAGATGCAGACAGACACAACTAGTTGCAGACAGACAGATACAACTAGGTGCACACAGACACAACTAGGTGCACACAGACACAACAAGGTGCAGACAGACACAACTAGATGCAGCCAGACACAACTAGGTGCACACAGACACAACTAGGTGCAGACAGACAGACACAAGTAGATGCACACAGACACAACTAGGTGCAGACAGACACAACTAAGTGCACACAGACACAACACGGTGCAGACAGACACAACACGGTGCAGACAGACACAACATGGTGCACACAGACACAACAAGGTCCACAAAGACACAACTAGGTGCACACAGACACAACTAGGTGCACACAGACATAACAAGGTGCACACAGACACAACTAGATGCAGACAGACAGACAGACACAACTAGGTGCAGACAGAGACAATTAGGTGCACACAGACACAACTAGGTGCAGACAGACACAACAAGGTGTACACAGACACAACTAGGTGCACACAGACACAACTAGGTGCAGACAGACACAACAAGGTGCACACACACAACTAGGTCCAGACAGACACAACTAGATGCAGACAGACACAACTAGGTGCAGACAGACAGACACAACTAGGTGCAGACAGACCCACCTAGGTGCACACAAACACAACAAGGTGCACACAGACACAACTAGGTGCAGACAGACACAACACGGTGCAGACAGACACAACAAGGTGCACACAGACACAACAAGGTGCAGAAAGACACAACTAGGTGCACACAGATACAACTAGGTGCAGACAGACACAAATAGGTGCACACAGACACAACTAGATGCACACAGACACAACAAGGTGCAGACAGACACAACTAGATGCAGACAGACAGACACAACAAGGTGCAGACAGACACAACTAGGTGCAGACAGACACAAAAAGGTGCACACAGACACAACTAGGTGCAGACAGACCAAAAAGGTGCACACACACAACTAGGTGCAGACAGATACAACTAGGTGCACACAGAAACAAGTAGGTGCAGACAGACACAACTAGGTGCACACAGACACAACTAGGTGCAGACAGACACAACTAGGTGCAGACAGACAGACACAACTAGGTGCATACAGACACAACTAGCTGCACACAGATACAACTAGGTGCAGACAGACACAACTAGCTGCCCACCGACACAACTAGGTGCACACAGACACAACATGGTGCAGACAGACACAACTAGGTGCACACAGACACAGCTAGGTGCACACAGACACAATTAGGTGCACATAGACACAACTAGGTGCACACAGACAGACACAACTAGAAGAACACAGACAGAACTACGTGCAGACAGACACAACTAGGTGTACACAGACACAAGTAGGTGTAGACAGACAGACACAACTAGGTGCAGACACACAACAAGATGCCGACAGACACAACTAGGTGGAGACAGACACAACAAGGTGCAGACAGACACAACAAGGTGCACACACACACAATTAGGTGCACACATACACAACTAGGTGTACACAGACACAAGTAGGTGCAGACAGACAGACAGACTCAACTAGGTGCAGACAGACACAACAAGGTGCAGACAGACACAACTACGTGCAGACAGATACAACAAGGTGCAGACAGACACAACAAGGTGCACACAGACACAACAAGGTGCAGACACAACAAGTTGCAGACAGACACAACTAGGTGCAGACAGACACAACTAGGTGTACACAGACACAACATGGTGCACACAGACACAACTAGGTGCACACAGACACAACAAGGTGCAGACAGACACAACTAGATGCAGACAGACAGACACAACAAGGTGCAGACTGACACAACTAGGTGCAGACAGACACAAAAAGGTGCACACAGACACAACTAGGTGCAGACAGACACAACAAGGTGCACACACACAACTAGGTGCACACAGATACAACTAGGTGCACACAGAAACAAGTAGGTGCAGACAGACACAACTAGGTGCACACAGACACAACTAGGTGCAGACAGACACAACTAGGTGCAGACAGACAGACACAACTAGGTGCATACAGACACAACTAGCTGCACACAGATACAACTAGGTGCAGACAGACACAACTAGCTGCCCACCGACACAGCTAGGTGCACACAGACACAACATGGTGCAGACAGACACAACTAGGTGCACACAGACACAGCTAGGTGCACACAGACACAATTAGGTGCACATAGACACAACTAGGTGCACACAGACAGACACAAATAGAGGCACACAGACACAACTACGTGTAGACAGACACAACTAGGTGTACACAGACACAAGTAGGTGTAGACAGACAGACACAACTAGGTGCAGACACACAACAAGATGCCGACAGACACAACTAGGTGCAGACAGACACAACAAGGTGCACACACACACAATTAGGTGCACACATACACAACTAGGTGTACACAGACACAAGTAGGTGCAGACAGACAGACAGACTCAACTAGGTGCAGACAGACACAACAAGGTGCAGACAGACACAACTAGGTGCAGACAGATACAACAAGGTGCAGACAGACACAACAAGGTGCACACAGACACAACAAGGTGCAGACACAACAAGTTGCAGACAGACACAACTAGGTGCAGACAGACACAACTAGGTGTACACAGACACAACATGGTGCACACAGACACTACTAGGTGCACACAGACACAACAAGGTGCAGACAGACACAACTAGGTGCACACAGACACAGCAAGGTGCAGACAGACACCACAAGGTGCACACACAACTAGGTGCACACAGACACAACTAGGTGCAGACAGACACAACAAGGTGCAGACAGACACAACAAGGTGCACACACACACAACTAGGTGCACACAGACACAACTAGGTGCACACAGACACAATTAGGTGCACACAGACAACTAGGTGCAGACAGACACAACTAGGTACACACAGACACAACTAGGTGCAGACAGACACAACAAGGTGCACACAGACACAACTAGGTGCAGATAGATACAACAAGGTGCAGACAGACACATCTAGGTGCACACAGACACAACTAGGTGCAGACAGACACAACTAGGTGCACACAGACACAACTAGGTGCAAACAGACACAACAAGGTGCACACACACACAACTAGGTGCAGACAGACACAACTAGATGCAGACAGACACAACTAGTTGCAGACAGACAGATACAACTAGGTGCACACAGACACAACTAGGTGCACACAGACACAACAAGGTGCAGACAGACACAACTAGATGCAGCCAGACACAACTAGGTGCACACAGACACAACTAGGTGCAGACAGACAGACACAAGTAGGTGCACACAGACACAACTAGGTGCAGACAGACACAACTAAGTGCACACAGACACAACACGGTGCAGACAGACACAACACGGTGCAGACAGACACAACATGGTGCACACAGACACAACAAGGTGCACAAAGACACAACTAGGTGCACACAGACACAACTAGGTGCACACAGACATAACAAGGTGCACACAGACACAACTAGATGCAGACAGACAGACAGACACAACTAGGTGCAGACAGAGACAATTAGGTGCACACAGACACAACTAGGTGCAGACAGACACAACAAGGTGTACACAGACACAACTAGGTGCACACAGACACAACTAGGTGCAGACAGACACAACAAGGTGCACACACACAACTAGGTGCAGACAGACACAACTATATGCAGACAGATACAACTCGGTGCAGACAGACAGACACAACTAGGTGCAGACAGACCCAACTAGGTGCACACAAACACAACAAGGTGCACACAGACACAACTAGGTGCAGACAGACACAACACGGTGCAGACAGACACAACAAGGTGCACACAGACACAACAAGGTGCAGAAAGACACAACTAGGTGCACACAGATACAACTAGGTGCAGACAGACACAAATAGGTGCACAAAGACACAACTAGATGCACACAGACACAACAAGGTGCAGACAGACACAACTAGATGCAGACAGACAGACACAACTAGGTGCAGACAGACACAACTAGGTGCAGACAGATACAAGTAGGTGCTCACAGATACAACTAGGTGCAGGCAGATACAACTAGGTGCAGACAGACACAACTAGGTGCACACAGGCACAACAAGGTGCAGACAGACACAACTAGGTGCGGACAGACACCACTAGGTGCAGACAGACACAACAAGGTGCACACAGTCACAACTAGGTGCAGACAGACACAACTAGGTGCAGACAGATACAAGTAGGTGCTCACAGATACAACTAGGTGCAGGCAGATACAACTAGGTGCAGACAGACACAACTAGGTGCACACAGGCACAACAAGGTGCAGAGAGACACAACAAGGTGCAGACAGATACAGCTAGGTGCACACAGGCACAACAAGGTGCACACAGACACAACTAGGTGCAGACAGACACAACTAGGTGCAGACAGATACAACTAGGTGCACACAGATACAACTAGGTGCGGACAGAGGGCCTGATTCAGTAAGGAGAACTTATGCCAATGCAATAGCGATTACGCACGCAGTCTCATTGTGATAGTATGCAATCTCAGCACAGCATAAGGGCGCCCACACATCAGTAATATAGAATAGTAAAACCTCACGCACACTTACACAAGGTCAGATCTTAGTCAGAATTTGCTAACCTGATCGCACGCTATGGGAGCTGAAGCTGCGTACGCCGTCACAGTGGGTAATTTATGCACGCCCCTGCAACTGCGTCCAAATGCACTGGCACGCCTGCGTTTCGCCGATTACCCCGTCACCACCCACAAATGGCACTTCCTGTCAATCACTGGTTCTGCGTAGTCACTGGTTCACGCGATACATACGTATGCGCAGAACTGCACAATCAGCTGATTGCATGCGTATTAGCAAATGCGCTCCTTGCTGAATCTGGCCCAGAGACCTCTAGGTGTAGACAGAGACCTCTAGGTACTGACAGAGACCTCTAGGTGTAGGCAGAGACCTGTAGGTTATACTTACCAACTCCCCCTGATTGTCAGAGAGACTCCCTGACATATCAGCAATCTCCCTGAAGTGTCTAGTAATCTCCCTGATTGTACCTTACTCCATACATGCCTACCCTCCCGGTTTTCGCGGGAGGCTCCCGATTTTTCGGGTAACCCCCCGCACCCCCGGAAGGTTAGGCATTTCTCCCGCATTCTGCCCACTTCCTAGTGAAGTGGGCAGAATGAGGAGAATTCTGGCGGCGATCGCGGGTCTCCGTGTAGGGGGCGGGGCTTAAGACGTGATTCTACATGAATCACGTTGTTTGGCCCCGCCCCCTACACAAATTTTAACCAATCACGGCAATTTTACCACGAGGGGGCGGGGCTTAATGACGCGATTTGTCAGGCCCCGCCCCCGTCACCCCCCCTGCTGTTCTCTTACCCGGGCTTCTCCCGGGAAGAGCAACTGAAAGGTAGGCAACTATGCCTTACTCCCATTATGAAGCTGTTATATACATTCACATAGGATCATTAGTATCACTTCCCTGCATTGGCTATAAGGCACAATGGGCCTGATTCAGAGCCGGACGCAAGTGGCCGTTCGCTCGTCCACGGTACGAGCGGAAATATTTAAATTCAAGCGTTCGGTCGTATGTTCGCTCGTAGCTAATTTTTCGCCCCATAGTCTCCCAACCCCTCCTCTAGCTAGCGAACGTTCAAAATAGCGACGGTCCGTCTGTCTCCTCTTTGGTTGCAGGGAACGCTCGCACAAGTCACTTCCGGAAGTGGCCCTGTCTGTTTTCGATTGCCTGCTATTTCATTCAGCAAACATACTTGAATCGATTAATGGCAATCACTATATTAATTACCTTAATTGTTATTCACATGTTTGCAATCCGTTTTTTTTTTCAATGTCAATAAACTTTATTATTGTTAGTGTGTGTCATTGCTTCCGCAGAATACGTACGGTTGGACCAATGGGATGGTTGTTCAAAACTAAAAGTTTGTTTGAATGCTACTATTGTTTAGCGTTTTTTTTTTAGGCCGATTTTACAACTTTATTTTTTAGATTTAAATTAGCTTACGCATGTCACTGCATCAAGCCTATCATAACTCACATTATATTGCGTGAGCTTCTGGTCCTCACCGAGGTGATGGACCAGAGAATCTCCGACCATCCGCCCCCATCACCAACCTCCGCAAGCATCTGGCCTACGCGGAGATGCGCCGCCACCTGTGTTCCATCGGCTATCGCAAAAATATCGGCCAACTGGAACGCAGGTGGTCGGATCTGAGGTGCAGATCCCCACGCCTGTTGGCCAATTTGCGTCTGCAGATACATCAAAGTAAGTGTTTTTTTTTGTACTTTTAAAATTTAAGCATACTTGCGTGTGCATGTTTACCATATAGCCCTGTTTCTTTATTTTGGACCTACCTGCGCGTGCATGTTTACAGTATAGCCCTGTTTCTTTATTTTGGACCTACCTGCGTGTGCATGTTTACAGTATAGCCCCGTTTCTTTATTTTGGACCTACCTGCGTGTGCATGTTTACAGTATAGCCCTGTTTCTTTATTTTGGACCTACCTGCGTGTGCATGTTTACAGTATAGCCCTGTTTCTTTACTTTGGACCTACCTGCGTGTGCATGTTTACAGTATAGCCCTGTTTCTTTATTTTGGACCTACTTGCGTGTGCATGTTTACAGTATAGCCCTGTTTCTTTATTTTGGACCTACCTGCATGTGCATGTTTACAGTATAGCCCTGTTTCTTTATTTTTATTTTTTGGTGTTTAAAATTTTTGCACTAAGGGGCTGAGCGCAGACTACGACGGCGCAGACGTCGGGCTCGTCCCCTATCCCCCTCTCCCATCCAAACATCCTCAGCCCACTCTTCCCCAAATTCCCCCTCCACCCCAGACATGGCCGACCGTGAGTCCCCTCCCTCTCCTCACATTCACATCCCTCAAACTTCACCCTCCCCTCCACCCCCCCTCTCTTTTCCTCACCCTCAACTTCCCCCAAAATTACCCCACCTCTATCCGTGATCCACTGGCCCACCTCTGATGAGGAGGATTTCGGGGCTACAGGCTCAGTCAGCATTTTGACCGGTATGTTTCCCTTTTAAACTATGGTTGTTTTTTCATTATTTTAATTTTGGTTGATGTTGTCTTTTTGCCTGTGCAGTTCAAAATTGTAAAGTATTTCTAATGATTTTTATATATATCTTTGTGAAACAATCTCCAGGATGTTTTCCCCTTACACATATGACACATGTCCAAACACTCATACTTGTGTCTTTCTTGTTTACGGTACCAACAAATGATGTATTTTTGCGTAGTTAGAAATCTAGTTTTGACCATTTTTTTTTTAGATTCTTTTCGTTTTGCCTTCCTTTTGGTTTGGTCATTTTTTTTGTTTTGTTTTTTGTATAGTCTGAATTTAAGTGGTTTTTTAACATCTAAATTAAGGTGTCATTTTAGTAATCCGCACATTTTTTAAACCCACAGAGGACCAGAGGCATAACGCTGAAATATCTGCTGGCTTGGTGATTCTGAGGGGCCATGTCGTTGCCATGCTTGTGGCATTGGACCATATTTTGGCGCCCCTGCGCCACTAATTTCTTTTTTTTACGCCAAAAAATTAATAAAAAAATAAAATGTATTTTGATTAGTTTAAGTCTCATTCTTTGTCTGTAAATCTTAGATTGTTGAACCTTACATAAGTCTACTCTTTGACCCTGAGTTTTTAAGAAATGTAAATTTGATTGTAGAAAGCTCAAGTAAGTATGTAAGCTGGCACATTAAACACCTAACAATACCAATAGGTTTTTTAGAATTAATGGCAAAAATAGTTTTTTCTTTTTTGGGTGTAATGTAAAAATTGAAACAAACCTGCTTAGGCCTAGATTAGAAAACATACTGATTCACCATAATACCTTTGATGTTTGTTTTTTGCCACAAAGCAGGGTAAAAACGTTTTCAATTTAAGAAATTACAGGATTAGCCATTAAGCAAGTTTGCATTTTTTGGACCAGGTTACACTTGCTTGTAATTTACCAAAGAAATGTTTTTTTTAACGTAAAAATAAAATTTAATACACACAAATAATAAACACCAAGTGAATTGACACAATAAAAACAAACATTGGAAACACACACACAAGTCCAAACAACCCCAAAACCCCCAAAATTAAATCAAGAATCAGGAACTGTTTGAAGAAGTAGCATGCCAACATGAATCCACAAATGAGGAGAAGAAATCATTGTTCCCGAAGTTATATCCAATGTGTCCACATAAAGTCATTTGTTTTGATCAGGTAGTAGGCATGGATTTTTAGGGTCATTTGAGGGATTAAAAACAACAAAAAAAACAGTTAAAAGTGTACTTTAAAATATTACATGTCTACATTGTGGCAATAAAAAAAATTGGAGGAAATAATAACCTAAAAAATCTGGCCACAACTTCATCGCATATGGCCCCCCCACATACTGACCTCCGACCAACCTCGGGGGGGCCGTCCTCAGGCAAGGCATCCTCTGGCTGCATTGGGACACCACTCCTTATGGCGATGTTGTGAAAAATCCCACACAGGACCACAATTTTCGAAACCATAGCCGACAAATACATGAGGTCGCCACCAGCGCGGTGGAGGCATCTGAATTGGCCTTTTAAAAGGCCGATACAGTGCTCCACCACCTGCCTGGTGGCTGTAAGTGCGGAATTATACTGACTATGTGGCCCTGGTGTGGGAGCCAAATAAGGAGTGAGCAGCCAGGGCGTGCAAGGGTAACCACTGTCTCCTGTGAAAATATAAAAAAAAACATCAGGACCATTATGTAACAAGCTTTGCATTGGTTTCAACAGAAGGTGTCAACTTACCCAGAAGCCACGCATCACCAGCTTGTAGGTTGTTTAATTTGTGCCAAATCCCTGATTGCCGGATGACGAAGGAATCATGTGCACTGCCGGGGAATTTGGCATTCAGGGACAGGATCTGGAGGGAGGCATCACATACCACCATTACATTCATCGAGTGAAAGTGCTTTCGGTTCCTAAATATAGCCTCCAGCCTTGCTGGAGGCTGACGTGGTATGTGAGTGCCATCCACAACCCCTATGATGTGTGGGAAGCCAGCAATTTGTTAAAAATTAGCCTTCGCCACATTAGGGGAACCCATATCCAATGGCATTTTAATAAAATGATGGAGGTGTTTAAAAAGTGCCTCCATCACTGCCCTCAGGATCCTTGAAAAGGAGGAATGGGATATTCCAGCGACTATTCCCACAGTGGTTTGAAAGGATCCTGAGGCACAAAAATGTAACACCGACATTAATTGCGTAAGTGGTGGTATTACTGTAGGACTGTCAATTTGCCGTTGAAGATCACTCTCTATTAATGAGAGAGTGTCTATGATGAGTTGTGGCGGAAGACGGTATCGCCTTAACATCTCATCATCTGGCATTCCAAAAAGGGTGACACGTGTTCTCTACATCTGGGGCCTTGCATGCCTACGAGGCCTACACCTGGGACGAGGTTGAGGTTGGTCGGGTTCTGGAACCATGGCCAATATAATATGACCAACATCAACCTGAAATGTTAAGCCAGGTAGTTATTGTTTTAGACAAATGTGTTCAGAAAAATATACTTATCTTTTCCAAGCAAACCAAAGATGCTTACAGGCCTGGGACGTGTCATGGGAAAACCAACCTACATTTCAAAAGTAGAAATTATTTTTTGGATTAATTTAATAAACTATGATTGAAATCAAATATCGTTTTCGAAAAAATAGAGAATGGAGCACACATTAGTTCTCAAAATACTATGCTACAGTTAGTGGTAAGACATGTTTTTACACAGAAAAATGATAAAAAAATTATTTTGCAAAATAGTACGTTAATTTTACAGTTAAAAACAAAAAAAACATTAGTTCGCTAAATAGTAAGCTACTTTTACAGTTAAAACCACTAAAACATTAGTTTGCTAAATAGTACGCTACTTTTACAGTTAAAACCACTAAAACATTAGTAGGCTAAATAGTACGCTACTTTTACAGTTAAATAAGGACACATTAGTTCGCTAAATAGTACGCTACTTGTACAGTTAAAAAAACACATTAATTTGCTAAATAGTACGCTACTTTTACAGTTAAAAAAACACATTAATTCGCTAAATAGTACGCTACTTTTACAGTTAAAAAAACACATTAATTCGCTAAATAGTACGCTACATTTAGTGGTAAGACATGATTGTTCACAGAAAAAAAAACATTATTTAGCGAAACATATGCTAAGACCAACACATCGAATTTGTAAATTCATGAAACCAAAAACACTTACCAAAAACAGACAAATATCCCAAAGTTATAAAACGTCACTGGGTCACTGCCAAAATAACTGTAAAAAAAAAAAATTATAAAAATTTCAAAATATTTAGTATTATTTTTTTAGGTGGATTTTTGAAAAACTTACTCAAAATTAAAAAAAAAAAAGCCAAAAAATATACAAAAATGCTAACGGAAAAAAAACAAGTAAGAAAAAAAGCAAAAATAGCACAAAAAACAACTACTCCTTGTACACGACCACAAATCACCAACAATCCACTACTACGCAAAACCTCCAACAATCATAAAATGCCACCTCGACTCGAGTAACACCAAGCCATAAATAGGCTTTATTTTCCCGCTCAAATTAAGGACAGACAATAGGAGCGCACAAGGAATGATGCGGCTAAATAATGCTGACGCATGTCTAAAAACGTCACTGTAGGCCCAAATCGGTCTACATTGAGGAAAAAAAATTAGTACAGAGCAGCAAAGTACTAGCCAACAGGCACCATGTAAGTGTTTATATTTTTGATGGGAAAATGCGTATGTTTAACATTACATTTTAAAACATTTTACTTAAAAATTTTTTTAACATTTAAAAAAAAAAGCTGTGGAGGATGCCATGGAAGAGGCTGCTGGCCCTAGTAGGCAAACTAGGTCCAAAAAAAAAAAGCAGCCACAATTCACAAGGAAGGAGACGGAGGTTTTGGTGCAAATGTGCAATGACAACCTGGCACAGGCACCAAGGAATATGGGTGCAACCCAGAGATGGAAACTGTGGGACGACATAGCCAGTGCTGTCAATGGTGTGGGTGAGTTTGAACGTTCAACCCGGGAGGTCAAACGCCAGTACGTAAAAACTAAATTTTAGTAAAAAGTGTTTACAGGTCAAAATACTGCCGGAATAATGCCAAATTTTAAACCAACAGATGGAGCGACTTCAAATATCGGCTTAAACAAAAACTGGCTGATAGGGTTAGGCATGCAGGGGGGACAGGTGGGGGTCCCACCCCTGTGTCACTTGAGCTCACAGATTTGAAGGAGCTTTCCCAGGGGTGTGTGCAGGATGAGGAGGTGTTTGGTGTGTCGAACATGGATACCGACATGCCAGACTTTGCGGTTCCTCATGTTGCCCCAGGTAAATGTTGTAATGTGTTTTTGACAATATCTAGATTATAATTTTACTCTTTTCTCTTTTTTCTCACAGAGACAGAGGCGGATGAGTCTGCTCCAGAGGTGAGCTTTGGCCGCAGAATTTCTTCTGGCTCTGCAGGGGAGGAAGCAGTACATCCGCCTGAGGACCCTGTGGCAGACAGTCCAGGGCATTCCCCCTCGCAGGCAGTGGCCCTCCTCACTGATCTCAATGTTAAAACGGATCAGCAGACCGAGATTCTGCTGAGGATGGACGCCAATCTGCTACGGGTGGCGGACGCCCTGGAGCAAAGTGCTGCGGCCCGCGTGACCATTGCTAAGGCCCTGGCGGAAAATACTGGGGCCAACGTGCGAATAGCAAATGCCCTGGAGCAGCTCGTTTGCCAGCACATGTTGGAGCCGGCCTCCCTTCCTGCCGGAACATCAGGACCCTCCACCTCTGGCACAACAACAGCCATCCCTCCAAATGTGCCTAGCCCTATGCCTAGTCCAGAGGCAACAACATCTGCCTCTGGCCAGCCCAGCCGAAGGACTTCCCGGACCCGTTCAGGCTCCCTCCAACCCCCGGCCAAATGGCCTAAAAGGCGATGACAGCACTGGCTAATTTTCCCACAATCCATCTCTGTGTTTGCCCCATATTCCTGCATGCCAAAAACCTCCCTCTCCTTTCTTGTGAATTGTTTTTATTTGTTTTATTTGTGTTCAAATTCCACTTATTTATTTGGGGTGTGGCCAAAATGATTTCTACATTTTGTTCCCTGAAAAAAAATATGTTTACTTTAAAAACAACTTTAAACACAAAAAATTTAAAAAACATAAACTTTGGAACCAAATTTGCCAAATTCTATTGTTGATTTATTCACAAACTGGTTAAAAGGTAATCCCTCTAACAAACTTACAAACAATACAACGGAAATAGAAATATTTAATATTTTTGGGTCAAAAAAAGGGTTAAAAACAATTCATGAGTTTTTATTAACAATTATCCAAAAACAAAAGGACGAGTGTTTTCTTGGTCAAAAAATTAAATTGAAAAAAAACAAACATGCATACAATATTGTTTGCATTAAAAATAAACACTTTCAAATATGCCAAAAGCACACAAAAAACAAAAAAAATTGTTAGCTAATTGATTGTATGCCCCAGAAATTAGCAGCTGAGTAGTTCACCTGCGTTCGGTTTTTAGCTACTAAAAAAGGTCTATTTGCTAAACACCTTACAAGCTGTTTAGCTATTAAAAGTTAATAGTTTTTGTTTCCTCACTTGATTAATTGCAACACCATCGATGAGTCCGGGGAAGAACGAGGAGACCATCGTCATTGCGGTAGACTATACCAGACCACAAGCTGTGCGAGCAGTCTTAATGGAAATGGGATCACACAGTGACGTGTACAAAATAGCGTCCACATTGGACGTTCGCACAAGATAATACATGTACACCCAAAAAACGCCTTGCCACGCATGCGTTTTCTCATCTCCACCCCCGTTACCACCCATAAACGGAACATTCTGTCAATCAAATGACATAGGTCACTTCCTGTTCGCTGTGTATACGAGCGAACGAAAAATGCCCGCAATGATCCGGCCGCACATGCGCAATGAGAACCGGATGCATGCGTGGTTTAAAACAATCGAATGTGTACGAGCGAACGGCTCATAGCGTCCGGCTCTGAATGAGGTCCAATGATCCCTATGGCTATAAGGCACAATGATCCCTATGGTTACATGCATATTTTGAAAAGTATTAGTGTGTTTTCATCAACACATAGATCTTACTGACTGCTTTGGGGCTCATTTACATTTGGATGAAACATATGCTGCTCCAACACTCAATTATACCATTATATAAAGTCTTGTTCATTTGCTGCATATTGTTTCAGCAAATAGGTTACACTGTGGCCTTCACACATACATATGTCCTATTCCTGGACCTGACATGCTCTGATCCATCATTCCCGAACCAAGCAATCCCAGGCCCCAGCACTCCCGAACCAAGCAATCCCAGGCCCCAGCACTCCCGAATCAAGCAATCCCAGGCCCCAGCACTCCCGAACCAAGCAATCCCAGACCCCAGCACTCCCTAACCAAGCAATCCCAGGTCCCAGCACTCCCGAACCAAGCAATCCCAGGCCCCAGCACTCCCGAAACAAGCAATCCCAGACCCCAGCACTCCCGAATCAAGCAATCCCAGGCCCCAGCACTCCCGAACCAAGCAATCCCAGGCCCCAGCAGTCCTGAACCAAGCAATCCCAGGCCCCAGCAGTCCCGAACCAAGCAATCCCAGGCCCCAGCACTCCCGAAACAAGCAATCCCAGGCCCCAGCAGTCCCAAACCAAGCAATCCCAGGCCCCAGCAGTCCCGAACCAAGCAATCCCAGGCCCCAGCACTCCCGAACCAAGCAATCCCAGGCCCCAGCACTCCCGAACCAAGCAATCACTCCCGAACCAAGCAATCCCAGGCACCAGCACTCCTGAACCAAGCAATCCCAGGCCACAGCACTCCCTAACCAAGCAATCCCAGGCCCCAGCACTCCCGAACCAAGCAATCCCAGGCCCCAGCACTCCCGAACCAAGCAATCCTGGCCCCAGCAGTCCCGAACCAAGCAATCCCAGACCCCAGCACTCCCGAATCAAGCAATCCTAGACCCCAGCACTCACGAATCAACCAATCCCAGGCCCCAGCACTCCCGAAACAAGCAATCCCAGGCCCCAGCACTCCCGAACCAAGCAATCCCAGGCCCCAGTACTCCCAGACCAAGCAATCCCAGGCCCCAGCACTCCTGAACCAATCAATCCCAGGCCCCAGCACTCCCGAACCAAGCAATCCCAGGCCCCAGCACTCCTGAACCAAGCAATCCCAGGCCACAGCACTCCCGAACCAAGCAATCCCAGGCCCCAGCACTCCCTAACCAAGCAATCCCAGGCCCCAGCACTCCCGAACCAAGCAATCCCAGGCCCCAGCACTCCCGAACCAAGCAATCCCAGGCCCCAGCACTCCCGAACCAAGCAATCCAGGCCCCAGCAGTCCCGAACCAAGCAATCCCAGACCCCAGCACTCCTGAATCAAGCAATCATAGACCCCAGCACTCCCGAATCAAGCAATCCCAGGCCGCAGCACTCCCGAAACAAGCAATCCCAGGCCCCAGCACTCCCGAATCAAGCAATCCCAGGCCCCAGCACTCCCAAACCAAGCAATCCCAGGCCCCAGCACTCCTGAACCAAGCAATCCCAGGCCCCAGCACTCCCGAACCAAGCAATCCCAGGCCCCAGCACTCCCGAACCAAGCAATCCCAGGCCCCAGCACTCCCAAAGCAAGCAATCACTCCCGAACCAAGCAATCCCAGGCCCCAGCACTCCTGAACCAAGCAATCGCAGGCCCCAGCACTCCCTAACCAAGCAATCCCAGGCCCCAGCACTCCCGAACCAAGCAATCCCAGGCCCCAGCACTCCCGAACCAAGCAATCCCAGACCCCAGCACTCCCGAATCAAGCAATCCCAGGCCCCAGCACTCCCTAACCAAGCAATCCCAGGCCCCAGCACTCCTGAACCAAGCAATCCCAGGCCCCAGCACTCCCGAAACAAGCAATCCCAGACCCCAGCACTCCCGAACCAAGCAATCCCAGGCCCCAGCACTCCCGAACCAAGCAATCCCAGGCCCCAGCACTCCCGAACCAAGCAATCCCAGGCCCCAGCACTCCCGAACCAAGCAATCCCAGGCCCCAGCAGACCCGAACCAAGCAATCCCAGGCCCCAGCACTCCCGAACCAAGCAATCCCAGGCCCCAGCACTCCTGAACCAAGCAATCACTCCCGAACCGAGCAATCCCAGGCGCCAGCACTCCCAAACCAAGCAATCCCAGGCCCCAGCACTCCCGAAACAAGCAATCCCAGGCCCCAGCACTCCCGAACCAAGCAATCCCAGGCCCCAGCACTCCCGAACCAAGCAATCCCAGGCCCCAGCACTCCCGAACCAAGCAATCCCAGGCCCCAGCACTCCTGAACCAAGCAATCCCAGGCCCCAGCACTCCCGAACCAAGCAATCACTCCCGAACCAAGCAATCCCAGGCCCCAGCACTCCTGATCCAAGCAATCCCAGGCCCCAGCACTCCCTAACCAAGCAAT
Organism: Taudactylus pleione; assembly: GCA_031769625.1. Classification (NCBI taxonomy): domain Eukaryota; kingdom Metazoa; phylum Chordata; class Amphibia; order Anura; family Myobatrachidae; genus Taudactylus; species Taudactylus pleione. Next base: position 383,923 of record JAUIMM010001108.1, read on the forward strand.
CCCAGGCCCCAGCACTCCCGAAACAAGTAATCCCAGGCCCCAGCACTCCCGAACCAAGCAATCCCAGGCCCCAGCACTCCCGAACCAAGCAATCCCAGGCCCCAGCACTCCCTAACCAAGCAGTCCCAGGCCCCAGCACTCCCGAACCAAGCAATCCCAGGCCCCAGCACTCCCGAACCAAGCAATCCCAGGCCACAGCACTCCTGAACCAAGCAATCCCAGGCCCCAGCACTCCCTAACCAAGCAATCCCAGGCCCCAGCACTCCCTAACCAAGCAATCCCAGGCCCCAGCACTCCCGAACCAAGCAATCCCAGGCCCCAGCACTCCCGAACCAAGCAATCCCAGGCCCCAGCACTCCCGAACCAAGCAATCCCAGGCCACAGCACTCCCGAACCAAGCAATCCCAGGCCCCAGCACTCCCTAACCAAGCAATCCCAGGCCCCAGCACTCCCTAACCAAGCAATCCCAGGCCCCAGCACTCCCGAACCAAGCAATCCCAGGCCCCAGCACTCCCGAACCAAGCAATCCAGGCCCCAACAGTCCCGAACCAAGCAATCCCAGACCCCAGCACTCCTGAATCAAGCAATCCCAGGCCCCAGCACTCCCGAATCAAGCAATCCCAGGCCCCAGCACTCCCGAAACAAGCAATCCAAGGCCCCAGCACTCCCGAATCAAGCAATCCCAGGCCCCAGCACTCCCAAACCAAGCAATCCCAGGCCCCAGCACTCCTGAACCAAGCAATCCCAGGCCCCAGCACTCCCGAACCAAGCAATCCCAGGCCCCAGCACTCCCGAACCAAGCAATCCCAGGCCCCAGCACTCCCAAAGCAAGCAATCACTCCCGAACCAAGCAATCCCAGGCCCCAGCACTCCTGAACCAAGCAATCCCAGGCCCCAGCACTCCCTAACCAAGCAATCCCAGGCCCCAGCACTCCCGAACCAAGCAATCCCAGGCCCCAGCACTCCCGAACCAAGCAATCCCAGACCCCAGCACTCCCGAATCAAGCAATCCCAGGCCCCAGCACTCCCTAACCAAGCAATCCCAGGCCCCAGCACTCCCGAACCAAGCAATCCCAGGCCCCAGCACTCCCGAAACAAGCAATCCCAGACCCCAGCACTCCCGAACCAAGCAATCCCAGGCCCCAGCACTCCAGAACCAAGCAATCCCAGGCCCCAGCACTCCCGAACCAAGCAATCCCAGGCCCCAGCAGACCCGAACCAAGCAATCCCAGGCCCCAGCACTCCCGAACCAAGCAATCCCAGGCCCCAGCACTCCTGAACCAAGCAATCACTCCCGAACCGAGCAATCCCAGGCCCCAGCACTCCCTAACCAAGCAATCCCAGGCCCCAGCACTCCCGAAACAAGCAATCCCAGGCCCCAGCACTCCCGAACCAAGCAATCCCAGGCCCCAGCACTCCCGAACCAAGCAATCCCAGGCCCCAGCACTCCCGAACCAAGAAATCCCAGGCCCCAGCACTCCTGAACCAAGCAATCCCAGGCCCCAGCACTCCCGAACCAAGCAATCACTCCCGAACCAAGCAATCCCAGGCCCCAGCACTCCTGATCCATGCAATCCCAGGCCCCAGCACTCCCTAACCAAGCAATCCCAGGCCCCAGCACTCCCGAACCAAGCAATCCCAGGCCCCAGCACTCCCGAACCAAGCAATCCCAGACCCCAGCACTCCCGAATCAAGCAACCCCAGGCCCCAGCACTCCCTAACCAAGCAATCCCAGGCCCCAGCACTCCCGAACCAAGCAATCCCAGGCCCCAGCACTCCCGAAACAATCAATCCCAGACCCCAGCACTCACGAATCAAGCAATCCCAGACCCCAGCACTCCCGAACCAAGCAATCCCAGGCCCCAGCAGTCCCAAACCAAGCAATCCCAGGCCCCAGCAGTCCCGAACCAAGCAATCCCAGGCCCCAGCACTCCCGAACCAAGCAATCCCAGACCCCAGCACTCCCGAACCAAGCAATCCCAGGCCCCAGCAGTCCCAAACCAAGCAATCCCAGGCCCCAGCAGTCCCGAACCAAGCAATCCCAGGCCCCAGCACTCCCGAACCAAGCAATCCCAGGCCCCAGCACTCCCGAACCAAGCAATCACTCCCGAACCAAGCAATCCCAGGCCCCAGCACTCCCTAACCAAGCAATCCCAGGCCCCAGCACTCCCGAAACAAGCAATCCCAGGCCCCAGCACTCCCGAACCAAGCAATCCCAGGCCCCAACACTCCCGAACCAAGCAATCCCAGGCCCCAGCACTCCCGAACCAAGCAATCCCAGGCCCCAGCACTCCTGAACCAAGCAATCCCAGACCCCAGCACTCCCGAACCAAACAATCACTCCCAAACCAAGCAATCCCAGGCCCCAGCACTCCTGAACCAAGCAATCCCAGGCCCCAGCACTCCCGAACCAAGCAATCCCAGGCCCCAGCACTCCCGAAACAAGCAATCTCAGACCCCAGCACTCCCGAATCAAGCAATCCCAGGCCCCAGCACTCCCGAACCAAGCAATCCCAGGCCCCAGCACTCCCGAAACAAGCAATCCCAGACCCCAGCACTCCCGAATCAAGCAATCCCAGGCCCCAGCACTCCCGAACCAAGCAATCCCAGGCCCCAGCACTCCCGAACCAAGCAATCCCAGGCCCCAGCACTCCCGAATCAAGCAATCCCAGGCCCCAGCACTCCCGAACCAAGCAATCCCAGGCCCCAGCACTCCCGAACCAAGCAATCCCAGGCCCCAGCACTCCAGAACCAAGCAATCCCAGGCCCCAGCACTCCCAAACCAAGCAATCCCAGGCCCCAGCACTCCTGAACCAAGCAATCCCAGGCCCCAGCACTCCCTAACCAAGCAATCCCAGGTCCCAGCACTCCCAAACCAAGCAATCCCAGGCCCCAGCACTCCCGAATCAAACATTCCCAGGTCCCTGAACCCCTCAACTCAGAACTCCTGGACCAAGCAATCAGAGTCTCCAGCAGGCCCAGCATACCTGGACTCAGCACTCTCAGGTCCCTGGATCCAGCCCTCCAGACGATGTAATCCCAGACCCCAGCACTCCCACACCCAGTACTGGCAGGCCCAGGTGGTGGCTGGCCACACCCATCTGGAGGCAGGACACACTCTTTAAGTATGGGCCCCTACCACTGCCTTCCCCCGGTGGGCCTGTTGTGCCTCAGTCCGACACTGCTCCTAGGCCCCACTACTCCTAGGCGCCAGCACTCCCACACCCAGCACTTCCAGGCAACATCACTCCTGGACTAACCAATCCCAGGCCCCTGAACTCTTGGACTAACCAATCCCAGGCCACAGAACTCCAGGACCCAATACACCTGAACCAAGCTCCCCAGGCCCCAGCATGTCTGGACCTAGCACCCCATTTGCTGCACATTGTTTAGGCAAAGATGTCACACTGTGGCTTTCATACAAATATGTCCTTTACCCCTGGATCCAGTATTTTAGTAAACAGTACTATTCCTGGGCCCGATCCAGCACTCCAAGCCTAAGCAATCACAGGCCTCAGCACTCCTGGACCAAGCAATCCCATGCTCAAGCACTCTTTGACCCGGCCCAAAACAATCCCAGATTCCAGGACTCAGCACTCCTGGACCAAGCACTACAGCTCTGAGAAGGAATCCCAGGCACAAACAAACCAGGACCTAGCACTCTGGGACCAGGCAATCCTGGGACTGAAAACTACAGGACTAAGCTCTCCCAGACCACAGCTTTCTCGGACCAAGTAATCCCACGCCCCAACCATCCAGGGCCCAGCGCTCCTGGACCAAGTACTGCCAGGTCCAAGCAATCCAAAAGTTCAGGATCCAGTACTCTTGGACCAAGCAATCCCAGGCTCAGCACTCTAGGACCCAGTCAGGACAAGTAATCCCAGGACCCAGCAATCTAGGGGCCTGATTCAGAGCCGGACGCTCTGACCGGAGCGCTCGCTCTGAATCAGGGCCCTCCTACCTAAAAATGGGGCAGCTTCCTGGCCGCTCGCATAGCTGTGGGTGACCACCCACAGCTATAGCGAGCGGCCAAAAAGATGGTCGCGATGGTCAAGACCATCGTGACCATCGGGCTTGCGATGAGACCCTGTGGTAGGGTCTCGCTGCCACAAGCCCAGGAGTGCTTTTGGCTCTATCAGAGCCAAGAGCACTCCCACTGACATCACTAGTGATGTCAGTGGGGCCGGCCCCAGACGGTAGGCGTTCCCATGGGAACGCCTCCGTCTGGGCAGCAACGCCCACCAAAGGGGGCGTGCTGTCAGTCACCATTGACAGCACACCCCCTTTGGTGCGAGACCCATAGCGACTGCTTGGCTGTCGCTATGCGGGTCTCGTGCATGCGCACGACGGAGCTCCCTCTGTCATGCGCATTAGGGCACCATCGACCCGCTCGCGAGCGGGTCTGAATTAGGCTCTAGGACCAATCATGCTCAGGGCCTAGCACTCTTGGCCCCAGTACTTCCAGGCATCAGCACTTCTAGACCCAGAGCTCCAAGACCAAGCAATCCCGGACCTAGACATCCACGGCCCAGAACTATCAGCCCTAGCTGTGGCCCCACAAAGCCACGCCAGCCAAACTCTGGCCACAGATAGATAGTGGCCCTTGTGGTGGAGAAGTGCACCACACCAGCAGGCAGCTTTTGGCTGGGGCTATGCGGTAAACCTGCGATGCTATCACAGCACAGGTTACGTTGGAGGCGCTGAGCGAGAGGAGCGTACAGGTGACACTGACTATACAGTAGGACTGATTCAAAGTTGTGCGCTAATATGGCCGCTGCCGCATTTTTTGTACGCCGGTGCTACACGATAATATACAAATGTCACAGACACCGGGAGATGTATTTGGCTAGACACCGGCTACTTTGCCAATCCCGGCATCTGTGTATAAAGACACAGTATCAGGCGCAGATCATTCTATTATAACAGTCCTGAGTAATCCGATGCCTGCGGGAACCGAGACGCCGGAGCCATATTTATAGCGTGTAGGATTGCAGACGCAGGGTGTGAACGCCCCAGGAACGGTCCCGGCATTCATTGCCGCCCACTCCCCATCACCTCCCGCAGATGTTCCCTGACTAAATCACAGTGTGAGTAATGCGTTTCCGACAACGACTTCGCTACTACGGCACCTTCACGTGTGCGCAATGCGACTTAGACACATGCGCAGCTTGCAGATAATCGCTCGGCTGGCATCGCCTCCGTCTCGCAATCAGGTCCTCTAACATCTCATTATGGTGTCTTAGTAGTAAACTGAGAACAACACACGTTACATATATCTCCCATCACTTAGGTCCTGACTGTGGGCCTGATTCAGAGCCGGACGTTATTTGAGCTCGCTCGTTCATTAAAAAGGGGTGGCTATTCAAATTAACCGTTCGCACTTTGCGGCCTGTTCACGCCTCTATGTCTGAACGAGCGAACAAAACTTGCGGTCGTAATTTTGAAAAATACGCCCCCTGGCCGCTCGCATCCTACGTCATGTCCGCTATTTATTAGATTAATGGAGTACATCGAACAGCGTATGAACTGCTCGCCATTCTTGTGGTAGGTTTTTCCTACGCAATCTTGCGAGCAGTTCTGGCTTTAAAATAACCCAGTGACGTGGTCAATGACGCTGCTGTATTAATTATGCACACCCATAAAACGCCCGTTTTGACCTTTAAGCACGCCTGCGATCGGATCTCCACTCCCCGTTTTCAAGCACCTTCCCCTGTTACCACTCACATACGCCTCCTCCTGTCACTCAAAATAGCAGGCATTCGCTATTTAGCGAACAAACGAATTTCGGCCGCACTGACTGGTTCGCGCATGTGTATTAAAATCCGTACGCATGCGCAGTGGTGCGAACATCGTCCGGAACGAACGAGCGGCCGCTTACGAGCGGCTCTGAATCAGGCCCTGAATGTTTTCTAGTATCTTGTGCTGAATCTCCTCTTGCACAACATTATACATTACTAAAACGTTGCTGCATCTATTATAAAACTCACCAAGACCAAAGCGCTGTTAGTTTAGGATAAAAATAAACCTGGTGATTTAATTAGCAGGAAAAAAAGCAAATGAAATAAAACAGAAATAAAAAGAGACAGATATGAGATAGATAGATAGATAGATAGATAGATAGATAGATAGATAGATAGATAGATAGATAGATAGATAGATAGATAGACAGACAGATATTAGATAGATAGATAGATAGATAGATAGACAGATATGAGATAGATAGATATTAGATAGATAGATAGATAGATAGATAGCTATGAGATAGATATGAGATAGATAGACATATATATGATAGATAGACAGATATGAGATAGATAGATATGAGATAGATATATAGATAAATAGATATGAGATAGATAGATAGATATGAGATAGATAGATATGAGATAGATAGATATGAGATAGATATATAGATAGATATGAGATAGATAGATAGTTATGAGATAGATAGATGTGAGATAGATAGATGTGAGATAGATGAATAGATAGATAGATATGATATAGAAAGATAGATAGATATGATATAGAAAGATAGATATAAGATAGATAGATAGATATTAGATAGATAGATAGATAGATAGATAGATAGATAGGTAGACATATATGAGATAGATAGATAGATATGATATAGATAAATAGATAGATAGATAGATGTGAGATAGATAGATGTGAGATAGATAGATAGATAGATAGATAGATAGATAGATAGATAGATAGATAGATGTGAGATAAATAGATGTGAGATAGATAGATAGATGTGAGATAGATGAATAGATAGATAGATAGATAGATAGATATGATATAGAAAGATAGATAGATATGATATAGAAAGATAGATAGATATGATATAGATAGATATATAGTAGGGGTGTGCACCGGCCACTTTTCGTGTTTTGTGTTTTGGTTTTGGATCTGGATCTTTCTTCGTGTTTTGGATCTGGATTGGTTTTGCCAAAACCACCCTTACGTGTTTTGGGTTCTGGGTTTTGTGTTTTGGATCTGTATTTTTTTTTAAAAAAGCATAAAAACAGCTAAAATCACAGAATTTGTAGGTTTTTCTGCTCCTATGCTATTATTAACCTCAATAACCTTAATTTCCACTCATTTCCAGTCTATTCTGAACACCTCACACCTCACAATAGTGTTTTTATGTCCAAAACGTTGCACCGAGGTAGCTGGATGACTATGCTAAGCGACACGAGTGGGCGGCACAAACACGTGACCCATCTAGGCGTGAAACTGCAGTGGCAGACAGGATGGCAGTTTGAAAAACTAGGCCCCAAACTGTACATAATGCAAAGAAAAAAAAGAGGTGCAAGATGGAATTGTCCTTGGGCCCTCCCACCCACCCTTATGTTGTATAAACAGGACATGCACACTTTAACAAACCAATCATTTCAGCGCCAGGGTCTGCCACACAACTGTGGCTGAAATGATTGGTTCGTTTGGGCCCCCACAAAACAAGCTGGCAATTAATGTGTCCCTGCACAAACTGGCTCTATGGAGGCAAGATGTCATCCTCATCCTCCTCATCCACCGATTCCTCACCCTCTTCAGTGTGTACATCCTCATCCTCACAAAGTATTAACTCGTCCCCACTTGAATCCACCACCACAGGTCCCTCTGTACCTTCTGGAGGCTGGTCTCCCTGGAAGAGCTGATAATTCATTTTGATGAACATCATCTTCTCCACATTCTGTGGAAGCAACCTCCTACGCCTTTCGCTGACAAGGTTCCCGGCTGCACTAAACACTCTTTCGGAGTACACACTGGAGGGGGGGCAACTCAGGTAAAATAGAGCCAGTTTGTACAGGGGCCTCCAAATTGCCTCTTTTTCCTGCCAGTACAGGTATGGACTGTCTGCCATGCCTACTTGGATGCTGTCACCGATGTAATCCTCCACCATTCTGTCAATGGTGACAGTATCATATGCAGTGACAGTAGACATGTCAGAAATTGTTGCCAGGTCCTTCAGTCCGGACCAGATGTCCAAACTTGGTCCTGCCTGCCCTGCATCACCGCCAGCGGGTTGCTTAGGATACCTAAGTTTTTTCCTGGCAGCCCCAGTTGCAGGAGAAAATGAAGAAGGAGCCGTTGACGTGTCACGTTCCGCTTCAGCTGACAGTGTGTTCATCAGCAGGTCTTTGCACCTCTGCAGGCTTGTGTCGGCCGGAAAGAGAGACACCACATAGGCTTTAAACCTAGGATCGAGCACGGTGGCCAAAACGTAGTGGTCTGATTTCAACAGATTGACCACCCTGGAATCCTGGCAAAGCGAATGAAGGGCTTCATCCACAAGTCCCACATGCCGAGCGGAATCGCTCCGTCTTAGCTCCTCCTTCACTTTCTCCAGCTGCTTCTGCAAAAGCCTGATGAGGGGAATGACCTGACTCAAGCTGGCAGTGTCTGAACTGACTTCACGTGTGGCAAGTTCGAAGGGCTGGAGAACCTTGCACAACACGGAAATCATTCTCCACTGCGCTTGAGTCAGGTGCATACCCCCTCCTTTGCCTATGTCATAGGTGGATGTATAGGCTTGTATGGCCTTTTGCTGCTCCTCCATCCTCTGAAGCATATAGAGGGTTGAGTTCCACCGCGTCACAACCTCTTGCTTCAGGTGATGGCGGGGCAGGTTCAAGAGTGTTTGCTGGCGCTCCAGTCTTCGGCACGCAGTCGCTGAATGGCGAAAGTGGCCAGAAATTTTTCGGGCCACCCAAAGCGTCTCCTGCATGCCCCTGTCGCTTTTCAGAAAATTCTGCACCACCAAGTTTATTGTGTGAGCAAAACATGGGACGTGCTGGAATTTGCCCAGATGTAATGCCCGCACAATATTGGTGGCGTTGTCAGATATCACAAATCCCCAGGAGAGTCTAAGTGGGGTAAGCCACTGGGCGATGATTTCCCTCAGTTTCTCTAAGAGGTTGTCGGCGGTGTGCCTCTTACTGAAACCGGTGATACACAGCGTAGCCTGCCTTGTAACGAGCTGGCATTTCTGAGATGCTGCTACTGGTGACGCTGCTGCTGTTGCTGCGTAAGGTGATACATCTACCCAGTGGGCTGTCACAGTCATATAGTCCTTAGTCTGCCCTGTTCCAATTGTCCACATGTCCGTGGTTAAGTGGACATTGTGTACAACGGCATTTTTCAGGACACTGAGGACACTTTTTCTGACGTTTCTGTACAGTCTCGGTATCGCCTGCCTAGTGAAGTGGAATCTAGACGGGATTTGGAACCGGGGACACACTACCTCCATCAATTGTCTAAATCCCACTGCACTAATGGCGGATACCGGACGCACGTCTAACACCAACATAGCAGTCAAGGCCTCAGTTATACGTTTTGCTTCAGGATGACTGCTGTCGTACTTCATCCTCCTCGCTAAGGACTGTTGGAGGGTCAATTGTTTAGTAAAAGTAGTGGTGTTCCTACTTCCTCTCTGGGATGATGAACGACTCCCAGCAGCAGCAACAGCAGCAGCGGCAGCAGTAGGCGTAGCAATGCAGGATCCTCCGGAGGAATCCCGGATAGGAGAGTCAGTCATGCCAGTGACATGGCCTGCAGGACTACTTCCGATCCTAACTAAGGAGGAAATTGACGAGGAGGGAGTTGACGGTGTGGTTTGCAGGCGCTTGGATACAACAGGACAACGGGATTTAGGTGTCCCTGGACTGCTTACGGTCTTAGCCAAAGTTTCTGAACTTGACAGTAACTTTTTATGAACGCGCTGCAGGTGCCGTATAAGGGAGGATGTTCCTAGGTGGATGACGTCCCTACCCCTACTTATTTCACCTTTACATATGGTACATATGGCAAGACAGTTGTTGTCCGGATTTGGATAGAAATATTGCCAGACCAAAGAGGTGGAATGTTTGGTCTTCTGCCCAGGCATGACCGTGATGGGCTTTTTCATCCCACGGACAACAACTGTCTCCCCCGGAGCCTGATTTAAACAAACCACATCACCATCAGAATCCTCCTCGCCAACTTCCTCCTCAGCGCCAGCTACACCAGTATCCTCATCCTGTTGTACTTCAACAGTGACATCTTCAATTTGCATATCAGCAAGTGGACTGTGGGTGCTCCTTTCAGCACTTGCAGGGGGCGTGCAAATGGTGGAAAGAGCCACCTCTTCCCGTCCAGTGCTGGGAAGGTCAGGCATCGCAACCACCACCACACTTGGACTCTCTTTGGGGATTTGTGATATCTTCTTAGAAAGCACAGTTCTTCGCTGTGCTTTTGCCAGCTTAACTCTTTTGATTTTTTTAGTGGGAGGAGGGCTTCCATCGTCATGTGAAGCTGAACCACTAGTCATGAACATACTAGGGATCGACCTTAGCCGTTCCTTGCCACTCCGTGTCGTAAATGGCATATTGGCAAGTTTACGTTTCTCTTCAGCTGATTTAAATGTCTTTTTCAAGGTCATTTTCCTGAACTTTGCCATTTGGGATTGTATGTGCCCTCTACTATGACATTGGGCATCGGCCTTGGCAGACGACGTTGATGGCATGTTATCGTCTATGTCATGACTAGTGGCAGCAGCTTCAGCACTAGGAGGAAGTGGTTCTTGATCTTTCTCTATTTTATTTTTATCGGAGAAAGTTTGGTCCTCCATTTATGTTATATCGATTTGATATATACGTGCGGCTAAACACAGAAAATAATTTTTTTTGGGGTTTGGACTGGAGTGTACTTTGTGGGTTACAGCACCCTTTAACGGTCAAGCCAGCCGGCCCTTTACTTATGACACAGGCGCACGCTTGGCACTACTTTGTTGATGCACGTGCGGCTACTGCGCACACAATTCACAAACACAGAAAATAATTTTTTTTTTGGTTTGGACTGGAGTGTACTTTGGGGGTTACAGCACCCTTTAACGGTCAAGCCAGCCGGCCCTTTACTTATGACACAGGCGCACGCTTGGCACTACTTTGTTGATGCACGTGCGGCTACTGCGCACACAATTCACAAACACAGAAAATAATTTTTTTTTTGGTTTGGACTGGAGTGTACTTTCGGGGGTTACAGCACCCTTAACGGTCAAGCCAGCCGGCCCTTTACTTATGACACAGGCGCACGCTTGGCACTACTTTGTTGATGCACGTGCGGCTACTGCGCACACAATTCACAAACACAGAAAATAATTTTTTTTTGGTTTGGACTGGAGTGTACTTTCGGGGGTTACAGCACCCTTTAACGGTCAAGCCAGCCGGCCCTTTACTTATGACACAGGCGCACGCTTGGCACTACTTTGTTGATGCACGTGCGGCTACTGCGCACACAATTCACAAACACAGAAAATAATTTTTTTTTTGGTTTGGACTGGAGTGTACTTTCGGGGGTTACAGCACCCTTAACGGTCAAGCCAGCCGGCCCTTTACTTATGACACAGGCGCACGCTTGGCACTACTTTGTTGATGCACGTGCGGCTACTGCGCACACAATTCACAAACACAGAAAATAATTTTTTTTTGGTTTGGACTGGAGTGTACTTTCGGGGGTTACAGCACCCTTTAACGGTCAAGCCAGCCGGCCCTTTACTTATGACACCGGCGCACGCTTGGCACTACTTTGTTGATGCACGTGCGGCTACTGCGCACACAATTCACAAACACAGAAAATAATTTTTTTTTTGGTTTGGACTGGAGTGTACTTTGGGGGTTACAGCACCCTTTAACGGTCAAGCCAGCCGGCCCTTTACTTATGACACAGGCGCACGCTTGGCACTACTTTGTTGATGCACGTGCGGCTACTGCGCACACAATTCACAAACACAGAAAATATTTTTTTTTTTGGTTTGGACTGGAGTGTACTTTCGGGGGTTACAGCACCCTTAATGGTCAAGCCAGCCGGCCCTTTACTTATGACACAGGCGCACGCTTGGCACTACTTTGTTGATGCACGTGCGGCTACTGCGCACACAATTCACAAACACAGAAAATAATTTTTTTTTGGTTTGGACTGGAGTGTACTTTCGGGGGTTACAGCACCCTTTAACGGTCAAGCCAGCCGGCCCTTTACTTATGACACAGGCGCACGCTTGGCACTACTTTGTTGATGCACGTGCGGCTACTGCGCACACAATTCACAAACACAGAAAATAATTTTTTTTTTGGTTTGGACTGGAGTGTACTTTGGGGGTTACAGCACCCTTTAACGGTCAAGCCAGCCGGCCCTTTACTTATGACACAGGCGCACGCTTGGCACTACTTTGTTGATGCACGTGCGGCTACTGCGCACACAATTCACAAACACAGAAAATAATTTTTTTTTTGGTTTGGACTGGAGTGTACTTTCGGGGGTTACAGCACCCTTAACGGTCAAGCCAGCCGGCCCTTTACTTATGACACAGGTGCACGCTTGGCACTACTTTGTTGATGCACGTGCGGCTACTGCGCACACAATTCACAAACACAGAAAATAATTTTTTTTTTGGTTTGGACTGGAGTGTACTTTCGGGGGTTACAGCACCCTTAACGGTCAAGCCAGCCGGCCCTTTACTTATGACACAGGCGCACGCTTGGCACTACTTTGTTGATGCACGTGCGGCTACTGCGCACACAATTCACAAACACAGAAAATAATTTTTTTTTGGTTTGGACTGGAGTGTACTTTCGGGGGTTACAGCACCCTTAACGGTCAAGCCAGCCGGCCCTTTACTTATGACACAGGCGCACGCTTGGCACTAATTTGTTGATGCACGTGCGGCTACTGCGCACACAATTCACAAACACAGAAAATAATTTTTTTTTTGGTTTGGACTGGAGTGTACTTTCGGGGGTTACAGCACCCTTATCGGTCAAGCCAGCCGGCCCTTTACTTATGACACAGGTGCACGCTTGGCACTACTTTGTTGATGCACGTGCGGCTACTGCGCACACAATTCACAAACACAGAAAATAATTTTTTTTTTGGTTTGGACTGGAGTGTACTTTCGGGGGTTACAGCACCCTTAACGGTCAAGCCAGTCGGCCCTTTACTTATGACACAGGCGCACGCTTGGCACTACTTTGTTGATGCACGTGTGGCTACTGCGCACACAATTCACAAACACAGAAAATAATTTTTTTTTTGGTTTGGACTGGAGTGTACTTTCGGGGGTTACAGCACCCTTAACGGTCAAGCCAGCCGGCCCTTTACTTATGACACAGGCGCACGCTTGGCACTACTTTGTTGATGCACGTGCGGCTACTGCGCACACAATTCACAAACACAGAAAATAATTTTTTTTTGGTTTGGACTGGAGTGTACTTTCGGGGGTTACAGCACCCTTTAACGGTCAAGCCAGCCGGCCCTTTACTTATGACACAGGCGCACGCTTGGCACTATTTTGTTGATGCACGTGCGGCTACTGCGCACACAATTCACAAACACAGAAAATATATTATTTTTTTAGCACTTGGGGGGAGCACCCCTGATGGACAGAGCACCCCCTGGACAACACTACAGCACTCCTTTAGGACTGGGACACTGCACAGGACTTTGGAGTGGACACAGCCCCTATGGAGAACTGACTGCACAACACAGTCCAGCCAGCCCCTATGGACTTTGAAGTAGTGGACACAGCCCCTATTAACAACAGCAGCACAGCACAACACAGCCAGCCCCTATGGACTTTGAAGTAGTGGACAACAGCAGCACTACACTACACTACACTACACTACACTACACAGCCCTAACTCCCACCCTCCCTCTTCACTGTCCACAGCCGAGTGAGAAAATGGCGCCGACGCGGGTACCTTATATAGGATCCAAAACCCGCGAGACTCGGAAGGCGGGATGATGACGTTTTGCCTCGATTTCAGATCCGAGTCAGGCGGGAAAAGTCGAGCCTGACTCGGATCGGACTCGGATCGGGGGGGCTCGGGGGGGTTCGGATTTCAGAAATCCGAACCCGCTCACCCCTAATATATAGATATGATTTAGAAAGATTGATTGATAGATAGATATGATATAGAAAGATTGATAGATAGATAGATAGATAGATAGATAGATACATACAGTATATATAGATAGATATCAGATAAATAGATAGATAGATAAATAGATAGATATGAGATAGATATGAGATAGATAAATAGATAGATAGATGGATGTGAGATAGATAGATGTGAGATAGATAGATAGATAGATGTGAGATAAATAGATGAGATAGATAGATGTGAGATAGATGAATAGATAGATATATAGATAGATAGATAGATATGATATAGAAAGATAGATAGATAGATTTGATATAGAAAGATAGATAGATATGCTATAGATAGATAGATAGATATGATATAGAAAGATTGATTGATAGATAGATATGATATAGAAAGATTGATAGATAGATAGATAGATAGATAGATAGATACAGTATATATAGATAGATATCAGATAGATAGATAGATAAATAGATAGATATGAGATAGATATGAGATAGATAGATAGATTGATAGATGTGATATAGGTAGATGTGAGATAGATAGATAGATAGATAGATGTGAGATAGATGAATAGATAGATAGATAGATAGATAGATAGATATGATATAGAAAAATAGATAGATATGATATAGATAGATAGATAGATATGATATAGAAAGATTGATTGATAGATAGATAGATAGATAGATAGATATGATATAGAAAGATTGATAGATAGATAGATAGATAGATACAGTATATATAGATAGATATGAGATAGATAGATAGATAAATAGATAGATATGAGATAGATATGAGATAGATAGATAGATTGATAGATGTGATATAGGTAGATGTGAGATAGATAGATAGATAGATGTGAGATAGATGAATAGATAGATAGATATGATCAGTGGCGTAACTAGGGTCTGCGGAGCCCAGGTCAAGTTTCAGATTGGCGCCCCCCCACACACAATACAACTATATAATGCGTGCCGAAGGCGCTCGCCAAAAATATGGGTGTGGTCACCTACCAGAAGGGGCGTGGCTACAGAATATAGGGCGTGCCAACATGACACACCCATATTTTGGCTCATTCCTTTACATTCCATATGCACCTTACCTCTGCGGTGGTTTCTCACATCGTGGAACCTCTGAAGAAATGTATCCTCCCTGGGACGATGGCGTCTTCAGTCGGTATTCACTATTCATGTAGGTCACATCGTCCGGAAGAAGCCTGTTCATGTGGGAATAATAACAGTGTCATCATCATACAACAGCGGTTCAACCAGCCTCGTGCCTTTCTGTGTAACTTCCTTTCCCCTGCGACTCTCACCATCATCCCACTGCATCATCCGTCAGCCACACCATAGCCTCCCCCCTGTGTCGTCTCACAGCACACCATCACCGCCACCCTGTGTCATCTCTCAGCACACCATCACCGCCACCCTGTGTCATCTCTCAGCACACCATCATCTCCCCCTGCCTCATCTCTCAGCATACTGTCACCTCCCCCCCTGCATCATCTCTCAGTCAGGCGATCATCTCCCCCATGCCGTATCTCTCAACATACCGTCACCTCCCCCACGCGTCATCTCTCAGTCAGGCGATCAGCTCCCTCCTGCGTCATCTCTCAGTCAGGCGATCAGCTCCCTCACTGCGTCATCTCTCAGTCAGGCGATCAGCTCCCTCCCTGCGTCGTATCTCAGTCAGGCAATCAGCTCCCTCCCTGCGTCGTCTCTCAGTCAGGCGATCAGCTCACTCACTACGTCATCTCTCAGTCAGGTGATCAGCTCCCTCCCTGCGTCATCTCTCAGTCAGGCGATCAGCTCCCTCCCTGCGTCATCTCTCAGTCAGGCGATCAGCTCCCCCCCTGCGTAGTCTCTCAGTCAGGCAATCAGCTCCTCCCTGCATCATCTCTCAGTCAGGCGATCAGCTCCCCCCTGCGTCGTCTCTCAGTCAGGCGATCAGCTCCTTCCCTGCGTCATCTCTCAGTCAGGCGATCAGCTCCCCCCCTGCGTCATCTCTCAGTCAGGCGATCAGCTCCCTCCCTGCGTCATCTCTCAGTCAGGCGATCAGCTCCCCCCCTGCGTCGTCTCTCAGTCAGGCGATCAGCTTCTCCCTGCATCATCTCTCAGTCAGGCGATCAGCTCCCCCCTGCGTCATCTCTCAGTCAGCGATCAGCTCCCCCCCTGTGTCGTCTCTCAGTCAGGCGATCAGCTCCCCCCTGCGTCGTCTCTCAGTCAGGCGATCAGCTTCCCCCCTGCGTTGTCTCTCAGTCAGGCGATCACCTCCCCCCTGCATCATCTCTCAGTCAGGCGATCAGCTCCCTCCCTGCGTCGTCTCTAAGTCAGGCGATCAGCTCCCTGCGTCATCTCTCAGGCAGGCGATCAGCTCCCCCCTGCGTCGTCTCTCAGTCAGGGAATCAGCTCCCCCCTGCGTCGTCTCTCAGTAAAGTGATCAGCCCCCCCCTGCGTCGTCTCTCAGTCAGCGATCAGCTCCCCCCCTGCGTCGTCTCTCAGTCAGGCGATCAGCTCCCCCCTGCGTCGTCTCTCAGTCAGGCGATCAGCTCCCCCCCTGCGTTGTCTCTCAGTCAGGCGATCACCTCCCCCCTGCATCATCTCTCAGTCAGGCGATCAGCTCCCTCCCTGCGTCGTCTCTCAGTCAGGCGATCAGCTCCCTGCGTCATCTCTCAGGCAGGCGATCAGCTCCCTCCCTGCATCATCTCTCAGTAAGGCGATCAGCTCCCTCCCTGCGTCGTCTCTCAGTCAGGCGATCAGCTCCCCCCTGCGTCGTCTGTCAGTCAAGGTGATCAGCTCCCTCCCTGCATCATCTCTCAGTAAGGCGATCAGCTCCTACCTGCGTCATCTCTCAGTCAGGCGATCAGCTCCCCCCTGCGTCATCTCTCAGTCAGGCGATCAGCTCCCTCACTACGTCATCTCTCAGTCAGGCGATCAGCTCCCTCCCTGCATCATCTCTCAGTAAGGCGATCAGCTCCTCCCTGCGTCATCTCTCAGTCAGGCGATCAGCTCCCCCCTGCGTCATCTCTCAGTCAGGCGATAAGCTCCCTCACTACGTCCTCTCTCAGTCAGGCGATCAGCTCCCTCCCTGCGTCATCTCTCAGTCAGGCGATCAGCTCCCTCCCTGCGTCATCTCTCAGTCAGGCGATCAGCTCCCCCCCTGCGTCGTCTCTCAGTCAGGCGATCAGCTCCTCCCTGCATCATCTCTCAGTCAGGCGATCAGCTCTCCCCTGCGTCGTCTCTCAGTCAGGCGATCAGCTCCCTCCCTGCGTCATCTCTCAGTCAGGCGATCAGCTCCCCCCCTGCGTCGTCTCTCAGTCAGGCGATCAGCTCCCTCCCTGCATCATCTCTCAGTCAGGCAATCAGCTCCCCCCTGCGTCGTCTCTCAGTCAGGAGATCAGCTCCTTCCTGCATCATCTCTCAGTCAGGCGATCAGCTCCCCCCTGCATCATCTCTCAGTCAGGCGATCACCTCCCCCCTGCATCATCTCTCAGTCAGGCGATCAGCTCCCTCCCTGCGTCGTCTCTCAGTCAGGCGATCAGCTCCCTGCATCATCTCTCAGGCAGGCGATCAGCTCCCCCCTGCGTCGTCTCTCAGTCAGGGAATCAGCTCCCCCCTGCGTCATCTCTCAGTAAAGCGATCAGCCCCCCCCCTGCATCGTCTCTCAGTCAGGTGATCAGCTCCCTCCCTGCATCATCTCTCAGTAAGGCGATCAGCTCCCTCCCTGCGTCGTCTCTCAGTCAGGCGATCAGCTCCCCCCTGCGTCGTCTGTCAGTCAAGGTGATCAGCTCCCTCCCTGCATCATCTCTCAGTAAGGCGATCAGCTCCTACCTGCGTCATCTCTCAGTCAGGTGATCAGCTCCCCCCTGTGTCATCTCTCAGTCAGGCGATCAGCTCCCTCACTACGTCATCTCTCAGTCAGGCGATCAGCTCCCTCCCTGCGTCATCTCTCAGTCAGGCGATCTGCTCCCTCCCTGCGTCATCTCTCAGTCAGGTCGATCAGCTCCCCCCCTGCGTCGTCTCTCAGTCAGGCGATCAGCTCCTCCCTGCATCATCTCTCAGTCAGGTGATCAGCTCCCCCCTGCGTCGTCTCTCAGTCAGGCGATCAGCTCCCCCCCTGCGTCGTCTCTCACTCAGGCGATCACCTCGCCCCTGCATCATCTCTCAGTCAGGCGATCACCTCCCCCCTGCATCATCTCTCAGTCAGGCGATCAGCTCCCTCCCTGCATCATCTCTCAGTAAGGCGATCAGCTCCCTCCCTGCATCGTCTCTCAGTCAGGCGATCAGCTCCCCCCTGCATCATCTGTCAGTCAAGGCGATCAGCTCCCTCCCTGCATCATCTCTCAGTCAGGCGATCAGCTCCTCCCTGCGTCTACTCTCAGTCAGGCGATCAGCTCCCCCCTGCGTCATCTCTCAGTCAGGCGATCAGCTCCCTCACTACGTCCTCTCTCAGTCAGGCGATCAGCTCCCTCCCTGCGTCATCTCTCAGTCAGGCGATCAGCTCCCTCCCTGCGTCATCTCTCAGTCAGGCGATCAGCTCCCCCCCTGCGTCGTCTCTCAGTCAGGCGATCAGCTCCTCCCTGCATCATCTCTCAGTCAGGCGATCAGCTCTCCCCTGCGTCGTCTCTCAGTCAGGCGATCAGCTCCCTCCCTGCGTCATCTCTCAGTCAGGCGATCAGCTCCCCCCCTGCGTCGTCTCTCAGTCAGGCGATCAGCTCCCTCCCTGCATCATCTCTCAGTCAGGCGAACAGCTCCCCCCTGCGTCATCTCTCAGTCAGGAGATCAGCTCCTCCCTGCATCATCTCTCAGTCAGGCGATCAGCTCCCCCCTGCATCATCTCTCAGTCAGGCGATCAGCTCCCCCCCTGCGTCGTCTCTCAGTCAGGCGATCAGCTCCCCCCTGCGTCGTCTCTCAGTCAGGCGATCAGCTCCCCCCCTGTGTCGTCTCTCAGTCAGGCGATCACCTCCCCCCTGCATCATCTCTCAGTCAGGCGATCAGCTCCTCCCTGCGTCATCTCTCAGTCAGGCGATCAGCTCCCCCCTGCGTCATCTCTCAGTCAGGCGATCAGCTCCCTCACTACGTCATCTCTCAGTCAGGCGATCAGCTCCCTCCCTGCGTCATCTCTCAGTCAGGCGATCAGCTCCCTCCCTGCGTCGTCTCTCAGACAGGCGATCAGCTCCTCCCTGCGTCGTCTCTCAGTCAGGCGATCAGCTCCCCCCCTGCGTCATCTCTCAGTCAGGCGATCAGCTCCCCCCCTGCGTCGTCTCTCAGTCAGGCGATCAGCTCCCTCCCTGCGTCATCTCACAGCCAGGCGATCAGCTCGCCCCCCTGCGTCGTCTCTCAGTCAGGCGATCAGCTCCTCCCTGCATCATCTCTCAGTCAGGCGATCAGCTCCCCCCTGCGTCATCTCTCATTCAGGCGATCAGCTCCCCCCATGCGTCGTCTCTCAGTCAGGCGATCAGCTCCCCCCTGCGTCATCTCTCAGTCAGGCGATCAGCTCCCCCCCTGCGTCGTCTCTCAGTCAGGCGATCACCTCCCCCCTGCATCGTCTCTCAGTCAGGCGATCAGCTCCCTCCCAGCGTCGTCTCTCAGTCAGGCGATCATCTCCCTGCGTCATCTCTCAGACAGGCGATCAGCTCCCCCCTGCATCGTCTCTCAGTCAGGGGATCAGCTCCCCCCTGCGTCATCTCTCAGTCAGGCGATCAGCCCCCCCTGTGTCGTCTCTCAGTAAGGCGATCAGCTCCCTTCTTGCATCATCTCTCAGTCACGCGATCAGCTCCCCCCTGTGTCGTCTCTCAGTCAGGCGATCAGCTCCCCCCCTGCGTCGTCTCTCAGTCAGGCGATCAGCTCCCTCCCTGCGTCGTCTCTCAGTAAGGCAATCAGCTCCCTCCCTGCGTCGTCTCTCAGTCAGGCGATCAGCTCCCCCCTGCGACGTCTCTCAGTCAGGCGATAAGCTCCCTCCTGCGTCATCTCTCAGTCAGGCGATCAGCTCCCTCCCTGCGTCGTCTCTCAGTCATGCGATCAGCTCCCTGCGGCATCTCTCATGCAGGCGATCAGATCCCCCCTGCGTCATCTCTCAGTCAGGGGATCAGCTCCCCCCTGCATCATCTCTCAGTAAGGCGATCAGCTCCCTCCCTGCGTCGTCTCTCAGTCAGGCGATCAGCTCCCTAACCTGCATCATCTCTCAGACAGGCGATCAGCTCCCTCCCTGCGTCGTCTCTCAGTCAGGCGATCAGCTCCCCCCTGCGTCGTCTCTCAGTCAGGCGATCAGCTCCCTCCTCCGTCGTCTCCCAGTCAGGCGATCAGCTCCCTCCCTGCGTCATCTCCCAGTCAGGCGATCAGCTCCCTCCCTGCGTCATCTCCCAGTCAGGCGATCAGCTCCCTCCCTGCGTCGTCTCCCAATCAGGCGATCAGCTCCCCCCTGCGTCGTCTCTCAGTCAGGCGATCAGCTCCCCCCTGCATCGTCTCTCAGTCAGGCGAACAGCTCCCCTTGCGTCGTCTCTCAGTCAGGCGATCAGCTCCCTCCCTGCGACGTCTCTCAGTCAGGCGATCAGCTCCCTCCCTGCGTCGTCTCTCAGTCAGGCGATCAGCTCCCTCCCTGCGTCGTCTCTCAGTCAGGCGATCAGCTCCTTCTCTGCGTCGTCTTTCAGTCAGGCGATCAGCTCCCTCCCTGCATCCTGTCTCAGTCAGGCGATCAGCTCCCCCCTGCGTCATGTCTCAGTCAGGCGATCAGCTCCCTCCCTGCGTCGTCTCTCAGTCAGGCGATCAGCTCCCTCCCTGCGTCGTTTCTCAGTCAGGCGATCAGCTCCCTCCCTGCGTCGTCTCTCAGTCAGGCGATCAGCTCCCTCCCTGCGTCGTCTCTCAGTCAGGGGATCAGCTCCCCCCTGCGTCATCTCTCAGTCAGGCGATCAGCCCCCCCTGTGTCGTCTCTCAGTAAGGCGATCAGCTCCCTTCTTGCATCATCTCTCAGTCAGGCGATCAGCTCCCTCCCTGCGTCGTCTCTCAGTCAGGCGATCAGCTCCCCCCTGCGTCGTCTCTCAGTCAGGCGATCAGCTCCCTCCCTGCGTCGTCTCTCAGTAAGGCGATCAGCTCCCTCCCTGCGTCGTCTCTCAGTCAGGCGATCAGCTCCCCCCTGCGACGTCTCTCAGTCAGGCGATAAGCTCCCTCCTGCGTCATCTCTCAGTCAGGCGATCAGCTCCCTCCCTGCGTCATCTCTCAGTCATGCGATCAGCTCCCTGCGGCATCTCTCATGCAGGCGATCAGATCCCCCCTGCGTCATCTCTCAGTCAGGGGATCAGCTCCCCCCTGCGTCATCTCTCAGTAAGGCGATCAGCTCCCTCCCTGCGTCGTCTCTCAGTCAGGCGATCAGCTCCCTCCCTGCATCATCTCTCAGTCAGGCGATCAGCTCCCTCCCTGCGTCGTCTCTCAGTCAGGCGATCAGCTCCCCCCTGCGTCGTCTCTCAGTCAGGCGATCAGCTCCCTCCTCCGTCGTCTCCCAGTCAGGCGATCAGCTCCCTCCCTGCGTCATCTCCCAGTCAGGCGATCAGCTCCCTCCCTGCGTCATCTCCCAGTCAGGCGATCAGCTCCCTCCCTGCGTCGTCTCCCAATCAGGCGATCAGCTCCCCCCTGCGTCGTCTCTCAGTCAGGCGATCAGCTCCCCCCTGCATCGTCTCTCAGTCAGGCGAACAGCTCCCCTTGCGTCGTCTCTCAGTCAGGCGATCAGCTCCCTCCCTGCGACGTCTCTCAGTCAGGCGATCAGCTCCCTCCCTGCGTCGTCTCTCAGTCAGGCGATCAGCTCCCTCCCTGCGTTGTCTCTCAGTCAGGCGATCAGCTCCTTCTCTGCGTCGTCTTTCAGTCAGGCGATCAGCTCCCTCCCTGCATCCTGTCTCAGTCAGGCGATCAGCTGCCCCCTGCGTCATGTCTCAGTCAGGCGATCAGCTCCCTCCCTGCGTCGTCTCTCAGTCAGGCGATCAGCTCCCTCCCTGCGTCGTTTCTCAGTCAGGCGATCAGCTCCCTCCCTGCGTCGTCTCTCAGTCAGGCGATCAGCTCCCTCCCTGCGTCGTCTCTCAGTCAGGCGATCAGCTCCCCCCTGCGTCGTCTCTTAGTCAGGCGATCAGCTCCCTCACTGCGTCGTCTCCCAGTCAGGCGATCAGCTCCCTCCCTGCGTCGTCTCTCAGTCAGGCGATCAGCTCCCCCCTGCGTCGTCTCTCAGTCAGGCGATCAGCTCCCCCCTTCCGTCGTCTCTCAGTCAGTCGATCAGCTCCCCTCTGCGTCGTCTCTCAGTCAGGCGATTAGCTCAGATCAGCTCCCTCCCTGCGTCGTCTCTCTGTCAGGCGATCAGCTCCCCCCTGCGTCGTCTCTCAGTCAGGCGATCAGCTCCCCCCTGCGTCGTCTCTCAGTCAGGCGATCAGCTCCCCCCTGCATCGTCTCTCAGTCAGGCGATCAGCTCCCCCCTGCGTCGTCTCTCAGTCAAGCGATCAGCTCCCCTCTGCGTCGTCTCTCAGTCAGGCGATCGGCTCATATCAGCTCCGTCCCTGCGTCGTCTCTCAGTCAGGTGATCAGCTCCCTCCTGCGTCTTCTCTGTCAGGCGACCTGCTCCCCCCTGCGTCGACTCTCAGTCAGGCGATCAGCTCCCTCCCTGCGACGTCTCTCAGTCAGGCGATCAGCTCCCTCCGTCATCTCTCAGGCAGGCGATCCGCTCCCCCCTGCGTCGTCTCTCAGTCAAGCGATCAGCCCCCCCCTGCGTCGGCTCTCAGTAAGGCGATCAGCAACCTCCTTGCATCATCTCTCAGTCAGGCGATCAGCTCCCTCCCGGCGTCGTCTCTCAGTCAGGCTATCAGCTCCCCCCTGTGTCGTCTCTCAGTCAGGTGATCAGCTCGATCAGCTCCCTTCCTGCATCGTCTCTCAGTCAGGCGATCAGCTCCCCCCTGCGTCGTCTCTCAGTCAGGCGATCAGCTCCCTCCTGTGTCGTCTCTCAGTCAGGCGATCAGCTCCCTGCGTCATCTCTCATGCAGGCAATCAGATCCCCCCTGCGTCGTCTCTCAGTCAGGGGATCAGCTACCCCCTGCGTCGTTTCTCCGTCAAGCGATCAGCCCACCCTGCGTCGTCTCTCAGTCAGGCGATCAGCTCCCTCCCTGCGTCATCTCTCAGTAAGGCGATCAGCTCCCTCCCTGCGTCGTCTCTCAGTCAGGCGTTCAGCTCCCTCCCTGCGTCGTCTCTCAGTCAGGGAATCAGCTCCCCCCTGCGTCGTCTCTCAGTAAAGCGATCAGCCCCCCCTGCGTCGTCTCTCAGTCAGCGATCAGCTCCCCCCCTGCGTCGTCTCTCAGTCAGGCGATCAGCTCCCCCCTGCGTCGTCTCTCAGTCAGGCGATCAGCTCCCCCCCTGCGTTGTCTCTCAGTCAGGCGATCACCTCCCCCCTGCATCATCTCTCAGTCAGGCGATCAGCTCCCTCCCTGCGTCGTCTCTCAGTCAGGCGATCAGCTCCCTGCGTCATCTCTCAGGCAGGCGATCAGCTCCCCCCTGCGTTGTCTCTCAGTCAGGGAATCAGCTCCCCCCTGTGTCATCTCTCAGTAAAGCGATCAGCCCCCCCCCTGCATCGTCTCTCAGTCAGGCGATCAGCTCCCTCCCTGCATCATCTCTCAGTAAGGCGATCAGCTCCCTCCCTGCGACGTCTCTCAGTCAGGCGATCAGCTCCCCCCTGCGTCGTCTGTCAGTCAAGGTGATCAGCTCCCTCCCTGCATCATCTCTCAGTAAGGCGATCAGCTCCTACCTGCGTCATCTCTCAGTCAGCCGATCAGCTCCCCCCTGCGTCATCTCTCAGTCAGGCTATCAGCTCCCTCACTACGTCATCTCTCAGTCAGGCGATCAGCTCCCTCCCTGCGTCATCTCTCAGTCAGGCGATCTGCTCCCTCCCTGCGTAATCTCTCAGTCAGGCGATCAGCTCCCCCCCTGCGTCGTCTCTCAGTCAGGCGATCAGCTCCTCCCTGCATCATCTCTCAGTCAGGCAATCAGCTCCCCCCTGCGTCGTCTCTCAGTCAGGCGATCAGCTCCCCCCCTGCGTCGTCTCTCACTCAGGCGATCACCTCCCCCCTGCATCATCTCTCAGTCAGGCGATCACCTCCCCCCTGCATCATCTCTCAGTCAGGCGATCAGCTCCCTCCCTGCATCATCTCTCAGTAAGGCGATCAGCTCCCTCCCTGCATCGTCTCTCAGTCAGGCGATCAGCTCCCCCCTGCATCGTTCGTCAGTCAAGGCGATCAGCTCCCTCCCTGCATCATCTCTCAGTAAGGCGATCAGCTCCTCCTTGCGTCATCTCTCAGTCAGGCGATCAGCTCCCCCCTGCGTCATCTCTCAGTCAGGCGATCAGCTCCCTCACTACGTCCTCTCTCAGTCAGGCGATCAGCTCCCCCCTGCGTCATCTCTCAGTCAGGCGATCAGCTCCCTCACTACGTCATCTCTCAGTCAGGCGATCAGCTCCCTCCCTGCGTCATCTCTCAGTCAGGCGATCAGCTCCCCCCCTGCGTCGTCTCTCAGTCAGGCGATCAGCTCCTCCCTGCATCATCTCTCAGTCAGGCGATCAGCTCTCCCCTGCGTCGTCTCTCAGTCAGGCGATCAGCTCCCCCCTGCATCATCTCTCAGTCAGGCGATCAGCTCCCCCCCTGCGTCGTCTCTCAGTCAGGCGATCAGCTCCCTCCCTGCATCATCTCTCAGTCAGGCAATCAGCTCCCCCCTGCGTCGTCTCTCAGTCAGGAGATCACCTCCTCCCTGCATCATCTCTCAGTCAGGCGATCAGCTCTCCCCTGCATCATCTCTCAGTCAGGCGATCACCTCCCCCCTGCATCATCTCTCAGTCAGGCGATCAGCTCCCTCCCTGCGTCGTCTCTCAGTCAGGCGATCAGCTCCCTGCGTCATCTCTCAGGCAGGCGATCAGCTCCCCCCTGCGTCGTCTCTCAGTCAGGGAATCAGCTCCCCCCTGCGTCATCTCTCAGTAAAGCGATCAGCCCCCCCCCTGCATCGTCTCTCAGTCAGGTGATCAGCTCCCTCCCTGCATCATCTCTCAGTAAGGCGATCAGCTCCCTCCCTGCGTCGTCTCTCAGTCAGGCGATCAGCTCCCCCCTGCGTCGTCTGTCAGTCAAGGTGATCAGCTCCCTCCCTGCATCATCTCTCAGTAAGGCGATCAGCTCCTACCTGCGTCATCTCTCAGTCAGGTGATCAGCTCCCCCCTGCGTCATCTCTCAGTCAGGCGATCAGCTCCCTCACTACGTCATCTCTCAGTCAGGCGATCAGCTCCCTCCCTGCGTCATCTCTCAGTCAGGCGATCTGCTCCCTCCCTGCGTCATCTCTCAGTCAGGCGATCAGCTCCCCCCCTGCGTCGTCTCTCAGTCAGGCGATCAGCTCCTCCCTGCATCATCTCTCAGTCAGGCGATCAGCTCCCCCCTGCGTCGTCTCTCAGTCAGGCGATCAGCTCCCCCCCTGCGTCGTCTCTCACTCAGGCGATCACCTCCCCCCTGCATCATCTCTCAGTCAGGCGATCACCTCCCCCCTGCATCATCTCTCAGTCAGGCGATCAGCTCCCTCCCTGCATCATCTCTCAGTAAGGCGATCAGCTCCCTCCCTGCATCATCTGTCAGTCAAGGCGATCAGCTCCCTCCCTGCATCATCTCTCAGTCAGGCGATCAGCTCCTCCCTGCGTCTACTCTCAGTCAGGCGATCAGCTCCCCCCTGCGTCATCTCTCAGTCAGGCGATCAGCTCCCTCACTACGTCCTCTCTCAGTCAGGCGATCAGCTCCCTCCCTGCGTCATCTCTCAGTCAGGCGATCAGCTCCCTCCCTGCGTCATCTCTCAGTCAGGCGATCAGCTCCCCCCCTGCGTCGTCTCTCAGTCAGGCGATCAGCTCCTCCCTGCATCATCTCTCAGTCAGGCGATCAGCTCTCCCCTGCGTCGTCTCTCAGTCAGGCGATCAGCTCCCTCCCTGCGTCATCTCTCAGTCAGGCGATCAGCTCCCCCCCTGCGTCGTCTCTCAGTCAGGCGATCAGCTCCCTCCCTGCATCATCTCTCAGTCAGGCGATCAGCTCCCCCCTGCGTCATCTCTCAGTCAGGAGATCAGCTCCTCCCTGCATCATCTCTCAGTCAGGTGATCAGCTCCCCCCTGCATCAACTCTCAGTCAGGCGATCAGCTCCCCCCCTGCGTCGTCTCTCAGTCAGGCGATCAGCTCCCCCCTGCGTCGTCTCTCAGTCAGGCGATCAGCTCCCCCCCTGTGTCGTCTCTCAGTCAGGCGATCACCTCCCCCCTGCATCATCTCTCAGTCAGGCGATCAGCTCCTCCCTGCGTCATCTCTCAGTCAGGCGATCAGCTCCCCCCTGCGTCATCTCTCAGTCAGGCGATCAGCTCCCTCACTACGTCATCTCTCAGTCAGGCGATCAGCTCCCTCCCTGCGTCATCTCTCAGTCAGGCGATCAGCTCCCTCCCTGCGTTGTCTCTCAGACAGGCGATCAGCTCCTCCCTGCGTCGTCTCTCAGTCAGGCGATCAGCTCCCCCCCTGCGTCATCTCTCAGTCAGGCGATCAGCTCCCCCCCTGCGTCGTCTCTCAGTCAGGCGATCAGCTCCCTCCCTGCGTCATCTCACAGCCAGGCGATCAGCTCGCCCCCTGCGTCGTCTCTCAGTCAGGCGATCAGCTCCTCCCTGCATCATCTCTCAGTCAGGCGATCAGCTCCCCCCTGCGTCATCTCTCAGTCAGGCGATCAGCTCCCCCCATGCGTCGTCTCTCAGTCAGGCGATCAGCTCCCCCCTGCGTCATCTCTCAGTCAGGCGATCAGCTCCCCCCCTGCGTCGTCTCTCAGTCAGGCGATCACCTCCCCCCTGCATCGTCTCTCAGTCAGGCGATCAGCTCCCTCCCAGCGTCGTCTCTCAGTCAGGCGATCATCTCCCTGCGTCATCTCTCAGACAGGCGATCAGCTCCCCCCTGCATCGTCTCTCAGTCAGGGGATCAGCTCCCCCCTGCGTCATCTCTCAGTCAGGCGATCAGCCCCCCCTGTGTCGTCTCTCAGTAAGGTGATCAGCTCCCTTCTTGCATCATCTCTCAGTCACGCGATCAGCTCCCCCCTGTGTCGTCTCTCAGTCAGGCGATCAGCTCCCCCCCTGCGTCGTCTCTCAGTCAGGCGATCAGCTCCCTCCCTGCGTCGTCTCTCAGTAAGGCAATCAGCTCCCTCCCTGCGTCGTCTCTCAGTCAGGCGATCAGCTCCCCCCTGCGACGTCTCTCAGTCAGGCGATAAGCTCCCTCCTGCGTCATCTCTCAGTCAGGCGATCAGCTCCCTCCCTGCGTCGTCTCTCAGTCATGCGATCAGCTCCCTGCGGCATCTCTCATGCAGGCGATCAGATCCCCCCTGCGTCATCTCTCAGTCAGGGGATCTGCTCCCCCCTGCGTCATCTCTCAGTAAGGCGATCAGCTCCCTCCCTGCGTCGTCTCTCAGTCAGGCGATCAGCTCCCTAACCTGCATCATCTCTCAGACAGGCGATCAGCTCCCTCCCTGCGTCGTCTCTCAGTCAGGCGATCAGCTCCCCCCTGCGTCGTCTCTCAGTCAGGCGATCAGCTCCCTCCTCCGTCGTCTCCCAGTCAGGCGATCAGCTCCCTCCCTGCGTCATCTCCCAGTCAGGCGATCAGCTCCCTCCCTGCGTCATCTCCCAGTCAGGCGATCAGCTCCCTCCCTGCGTCGTCTCTCAATCAGGCGATCAGCTCCCCCCTGCGTCGTCTCTCAGTCAGGCGATCAGCTCCCCCCTGCATCGTCTCTCAGTCAGGCGAACAGCTCCCCTTGCGTCGTCTCTCAGTCAGGCGATCAGCTCCCTCCCTGCGACGTCTCTCAGTCAGGCGATCAGCTCCCTCCCTGCGTCGTCTCTCAGTCAGGCGATCAGCTCCCTCCCTGCGTCGTCTCTCAGTCAGGCGATCAGCTCCTTCTCTGCGTCGTCTTTCAGTCAGGCGATCAGCTCCCTCCCTGCGTCATGTCTCAGTCAGGCGATCAGCTCCCTCCCTGCGTCGTTTCTCAGTCAGGCGATCAGCTCCCTCCCTGCGTCATGTCTCAGTCAGGCGATCAGCTCCCCCCTGCGTCATGTCTCAGTCAGGCGATCAGCTCCCTCCCTGCGTCGTCTCTCAGTCAGGCGATCAGCTCCCTCCCTGCGTCGTTTCTCAGTCAGGCGATCAGCTCCCTCCCTGCGTCGTCTCTCAGTCAGGCGATCAGCTCCCTCCCTGCGTCGTCTCTCAGTCAGGGGATCAGCTCCCCCCTGCGTCATCTCTCAGTCAGGCGATCAGCCCCCCCTGTGTCGTCTCTCAGTAAGGCGATCAGCTCCCTTCTTGCATCATCTCTCAGTCAGGCGATCAGCTCCCTCCCTGCGTCATCTCTCAGTCAGGCGATCAGCTCCCCCCTGCGTCGTCTCTCAGTCAGGCGATCAGCTCCCTCCCTGCGTCGTCTCTCAGTAAGGCGATCAGCTCCCTCCCTGCGTCGTCTCTCAGTCAGGCGATCAGCTCCCCCCTGCGACGTCTCTCAGTCAGGCGATAAGCTCCCTCCTGCGTCATCTCTCAGTCAGGCGATCAGCTCCCTCCCTGCGTCGTCTCTCAGTCATGCGATCAGCTCCCTGCGGCATCTCTCATGCAGGCGATCAGATCCCCCCTGCGTCATCTCTCAGTCAGGGGATCAGCTCCCCCCTGCGTCATCTCTCAGTAAGGCGATCAGCTCCCTCCCTGCGTCGTCTCTCAGTCAGGCGATCAGCTCCCTCCCTGCATCATCTCTCAGTCAGGCGATCAGCTCCCTCCCTGCGTCGTCTCTCAGTCAGGCGATCAGCTCCCCCCTGCGTCGTCTCTCAGTCAGGCGATCAGCTCCCTCCTCCGTCGTCTAACAGTCAGGCGATCAGCTCCCTCCCTGCGTCATCTCCCAGTCAGGCGATCAGCTCCCTCCCTGCGTCATCTCCCAGTCAGGCGATCAGCTCCCTCCCTGCGTCGTCTCCCAATCAGGCGATCAGCTCCCCCCTGCGTCGTCTCTCAGTCAGGCGATCAGCTCCCCCCTGCATCGTCTCTCAGTCAGGCGAACAGCTCCCCTTGCGTCGTCTCTCAGTCAGGCGATCAGCTCCCTCCCTGCGACGTCTCTCAGTCAGGCGATCAGCTCCCTCCCTGCGTCGTCTCTCAGTCAGGCGATCAGCTCCCTCCCTGCGTCGTCTCTCAGTCAGGCGATCAGCTCCTTCTCTGCGTCGTCTTTCAGTCAGGCGATCAGCTCCCTCCCTGCATCCTGTCTCAGTCAGGCGATCAGCTGCCCCCTGCGTCATGTCTCAGTCAGGCGATCAGCTCCCTCCCTGCGTCGTCTCTCAGTCAGGCGATCAGCTCCCTCCCTGCGTCGTTTCTCAGTCAGGCGATCAGCTCCCTCCCTGCGTCGTCTCTCAGTCAGGCGATCAGCTCCCTCCCTGCGTCGTCTCTCAGTCAGGCGATCAGCTCCCCCCTGCGTCGTCTCTTAGTCAGGCGATCAGCTCCCTCACTGCGTCGTCTCCCAGTCAGGCGATCAGCTCCCTCCCTGCGTCGTCTCTCAGTCAGGCGATCAGCTCCCCCCTGCGTCGTCTCTCAGTCAGGCGATCAGCTCCCCCCTTCCGTCGTCTCTCAGTCAGTCGATCAGCTCCCCTCTGCGTCGTCTCTCAGTCAGGCGATTAGCTCAGATCAGCTCCCTCCCTGCGTCGTCTCTCTGTCAGGCGATCAGCTCCCCCCTGCGTCGTCTCTCAGTCAGGCGATCAGCTCCCCCCTGCGTCGTCTCTCAGTCAGGCGATCAGCTCCCCCCTGCATCGTCTCTCAGTCAGGCGATCAGCTCCCCCCTGCGTCGTCTCTCAGTCAAGCGATCAGCTCCCCTCTGCGTCGTCTCTCAGTCAGGCGATCGGCTCATATCAGCTCCGTCCCTGCGTCGTCTCTCAGTCAGGTGATCAGCTCCCTCCTGCGTCTTCTCTGTCAGGCGACCTGCTCCCCCCTGCGTCGACTCTCAGTCAGGCGATCAGCTCCCTCCCTGCGACGTCTCTCAGTCAGGCGATCAGCTCCCTCCGTCATCTCTCAGGCAGGCGATCCGCTCCCCCCTGCGTCGTCTCTCAGTCAAGCGATCAGCCCCCCCCTGCGTCGGCTCTCAGTAAGGCGATCAGCAACCTCCTTGCATCATCTCTCAGTCAGGCGATCAGCTCCCTCCCGGCGTCGTCTCTCAGTCAGGCTATCAGCTCCCCCCTGTGTCGTCTCTCAGTCAGGTGATCAGCTCGATCAGCTCCCTCCCTGCATCGTCTCTCAGTCAGGCGATCAGCTCCCCCCTGCGTCGTCTCTCAGTCAGGCGATCAGCTCCCTCCTGTGTCGTCTCTCAGTCAGGCGATCAGCTCCCTGCGTCATCTCTCATGCAGGCAATCAGATCCCCCCTGCGTCGTCTCTCAGTCAGGGGATCAGCTACCCCCTGCGTCGTTTCTCCGTCAAGCGATCAGCCCCCCCTGCGTCGTCTCTCAGTCAGGCGATCAGCTCCCTCCCTGCGTCATCTCTCAGTAAGGCGATCAGCTCCCTCCCTGCGTCGTCTCTCAGTCAGGCGTTCAGCTCCCTCCCTGCGTCGTCTCTCAGTCAGGCGATCAGCTCCCTCCCTGCGTCGTCTCTCAGTCAGGCGATCAGCTACCTCCTCCGTCGTCTCCCAGTCAGGCGATCAGCTCCCTCCCAGCGTCATCTCCCAGTCAGGCAATCAGCTCCCTCCCTGCGTCGTCTCCCAATCAGGCGATCAGCTCCCCCCTGCGTCGTCTCTCAGTCAGGCGATCAGCTCCCCCCTGCATCATCTCTCAGTCAGGCGATCAGCTCCCTCCCTGCGTCGTCTCTAAGTCAGGCGATCAGCTCCCTGCCTCATCTCTCAGGCAGGCGATCAGCTCCCCCCTGCGTCGTCTCTCAGTCAGGGAATCAGCTCCCCCCTGCGTCGTCTCTCAGTAAAGCGATCAGCCCCCCCCTGCGTCGTCTCTCAGTCAGCGATCAGCTCCCCCCCTGCGTCGTCTCTCAGTCAGGCGATCAGCTCCCCCCTGCGTCGTCTCTCAGTCAGGCGATCAGCTCCCCCCCTGCGTTGTCTCTCAGTCAGGCGATCACCTCCCCCCTGCATCATCTCTCAGTCAGGCGATCAGCTCCCTCCCTGCGTCGTCTCTCAGTCAGGCGATCAGCTCCCTGCGTCATCTCTCAGGCAGGCGATCAGCTCCCCCCTGCGTTGTCTCTCAGTCAGGGAATCAGCTCCCCCCTGCGTCATCTCTCAGTAAAGCGATCAGCCCCCCCCCTGCATCGTCTCTCAGTCAGGCGATCAGCTCCCTCCCTGCATCATCTCTCAGTAAGGCGATCAGCTCCCTCTCTGCGTCGTCTCTCAGTCAGGCGATCAGCTCCCCCCTGCGTCGTCTGTCAGTCAAGGTGATCAGCTCCCTCCCTGCATCATCTCTCAGTAAGGCGATCAGCTCCTACCTGCGTCATCTCTCAGTCAGGCGATCAGCTCCCCCCTGCGTCATCTCTCAGTCAGGCTATCAGCTCCCTCACTACGTCATCTCTCAGTCAGGCGATCAGCTCCCTCCCTGCGTCATCTCTCAGTCAGGCGATCTGCTCCCTCCCTGCGTAATCTCTCAGTCAGGCGATCAGCTCCCCCCCTGCGTCGTCTCTCAGTCAGGCGATCAGCTCCTCCCTGCATCATCTCTCAGTCAGGCGATCAGCTCCCCCCTGCGTCGTCTCTCAGTCAGGCGATCAGCTCCCCCCCTGCGTCGTCTCTCACTCAGGCGATCACCTCCCCCCTGCATCATCTCTCAGTCAGGCGATCACCTCCCCCCTGCATCATCTCTCAGTCAGGCGATCAGCTCCCTCCCTGCATCATCTCTCAGTAAGGCGATCAGCTCCCTCCCTGCATCGTCTCTCAGTCAGGCGATCAGCTCCCCCCTGCATCGTCCGTCAGTCAAGGCGATCAGCTCCCTCCCTGCATCATCTCTCAGTAAGGCGATCAGCTCCTCCTTGCGTCATCTCTCAGTCAGGCGATCAGCTCCCCCCTGCGTCATCTCTCAGTCAGGCGATCAGCTCGCTCACTACGTCCTCTCTCAGTCAGGCGATCAGCTCCCCCCTGCGTCATCTCTCAGTCAGGCGATCAGCTCCCTCACTACGTCATCTCTCAGTCAGGCGATCAGCTCCCTCCCTGCGTCATCTCTCAGTCAGGCGATCAGCTCCCCCCCTGCGTCGTCTCTCAGTCAGGCGATCAGCTCCTCCCTGCATCATCTCTCAGTCAGGCGATCAGCTCTCCCCTGCGTCGTCTCTCAGTCAGGCGATCAGCTCCCCCCTGCATCATCTCTCAGTCAGGCGATCAGCTCCACCCCTGCGTCGTCTCTCAGTCAGGCGATCAGCTCCCTCCCTGCATCATCTCTCAGTCAGGCAATCAGCTCCCCCCTGCGTCGTCTCTCAGTCAGGAGATCAGCTCCTCCCTGCATCATCTCTCAGTCAGGCGATCAGCTCTCCCCTGCATCATCTCTCAGTCAGGCGATCAGCTCCCTCCCTGCGTCGTCTCTCAGTCAGGCGATCAGCTCCCTGCGTCATCTCTCAGGCAGGCGATCAGCTCCCCCCTGCGTCGTCTCTCAGTCAGGGAATCAGCTCCCCCCTGCGTCATCTCTCAGTAAAGCGATCAGCCCCCCCCCTGCATCGTCTCTCAGTCAGGTGATCAGCTCCCTCCCTGCATCATCTCTCAGTAAGGCGATCAGCTCCCTCCCTGCGTCGTCTCTCAGTCAGGCGATGAGCTCCCCCCTGCGTCGTCTGTCAGTCAAGGTGATCAGCTCCCTCCCTGCATCATCTCTCAGTAAGGCGATCAGCTCCTACCTGCGTCATCTCTCAGTCAGGTGATCAGCTCCCCCCTGCGTCATCTCTCAGTCAGGCGATCAGCTCCCTCACTACGTCATCTCTCAGTCAGGCGATCACCTCCCCCCTGCATCATCTCTCAGTCAGGCGATCACCTCCCCCCTGCATCATCTCTCAGTCAGGCGATCAGCTCCCTCCCTGCATCATCTCTCAGTAAGGCGATCAGCTCCCTCCCTGCATCGTCTCTCAGTCAGGCGATCAGCTCCCCCCTGCATCGTCTGTCAGTCAAGGCGATCAGCTCCCTCCCTGCATCATCTCTCAGTAAGGCGATCAGCTCCTCCCTGCGTCTACTCTCAATCAGGCGATCAGCTCCCCCCTGCGTCATCTCTCAGTCAGGCGATCAGCTCCCTCACTACGTCCTCTCTCAGTCAGGCGATCAGCTCCCTCCCTGCGTCATCTCTCAGTCAGGCGATCAGCTCCCTCCCTGCGTCATCTCTCAGTCAGGCGATCAGCTCCCCCCCTGCGTCGTCTCTCAGTCAGGCGATCAGCTCCTCCCTGCATCATCTCTCAGTCAGGCGATCAGCTCTCCCCTGCGTCGTCTCTCAGTCAGGCGATCAGCTCCCTCCCTGCGTCATCTATCAGTCAGGCGATCAGCTCCCCCCCTGCGTCGTCTCTCAGTCAGGCGATCAGCTCCCTCCCTGCATCATCTCTCAGTCAGGCAATCAGCTCCCCCCTGCGTCGTCTCTCAGTCAGGAGATCAGCTCCTCCCTGCATCATCTCTCAGTCAGGCGATCAGCTCCCCCCTGCATCATCTCTCAGTCAGGCGATCAGCTCCCCCCCTGCGTCGTCTCTCAGTCAGGCGATCAGCTCCCCCCTGCGTCGTCTCTCAGTCAGGCGATCAGCTCCCCCCCTGCGTCGTCTCTCAGTCAGGCGATCACCTCCCCCCTGCATCATCTCTCAGTCAGGCGATCAGCTCCTCCCTGCGTCATCTCTCAGTCAGGCGATCAGCTCCCCCCTGCGTCATCTCTCAGTCAGGCGATCAGCTCCCTCACTACGTCATCTCTCAGTCAGGCGATCAGCTCCCTCCCTGCGTCGTCTCTCAGTCAGGCGATCAGCTCCCCTCTGCGTCATCTCTCAGTCAGGCGATCAGCTCAGATCAGCTCCCCCCTGCGTCGTCTCTCTGTCAGGCGATCAGCTCCCCCTTGTGTCGTCTCTCAGTCAGGCGATCAGCTCCCCCCTGCGTCGTCTCTCAGTCAGGTGATCAGCTCCCCCCTGCGTCGTCTCTCAGTCAGGCGATCAGCTCCCCCCTGCGTCGTCTCTCAGTCAGGCGATCAGCTCCCCTTTGCGTCGTCTCTCAGTCAGGCGATCAGCTCAGATCAGCTCCCTCCCTGCGTTGTCTCTCAGTCAGGCGATCAGCTCCCCCCTGCATCGTCTCTCAGTCAGGCGATCAGCTCCCTCCCTGCGTCGTCTCTCAGTCAGGCGATCAGCTCCCCTCTGCATCGTCTCTCAGTCAGGCGATCAGCTCCCTCCCTGCGTCATCTCTCAGTCAAGCGATCAGCTCCCCCCTGCATCGTCTCTCAGTCAGGCGATCAGCTCCCTCCCTGCGTCATCTCTCAGTCAGGCGATCAGCTCCCTCCCTGCGTTGTCTCTCAGTGAGGAGATCTGCTCCCCCCCTGCGTCATCTCTCAGTCAGGCCATCAGCTCTTCCCTGCATCGTCTCTCAGTCAGGCGATCAGATCCCTGCGTCGTCTCCCAATCAGGCGATCAGCTCCCCCCCTGCGTCGTCTCTCAGTCAGGCGATCAGCTCCCCCCCTGCGTCGTCTTTCAGTCAGGCGAACAGCTCCCCCCTGGGTCGTCTCTCAGTCCGGCGTTCAGCTCCCTCCCTGCGACGTCTCTCAGTCAGGCGATCAGCTCCCTCCCTGCGTCCTCTCTCAGTCAGGCGATCAGCTCCCCCCTGCGTCATCTCTCAGTCAGGCGATCAGCTCCCTCCCTGCGTCGTCTCTCAGTCAGGCGATCAGCTCCCTCCCTGCGTCGTCTCTCAGTCAGGCGATCAGCTCCCTCCCTGCGTCGTCTCTCAGTCAGGCGATCAGCTCCCCCCTGCGTCGTCTCTTAGTCAGGCGATCAGCTCCCCTCTGCGTCTTCTCTCTGTCAGGCGATCAGCTCCCCCCTGCATCATCTCTCAGTCAGGCGATGAGCTCCCATCTGCGTCGTCTCTCAGTCAGGCGATCAGCTCAGATCAGCTCCCTCCCTGCGTCGTCTCTCAGTCAAGTGATCAGTTCCCCCCTGCGTCGTCTCTCAGTCAGGCGATCAGCTCCCTCCCTGCATCTTCTCTCAGTCAGGCGATCAGCTCCCACCCTGCGTCGTCTCTCAGTCAGGCGAACATCTCCCTCCCTTCGTCGTCTCTCAGTCAGGCGATCAGCTCCCTCCCTGCGTCGTCTCTCAGTCAGGCGATCAGCTCCTCCCTGCGTCGTCTCTCAGACAGGCGATCAGCTCCCTCCTCCGTCATCTCCCAGTCAGGCGATCAGCTCCCTCCCTGCGTCATCTCCCAGTCAGGCGATCAGCTCCCTCCCTGTGTCGTCTCCCAATCAGGCGATCAGCTCCCCCCTGTGTCGTCTCTCAGTCAGGCGATCAGCTCCCCCCCTGCGTCGTCTCTCAGTCAGGCGAACAGCTCCCCCCTGCGTCGTCTCTCAGTCAGGCGATCAGCTCCCTCCCTGCAACGTCTCTCAGTCAGGCGATCAGCTCTCTCCCTGCATCGTCTCTCAGTCAGGCGATCAGCTCCCTCCCTGCGTCGTCTTTCAGTCAGGCGATCAGCTCCCTCCCTGCGTCCCTCTCTCAGTCAGGCGATCAGCTCCCCCCTGCGTCATCTCTCAGTCAGGCGATCAGCTCCCTCCCTGCGTCGTCTCTCAGTCAGGCGATCAGCTCCCTCCCTGCGTCGTCTCTCAGTCAGGCGATCAGCTCCCTCCCTGCGTCGTCTCTCAGTCAGGCGATCAGCTCCCCCCTGCGT
Source organism: Taudactylus pleione (assembly GCA_031769625.1). Taxonomy (NCBI): domain Eukaryota; kingdom Metazoa; phylum Chordata; class Amphibia; order Anura; family Myobatrachidae; genus Taudactylus; species Taudactylus pleione. The sequence continues at coordinate 419,690 of JAUIMM010001108.1, forward strand.
CGTCTCTTAGTCAGGCGATCAGCTGCCTCACTGCGTCGTCTCCCAGTCAGGCGATCAGCTCCCTCCCTGCGTCGTCTCTCAGTCAGGCCATCAGCTCCCCCCTGCGTCGTCTCTCAGTCAGGCGATCAGCTCCCCCTTCCGTTGTCTCTCAGTCAGGCGATCAGCTCCCCTCTGCGTCGTCTCTCAGTCAGGCAATCAGCTCAGATCAGCTCCCTCCCTGCGTCGTCTCTCTGTCAGGCGATCAGCTCCCCCTTGCGTCGTCTCTCAATCTGGCGATCAGCTCCCCCCTGCGTCGTCTCTCAGTCAGGTGATCAGCTCCCCCCTGCGTCGTCTCTCAGTCAGGCGATAAGCTCGCCCCTGCGTCGTCTCTCAGTCAGGCGATCAGCGCCCCTCTGCGTCGTCTCTCAGTCAGGCGATCAGCTCAGATCAGCTCCCTCCCTGCGTCGTCTCTCAGTCAGGCGATCAGCTCCCCCCTGCGTCGTCTGTCAGTCAGGCGATCAGTTCCCTCCCTGCGTCGTCTCTCAGTCAGGCGATCAGCTCACCTCTGCGTCGTCTCTCAGTCAGGCGATCAGCTCCCTCCCTGCGACGTCTCTCAGTCAGGTGATCAGCTCCCTCCCTGCGTCGTCTCTCAGTCAGGCGATCAGCTCCCTCCCTGCGTCATCTCTCAGTCAAGCGATCTGCTCCCCCCTGCGTCGTCTCTCAGTCAGGCGATCAGCTCCCCCTTGCGTCGTCTCTCAGTCAGGCAATCAGCTCCCTCACTGCGTCGTCTCCCAGTCAGGCGATCAGCTCCCTCCCTGCGTCGTTTCTCAGTCAGGCGAACAGTTCCCCCCTGCGTCGTCTCTCAGTCAGGCGATCAGCTCCCTCCCTGCGACTTCTCTCAGTCAGGCGATCAGCTCCCTCCCTGCGTCGTCTCTCAGTCAGGAGATCAGCTCCCTCCCTGCGTCGTCTTTCAGTCAGGCGATCAGCTCCCTCCCTGCGTAATCTCTCAGTCAGGCGATCAGCTAACCCCTGCGTCATCTCTCAGTCAGGCGATCAGCTCCCTCCCTGCGTCGTCTCTCAGTCAGGCGATCAGCTCCCTCCCTGCGTCGTCTCTCAGTGAGGCGATCAGCTCCCTCCCTGCATCGTCTCTCAGTCAGGCGATCAGCTCCCTCCATGCGTCGTCTCTCAGTCAGGCGATCAGCTCCCCCCTGCGTCGTCTCTTAGTCAGGCGATCAGCTACCCCCTGCGTCGTCTCCCGGTCAGGCAATCAGCTCGCCTCTGCGTCAGCTCCCTTCCTGCGTCGTCTCTCAGTGAGGCGATCAGCTCCCTCCCTGCATCATCTCTCTGTCAGGCGATCAGCTCCCTCCTGCGTCATCTCTCAGTCAGGCGATCAGCTCCCCCCTGAGTCATCTCTCAGTCAGGCGATCAGCTCCCTCCTGCATCGTCTCTCAGTCAGGCGATCAGCTCCCCCCTGCGTCGTCTCTCAGTCAGGCGATCAGCTCCCTCCCTGCGTCGTCTCTCAGACAGGCGATCAGCTCCCTCCCTGCGTCGTCTCTCAGTCAGGAGATCAGCTTCCCCCTGCGTCGTCTCTCAATCAGGCCATCAGCTCCCCCCTGCGTCGTCTCTAAGTCAGGCCATCAGCTCCCCCCTGCGTCGTCTCTCAGTCAGGGGATCAGCTCCCTCCCTGCGTCATCTCCCAATCAGGCGATCAGCTCCCTAATTGCATCGTCTCTCAGTGAGGAGATCAGCTCCCCCTTGCATCATCTCTCAGTCAGGCCATCAGCTCTTCCCTGCATCGTCTCTCAGTCAGGCGATCAGATCCCTGCGTCATCTCTCAGTCAGGCGATCAGCTCCCTCCCTGCGTCATCTCTCAGTCAGGCGATCAGCTCCCTGCGTCATCTCTCAGTCAGGGGATCAGCTCCCTCCCTGCGTCGTCTCTCAGTCAGGCAATCAGCTCCCTCCCTGCGTCATCTCTCAGTCAGGCGATCAGCTCCCTCCCTGCATCGTCTCTCAGTCAGGCGATCAGCTCCCTGCATCATCTCTCAGTCAAGCGATCAGCTCCCTCCTTGCGTCGTCTCTCAGTCAGGCGATCAGCTCCCTACATGCGTCGTCTCTCAGTCAGGCGATCAGCCCCCCCTGTGTCGTCTATCAGTCAGGCGATCAGCTCCCCTCTGCGTTGTCTCTCAGTCAGGCGATCAGCTCAGGTCAGCTACATCCCTGCGTCGTCTCTCAGTCAGGCGATCAGCTCCCCCCTGCGTCGTCTCTCAGTCAGGCGATCAGCTCCCCTCTGCGTCAGCTCCCTTCTTGCGTCGTCTCTCAGTCAGGCGATCAGCTCCCTCCCTGCATCATCTCTCTGTCAGGCGATCAGCTCCCTCCCTGCATCATCTCTCAGTCAAGCGATCAGCTCCCCCCTGTGTCATCTCTCAGTCAGGCGATCAGCTCCCTCCCTGCATCATCTCTCAGTCAGGCGATCAGCTCCCTCCCTGCCTCGTCTCTCAGTCAGGTGATCAGCTCCCTCCCAGTGTCATCTCTCAGACAGGCGATCAGCTCCCTCCCTGCGTCGTCTCTCAGTCAGGCCATCAGCTCCCCCCTGCGTCGTCTCTCAGTCAGGCCATCAGCTCCCCCCTGTGTCGTCTCTCAGTCAGGAAATCAGCTCCCTCCCTGCGTCATCTCCCAATCAGGCGATCAGCTCCCTCCTTGCATCGTCTCTCAGTCAAGAAATCAGCTCCCCCCTGCGTCATCTCTCAGTCAGGTAATCAGCTCCCTCCCTGCGTTGTCTCTCAGTGAGGAGATCTGCTCCCCCCCCTGCGTCATCTCTCAGTCAGACGATCAGATCCCTGCGTCATCTCTCAGTCAGGCGATCAGCTCTCTCCCTGCGTCGTCTCTCAGTCAGGCGATCAGCTCCCTCCCTGCATCATCTCTCAGTCTGGCGATCAGCTCCCTCCCTGCGTCGTCTCTCAGTCAGGCGATCAGCTCCCTGCGTCATCTCTCAGTCAGGCGATCAGCTCCCTCCTTGCGTCGTCTCTCAGTCAGGCGATCAGCTCCCTCCCTGCGTCATCTCTCAGTCAGGCGATCAGCTCCCTCCCGTGGTCGTCTCTCAGTCAGGCGATCACCTCCCCCCCGCCTCATCTCTCAGTCAGGCGATCAGCTCCCCCCTGCGTCATCTCTCAGTCAGGCGATCAGCTCCCTCCCTGCATCATCTCTCAGTCAGGCGATCAGCTCCCTCCCTGCCTCGTCTCTCAGACAGGCGATCAGCTCTCTCCCTGCGTCGTCTCTCAGTCAGGCCATCAGCTCCCCCCTGCGTCGTCTCTCAGTCAGGCCATCAGCTCCCCCCTGCGTCGTCTCTCAGTCAGGAAATCAGCTCCCTCCTTGCGTTATCTCCCAATCAGGCGATCAGCTCCCTCCTTGCATCGTCTCTCAGTCAAGAAATCAGCTCCCCCCTGCGTCATCTCTCAGTCAGGTAATCAGCTCCCTCCCTGCGTTGTCTCTCAGTGAGGAGATCTGCTCCCCCCCTGCGTCATCTCTCAGTCAGGCCATCAGCTCTTCCCTGCATCGTCTCTCAGTCAGGCGATCAGATCCCTGCGTCATCTCTCAGTCAGGCGATTAGCTCCCTCCCTGCGTCATCTCTCAGTCAGGGGATCAGCTCCCTCCCTGCGTCGTCTCTCAGTCAGGCGATCAGCTCCCTCCCTGCGTCATCTCTCAGTCTGGCGATCAGCTCCCTCCCTGCGTCGTCTCTCAGTCAGGCGATCAGCTCCCTGCGTCATCTCTCAGTCAGGCGATCAGCTCCCTCCTTGCGTCATCTCTCAGTCAGGCGATCAGCTCCCTCCCTGCGTCGTCTCTCAGTCAGGCGATCAGCTCCCTCCCGTGGTCGTCTCTCAGTCAGGCGATCACCTCCCCCCCGCCTCATCTCTCAGTCAGACGATCAGCTCCCTCCTGCGTCGTCTCTCAGTCAGGCGATCAGCTCCCCCCTGCGTCATCTCTCAGTCAGGCGATCAGCTCCCCTCTGCGTCATCTCTCAGTCAGGCGATCAGCTCCCTCCCTGCGTCGTCTCTCAGTCAGGCGATCAGCTCCCTCCCTGCGTCGTCTCTCAGTCAGGCGATCAGCTCCCTCCCTGCGTCGTCTCTCAGTCAGGCGATCAGCTCTCCCCTGCGTCTTCTCTTAGTCAGGCGATCTGCTCCCTCCCTGCGTCGTCTCCCAGTCAGGCGATCAGCTCCCTCCCTGCGTCGTCTCTCATTCAGGCGATCAGCTCCACCCTGCGTCGTCTCTCAGTCAGGCGATCAGCTCCCCCCTTCCGTCGTCTCTCAGTCAGGCGATCAGCTCCCTCCCTGCGTCGTCTCTCAGTCAGGCGATCAGCTCCCTCCCTGCGTCGTCTTTCTGTCAGGCGATGTGTTCCCTCCCTGCGTCCTCTCTCAGTCAGGCGATCAGCTCCCCCCTGTGTCATCTCTCAGTCAGGCGATCAGCTCCCTCCCTGCGTCGTCTCTCAGTCAGGCGATCAGCTCCCTCCCTGCGTCGTCTCTCAGTCAGGCGATCAGCTCCACCCTGCGTCGTCTCTCAGTCAGTCGATCAGCTCCCCCCTTCCGTCGTCTCTCAGTCAGGCGATCAGCTCCCTCCCTGCGTCGTCTCTCAGTCAGGCGATCAGCTCCCTCCCTGCGTCGTCTTTCTGTCAGGCAATGTGTTCCCTCCCTGCGTCCTCTCTCAGTCAGGCGATCAGCTCCCCCCTGCGTCATCTCTCAGTCAGGCGATCAGCTCCCTCCCTGCGTTGTCTCTCAGTCAGGCGATCAGCTCCCTCCCTGCGTCGTCTCTCAGTCAGGCGATCAGCTCCCTCCCTGCGTCGTCTCTCAGCCAGGCCATCAGCTCCCTCCCTGCGTTCTCTCAGTGAGGAGATCAGCTCCCCCCTGCATCATCTCTCAGTCAGGCCATCAGCTCTTCCCTGCATCATCTCTCAGTCAGGCGATCAGCTCCCCCCTGCGTCATCTCTCAGTCAGGCGATCAGCTCCCTCCCTGCGTCATCTCTCAGTCAGGCGATCAGCTCCCTGCGTCATCTCTCAGTCAGGGGATCAGCTCCCTCCCTGCGTCATCTCTCAGTCAGGCAATCAGCTCCCTCCCTGCGTCATCTCTCAGTCAGGCGATCAGCTCCCTCCCTGCGTCGTCTCTCAGTCAGGCGATCAGCTCCCTGCGTCATCTCTCAGTCAAGCGATCAGCTCCCTCCTTGCGTCGTCTCTCAGTCAGGCGATCAGCTCCCTACCTGCGTCGTCTCTCAGTCAGGCGATCAGCCCCCCCTGTGTCGTCTATCAGTCAGGCGATCAGCTCCCCTCTGCGTTGTCTCTCAGTCAGGCGATCAGCTCAGGTCAGCTACATCCCTGCGTCGTCTCTCAGTCAGGCGATCAGCTCCCCCCTGCGTCGTCTCTCAGTCAGGCGATCAGCTCCCCTCTGCGTCAGCTCCCTTCTTGCGTCGTCTCTCAGTCAGGCGATCAGCTCCCTCCCTGCATCATCTCTCTGTCAGGCGATCAGCTCCCTCCCTGCATCATCTCTCAGTCAGGCGATCAGCTCCCCCCTGCGTCATCTCTCAGTCAGGCGATCAGCTCCCTCCCTGCATCATCTCTCAGTCAGGCGATCAGCTCCCTCCCTGCCTCGTCTCTCAGTCAGGCAATCAGCTCCCTCCCAGTGTCGTCTCTCAGACAGGCGATCAGCTCCCTCCCTGCGTCGTCTCTCAGTCAGGCCATCAGCTCCCCCCTGCGTCGTCTCTCAGTCAGGCCATCAGCTCCCCCCTGCGTCATCTCTCAGTCAGGAAATCAGCTCCCTCCCTGCGTCATCTCCCAATCAGGCGATCAGCTCCCTCCTTGCATCGTCTCTCAGTCAAGAAATCAGCTCCCCCCTGCGTCATCTCTCAGTCAGGTAATCAGCTCCCTCCCTGCGTTGTCTCTCAGTGAGGAGATCTGCTCCCCCCCCTGCGTCATCTCTCAGTCAGGCCATCAGCTCTTCCCTGCGTCATCTCTCAGTCAGGCGATCAGCACCCTCCCTGCGTCATCTCTCAGTCAGGCGATCAGCTCCCTGCGTCATCTCTCAGTCAGGGGATCAGCTCCCTCCCTGCGTAGTCTCTCAGTCAGGCGATCAGCTCCCTCCCTGCGTCATCTCTCAGTCTGGCGATCAGCTCCCTCCCTGCGTCGTCTCTCAGTCAGGCGATCAGCTCCCTGCGTCATCTCTCAGTCAGGCGATCAGCTCCCTCCTTGCGTCGTCTCTCAGTCAGGCGATCAGCTCCCTCCCTGCGTCGTCTCTCAGTCAGGCGATCAGCTCCCTCCCGTGGTCGTCTCTCAGTCAGGCGATCACCTCCCCCCCGCCTCATCTCTCAGTCAGGCGATCAGCTCCCCCCTGCGTCATCTCTCAGTCAGGCGATCAGCTCCCTCCCTGCATCATCTCTCAGTCAGGCGATCAGCTCCCTCCCTGCCTCGTCTCTCAGTCAGGCGATCAGCTCCCTCCCAGCGTCGTCTCTCAGACAGGCGATCAGCTCCCTCCCTGCATCGTCTCTCAGTCAGGCCATCAGCTCCCCCCTGCGTCGTCTCTCAGTCAGGCCATCAGCTCCTCCCTGCGTCGTCTCTCAGTCAGGAAATCAGCTCCCTCCTTGCGTCATCTCCCAATCAGGCGATCAGCTCCCTCCTTGCATCGTCTCTCAGTCAAGAAATCAGCTCCCCCCTGCGTCATCTCTCAGTCAGGTAATCAGCTCCCTCCCTGCGTTGTCTCTCAGTGAGGAGATCAGCTCCCCCCCTGCGTCATCTCTCAGTCAGGCCATCAGCTCTTCCCTGCATCGTCTCTCAGTCAGGCGATCAGATCCCTGCGTCATCTCTCAGTCAGGCGATTAGCTCCCTCCCTGCGTCGTCTCTCAGTCAGGCGATCAGCTCCCTGCGTCATCTCTCAGTCAGGGGATCAGCTCCCTCCCTGCGTCGTCTCTCAGTCAGGCGATCAGCTCCCTCCCTGCGTCATCTCTCAGTCTGGCAATCAGCTCCCTCCCTGCGTCGTCTCTCAGTCAGGCGATCAGCTCCCTGCGTCATCTCTCAGTCAGGCGATCAGCTCCCTCCTTGCGTCGTCTCTCAGTCAGGCGATCAGCTCCCTCCCTGCGTCGTCTCTCAGTCAGGCGATCAGCTCCCTCCCGTGGTCGTCTCTCAGTCAGGCGATCACCTCCCCCCCGCCTCATCTCTCAGTCAGACGATCAGCTCCCTCCTGCGTCGTCTCTCAGTCAGGCGATCAGCTCCCCCCTGCGTCATCTCTCAGTCAGGCGATCAGCTCCCCTCTGCGTCATCTCTCAGTCAGGCGATCAGCTCCCTCCCTGCGTCGTCTCTCAGTCAGGCGATCAGCTCCCTCCCTGCGTCGTCTCTCAGTCAGGCGATCAGCTCCCTCCCTGCGTCGTCTCTCAGTCAGGTGATCAGCTCTCCCCTGCGTCGTCTCTTAGTCAGGCGATCTGCTCCCTCCCTGCGTCGTCTCCCAGTCAGGCGATCAGCTCCCTCCCTGCGTCGTCTCTCATTCAGGCGATCAGCTCCACCCTGCGTCGTCTCTCAGTCAGGCGATCAGCTCCCCCCTTCCGTCGTCTCTCAGTCAGGCGATGTGTTCCCTCCCTGCGTCCTCTCTCAGTCAGGCGATCAGCTCCCCCCTGCGTCATCTCTCAGTCAGGCGATCAGCTCCCTCCCTGCGTCGTCTCTCAGTCAGGCGATCAGCTCCCTCCCTGCGTCGTCTCTCAGTCAGGCGATCAGCTCCCTCCCTGCGTCGTCTCTCAGTCAGGCGATCAGCTCCCTCCCTGCGTCGTCTCTCAGTCAGGCGATCAGCTCCCCCCTGCGTCGTCTCCTAGTCAGGCGATCAGCTCCCTCACTGCGTCGTCTCCCAGTCAGGCGGTCAGCTCCCTCCCTGCGTCGTTTCTCAGTCAGGCGATCAGCTCCCCCCTGCATCGTCTCTCAGTCAGGCGATCAGCTCCCCCCTTCCGTTGTCTCTCAGTCAGGCGATCAGCTCCCCTCTGCGTCGTCTCTCAGTCAGGCGATCAGCTCAGATCAGCTCCCTCCCTGCGTCGTCTCTCTGTCAGGCGATCAGCTCCCCCTTGCGTCGTCTCTCAGTCAGGCGATCAGCTCCCCCCTGCGTCGTCTCTCAGTCAGGCGATAAGCTCCCCCCTGCGTCGTCTCTCAGTCAGGCGATCAGCTCCCCTCTGCGTCGTCTCTCAGTCAGGCGATAAGCTCCCCCCTGCGTCGTCTCTCAGTCAGGTGATCAGCTCCCCCCTGCGTCGTCTCTCAGTCAGGCGATAAGCTCCCCCCTGCGTCGTCTCTCAGTCAGGCGATCAGCTCCCCTCTGCGTCGTCTCTCAGTCAGGCGATCAGCTCAGATCAGCTCCCTCCCTGCGTCGTCTCTCAGTCAGGCGATCAGCTCCCCGCTGCATCGTCTCTCAGTCAGGCGATCAGCTCCTCCCTGCGTCGTCTCTCAGACAGGCGATCAGCTCCCTCCTCCGTCATCTCTCAGTCAGGGGATCAGCTCCCTCCCTGCGTCGTCTCTCAGTCAGGCAATCAGCTCCCTCCCTGCGTCATCTCTCAGTCAGGCGATCAGCTCCCTCCCTGCATCGTCTCTCAGTCAGGCGATCAGCTCCCTGCATCATCTCTCAGTCAAGCGATCAGCTCCCTCCTTGCGTCGTCTCTCAGTCAGGCGATCAGCTCCCTACATGCGTCGTCTCTCAGTCAGGCGATCAGCCCCCCCTGTGTCATCTATCAGTCAGGCGATCAGCTCCCCTCTGCGTTGTCTCTCAGTCAGGCGATCAGCTCAGGTCAGCTACATCCCTGCGTCGTCTCTCAGTCAGGCGATCAGCTCCCCCCTGCGTCGTCTCTCAGTCAGGCGATCAGCTCCCCTCTGCGTCAGCTCCCTTCTTGCGTCGTCTCTCAGTCAGGCGATCAGCTCCCTCCCTGCATCATCTCTCTGTCAGGCGATCAGCTCCCTCCCTGCATCATCTCTCAGTCAAGCGATCAGCTCCCCCCTGTGTCATCTCTCAGTCAGGCGATCAGCTCCCTCCCTGCATCATCTCTCAGTCAGGCGATCAGCTCCCTCCCTGCCTCGTCTCTCAGTCAGGTGATCAGCTCCCTCCCAGTGTCATCTCTCAGACAGGCGATCAGCTCCCTCCCTGCGTCGTCTCTCAGTCAGGCCATCAGCTCCCCCCTGCGTCGTCTCTCAGTCAGGCCATCAGCTCCCCCCTGTGTCGTCTCTCAGTCAGGAAATCAGCTCCCTCCCTGCGTCATCTCCCAATCAGGCGATCAGCTCCCTCCTTGCATCGTCTCTCAGTCAAGAAATCAGCTCCCCCCTGCGTCATCTCTCAGTCAGGTAATCAGCTCCCTCCCTGCGTTGTCTCTCAGTGAGGAGATCTGCTCCCCCCCCTGCGTCATCTCTCAGTCAGACGATCAGATCCCTGCGTCATCTCTCAGTCAGGCGATCAGCTCTCTCCCTGCGTCGTCTCTCAGTCAGGCGATCAGCTCCCTCCCTGCATCATCTCTCAGTCTGGCGATCAGCTCCCTCCCTGCGTCGTCTCTCAGTCAGGCGATCAGCTCCCTGCGTCATCTCTCAGTCAGGCGATCAGCTCCCTCCTTGCGTCGTCTCTCAGTCAGGCGATCAGCTCCCTCCCTGCGTCATCTCTCAGTCAGGCGATCAGCTCCCTCCCGTGGTCGTCTCTCAGTCAGGCGATCACCTCCCCCCCGCCTCATCTCTCAGTCAGGCGATCAGCTCCCCCCTGCGTCATCTCTCAGTCAGGCGATCAGCTCCCTCCCTGCATCATCTCTCAGTCAGGCGATCAGCTCCCTCCCTGCCTCGTCTCTCAGACAGGCGATCAGCTCTCTCCCTGCGTCGTCTCTCAGTCAGGCCATCAGCTCCCCCCTGCGTCGTCTCTCAGTCAGGCCATCAGCTCCCCCCTGCGTCGTCTCTCAGTCAGGAAATCAGCTCCCTCCTTGCGTTATCTCCCAATCAGGTGATCAGCTCCCTCCTTGCATCGTCTCTCAGTCAAGAAATCAGCTCCCCCCTGCGTCATCTCTCAGTCAGGTAATCAGCTCCCTCCCTGCGTTGTCTCTCAGTGAGGAGATCTGCTCCCCCCCTGCGTCATCTCTCAGTCAGGCCATCAGCTCTTCCCTGCATCGTCTCTCAGTCAGGCGATCAGATCCCTGCGTCATCTCTCAGTCAGGCGATTAGCTCCCTCCCTGCGTCATCTCTCAGTCAGGGGATCAGCTCCCTCCCTGCGTCGTCTCTCAGTCAGGCGATCAGCTCCCTCCCTGCGTCATCTCTCAGTCTGGCGATCAGCTCCCTCCCTGCGTCGTCTCTCAGTCAGGCGATCAGCTCCCTGCGTCATCTCTCAGTCAGGCGATCAGCTCCCTCCTTGCGTCATCTCTCAGTCAGGCGATCAGCTCCCTCCCTGCGTCGTCTCTCAGTCAGGCGATCAGCTCCCTCCCGTGGTCGTCTCTCAGTCAGGCGATCACCTCCCCCCCGCCTCATCTCTCAGTCAGACGATCAGCTCCCTCCTGCGTCGTCTCTCAGTCAGGCGATCAGCTCCCCCCTGCGTCATCTCTCAGTCAGGCGATCAGCTCCCCTCTGCGTCATCTCTCAGTCAGGCGATCAGCTCCCTCCCTGCGTCGTCTCTCAGTCAGGCGATCAGCTCCCTCCCTGCGTCGTCTCTCAGTCAGGCGATCAGCTCCCTCCCTGCGTCGTCTCTCAGTCAGGCGATCAGCTCTCCCCTGCGTCTTCTCTTAGTCAGGCGATCTGCTCCCTCCCTGCGTCGTCTCCCAGTCAGGCGATCAGCTCCCTCCCTGCGTCGTCTCTCATTCAGGCGATCAGCTCCACCCTGCGTCGTCTCTCAGTCAGGCGATCAGCTCCCCCCTTCCGTCGTCTCTCAGTCAGGCGATCAGCTCCCTCCCTGCGTCGTCTCTCAGTCAGGCGATCAGCTCCCTCCCTGCGTCGTCTTTCTGTCAGGCGATGTGTTCCCTCCCTGCGTCCTCTCTCAGTCAGGCGATCAGCTCCCCCCTGTGTCATCTCTCAGTCAGGCGATCAGCTCCCTCCCTGCGTCGTCTCTCAGTCAGGCGATCAGCTCCCTCCCTGCGTCGTCTCTCAGTCAGGCGATCAGCTCCACCCTGCGTCGTCTCTCAGTCAGTCGATCAGCTCCCCCCTTCCGTCGTCTCTCAGTCAGGCGATCAGCTCCCTCCCTGCGTCGTCTCTCAGTCAGGCGATCAGCTCCCTCCCTGCGTCGTCTTTCTGTCAGGCAATGTGTTCCCTCCCTGCGTCCTCTCTCAGTCAGGCGATCAGCTCCCCCCTGCGTCATCTCTCAGTCAGGCGATCAGCTCCCTCCCTGCGTTGTCTCTCAGTCAGGCGATCAGCTCCCTCCCTGCGTCGTCTCTCAGTCAGGCGATCAGCTCCCTCCCTGCGTCGTCTCTCAGCCAGGCCATCAGCTCCCTCCCTGCGTTCTCTCAGTGAGGAGATCAGCTCCCCCCTGCATCATCTCTCAGTCAGGCCATCAGCTCTTCCCTGCATCATCTCTCAGTCAGGCGATCAGCTCCCCCCTGCGTCATCTCTCAGTCAGGCGATCAGCTCCCTCCCTGCGTCATCTCTCAGTCAGGCGATCAGCTCCCTGCGTCATCTCTCAGTCAGGGGATCAGCTCCCTCCCTGCGTCATCTCTCAGTCAGGCAATCAGCTCCCTCCCTGCGTCATCTCTCAGTCAGGCGATCAGCTCCCTCCCTGCGTCGTCTCTCAGTCAGGCGATCAGCTCCCTGCATCATCTCTCAGTCAAGCGATCAGCTCCCTCCTTGCGTCGTCTCTCAGTCAGGCGATCAGCTCCCTACCTGCGTCGTCTCTCAGTCAGGCGATCAGCCCCCCCTGTGTCGTCTATCAGTCAGGCGATCAGCTCCCCTCTGCGTTGTCTCTCAGTCAGGCGATCAGCTCAGGTCAGCTACATCCCTGCGTCGTCTCTCAGTCAGGCGATCAGCTCCCCCCTGCGTCGTCTCTCAGTCAGGCGATCAGCTCCCCTCTGCGTCAGCTCCCTTCTTGCGTCGTCTCTCAGTCAGGCGATCAGCTCCCTCCCTGCATCATCTCTCTGTCAGGCGATCAGCTCCCTCCCTGCATCATCTCTCAGTCAGGCGATCAGCTCCCCCCTGCGTCATCTCTCAGTCAGGCGATCAGCTCCCTCCCTGGATCATCTCTCAGTCAGGCGATCAGCTCCCTCCCTGCCTCGTCTCTCAGTCAGGCAATCAGCTCCCTCCCAGTGTCGTCTCTCAGACAGGCGATCAGCTCCCTCCCTGCGTCGTCTCTCAGTCAGGCCATCAGCTCCCCCCTGCGTCGTCTCTCAGTCAGGCCATCAGCTCCCCCCTGCGTCATCTCTCAGTCAGGAAATCAGCTCCCTCCCTGCGTCATCTCCCAATCAGGCGATCAGCTCCCTCCTTGCATCGTCTCTCAGTCAAGAAATCAGCTCCCCCCTGCGTCATCTCTCAGTCAGGTAATCAGCTCCCTCCCTGCGTTGTCTCTCAGTGAGGAGATCTGCTCCCCCCCCTGCGTCATCTCTCAGTCAGGCCATCAGCTCTTCCCTGCGTCATCTCTCAGTCAGGCGATCAGCACCCTCCCTGCGTCATCTCTCAGTCAGGCGATCAGCTCCCTGCGTCATCTCTCAGTCAGGGGATCAGCTCCCTCCCTGCGTAGTCTCTCAGTCAGGCGATCAGCTCCCTCCCTGCGTCATCTCTCAGTCTGGCGATCAGCTCCCTCCCTGCGTCGTCTCTCAGTCAGGCGATCAGCTCCCTGCGTCATCTCTCAGTCAGGCGATCAGCTCCCTCCTTGCGTCGTCTCTCAGTCAGGCGATCAGCTCCCTCCCTGCGTCGTCTCTCAGTCAGGCGATCAGCTCCCTCCCGTGGTCGTCTCTCAGTCAGGCGATCACCTCCCCCCCGCCTCATCTCTCAGTCAGGCGATCAGCTCCCCCCTGCGTCATCTCTCAGTCAGGCGATCAGCTCCCTCCCTGCATCATCTCTCAGTCAGGCGATCAGCTCCCTCCCTGCCTCGTCTCTCAGTCAGGCGATCAGCTCCCTCCCAGCGTCGTCTCTCAGACAGGCGATCAGCTCCCTCCCTGCATCGTCTCTCAGTCAGGCCATCAGCTCCCCCCTGCGTCGTCTCTCAGTCAGGCCATCAGCTCCTCCCTGCGTCGTCTCTCAGTCAGGAAATCAGCTCCCTCCTTGCGTCATCTCCCAATCAGGCGATCAGCTCCCTCCTTGCATCGTCTCTCAGTCAAGAAATCAGCTCCCCCCTGCGTCATCTCTCAGTCAGGTAATCAGCTCCCTCCCTGCGTTGTCTCTCAGTGAGGAGATCAGCTCCCCCCCTGCGTCATCTCTCAGTCAGGCCATCAGCTCTTCCCTGCATCGTCTCTCAGTCAGGCGATCAGATCCCTGCGTCATCTCTCAGTCAGGCGATTAGCTCCCTCCCTGCGTCGTCTCTCAGTCAGGCGATCAGCTCCCTGCGTCATCTCTCAGTCAGGGGATCAGCTCCCTCCCTGCGTCGTCTCTCAGTCAGGCGATCAGCTCCCTCCCTGCGTCATCTCTCAGTCTGGCGATCAGCTCCCTCCCTGCGTCGTCTCTCAGTCAGGCGATCAGCTCCCTGCGTCATCTCTCAGTCAGGCGATCAGCTCCCTCCTTGCGTCGTCTCTCAGTCAGGCGATCAGCTCCCTCCCTGCGTCGTCTCTCAGTCAGGCGATCAGCTCCCTCCCGTGGTCGTCTCTCAGTCAGGCGATCACCTCCCCCCCGCCTCATCTCTCAGTCAGACGATCAGCTCCCTCCTGCGTCGTCTCTCAGTCAGGCGATCAGCTCCCCCCTGCGTCATCTCTCAGTCAGGCGATCAGCTCCCCTCTGCGTCATCTCTCAGTCAGGCGATCAGCTCCCTCCCTGCGTCGTCTCTCAGTCAGGCGATCAGCTCCCTCCCTGCGTCGTCTCTCAGTCAGGCGATCAGCTCCCTCCCTGCGTCGTCTCTCAGTCAGGTGATCAGCTCTCCCCTGCGTCGTCTCTTAGTCAGGCGATCTGCTCCCTCCCTGCGTCGTCTCCCAGTCAGGCGATCAGCTCCCTCCCTGCGTCGTCTCTCATTCAGGCGATCAGCTCCACCCTGCGTCGTCTCTCAGTCAGGCGATCAGCTCCCCCCTTCCGTCGTCTCTCAGTCAGGCGATGTGTTCCCTCCCTGCGTCCTCTCTCAGTCAGGCGATCAGCTCCCCCCTGCGTCATCTCTCAGTCAGGCGATCAGCTCCCTCCCTGCGTCGTCTCTCAGTCAGGCGATCAGCTCCCTCCCTGCGTCGTCTCTCAGTCAGGCGATCAGCTCCCTCCCTGCGTCGTCTCTCAGTCAGGCGATCAGCTCCCTCCCTGCGTCGTCTCTCAGTCAGGCGATCAGCTCCCCCCTGCGTCGTCTCCTAGTCAGGCGATCAGCTCCCTCACTGCGTCGTCTCCCAGTCAGGCGGTCAGCTCCCTCCCTGCGTCGTTTCTCAGTCAGGCGATCAGCTCCCCCCTGCATCGTCTCTCAGTCAGGCGATCAGCTCCCCCCTTCCGTTGTCTCTCAGTCAGGCGATCAGCTCCCCTCTGCGTCGTCTCTCAGTCAGGCGATCAGCTCAGATCAGCTCCCTCCCTGCGTCGTCTCTCTGTCAGGCGATCAGCTCCCCCTTGCGTCGTCTCTCAGTCAGGCGATCAGCTCCCCCCTGCGTCGTCTCTCAGTCAGGCGATAAGCTCCCCCCTGCGTCGTCTCTCAGTCAGGCGATCAGCTCCCCTCTGCGTCGTCTCTCAGTCAGGCGATAAGCTCCCCCCTGCGTCGTCTCTCAGTCAGGTGATCAACTCCCCCCTGCGTCGTCTCTCAGTCAGGCGATAAGCTCCCCCCTGCGTCGTCTCTCAGTCAGGCGATCAGCTCCCCTCTGCGTCGTCTCTCAGTCAGGCGATCAGCTCAGATCAGCTCCCTCCCTGCGTCGTCTCTCAGTCAGGCGATCAGCTCCCCGCTGCATCGTCTCTCAGTCAGGCGATCAGCTCCCTCCCTGCGTCGTCTCTCAGTCAGGCGATCAGCTCCCTCCCTGCGACGTCTCTCAGTCAGGCGATCAGCTCCCTCCCTGCGTCGTCTCTCAGTCAAGCGATAAGCTCCCCCCTGCATCGTCTCTCAGTCAGGCGATCAGCTCCCTCTTGCGTCGTCTCTCAGTCAGGCGATCAGCTCCCTCCCTGCGTCGTCTCTCAGTCAGGCGATCAGCTCCCTCACTGCATCGTCTCCCAGTCAGGCGATCAGCTCCCTCCCTGCGTCGTCTCTCAGTCAGGCGATCAGCTCCCCCCTGCGTCGTTTCTCAGTCAGGCGAACAGCTCCCCCCTGCGTCGTCTCTCAGTCAAGCGATCAGCTCCCTCCCTGCGACGTCTCTCAGTCAGGCGATCAGCTCCCTCCCTGCGTCGTCTCTCAGTCAGGCGATCAGCTCCCTCCCTGCGTCGTCTTTCAGTCAGGCGATCAGCTCCCTTTCCTGCGTAATCTCTCAGTCAGGCGATCAGCTCCCCCCTGCGTCATCTCTCAGTCAGGCGATCAGCTCCCTCCCTGCGTCGTCTCTCAGTCAGGCGTTCAGCTCCCTCCCTGCGTCGTCTCTCAGTCAGGCGATCAGCTCCCTCCCTGCGTCGTCTCTCAGTCAGGCGATCAGCTCCCTCCATGCGTCGTCTCTCAGTCAGGCGATCAGCTCCCCCCTGCGTCGTCTCTTAGTCAGGCGATCAGCTCCCTCACTGCGCCGTCTCCCAGTCAGGCGATCAGCTCCCTCCCTGCGTCGTCTCTCAGTCAGGCGATCAGCTCCCCCCTGCGTCGCCTCTCAGTCAGGCGATCAGCTCCACCCTTCCGTCGTCTCTCAGTCAGGTGATCAGCTCCCCTCTGCGTCGTCTCTCAGTCAGGCGATCAGCTCAGATCAGCTCCCTCCCTGCGTTGTCTCTCTGTCAGGCGATCAGCTCCCCCATGCGTCGTCTCTCAGTCAGGCGATCAGCTCCCCCCTGCGTCGTCTCTCAGTCAGGCGATCAGCTCCCCCCTGCGTCGTCTATCAGGCAGGCGATCAGCTCCCCCATGCGTCATGTCTCAGTCAGGCGATCAGCTCCCCTCTGCGTCGTCTCTCAGTCAGGCGATCAGCTCAGATCAGCTCCCTCCCTGCGTCGTCTCTCAGTCAGGCGATCAGCTCCCCCTTGCGTCGTCTCTCAGTCAGGCGATCAGCTCCCTCCCTGCGTCGTCTCTCAGTCAGGCGATTAGCTCCCCTCTGCGTCGTCTCTCTGTCAGGCGATCAGCTCCCTCCCTGCGACGTCTCTCAGTCAGGCGATCAGCTCCCTCCCTGCATCGTCTCTCAGTCAGGCGATCAGCTCCCTCCCTGCGTCGTCTCTCAGTCAGGCGATCAGCTCCCTCCCTGCGTCATCTCTCAGTAAGGCGATCAGCTCCCTCCCTGCATCGTCTCTCAGACAAGCGATCAGCTCCCCCCTGCGTCGTCTCTCAGTCAGGCGATCAGCTCCCTCCCACGTCGTCTCTCAGTCAGGCGATCAGCTCCCTCCCTGCGTCGTCTCTCAGTCATGCGATCAGTTCCCTCCCTGCGTCGTCTCTCAGTCAGGCGATCAGCTCCCTCCCTGCGTCGTCTCTCAGTCAGGCGATCAGCACCCCCTTGCGTCGTCTCTCAGTCAGGTGATCAGTTCCCTCCCTGCGTCATCTCTCAGTCAGGCGATCAGCTCCCCCCTGCGTCGTCTCTTAGTCTGGCGATCAGCTCCCTCACTGCGTCGTCTCCCAGTCAGGCGATCAGCTCCCTCCCTGCGTCGTCTCTCAATCAGGCGACCAGCTCCCCCCTGCGTCATCTCTCAGTCAGGCGATCAGCTCCCCTCTGCGTCATCTCTCAGTCAGGCGCAGCTCAGATCAGCTCCCTCCCTGCGTCGTCTATCAGTCAGGCGATCTGCTCCCCCCTGCGTCGTATCTCAGTCAGGCGATCAGCTCCCCCCTGCGTCGTCTCTCAGTCAGGCGATCAGCTCCCCCCTGCCTCGTCTCTCAGTCAGGCGATCAGCTCCCCCCTGCGTCATCTCTCAGTCAGGCGATCAGCTCCCCTCTGCGTCGTCTCTCAGTCAGGCGATCAGCTCAGATCAGCTCCCTCCCTGCGTCGTCTCTCAGTCAGGCGATCAGCTCCCCCCTGCGTCGTCTCTCAGTCAGGCGATCAGCTCCCTCCCTGCGTCGTCTCTCAGTCAGGCGATGAGCTCCCCTCTGCGTCGTCTCTCAGTCAGGCGATCAGCTCCCTCCCTGCGACGTCTCTCAGTCAGGCGATCAGCTCCCTCCATGCGTCGTCTCTCAGTCAGGCGATCAGCTCCCTCCCTGCGTCGTCTCTCAGTCAGGCGATCAGTTCCCCCTTGCGTCGTCTCTCAGTCAGGCGATCAGCTCCCCCTTGCGTCGTCTCTCAAGCAGGCGATCAGCTCCCTCCCTGCGTCGTCTCTCAGTCAGGCGATCAGCTCCCTCACTGCGTCGTCTCCCAGTCATGCGATCAGCTCCCTCCCTGCGTCGTCTCTCAGTCAGGCGATCAGCTCCCCCCTGCGTCGTTTCTCAGTCAGGCGAACAGCTCCCCCCTGCGTCGTCTCTCAGTCAGGCGATCAGCTCCCTCCCTGCGACGTCTCTCAGTCAGGCGATCAGCTCCCCCCTGCGTCATCTCTCAGTCAGGCGATCAGCTCCCTCCCTGCGTCGTCTCTCAGTCAGGCGATCAGCTCCCTCCCTGCGTCGTCTCTCAGTCAGGCGATCAGCTCCCTCCCTGCGTCGTCTCTCAGTCAGGCGATCAGCTCCCTCCATGCGTCGTCTTTCAGTCAGGCGATCAGCTCCCCTCTGCATCGTCTCTCAGTCAGGCGATCAGCTCAGATCAGCTCCCTCCCTGCGTCGTCTCTCTGTCATGCGATCAGCTCCCGCTTGCGTCGTCTCTCAGTCAGGCGATCAGCTCTTCCCTGCGTCGTCTCTCAGTCAGGCGATCAGCTTCCTCCCTGCGTCGTCTCTCAGTCAGGCGATCAGCTCCCTCCCTGCGTCGTCTCTCAGTCAGGCGATCAGCTCCCCTCTGCGTCGTCTCTCAGTCAGGCGATCAGCTCAGATCAGCTCCCTCCCTGCGGCGTCTCTCTGTCAGGCAATCAGCCCTCCTTGCGTCGTCTCTCAGTCAGGCGATCAGCTCTCTCCTGCGTCGTCTCTCAGTAAGGCGATCAGCTCCCCCCTGCGTCGTCTCTCAGTCAGGCGATCAACTCCCCCCTGCGTCGTCTCTCAGTCAGGCGATCAGCTCCCCTCTGCGTCGTCTCTCAGTCAGGCGATCAGCTCAGATCAGATCCCTCCCTGCGTCGTCTCTCAGTCAGGCGATCAGCTCCCCCTTGCGTCGTCTCTCAGTCAGGCGATCAGCTCCCTCCCTGCGACGTCTCTCAGTCAGGCGATCAGCTCCCTCCCTGCGTCGTCTCTCAGTCAGGCGATCAGCTCCCACCCTGCATCGTCTCTCAGTCAGGCGATCAGCTCCCTCCCTGCATCATATCTCAGAAAGGCGATCAGCTCCCTCCCTGCATCGTCTCTCAGACAAGCGATCAGCTCCCCCCTGCATCGTCTCTCAGTCAGGTGATCAGCTCCCTCCTGCGTCGTCTCTCAGTCAGGCGATCAGCTCCCTCCCTGCGTCGTCTCTCAGTTATGCAATCAGCTCCCTCCCTGCGTCGTCTCTCAGTCAGGCGATCAGCTCCCTCCCTGCGACGTCTCTCAGTCAGGCGATCAGCTCCCTCCCTGCGTCGTCTCTCAGTCAGGTGATCAGCACCCCCTTGCGTCGTCTCTCAGTCAGGCGATCAGTTCCCTCCCTGCGTCGTCTCTCAGTCAGGCGATCAGCTCCCCCCTGCGTCGTCTCTTAGTCTGGCGATCAGCTCCCTCACTGCGTCGTCTCCCAGTCAGGCGATCAGCTCCCTCCCTGCGTCGTCTATCAGTCAGGAGATCTGCTCCCCCCTGCGTCGTCTCTCAGTCAGGCGAACAGCTCCCCCCTGCATCGTCTCTCAGTAAGGCAATCAGCTCCCCCCTGCGTCGTCTCTCAGTCAGGCGATCAGCTCCCCCCTGCGTCGTCTCTCAGTCAGGTGATCAGCTCCCCTCTGCGTCGTCTCTCAGTCAGGCGATCAGCTCAGGTCAGCTCCCCCCTGCGTCGTCTCTCAGTCAGGCGATCAGCTCCCCCCTGCATCGTCTCTCAGTCAGGCGATCAGCTCCCCCCTGCGTCGTCTCTCAGTCAGGTGATCAGCTCCCCTCTGCGTCCTCTCTCAGTCATGGGATCAGCTCAGATCAGCTCCCTCCCTGCGTCGTCTCTCAGTCAGGCGATCAGCTCCCTCCCTGCGTCGTCTCTCAGTCAGGCGATCAGCTCCCCTCTGCGTCGTCTCTCAGTCAGGCGATCAGCTCCCTCAGTGCGACGTCTCTCAGTCAGGCGATCAGCTCCCTCACTGCGTCATCTCTCAGTCAGGCGATCAGCTCCCCCCTGCGTCGTCTCTCAGTCAGGCGATCAGCTCCCTCCCTGCGTCGTCTCTCAGTCAGGCGATCAGCTCCCTCCCTGCGTCGTCTCTCAGTCAGGCGATCAGCTCCCTCCCTGCGTCGTCTCTCAGTCAGGCGATCAGCTCCCTCCCTGCGTCGTCTCTCAGTCAGGCGATTAGCTCCCTCCCTGCGTCGTCTCTCAGTCAGGCGATCAGCTCCCCCTTGCATCGTCTCTCAGTCAGGCGATCAGCTCCCTCCCTGTGTCGTCTCTCAGTCAGGCGATCAGCTCCCCCCTGCGTCGTCTCTTAGTCGGGCGATCAGCTCCCTCACTGCGTCGTCTCCCAGTCAGGCGATCAGCTCCCTCCCTGCGTCGTCTCTCAGTCAGGCGATCAGCTCCCCCTGCGTCGTCTCTCAGTCAGGCGATCAGCTCCCCCCTGCGTCGTCTCTCAGTCAGGCGATCAGCTCCCCTCTGCGTCGTCTCTCAGTCAGGCGATTAGCTCAGATCAGCTCCCTCCCTGCGTCGTCTCTCAGTCAGGCGATCAGCTCCCCCCTGTGTCGTCTCTCAGTCAGGCGAACAGCTCCCCCCTGCGTCATCTCTCAGTCAGGCGATCAGCTCCCCCCTGCGTCGTCTCTCAGTCAGGCGATCAGCTCCCCCCTGCGTCGTCTCTCAGTCAGGCGATCAGCTCCCCTCTGCGTCGTCTCTCAGTCAGATGATCAGCTCAGGTCAGCTCCCTCCCTGCGTCGTCTCTCAGTCAGGCGATCAGCTACCCCCTGCGTCGTCTCCCGGTCTGGCAATCAGCTCCCCTCTGCGTCAGCTCCCTTCCAGCGTCGTCTCTCAGTGAGGTGATCAGCTCCCTCCCTGCATCATCTCTCTGTCAGGCGATCAGCTCCCTCCTGCGCCGTCTCTCAGTCAGGCGATCAGCTCCCCCCTGCGTCGTCTCTCAGTCAGGCGATCAGCTCCCTCCCTGCGACGTCTCTCAGTCAGGCGATCAGCTCCCTCCCTGCGTCGTCTCTCAGTCAGGCGATCTGCACCCCCTTGCGTTGTCTCTCAGTCAGGCGATCAGTTCCCTCCCTGCGTCGTCTCTCAGTCAGGCGATCAGCTCCCCCCTGCGTCGTCTCTTAGTCTGGCGATCAGCTCCCTCACTGCGTCGTCTCCCAGTCAGGCGATCAGCTCCCTCCCTGCGTCGTCTATCAGTCAGGCGATCTGCTCCCCCCTGCGTCGTCTCTCAGTCAGGCGAACAGCTCCCCCCTGCATCGTCTCTCAGTAAGGCAATCAGCTCCCCCCTGCGTCGTCTCTCAGTCAGGCGATCAGCTCCCCCCTGCGTCGTCTCTCAGTCAGGTGATCAGCTCCCCTCTGCGTCGTCTCTCAGTCAGGCGATCAGCTCAGGTCAGCTCCCCCCTGCGTCGTCTCTCAGTCAGGCGATCAGCTCCCCCCTGCATCGTCTCTCAGTCAGGCGATCAGCTCCCCCCTGCGTCGTCTCTCAGTCAGGTGATCAGCTCCCCTCTGCGTCCTCTCTCAGTCAGGGGATCAGCTCAGATCAGCTCCCTCTCTGCGTCGTCTCTCAGTCAGGCGATCAGCTCCCTCCCTGCGTCGTCTCTCAGTCAGGCGATCAGCTCCCCTCTGCGTCGTCTCTCAGTCAGGCGATCAGCTCCCTCCCTGCGACGTCTCTCAGTCAGGCGATCAGCTCCCTCACTGCGTCATCTCTCAGTCAGGCGATCAGCTCCCCCCTGCGTCGTCTCTCAGTCAGGCGATCAGCTCCCTCCCTGCGTCGTCTCTCAGTCAGGCGATCAGCTCCCTCCCTGCGTCGTCTCTCAGTCAGGCAATCAGCTCCCTCCCTGCGTCGTCTCTCAGTCAGGCGATCATCTCCCTCCCTGCGTCATCTCTCAGTCAGGCGATTAGCTCCCTCCCTGCGTCGTCTCTCAGTCAGGCGATCAGCTCCCCCTTGCGTCGTCTCTCAGTCAGGCGATCAGCTCCCTCCCTGTGTCGTCTCTCAGTCAGGCGATCAGCTCCCCCCTGCGTCGTCTCTTAGTCGGGCGATCAGCTCCCTCACTGCGTCGTCTCCCAGTCAGGCGATCAGCTCCCTCCCTGCGTCGTCTCTCAGTCAGGCGATCAGCTCCCCCTGCGTCGTCTCTCAGTCAGGCGATCAGCTCCCCCCTGCGTCGTCTCTCAGTCAGGCGATCAGCTCCCCTCTGCGTCGTCTCTCAGTCAGGCGATTAGCTCAGATCAGCTCCCTCCCTGCGTCGTCTCTCAGTCAGGCGATCAGCTCCCCCCTGTGTCGTCTCTCAGTCAGGCGAACAGCTCCCCCCTGCGTCATCTCTCAGTCAGGCGATCAGCTCCCCCCTGCGTCGTCTCTCAGTCAGGTGATCAGCTCCCCCCTGCGTCGTCTCTCAGTCAGGCGATCAGCTCCCCTCTGCGTCGTCTCTCAGTCAGATGATCAGCTCAGGTCAGCTCCCTCCCTGCGTCGTCTCTCAGTCAGGCGATCAGCTACCCCCTGCGTCGTCTCCCGGTCTGGCAATCAGCTCCCCTCTGCGTCAGCTCCCTTCCAGCGTCGTCTCTCAGTGAGGTGATCAGCTCCCTCCCTGCATCATCTCTCTGTCAGGCGATCAGCTCCCTCCTGCGCCATCTCTCAGTCAGGCGATCAGCTCCCCCCTGCGTCATCTCTCAGTCAGGCGATCAGCTCCCTCCTGCTTCGTCTCTCAGTCAGGCGATCAGCTCCCCCCTGCGTCGTCTCTCAGTCAGGCGATCAGCTCCCTCCCTGCGTCGTCTCTCAGACAGGCGATCAGCTCCCTCCCTGCGTCGTCTCTCAGTCAGGAGATCAGCTCCCCCCTGCGTCGTCTCTCAGTCAGGCCATCAGCTCCCCCCTGCGTCGTCTCTCAGTCAGGCCATCAGCTCCCCCCTGCGTCGTCTCTCCTTCAGGGGATCAGCTCCCTCCCTGCGTCATCTCCCAATCAGGCGATCAGCTCCCTAATTGCATCGTCTCTCAGTCAAGAGGTCAGCTCCCCCCTGCGTCATCTCTCAGTCAGGCCATCAGCTCCCTCCCTGCGTTGTCTCTCAGTGAGGAGATCAGCTCCCCCCTGCATCATCTCTCAGTCAGGCCATCAGCTCTTCCCTGCATCGTCTCTCAGTCAGGCGATCAGATCCCTGCGTCATCTCTCAGTCAGGCGATCAGCTCCCTCCCTGCGTCGTCTCTCAGTCAGGCGATCAGCTCCCTGCGTCATCTCTCAGTCAGGGGATCAGCTCCCTCCCTGCGTCGTCTCTCAGTCAGGCGATCAGCTCCCCCTGCATCATCTCTCAGTCAGGCGATCAGCTCCAACCTGCATCATCTCTCAGTCAGGCAATCAGCTCCCTGCGTCATCTCTGTCAAGCGATCAGCTCCCTCCTTGCGTCGTCTCTCAGTCAGGCGATCAGCTCCCTCCCTGCGTCGTCTCTCAGTTAGGCGATCAGCTCCCCCCTGCGTCGTCTATCAGTCAGGCGATCAGCTCCCCTCTGCGTTGTCTCTCAGTCAGGCGATCAGCTCAGGTCAGCTACATCCATGTGTCGTCTCTCAGTCAGGCGATTAGCTCCCCCCTGCATCGTCTCTCAGTCAGGCGATCAGCTCCCTCCCTGCATCATCTCTCTGTCAGGCGATCAGCTCCTTCCCTGCGTCATCTCTCAGTCAGGCAATCAGCTCCCCCCTGCGTCATCTCTCAGTCAGATGATCAGCTCCCTCCTGCGTCATCTCTCATTCAGGCGATCAGCTCCCCCCTGCCTCGTCTCTCAGTCAGGCGATCAGCTCCCTCCCTGCGTCGTCTCTCAGACAGGAGATCAGCTCCCTCCCTGCGTCGTCTTTCAGTCAGGAGATCAGCTCCGCCCTGCGTCGTCTCTCAGTCAGGCCATCAGCTCCGCCCTGCGTCGTCTCTCAGTCAGGCCATCAGCTCCCCCCTGCGTCGTCTCTCAGTCAGGCGATCAGCTCCCTCCCTGCGACATCTCTCAGTCTGGCGATCAGCTCCCTCCCTGCGTCGTCTCTCAGTCAGGCGATCAGCTCCCTGCGTCATCTCTCAGTCAGGCGATCAGCTCCCTCCTTGCGTCGTCTCTCAGTCAGGCGATCAGCTCCCTCCCTGCGTCGTCTCTCAGTCAGGCGATCAGCTCCCTGCGTCATCTCTCAGGCAGGCGATCAGCTCCCCCCTGTGTCGTCTCTCAGTCAGGGAATCAGCTCCCCCCTGCGTCATCTCTCAGTAAAGCGATCAGCCCCCCCCCTGCATCGTCTCTCAGTCAGGTGATCAGCTCCCTCCCTGCATCATCTCTCAGTAAGGCGATCAGCTCCCTCCCTGCGTCGTCTCTCAGTCAGGCGATCACCTCCCCCCCGCCTCATCTCTCAGTCAGACGATCAGCTCCCTCCTGCGTCGTCTCTCAGTCAGGCGATCAGCTCCCCCCTGCGTCATCTCTCAGTCAGGCGATCAGCTCCCCTCTGCGTCATCTCTCAGTCAGGCGATCAGCTCCCTCCCTGCGTCGTCTCTCAGTCAGGCGATCAGCTCCCTCCCTGCGTCGTCTCTCAATCAGGCGATCAGCTCCCTCCCTGCGTCGTCTCTCAGTCAGGCAATCAGCTCTCCCCTGCGTCGTCTCTTAGTCAGGCGATCTGCTCCCTCCCTGCGTCGTCTCCCAGTCAGGCGATCAGCTCCCTCCCTGCGTCGTCTCTCATTCAGGCGATCAGCTCCACCCTGCGTCGTCTCTCAGTCAGGCGATCAGCTCCCCCCTTCCGTCGTCTCTCAGTCAGGCGATCAGCTCCCTCCCTGCGTCTTCTCTCAGTCAGGCGATCAGCTCCCTCCCTGCGTCGTCTTTCTGTCAGGCGATGTGTTCCCTCCCTGCGTCCTCTCTCAGTCAGGCGATCAGCTCCCCCCTGCGTCATCTCTCAGTCAGGCGATCAGCTCCCTCCCTGCGTCGTCTCTCAGTCAGGCGACCAGCTCCCTCCCTGCGTCGTCTCTCAGTCAGGCGATCAGCTCCCTCCCTGCGTCGTCTCTCAGTCAGGCGATCAGCTCCCTCCCTGCGTCGTCTCTCAGTCAGGCGATCAGCTCCCCCCTGCGTCGTCTCCTAGTCAGGCGATCAGCTCCCTCACTGCGTCGTCTCCCAGTCAGGCGATCAGCTCCCTCCCTGCGTCGTTTCTCAGTCAGGCGATCAGCTCCCCCCTGCATCGTCTCTCAGTCAGGCGATCAGCTCCCCCCTTCCGTTGTCTCTCAGTCAGGCGATCAGCTCCCCTCTGCGTCGTCTCTCAGTCAGGCGATCAGCTCAGATCAGCTCCCTCCCTGCGTCGTCTCTCTGTCAGGCGATCAGCTCCCCCTTGCGTCGTCTCTCAGTCAGGCGATCAGCTCCCCCCTGCGTCGTCTCTCAGTCAGGTGATCAGCTCCCCCCTGCGTCGTCTCTCAGTCAGGCGATAAGCTCCCCCCTGTGTCGTCTCTCAGTCAGGCGATCAGCTCCCCTCTGCGTCGTCTCCCAGTCAGGCGATCAGCTCAGATCAGCTCCCTCCCTGCGTCGTCTCTCAGTCAGGCGATCAGCTCCCCCCTGCATCGTCTCTCAGTCAGGCGATCAGCTCCCTCCCTGCGTCGTCTCTCAGTCAGGCGATCAGCTACCTCCCTGCGACGTCTCTCAGTCAGGCGATCAGCTCCCTCCCTGCGTCGTCTCTCAGTCAGGCGATCAGCTCCCTCCCTGCGTCGTCTCTCAGTCAAGCGATAAGCTCCCCCCTGCGTCGTCTCTCAGTCAGGCGATCAGCTCCCTCTTGCGTCGTCTCTCAGTCAGGCGATCAGCTCCCTCCCTGCGTCGTCTCTCAGTCAGGCGATCAGCTCCCTGCGTCGTCTCTCAGTCAGGCGATCAGCTCCCTCCCTGCGTCGTCTCTCAGTCAGGCGATCAGCTCCCTCCCTGCGACGTCTCTCAGTCATGCAATCAGCTCCCTCCCTGCGTCGTCTCTCAGTCAGGCGATCAGCTCCCTCCCTGCGTCGTCTTTCAGTCCGGCGTTCAGCTCCCTCCCTGCGTAATCTCTCAGTCAGGCGATCAGCTCCCCCCTGCGTCATCTCTCAGTCAGGCGATCAGCTCCCTCCCTGCTTCGTCTCTCAGTCAGGCGTTCAGCTCCCTCCTTGCGTCGTCTCTCAGTCAGGCGATCAGCTCCCTCCCTGCGTCGTCTCTCAGTCAGGCGATCAGCTCCCTCCATGCGTCGTCTCTCAGTCAGGCGATCAGCTCCCCCCTGCATCGTCTCTTAGTCAGGCGATCAGCTCCCTCACTGCGCCGTCTCCCAGTCAGGCGATCAGCTCCCTCCCTGCGTCGTCTCTCAGTCAGGCGATCAGCTCCCCCCTGCTTCGCCTCTCAGTGAGGCGATCAGCTCCACCCTTCCGTCGTCTCTCAGTCAGGTGATCAGCTCCCCTCTGCGTCGTCTCTCAGTCAGGCGATCAGCTCAGATCAGCTCCCTCCCTGCGTCGTCTCTCTGTCAGGCGATCAGCTCCCCCATGCGTCGTCTCTCAGTCAGGCGATCAGCTCCCCCCTGCGTCGTCTCTCAGTCAGGCGATCAGCTCCCCCCTGCGTCGTCTCTCAGTCAGGCGATCAGCTCCCCCATGCGTCGTCTCTCAGTCAGGCGATCAGCTCCCCTCTGCGTCGTCTCTCAGTCAGGCGATCAGCTCAGATCAGCTCCCTCCCTGCGTCGTCTCTCAGTCAGGCGATCAGCTCCCCCTTGCGTCGTCTCTCAGTCAGGCGATCAGCTCCCTCCCTGCGTCGTCTCTCAGTCAGGCGATCAGCTCCCCTCTGCGTCATCTCTCAGTTAGGCGCAGCTGAGATCAGCTCCCTCCCTGCGTCGTCTATCAGTCAGGCGATCTGCTCCCCCCTGCGTCGTATCTCAGTCAGGCGAACAGCTCCCCCCTGCGTCGTCTCTCAGTCAGGCGATCAGCTCCCCCCTGCGTCGTCTCTCAGTCAGGCGATCAACTCCCCCCTGCGTCATCTCTCAGTCAGGCGATCAGCTCCCCTCTGCGTCGTCTCTCAGTCAGGCGATCAGCTCAGATCAGCTCCCTCCCTGCGTCGTCTCTCAGTCAGGCGATCAGCTCCCCCCTGCGTCGTCTCTCAGTCAGGCGATCAGCTCCCTCCCTGCGTCGTCTCTCAGTCAGGCGATGAGCTCCCCTCTGCGTCGTCTCTCAGTCAGGCGATCAGCTCCCTCCCTGCGACGTCTCTCAGTCAGGCGATCAGCTCCCTCCATGCGTCGTCTCTCAGTCAGGCGATCAGCTCCCTCCCTGCGTCGTCTCTCAGTCAGGCGATCAGTTCCCCCTTGCGTCGTCTCTCAGTCAGGCGATCAGCTCCCCCTTGCGTCGTCTCTCAGTCAGGCGATCAGCTCCCTCCCTGCGTCGTCTCTCAGTCAGGCGATCAGCTCCCTCACTGCGTCGTCTCCCAGTCATGCGATCAGCTCCCTCCCTGCGTCGTCTCTCAGTCAGGCGATCAGCTCCCCCCTGCGTCGTTTCTCAGTCAGGCGAACAGCTCCCCCCTGCGTCGTCTCTCAGTCAGGCGATCAGCTCCCTCCCTGCGACGTCTCTCAGTCAGGCGATCAGCTCCCTCCCTGCGTCGTCTCTCAGTCAGGCGATCAGCCCCCTCCCTGCGTCGTCTTTCAGTCAGGCGATCAGCTCCCTCCCTGCGTAATCTCTCAGTCAGGCGATCAGCTCCCCCCTGCGTCATCTCTCAGTCAGGCGATCAGCTCCCTCCCTGCGTCGTCTCTCAGTCAGGCGATCAGCTCCCTCCCTGCGTCGTCTCTCAGTCAGGCGATCAGCTCCCTCCCTGCGTCGTCTCTCAGTCAGGCGATCAGCTCCCTCCATGCGTCGTCTCTCAGTCAGGCGATCAGCTCCCCTCTGCGTCGTCTCTCAGTCAGGCGATCAGCTCAGATCAGCTCCCTCCCTGCGTCTTCTCTCTGTCAGGCGATCAGCTCCCCCTTGCGTCGTCTCTCAGTCAGGCGATCAGCTCTTCCCTGCGTCGTCTCTCAGTCAGGCGATCAGCTCCCTCCCTGCGTCATCTCTCAGTCAGGCGATCAGCTCCCTCCCTGCGTCGTCTCTCAGTCAGGCGATCAGCTCCCCTCTGCGTCGTCTCTCAGTCAGGCGATCAGCTCAGATCAGCTCCCTCCCTGCGGCGTCTCTCTGTCAGGCAATCAGCCCCCCTTGCGTCGTCTCTCAGTCAGGCGATCAGCTCTCTCCTGCGTTGTCTCTCAGTCAGGCGATCAGCTCCCCCCTGCGTCGTCTCTCAGTCAGGCGATCAACTCCCCCCTGCGTCGTCTCTCAGTCAGGCGATCAGCTCCCCTCTGCGTCGTCTCTCAGTCAGGCGATCAGCTCAGATCAGATCCCTCCCTGCGTCGTCTCTCAGTCAGGCGATCAGCTCCCCCTTGCGTCGTCTCTCAGTCAGGCGATCAGCTCCCTCCCTGCGACGTCTCTCAGTCAGGCGATCAGCTCCCTCCCTGCGTCGTCTCTCAGTCAGGCGATCAGCTCCCTCCCTGCATTGTCTCTCAGTCAGGCGATCAGCTCCCTCCCTGCATCATCTCTCAGAAAGGCGATCAGCTCCCTCCCTGCATCGTCTCTCAGACAAGCGATCAGCTCCCCCCTGCATCGTCTCTCAGTCAGGCGATCAGCTCCCTCCTGCGTCGTCTCTCAGTCAGGCGATCAGCTCCCTCCCTGCGTCGTCTCTCAGTCATGCGATCAGCTCCCTCCCTGCGTCGTCTCTCAGTCAGGCGATCAGCTCCCTCCCTGCGTCGTCTCTCAGTCAGGCGAACAGCTCCCCCCTGCGTCGTCTCTCAGTCAGGCGATCAGCTCCCCCCTGCGTCGTCTCTCAGTCAGGCGATCAACTCCCCCCTGCGTTATCTCTCAGTCAGGCGATCAGCTCCCCTCTGCGTCGTCTCTCAGTCAGGCGATCAGCTCAGATCAGCTCCCTCCCTGCGTCGTCTCTCAGTCAGGCGATCAGCTCCCCCCTGCGTCGTCTCTCAGTCAGGCGATCAGCTCCCTCCCTGCGTCGTCTCTCAGTCAGGCGATGAGCTCCCCTCTGCGTCGTCTCTCAGTCAGGCGATCAGCTCCCTCCCTGCGACGTCTCTCAGTCAGGCGATCAGCTCCCTCCATGCGTCGTCTCTCAGTCAGGCGATCAGCTCCCTCCCTGCGTCGTCTCTCAGTCAGGCGATCAGTTCCCCCTTGCGTCGTCTCTCAGTCAGGCGATCAGCTCCCCCTTGCGTCGTCTCTCAGTCAGGCGATCAGCTCCCTCCCTGCGTCGTCTCTCAGTCAGGCGATCAGCTCCCTCACTGCGTCGTCTCCCAGTCATGCGATCAGCTCCCTCCCTGCGTCGTCTCTCAGTCAGGCGATCAGCTCCCCCCTGCGTCGTTTCTCAGTCAGGCGAACAGCTCCCCCCTGCGTCGTCTCTCAGTCAGGCGATCAGCTCCCTCCCTGCGACGTCTCTCAGTCAGGCGATCAGCTCCCTCCCTGCGTCGTCTCTCAGTCAGGCGATCAGCCCCCTCCCTGCGTCGTCTTTCAGTCAGGCGATCAGCTCCCTCCCTGCGTAATCTCTCAGTCAGGCGATCAGCTCCCCCCTGCGTCATCTCTCAGTCAGGCGATCAGCTCCCTCCCTGCGTCGTCTCTCAGTCAGGCGATCAGCTCCCTCCCTGCGTCGTCTCTCAGTCAGGCGATCAGCTCCCTCCCTGCGTCGTCTCTCAGTCAGGCGATCAGCTCCCTCCATGCGTCGTCTCTCAGTCAGGCGATCAGCTCCCCTCTGCGTCGTCTCTCAGTCAGGCGATCAGCTCAGATCAGCTCCCTCCCTGCGTCTTCTCTCTGTCAGGCGATCAGCTCCCCCTTGCGTCGTCTCTCAGTCAGGCGATCAGCTCTTCCCTGCGTCGTCTCTCAGTCAGGCGATCAGCTCCCTCCCTGCGTCATCTCTCAGTCAGGCGATCAGCTCCCTCCCTGCGTCGTCTCTCAGTCAGGCGATCAGCTCCCCTCTGCGTCGTCTCTCAGTCAGGCGATCAGCTCAGATCAGCTCCCTCCCTGCGGCGTCTCTCTGTCAGGCAATCAGCCCCCCTTGCGTCGTCTCTCAGTCAGGCGATCAGCTCTCTCCTGCGTTGTCTCTCAGTCAGGCGATCAGCTCCCCCCTGCGTCGTCTCTCAGTCAGGCGATCAACTCCCCCCTGCGTCGTCTCTCAGTCAGGCGATCAGCTCCCCTCTGCGTCGTCTCTCAGTCAGGCGATCAGCTCAGATCAGATCCCTCCCTGCGTCGTCTCTCAGTCAGGCGATCAGCTCCCCCTTGCGTCGTCTCTCAGTCAGGCGATCAGCTCCCTCCCTGCGACGTCTCTCAGTCAGGCGATCAGCTCCCTCCCTGCGTCGTCTCTCAGTCAGGCGATCAGCTCCCTCCCTGCATTGTCTCTCAGTCAGGCGATCAGCTCCCTCCCTGCATCATCTCTCAGAAAGGCGATCAGCTCCCTCCCTGCATCGTCTCTCAGACAAGCGATCAGCTCCCACCTGCATCGTCTCTCAGTCAGGCGATCAGCTCCCTCCTGCGTCGTCTCTCAGTCAGGCGATCAGCTCCCTCCCTGCGTCGTCTCTCAGTCATGCGATCAGCTCCCTCCCTGCGTCGTCTCTCAGTCAGGCGATCAGCTCCCTCCCTGCGTCGTCTCTCAGTCAGGCGATCAGCTCCCTCCCTGCGTCGTCTCTCAGTCAGGCGATCAGCACCCCCTTGCGTCGTCTCTCAGTCAGGCGATCAGTTCCCTCCCTGCGTCGTCTCTCAGTCAGGCGATCAGCTCCCCCCTGCGTCGTCTCTTAGTCTGGCGATCAGCTCCCTCACTGCGTCGTCTCCCAGTCAGGCGATCAGCTCCCTCCCTGCGTCGTCTCTCAGTCAGGCGATCAGCTCCCCCCTGCGTCGTCTCTCAGTCAGGCGAACAGCTCCCCCCTGCTTCGTCTCTCAGTCAGGCAATCAGCTCCCCCCTGCGTCGTCTCTCAGTCAGGCGATCAGCTCCCCCCTGCGTCGTCTCTCAGTCAGGCGATCAGCTCCCCTCTGCTTCGTCTCTCAGTCAGGCGATCAGCTCAGGTCAGCTCCCCCCTGCGTCGTCTCTCAGTCAGGCGATCAGCTCCCCCCTGCGTCGTCTCTCAGTCAGGCGATCAGCTCCCCCCTGCGTCGTCTCTCAGTCAGGCGATCAGCTCCCCTCTGCGTCCTCTCTCAGTCAGGGGATCAGCTCAGATCAGCTCCCTCCCTGCGTCTTCTCTCAGTCAGGCGATCAGCTCCCTCCCTGCGTCGTCTCTCAGTCAGGCGATCAGCTCCCCTCTGCGTCGTCTCTCAGTCAGGCGATCAGCTCCCTCCCTGCGACGTCTCTCAGTCAGGTGATCAGCTCCCTCACTGCGTCGTCTCTCAGTCAGGCGATCAGCTCCCCCCTGCGTCGTCTCTCAGTCAGGCGATCAGCTCCCTCCCTGCGTCGTCTCTCAGTCAGGCGATCAGCTCCCTCCCTGCGTCGTCTCTCAGTCAAGCGATCAGCTCCCCCCTGCGTCGTCTCTCAGTCAGGCGATCAGCTCCCCCCTGCGTCATCTCTCAGTCAGGCGTTCAGCTCCCTCCCTGCGTCGTCTCTCAGTCAGGTGATCAGCTCCCCCCTGCGTCGTCTCTCAGTCAGGCGATCAGCTCCCTCCCTGCGTCGTCTCTCAGTCAGGCGATCAGCTCCCTCCCTGCGTCGTCTCTCAGTCAGGCGATTAGCTCCCTCCCTGCGTCGTCTCTCAGTCAGGCGATCAGCTCCCCCTTGCGTCGTCTCTCAGTCAGGCGATCAGCTCCCTCCCTGTGTCGTCTCTCAGTCAGGCGATCAGCTCCCCCCTGCGTCGTCTCTTAGTCGGGCGATCAGCTCCCTCACTGCGTCGTCTCCCAGTCAGGCGATCAGCTCCCTCCCTGCGTCGTCTCTCAGTCAGGCGATCAGCTCCCCCTGCGTCGTCTCTCAGTCAGGCGATCAGCTCCCCCCTGCGTCGTCTCTCAGTCAGGCGATCAGCTCCCCTCTGCGTCGTCTCTCAGTCAGGCGATTAGCTCAGATCAGCTCCCTCCCTGCCTCGTCTCTCAGTCAGGCGATCAGCTCCCCCCTGTGTCGTCTCTCAGTCAGGCGAACAGCTCCCCCCTGCGTCATCTCTCAGTCAGGCGATCAGCTCTCCCCTGCGTCGTCTCTCAGTCAGGCGATCAGCTCCCCCCTGCGTCGTCTCTCAGTCAGGCGATCAGCTCCCCTCTGCGTCGTCTCTCAGTCAGATGATCAGCTCAGGTCAGCTCCCTCCCTGCGTCGTCTCTCAGTCAGGCGATCAGCTACCCCCTGCGTCGTCTCCCGGTCTGGCAATCAGCTCCCCTCTGCGTCAGCTCCCTTCCAGCGTCGTCTCTCAGTGAGGCGATCAGCTCCCTCCCTGCATCATCTCTCTGTCAGGCGATCAGCTCCCTCCTGCGCCATCTCTCAATCAGGCGATCAGCTCAGCCCTGCGTCATCTCTCAGTCAGGCGATCAGCTCCCTCCTGCTTCGTTTCTCAGTCAGGCGATCAGCTCCCCCCTGCGTCGTCTCTCAGTCAGGCGATCAGCTCCCTCCCTGCGTCGTCTCTCAGACAGGCGATCAGCTCCCTCCCTGCGTCGTCTCTCAGTCAGGAGATCAGCTCCCCCCTGCGTCGTCTCTCAGTCAGGCCATCAGCTCCCCCCTGCGTCGTCTCTCAGTCAGGCCATCAGCTCCCCCCTGCGTCGTCTCTCCTTCAGGGGATCAGCTCCCTCCCTGCGTCATCTCCCAATCAGGCGATCAGCTCCCTAATTGCATCGTCTCTCAGTCAAGAGGTCAGCTCCCCCCTGCGTCATCTCTCAGTCAGGCCATCAGCTCCCTCCCTGCGTTGTCTCTCAGTGAGGAGATCAGCTCCCCCCTGCATCATCTCTCAGTCAGGCCATCAGCTCTTCCCTGCATCGTCTCTCAGTCAGGCGATCAGATCCCTGCGTCATCTCTCAGTCAGGAGATCAGCTCCCTCCCTGCGTCGTCTCCCAGTCAGGCGATCAGCTCCCTGCGTCATCTCTCAGTCAGGGGATCAGCTCCCTCCCTGCCTCGTCTCTCAGTCAGGCGATCAGCTCCCCCTGCATCATCTCTCAGTCAGGCGATCAGCTCCAACCTGCATCATCTCTCAGTCAGGCAATCAGCTCCCTGCGTCATCTCTCAGTCAGGCGATCAGCTCCCTGCGTCATCTCTCAGTCAAGCGATCAGCTCCCTCCTTGCGTCGTCTCTCAGTCAGGCGATCAGCTCCCTCCCTGCGTCGTCTCTCAGTCAGGCGATCAGCTCCCCCTTGCGTCGTCTCTCAGTCAGGCGATCAGCTCCCTCCCTGTGTCGTCTCTCAGTCAGGCGATCAGCTCCCCCCTGCGTCGTCTCTTAGTCGGGCGATCAGCTCCCTCACTGCGTCGTCTCCCAGTCAGGCGATCAGCTCCCTCCCTGCGTCGTCTCTCAGTCAGGCGATCAGCTCCCCCTGCGTCGTCTCTCAGTCAGGCGATCAGCTCCCCCCTGCGTCGTCTCTCAGTCAGGCGATCAGCTCCCCTCTGCGTCGTCTCTCAGTCAGGCGATTAGCTCAGATCAGCTCCCTCCCTGCCTCGTCTCTCAGTCAGGCGATCAGCTCCCCCCTGTGTCGTCTCTCAGTCAGGCGAACAGCTCCCCCCTGCGTCATCTCTCAGTCAGGCGATCAGCTCTCCCCTGCGTCGTCTCTCAGTCAGGCGATCAGCTCCCCCCTGCGTCGTCTCTCAGTCAGGCGATCAGCTCCCCTCTGCGTCGTCTCTCAGTCAGATGATCAGCTCAGGTCAGCTCCCTCCCTGCGTCGTCTCTCAGTCAGGCGATCAGCTACCCCCTGCGTCGTCTCCCGGTCTGGCAATCAGCTCCCCTCTGCGTCAGCTCCCTTCCAGCGTCGTCTCTCAGTGAGGCGATCAGCTCCCTCCCTGCATCATCTCTCTGTCAGGCGATCAGCTCCCTCCTGCGCCATCTCTCAATCAGGCGATCAGCTCAGCCCTGCGTCATCTCTCAGTCAGGCGATCAGCTCCCTCCTGCTTCGTTTCTCAGTCAGGCGATCAGCTCCCCCCTGCGTCGTCTCTCAGTCAGGCGATCAGCTCCCTCCCTGCGTCGTCTCTCAGACAGGCGATCAGCTCCCTCCCTGCGTCGTCTCTCAGTCAGGAGATCAGCTCCCCCCTGCGTCGTCTCTCAGTCAGGCCATCAGCTCCCCCCTGCGTCGTCTCTCAGTCAGGCCATCAGCTCCCCCCTGCGTCGTCTCTCCTTCAGGGGATCAGCTCCCTCCCTGCGTCATCTCCCAATCAGGCGATCAGCTCCCTAATTGCATCGTCTCTCAGTCAAGAGGTCAGCTCCCCCCTGCGTCATCTCTCAGTCAGGCCATCAGCTCCCTCCCTGCGTTGTCTCTCAGTGAGGAGATCAGCTCCCCCCTGCATCATCTCTCAGTCAGGCCATCAGCTCTTCCCTGCATCGTCTCTCAGTCAGGCGATCAGATCCCTGCGTCATCTCTCAGTCAGGAGATCAGCTCCCTCCCTGCGTCGTCTCCCAGTCAGGCGATCAGCTCCCTGCGTCATCTCTCAGTCAGGGGATCAGCTCCCTCCCTGCCTCGTCTCTCAGTCAGGCGATCAGCTCCCCCTGCATCATCTCTCAGTCAGGCGATCAGCTCCAACCTGCATCATCTCTCAGTCAGGCAATCAGCTCCCTGCGTCATCTCTCAGTCAGGCGATCAGCTCCCTGCGTCATCTCTCAGTCAAGCGATCAGCTCCCTCCTTGCGTCGTCTCTCAGTCAGGCGATCAGCTCCCTCCCTGCGTCGTCTCTCAGTCAGGCGATCAGCTCCCCCCTGCGTCGTCTATCAGTCAGGCGATCAGCTCCCCTCTGCGTTGTCTCTCAGTCAGGCGATCAGCTCAGGTCAGCTACATCCATGTGTCGTCTCTCAGTCAGGCGATTAGCTCCCCCCTGCGTCGTCTCTCAGTCAGGCGATCAGCTCCCTCCCTGCATCATCTCTCTGTCAGGCGATCAGCACCTTCCCTGCGTCATCTCTCAGTCAGGCAATCAGCTCCCCCCTGCGTCATCTCTCAGTCAGACGATCAGCTCCCTCCTGCGTCATCTCTCATTCAGGCGATCAGCTCCCCCCTGCCTCGTCTCTCAGTCAGGCGATCAGCTCCCTCCCTGCGTCGTCTCTCAGACAGGCGATCAGCTCCCTCCCTGCGTCATCTTTCAGTCAGGAGATCAGCTCCGCCCTGCGTCGTCTCTCAGTCAGGCCATCAGCTCCGCCCTGCGTCGTCTCTCAGTCAGGCCATCAGCTCCCCCCTGCGTCGTCTCTTAGTCAGGCGATCAGCTCCCTCCCTGCGTCATCTCTCAGTCTGGCGATCAGCTCCCTCCCTGCGTCGTCTCTCTGTCAGGCGATCAGCTCCCTGCGTCATCTCTCAGTCAGGCGATCAGCTCCCTCCTTGCGTCGTCTCTCAGTCAGGCCATCAGCTCCCCCCTGCGTCGTCTCTCAGTCAGGCCATCAGCTCCCCCCTGCGTCGTCTCTCCTTCAGGGGATCAGCTCCCTCCCTGCGTCATCTCCCAATCAGGCAATCAGCTCCCTAATTGCATCGTCTCTCAGTCAAGAGGTCAGCTCCCCCCTGCGTCATCTATCAGTCAGGCCATCAGCTCCCTCCCTGCGTTGTCTCTCAGTGAGGAGATCAGCTCCCCCCTGCATCATCTCTCAGTCAGGCCATCAGCTCTTCCCTGCATCGTCTCTCAGTCAGGCGATCAGATCCCTGCGTCATCTCTCAGTCAGGCGATCAGCTCCCTCCCTGCATCATCTCTCTGTCAGGCGATCAGCTCCTTCCCTGCGTCATCTCTCAGTCAGGCAATCAGCTCCCCCCTGCGTCATCTCTCAGTCAGACGATCAGCTCCCTCCTGCGTCATCTCTCATTCAGGCGATCAGCTCCCCCCTGCCTCGTCTCTCAGTCAGGCGATCAGCTCCCTCCCTGCGTCGTCTCTCAGACAGGCGATCTGCTCCCTCCCTGCGTCATCTTTCAGTCAGGAGATCAGCTCCGCCCTGCGTCGTCTCTCAGTCAGGCCATCAGCTCCGCCCTGCGTCGTCTCTCAGTCAGGCCATCAGCTCCCCCCTGCGTCGTCTCTCAGTCAGGCGATCAGCTCCCTCCCTGCGTCATCTCTCAGTCTGGCGATCAGCTCCCTCCCTGCGTCGTCTCTCAGTCAGGCGATCAGCTCCCTGCGTCATCTCTCAGTCAGGCGATCAGCTCGCTCCTTGCGTCGTCTCTCAGTCAGGCGATCAGCTCCCTCCCTGCGTCGTCTCTCAGTCAGGCGATCAGCTCCCTCCCGTGGTCGTCTCTCAGTCAGGCGATCACCTCCCCCCCGCCTCATCTCTCAGTCAGACGATCAGCTCCCTCCTGCGTCGTCTCTCAGTCAGGCGATCAGCTCCCCCCTGCGTCATCTCTCAGTCAGGCGATCAGCTCCCCTCTGCGTCATCTCTCAGTCAGGCGATCAGCTCCCTCCCTGCGTCATCTCTCAGTCAGGCGATCAGCTCCCTCCCTGCGTCGTCTCTCAGTCAGGCGATCAGCTCCCTCCCTGCGTCGTCTCTCAGTCAGGCGATCAGCTCTCCCCTGCGTCGTCTCTTAGTCAGGCGATCTGCTCCCTCCCTGCGTCGTCTCCCAGTCAGGGGATCAGCTCCCTCCCTGCGTCGTCTCTCATTCAGGCGATCAGCTCCACCCTGCGTCGTCTCTCAGTCAGGCGATCAGCTCCCCCCTTCCGTCGTCTCTCAGTCAGGCGATCAGCTCCCTCCCTGCGTCGTCTCTCAGTCAGGTGATCAGCTCCCTCCCTGCATCGTCTTTCTGTCAGGCGATGTGTTCCCTCCCTGCGTCCTCTCTCAGTCAGGCGATCAGCTCCCCCCTGCGTCATCTCTCAGTCAGGCGATCAGCTCCCTCCCTGCGTCGTCTCTCAGTCAGGCGATCAGCTCCCTCCCTGCGTCGTCTCTCAGTCAGGCGATCAGCTCCCTCCCTGCGTCGTCTCTCAGTCAGGCGATCAGCTCCCTCCCTGCGTCGTCTCTCAGTCAGGCGATCAGCTCCCCCCTGCGTCGTCTCCTAGTCAGGCGATCAGCTCCCTCACTGCGTCGTCTCCCAGTCAGGCGATCAGCTCCCTCCCTGCGTCGTTTCTCAGTCAGGCGATCAGCTCCCCCCTGCATCGTCTCTCAGTCAGGCGATCAGCTCCCCCATTCCGTTGTCTCTCAGTCAGGCGATCAGCTCCCCTCTGCGTCGTCTCTCAGTCAGGCAATCAGCTCAGATCAGCTCCCTCCCTGCGTCGTCTCTCTGTCAGGCGATCAGCTCCCCCTTGCGTCGTCTCTCAGTCAGGCGATCAGCTCCCCCCTGCATCGTCTCTCAGTCAGGTGATCAGCTCCCCCCTGCGTCGTCTCTCAGTCAGGGGATAAGCTCCCCCCTGCGTCGTCTCTCAGTCAGGCGATCAGCTCCCCCTTGCGTCGTCTCTCAGTCAGGCGATCAGCTCCCCCCTGCGTCGTCTCTCAGTCAGGTGATCAGCTCCCCCCTGCGTCGTCTCTCAGTCAGGCGATAAGCTCCCCCCTGCGTCGTCTCTCAGTCAGGCGATCAGCTCCCCTCTGCGTCGTCTCTCAGTCAGGCGATCAGCTCAGATCAGCTCCCTCCCTGCGTCGTCTCTCAGTCAGGCGATC
This sequence comes from Taudactylus pleione, assembly GCA_031769625.1. NCBI lineage: Eukaryota > Metazoa > Chordata > Amphibia > Anura > Myobatrachidae > Taudactylus > Taudactylus pleione. The sequence goes on from JAUIMM010001108.1 coordinate 456,821, forward strand.
AGCTCCCCCCTGCATCGTCTCTCAGTCAGGCGATCAGCGCCCTCCCACGTCGTCTCTCAGTCACGCGATCAGCTCCCTCCCTGCGTCGTCTCTCAGTCATGCGATCAGCTCCCTCCCTGCGTCGTCTCTCAGTCAGGCGATCAGCTCCCTCCCTGCGTCGTCTCTCAGTCAGGCGATCAGCACCCCCTTGCGTCGTCTCTCAGTCAGGTGATCAGTTCCCTCCCTGCGTCGTCTCTCAGTCAGGCGATCAGCTCCCCCCTGCGTCGTCTCTTAGTCTGGCGATCAGCTCCCTCACTGCGTCGTCTCTCAATCAGGCGACCAGCTCCCCCCTGCGTCATCTCTCAGTCAGGCGATCAGCTCCCCTCTGCGTCATCTCTCAGTTAGGCGCAGCTGAGATCAGCTCCCTCCCTGCGTCGTCTATCAGTCAGGCGATCTGCTCCCCCCTGCGTCGTATCTCAGTCAGGCGAACAGCTCCCCCCTGCGTCGTCTCTCAGTCAGGCGATCAGCTCCCCCCTGCGTCGTCTCTCAGTCAGGCGATCAGCTCCCCCCTGCGTCATCTCTCAGTCAGGCGATCAGCTCCCCTCTGCGTCGTCTCTCAGTCAGGCGATCAGCTCAGATCAGCTCCCTCCCTGCGTCGTCTCTCAGTCAGGCGATCAGCTCCCCCCTGCGTCGTCTCTCAGTCAGGCGATCAGCTCCCTCCCTGCGTCGTCTCTCAGTCAGGCGATGAGCTCCCCTCTGCGTCGTCTCTCAGTCAGGCGATCAGCTCCCTCCCTGCGACGTCTCTCAGTCAGGCGATCAGCTCCCTCCATGCGTCGTCTCTCAGTCAGGCGATCAGCTCCCTCCCTGCGTCGTCTCTCAGTCAAGCGATCAGCTCCCCCCTGCGTCGTCTCTCAGTCAGGCGATCAGTTCCCCCTTGCGTCGTCTCTCAGTCAGGCGATCAGCTCCCCCTTGCGTCGTCTCTCAGTCAGGCGATCAGCTCCCTCCCTGCGTCGTCTCTCAGTCAGGCGATCAGCTCCCTCACTGCGTCGTCTCCCAGTCATGCGATCAGCTCCCTCCCTGCGTCGTCTCTCAGTCAGGCGATCAGCTCCCCCCTGCGTCGTTTCTCAGTCAGGCGAACAGCTCCCCCCTGCGTCGTCTCTCAGTCAGGCGATCAGCTCCCTCCCTGCGACGTCTCTCAGTCAGGCGATCAGCTCCCTCCCTGCGTCGTCTCTCAGTCAGGCGATCAGCCCCCTCCCTGCGTCGTCTTTCAGTCAGGCGATCAGCTCCCTCCCTGCGTAATCTCTCAGTCAGGCGATCAGCTCCCCCCTGCGTCATCTCTCAGTCAGGCGATCAGCTCCCTCCCTGCGTCGTCTCTCAGTCAGGCGATCAGCTCCCTCCCTGCGTCGTCTCTCAGTCAGGTGATCAGCTCCCTCCCTGCGTCGTCTCTCAGTCAGGCGATCAGCTCCCTCCATGCGTCGTCTCTCAGTCAGGCGATCAGCTCCCCTCTGCGTCGTCTCTCAGTCAGGCGATCAGCTCAGATCAGCTCCCTCCCTGCGTCGTCTCTCTGTCAGGCGATCAGCTCCCCCTTGCGTCGTCTCTCAGTCAGGCGATCAGCTCTTCAGTGCGTCGTCTCTCAGTCAGGCGATCAGCTCCCTCCCTGCGTCATCTCTCAGTCAGGCGATCAGCTCCCTCCCTGCGTCGTCTCTCAGTCAGGCGATCAGCTCCCCTCTGCGTCGTCTCTCAGTCAGGCGATCAGCTCAGATCAGCTCCCTCCCTGCGGCGTCTCTCTGTCAGGCAATCAGCCCCCCTTGCGTCGTCTCTCAGTCAGGCGATCAGCTCTCTCCTGCGTTGTCTCTCAGTCAGGCGATCAGCTCCCCCCTGCGTCGTCTCTCAGTGAGGCGATCAACTCCCCCCTGCGTCGTCTCTCAGTCAGGCGATCAGCTCCCCTCTGCGTCGTCTCTCAGTCAGGCGATCAGCTCAGATCAGATCCCTCCCTGCGTCGTCTCTCAGTCAGGCGATCAGCTCCCCCTTGCGTCGTCTCTCAGTCAGGCGATCAGCTCCCTCCCTGCGACGTCTCTCAGTCAGGCGATCAGCTCCCTCCCTGCGTCGTCTCTCAGTCAGGCGATCAGCTCCCTCCCTGCATCGTCTCTCAGTCAGGCGATCAGCTCCATCCCTGCATCATCTCTCAGAAAGGCGATCAGCTCCCTCCCTGCATCGTCTCTCAGACAAGCGATCAGCTCCCCCCTGCATCGTCTCTCAGTCAGGCGATCAGCTCCCTCCTGCGTCGTCTCTCAGTCAGGCGATCAGCTCCCTCCCTGTGTCGTCTCTCAGTCATGCGATCAGCTCCCTCCCTGCGTCGTCTCTCAGTCAGGCGATCAGCTCCCTCCCTGCGTCGTCTCTCAGTCAGGCGATCAGCTCCCTCCCTGCGTCGTCTCTCAGTCAGGCGATCAGCACCCCCTTGCGTCGTCTCTCAGTCAGGCGATCAGTTCCCTCCCTGCGTCGTCTCTCAGTCAGGCGATCAGCTCCCCCCTGCGTCGTCTCTTAGTCTGGCGATCAGCTCCCTCACTGCGTCGTCTCCCAGTCAGGCGATCAGCTCCCTCCCTGCGTCGTCTCTCAGTCAGGCGATCAGCTCCCCCCTGCGTCATCTCTCAGTCAGGCGATCAGCTCCCCTCTGCGTCATCTCTCAGTCAGGCGCAGCTCAGATCAGCTCCCTCCCTGCGTCGTCTATCAGTCAGGCGATCTGCTCCCCCCTGCGTCGTCTCTCAGTCTAGCGAACAGCTCCCCCCTGCTTCGTCTCTCAGTCAGGCAATCAGCTCCCCCCTGCGTCGTCTCTCAGTCAGGCGATCAGCTCCCCCCTGCGTCGTCTCTCAGTCAGGCGATCAGCTCCCCTCTGCTACGTCTCTCAGTCAGGCGATCAGCTCAGGTCAGCTCCCCCCTGCGTCGTCTCTCAGTCAGGCGATCAGCTCCCCCCTGCGTCGTCTCTCAGTCAGGCGATCAGCTCCCCCCTGCGTCGTCTCTCAGTCAGGCGATCAGCTCCCCTCTGCGTCCTCTCTCAGTCAGGGGATCAGCTCAGATCAGCTCCCTCCCTGCGTCGTCTCTCAGTCAGGCGATCAGCTCCCTCCCTGCGTCATCTCTCAGTCAGGCGATCAGCTCCCCTCTGCGTCATCTCTCAGTCAGGCGATCAGCTCCCTCCCTGCGACGTCTCTCAGTCAGGTGATCAGCTCCCTCACTGCGTCGTCTCTCAGTCAGGCGATCAGCTCCCCCCTGCGTCGTCTCTCAGTCAGGCGATCAGCTCCCTCCCTGCGTCGTCTCTCAGTCAGGCGTTCAGCTCCCTCCCTGCGTCGTCTCTCAATCAGGCGATCAGCTCCCCCCTGCGTCGTCTCTCAGTCAGGCGATCAGCTCCCTCCCTGCGTCGTCTCTCAGTCAGGCGATCAGCTCCCTCCCTGCGTCGTCTCTCAGTCAGGCGATTAGCTCCCTCCCTGCGTCGTCTCTCAGTCAGGCGATCAGCTCCCCCTTGCGTCGTCTCTCAGTCAGGCGATCAGCTCCCTCCCTGTGTCGTCTCTCAGTCAGGCGATCAGCTCCCCCCTGCGTCGTCTCTTAGTCGGGCGATCAGCTCCCTCACTGCGTCATCTCCCAGTCAGGCGATCAGCTCCCTCCCTGCGTCGTCTCTCAGTCAGGCGATCAGCTCCCCCTGCGTCGTCTCTCAGTCAGGCGATCAGCTCCCCCCTGCGTCGTCACTCAGTCAGGCGATCAGCTCCCCTCTGCGTCGTCTCTCAGTCAGGCGATTAGCTCAGATCAGCTCCCTCCCTGCGTCGTCTCTCAGTCAGGCGATCAGCTCCCCCCTGTGTCGTCTCTCAGTCAGGCGAACAGCTCCCCCCTGCGTCATCTCTCAGTCAGGCGATCAGCTCTCCCCTGCGTCGTCTCTCAGTCAGGCGATCAGCTCCCCCCTGCGTCGTCTCTCAGTCAGGCGATCAGCTCCCCTCTGCGTCGTCTCTCAGTCAGATGATCAGCTCAGGTCAGCTCCCTCCCTGCGTCGTCTCTCAGTCAGGTGATCAGCTACCCCCTGCGTCGTCTCCCGGTCTGGCAATCAGCTCCCCTCTGCGTCAGCTCCCTTCCAGCATCGTCTCTCAGTGAGGCGATCAGCTCCCTCCCTGCATCATCTCTCTGTCAGGCGATCAGCTCCCTCCTGCGCCATCTCTCAATCAGGCGATCAGCTCCCCCCTGCGTCATCTCTCAGTCAGGCGATCAGCTCCCTCCTGCTTCGTTTCTCAGTCAGGCGATCAGCTCCCCCCTGCGTCGTCTCTCAGTCAGGCGATCAGCTCCCTCCCTGCGTCGTCTCTCAGACAGGCGATCAGCTCCCTCCCTGCGTCGTCTCTCAGTCAGGAGATCAGCTCCCCCCTGCGTCATCTCTCAGTCAGGCCATCAGCTCCCCCCTGCGTCGTCTCTCAGTCAGGCCATCAGCTCCCCCCTGCGTCGTCTCTCCTTCATGGGATCAGCTCCCTCCCTGCGTCATCTCCCAATCAGGCGATCAGCTCCCTAATTGCATCGTCTCTCAGTCAAGAGGTCAGCTCCCCCCTGCGTCATCTCTCAGTCAGGCCATCAGCTCCCTCCCTGCGTTGTCTCTCAGTGAGGAGATCAGCTCCCCCCTGCATCATCTCTCAGTCAGGCCATCAGCACTTCCCTGCATCGTCTCTCAGTCAGGCGATCAGATCCCTGCGTCATCTCTCAGTCAGGCGATCAGCTCCCTCCCTGCGTCGTCTCCCAGTCAGGCGATCAGCTCCCTGCGTCATCTCTCAGTCAGGGGATCAGCTCCCTCCCTGCGTCGTCTCTCAGTCAGGCGATCAGCTCCCCCTGCATCATCTCTCAGTCAGGCGATCAGCTCCAACCTGCATCATCTCTCAGTCAGGCAATCAGCTCCCTGCGTCATCTCTCAGTCAGGCGATCAGCTCCCTGCGTCATCTCTCAGTCAAGCGATCAGCTCCCTCCTTGCGTCGTCTCTCAGTCAGGCGATCAGCTCCCTCCCTGCGTCGTCTCTCAGTCAGGCGATCAGCTCCCCCCTGCGTCGTCTATCAGTCAGGCGATCAGCTCCCCTCTGCGTTGTCTCTCAGTCAGGCGATCAGCTCAGGTCAGCTACATCCATGTGTCGTCTCTCAGTCAGGCGATTAGCTCCCCCCTGCGTCGTCTCTCAGTCAGGCGATCAGCTCCCTCCCTGCATCATCTCTCTGTCAGGCGATCAGCACCTTCCCTGCGTCATCTCTCAGTCAGGCAATCAGCTCCCCCCTGCGTCATCTCTCAGTCAGACGATCAGCTCCCTCCTGCGTCATCTCTCATTCAGGCGATCAGCTCCCCCCTGCCTCGTCTCTCAGTCAGGCGATCAGCTCCCTCCCTGCGTCGTCTCTCAGACAGGCGATCAGCTCCCTCCCTGCGTCATCTTTCAGTCAGGAGATCAGCTCTGCCCTGCGTCGTCTCTCAGTCAGGCCATCAGCTCCGCCCTGCGTCGTCTCTCAGTCAGGCCATCAGCTCCCCCCTGCGTCGTCTCTTAGTCAGGCGATCAGCTCCCTCCCTGCGTCATTTCTCAGTCTGGCGATCAGCTCCCTCCCTGCGTCGTCTCTCTGTCAGGCGATCAGCTCCCTGCGTCATCTCTCAGTCAGGCGATCAGCTCCCTCCTTGCGTCGTCTCTCAGTCAGGCGATCAGCTCCCTCCCTGCGTCGTCTCTCAGTCAGGCGATCAGCTCCCTCCCGTGGTCGTCTCTCCTTCAGGCGATCAGCTCCCTCCTTGCGTCGTCTCTCAGTCAGGCCATCAGCTCCCCCCTGCGTCGTCTCTCAGTCAGGCCATCAGCTCCCCCCTGCGTCGTCTCTCCTTCAGGGGATCAGCTCCCTCCCTGCGTCATCTCCCAATCAGGCGATCAGCTCCCTAATTGCATCGTCTCTCAGTCAAGAGGTCAGCTCCCCCCTGCGTCATCTATCAGTCAGGCCATCAGCTCCCTCCCTGCGTTGTCTCTCAGTGAGGAGATCAGCTCCCCCCTGCATCATCTCTCAGTCAGGCCATCAGCTCTTCCCTGCATCGTCTCTCAGTCAGGCGATCAGATCCCTGCGTCATCTCTCAGTCAGGCGATCAGCTCCCTCCCTGCATCATCTCTCTGTCAGGCGATCAGCTCCTTCCCTGCGTCATCTCTCAGTCAGGCAATCAGCTCCCCCCTGCGTCATCTCTCAGTCAGACGATCAGCTCCCTCCTGCGTCATCTCTCATTCAGGCGATCAGCTCCCCCCTGCCTCGTCTCTCAGTCAGGCGATCAGCTCCCTCCCTGCGTCGTCTCTCAGACAGGCGATCTGCTCCCTCCCTGCGTCATCTTTCAGTCAGGAGATCAGCTCCGCCCTGCGTCGTCTCTCAGTCAGGCCATCAGCTCCGCCCTGCGTCGTCTCTCAGTCAGGCCATCAGCTCCCCCCTGCGTCGTCTCTCAGTCAGGCGATCAGCTCCCTCCCTGCGTCATCTCTCAGTCTGGCGATCAGCTCCCTCCCTGCTTCGTCTCTCAGTCAGGCGATCAGCTCCCTGCGTCATCTCTCAGTCAGGCGATCAGCTCGCTCCTTGCGTCGTCTCTCAGTCAGGCGATCAGCTCCCTCCCTGCGTCGTCTCTCAGTCAGGCGATCAGCTCCCTCCCGTGGTCGTCTCTCAGTCAGGCGATCACCTCCCCCCCGCCTCATCTCTGTCAGACGATCAGCTCCCTCCTGCGTCGTCTCTCAGTCAGGCGATCAGCTCCCCCCTGCGTCATCTCTCAGTCAGGCGATCAGCTCCCCTCTGCGTCATCTCTCAGTCAGGCGATCAGCTCCCTCCCTGCGTCATCTCTCAGTCAGGCGATCAGCTCCCTCCCTGCGTCGTCTCTCAGTCAGGCGATCAGCTCCCTCCCTGCGTCGTCTCTCAGTCAGGCGATCAGCTCTCCCCTGCGTCGTCTCTTAGTCAGGCGATCTGCTCCCTCCCTGCGTCGTCTCCCAGTCAGGGGATCAGCTCCCTCCCTGCGTCGTCTCTCATTCAGGCGATCAGCTCCACCCTGCGTCGTCTCTCAGTCAGGCGATCAGCTCCCCCCTTCCGTCGTCTCTCAGTCAGGCGATCAGCTCCCTCCCTGCGTCGTCTCTCAGTCAGGTGATCAGCTCCCTCCCTGCATCGTCTTTCTGTCAGGCGATGTGTTCCCTCCCTGCGTCCTCTCTCAGTCAGGCGATCAGCTCCCCCCTGCATCATCTCTCAGTCAGGCGATCAGCTCCCTCCCTGCGTCGTCTCTCAGTCAGGCGATCAGCTCCCTCCCTGCGTCGTCTCTCAGTCAGGCGATCAGCTCCCTCCCTGCGTCGTCTCTCAGTCAGGCGATCAGCTCCCTCCCTGCGTCGTCTCTCAGTCAGGCGATCAGCTCCCCCCTGCGTCGTCTCCTAGTCAGGCGATCAGCTCCCTCACTGCGTCGTCTCCCAGTCAGGCGATCAGCTCCCTCCCTGCGTCGTTTCTCAGTCAGGCGATCAGCTCCCCCCTGCATCGTCTCTCAGTCAGGCGATCAGCTCCCCCCTTCCGTTGTCTTTCAGTCAGGCGATCAGCTCCCCTCTGCGTCGTCTCTCAGTCAGGCGATCAGCTCAGATCAGCTCCCTCCCTGCGTCGTCTCTCTGTCAGGCGATCAGCTCCCCCTTGCGTCGTCTCTAAGTCAGGCGATCAGCTCCCCCCTGCGTCGTCTCTCAGTCAGGTGATCAGCTCCCCCCTGCGTCGTCTCTCAGTCAGGCGATAAGCTCCCCCCTGCGTCGTCTCTCAGTCAGGCGATCAGCTCCCCTCTGCGTCGTCTCTCAGTCAGGCGATCAGCTCAGATCAGCTCCCTCCCTGCGTCGTCTCTCAGTCAGGCGATCAGCTCCCCCCTGCATCGTCTCTCAGTCAGGCGATCAGCTCCCTCCCTGCGTCGTCTCTCAGTCAGGCGATCAGCTCCCTCCCTGCGACGTCTCTCAGTCAGGCGATCAGCTCCCTCCCTGCGTCGTCTCTCAGTCAGACGATCAGCTCCCTCCCTGCGTCGTCTCTCAGTCAAGCGATAAGCTCCCCCCTGCGTCGTCTCTCAGTAAGGCGATCAGCTCCCTCTTGCGTCGTCTCTCTGTCAGGCGATCAGCTCCCTCCCTGCGTCGTCTCTCAGTCAGGCGATCAGCTCCCTCACTGCGTCGTCTCCCAGTCAGGCGATCAGCTCCCTCCCTGCGTCGTCTCTCAGTCAGGCGATCAGCTCCCCCCTGCGTCGTTTCTCAGTCAGGCGAACAGCTCCCCCCTGCGTCGTCTCTCAGTCAGGCGATCAGCTCCCTCCCTGCGACGTCTCTCAGTCAGTCAATCAGCTCCCTCCCTGCGTCGTCTCTCAGTCAGGCGATCAGCTCCCTCCCTGCGTCGTCTTTCAGTCAGGCGATCAGCTCCCTCCCTGCGTAATCTCTCAGTCAGGCGATCAGCTCCCCCCTGCGTCATCTCTCAGTCAGGCGATCAGCTCCCTACCTGCGTCGTCTCTCAGTCAGGCGATCAGCTCCCTCCCTGCATCGTCTCTCAGTCAGGCGATCAGCTCCCTCCCTGCGTCGTCTCTCAGTCAGGCGATCAGCTCCCTCCATGCGTCGTCTCTCAGTCAGGCGATCAGCTCCCCCCTGCGTCGTCTCTTAGTCAGGCGATCAGCTCCCTCACTGCGTCATCTCCCAGTCAGGCGATCAGCTCCCTCCCTGCGTCGTCTCTCAGTCAGGCGATCAGCTCCCTCCCTGCGTCGCCTCTCAGTCAGGCGATCAGCTCCACCCTTCCGTCGTCTCTCAGTCAGGTGATCAGCTCCCCTCTGCGTCGTCTCTCAGTCAGGCGATCAGCTCAGATCAGCTCCCTCCCTGCGTCGTCTCTCTGTCAGGCGATCAGCTCCCCCATGCGTCGTCTCTCAGTCAGGCGATCAGCTCCCCCCTGCGTCGTCTCTCAGTCAGGCGATCAGCTCCCCCCTGCGTCGTCTCTCAGTCAGGCGATCAGCTCCCCTATGCGTCGTCTCTCAGTCAGGCGATCAGCTCCCCTCTGCGTCGTCTCTCGGTCAGGCGATCAGCTCAGATAAGCTCCCTCCCTGCGTCGTCTCTCAGTCAGGCGATCAGCTCCCCCTTGCGTCGTCTCTCAGTCAGGCGATCAGCTCCCTCCCTGCGTCGTCTCTCAGTCAGGCGATTAGCTCCCCTCTGCGTCGTCTCTCTGTCAGGCGATCAGCTCCCTCCCTGCGACGTCTCTCAGTCAGGCGATCAGCTCCCTCCCTGCATCGTCTCTCAGTCAGGCGATCAGCTCCCTCCCTGCGTCGTCTCTCAGTCAGGCGATAAGCTCCCTCCCTGCGTCATCTCTCAGTAAGGCGATCAGCTCCCTCCCTGCATCGTCTCTCAGACAAGCGATCAGCTCCCCCCTGCGTCGTCTCTCAGTCAGGCGATCAGCTCCCTCCCACGTCGTCTCTCAGTCAGGCGATCAGCTCCCTCCCTGCGTCGTCTCTCAGTCATGCGATCAGCTCCCTCCCTGCGTCGTCTCTCAGTCAGGCGATCAGCTCCCTCCCTGCGTCGTCTCTCAGTCAGGCGATCAGCACCCCCTTGCGTCGTCTCTCAGTCAGGTGATCAGTTCCCTCCCTGCGTCGTCTCTCAGTCAGGCGATCAGCTCCCCCCTGCGTAGTCTCTTAGTCTGGCGATCAGCTCCCTCACTGCGTCGTCTCCCAGTCAGGCGATCAGCTCCCCCCTGCGTCGTCTCCTAGTCAGGCGATCAGCTCCCTCACTGCGTCGTCTCCCAGTCAGGCGATCAGCTCCCTCCCTGCGTCGTTTCTCAGTCAGGCGATCAGCTCCCCCCTGCATCGTCTCTCAGTCAGGCGATCAGCTCCCCCATTCCGTTGTCTCTCAGTCAGGCGATCAGCTCCCCTCTGCGTCGTCTCTCAGTCAGGCGATCAGCTCAGATCAGCTCCCTCCCTGCGTCGTCTCTCTGTCAGGCGATCAGCTCCCCCTTGCGTCGTCTCTCAGTCAGGCGATCAGCTCCCCCCTGCGTCGTCTCTCAGTCAGGTGATCAGCTCCCCCCTGCGTCGTCTCTCAGTCAGGCGATAAGCTCCCCCCTGCGTCGTCTCTCAGTCAGGCGATCAGCTCCCCCTTGCATCGTCTCTCAGTCAGGCGATCAGCTCCCCCCTGCGTCGTCTCTCAGTCAGGTGATCAGCTCCCCCCTGCGTCGTCTCTCAGTCAGGCGATAAGCTCCCCCCTGCGTCGTCTCTCAGTCAGGCGATCAGCTCCCCTCTGCGTCGTCTCTCAGTCAGGCGATCAGCTCAGATCAGCTCCCTCCCTGCGTCGTCTCTCAGTCAGGCGATCAGCTCCCCCCTGCATCGTCTCTCAGTCAGGCGATCAGCGCCCTCCCACGTCGTCTCTCAGTCACGCGATCAGCTCCCTCCCTGCGTCGTCTCTCAGTCATGCGATCAGCTCCCTCCCTGCGTCGTCTCTCAGTCAGGCGATCAGCTCCCTCCCTGCGTCGTCTCTCAGTCAGGCGATCAGCACCCCCTTGCGTCGTCTCTCAGTCAGGTGATCAGTTCCCTCCCTGCGTCGTCTCTCAGTCAGGCGATCAGCTCCCCCCTGCGTCGTCTCTTAGTCTGGCGATCAGCTCCCTCACTGCGTCGTCTCCCAGTCAGGCGATCAGCTCCCTCCCTGCGTCGTCTCTCAATCAGGCGACCAGCTCCCCCCTGCGTCATCTCTCAGTCAGGCGATCAGCTCCCCTCTGCGTCATCTCTCAGTTAGGCGCAGCTGAGATCAGCTCCCTCCCTGCGTCGTCTATCAGTCAGGCGATCTGCTCCCCCCTGCGTCGTATCTCAGTCAGGCGAACAGCTCCCCCCTGCGTCGTCTCTCAGTCAAGCGATCAGCTCCCCCCTGCGTCGTCTCTCAGTCAGGCGATCAGCTCCCCTCTGCGTCGTCTCTCAGTCAGGCGATCAGCTCAGATCAGCTCCCTCCCTGCGTCGTCTCTCAGTCAGGCGATCAGCTCCCCCCTGCGTCGTCTCTCAGTCAGGCGATCAGCTCCCTCCCTGCGTCGTCTCTCAGTCAGGCGATGAGCTCCCCTCTGCGTCGTCTCTCAGTCAGGTGATCAGCTCCCTCCCTGCGACGTCTCTCAGTCAGGCGATCAGCTCCCTCCATGCGTCGTCTCTCAGTCAGGCGATCAGCTCCCTCCCTGCGTCGTCTCTCAGTCAAGCGATCAGCTCCCCCCTGCGTCGTCTCTCAGTCAGGCGATCAGTTCCCCCTTGCGTCGTCTCTCAGTCAGGCGATCAGCTCGCCCTTGCGTCGTCTCTCAGTCAGGCGAGCAGCTCCCTCCCTGCGTCGTCTCTCAGTCAGGGGATCAGCTCCCTCACTGCGTCGTCTCCCAGTCATGCGATCAGCTCCCTCCCTGCGTCGTCTCTCAGTCAGGCGATCAGCTCCCCCCTGCGTCGTTTCTCAGTCAGGCGAACAGCTCCCCCCTGCGTCGTCTCTCAGTCAGGCGATCAGCTCCCTCCCTGCGACGTCTCTCAGTCAGGCGATCAGCTCCCTCCCTGCGTCGTCTCTCATTCAGGCGATCAGCCCCCTCCCTGCGTCGTCTTTCAGTCAGGCGATCAGCTCCCTCCCTGCGTAATCTCTCAGTCAGGCGATCAGCTCCCCCCTGCATCATCTCTCAGTCAGGCGATCAGCTCCCTCCCTGCGTCGTCTCTCAGTCAGGCGATCAGCTCCCTCCCTGCGTCGTCTCTCAGTCAGGCGATCAGCTCCCTCCCTGCGTCGTCTCTCAGTCAGGCGATCAGCTCCCTCCATGCGTCGTCTCTCAGTCAGGCGATCAGCTCCCCTCTGCGTCATCTCTCAGTCAGGCGATCAGCTCAGATCAGCTCCCTCCCTGCGTTGTCTCTCTGTCAGGTGATCAGCTCCCCCTTGCGTCGTCTCTCAGTCAGGCGATCAGCTCTTCCCTGCGTCGTCTCTCAGTCAGGCGATCAGCTCCCTCCCTGCGTCATCTCTCAGTCAGGCGATCAGCTCCCTCCCTGCGTCGTCTCTCAGTCAGGCGATCAGCTCCCCTCTGCGTCGTCTCTCAGTCAGGCGATCAGCTCAGATCAGCTCCCTCCCTGCGGCGTCTCTCTGTCAGGCAATCAGCCCCCCTTGCGTCGTCTCTCAGTCAGGCGATCAGCTCTCTCCTGCGTTGTCTCTCAGTCAGGCGATCAGCTCCCCCCTGCGTCGTCTCTCAGTCAGGCGATCAACTCCCCCCTGCGTCGTCTCTCAGTCAGGCGATCAGCTCCCCTCTGCGTCGTCTCTCAGTCAGGCGATCAGCTCAGATCAGATCCCTCCCTGCGTCGTCTCTCAGTCAGGCGATCAGCTCCCCCTTGCGTCGTCTCTCAGTCAGGCGATCAGCTCCCTCCCTGCGACGTCTCTCAGTCAGGCGATCAGCTCCCTCCCTGCGTCGTCTCTCAGTCAGGCGATCAGCTCCCTCCCTGCATCGTCTCTCAGTCAGGCGATCAGCTCCATCCCTGCATCATCTCTAAGAAAGGCGATCAACTCCCTCCCTGCATCGTCTCTCAGACAAGCAATCAGCTCCCCCCTGCATCGTCTCTCAGTCAGGCGATCAGCTCCCTCCTGCGTCGTCTCTCAGTCAGGCGATCAGCTCCCTCCCTGCGTCGTCTCTCAGTCATGCGATCAGCTCCCTCCCTGCGTCGTCTCTCAGTCAGGCGATCAGCTCCCTCCCTGCGTCGTCTCTCAGTCAGGCGATCAGCTCCCTCCCTGCGTCGTCTCTCAGTCAGGCGATCAGCACCCCCTTGCGTCGTCTCTCAGTCAGGCGATCAGTTCCCTCCCTGCGTCGTCTCTCAGTCAGGCGATCAGCTCCCCCCTGCGTCGTCTCTTAGTCTGGCGATCAGCTCCCTCACTGCGTCGTCTCCCAGTCAGGCGATCAGCTCCCTCCCTGCGTCGTCTCTCAGTCAGGCGATCAGCTCCCCCCTGCGTCATCTCTCAGTCAGGCGATCAGCTCCCCTCTGCGTCATCTCTCAGTCAGGCGCAGCTCAGATCAGCTCCCTCCCTGCGTCGTCTATCAGTCAGGCGATCTGCTCCCCCCTGCGTCGTCTCTCAGTCCAGCGAACAGCTCCCCCCTGCTTCGTCTCTCAGTCAGGCAATCAGCTCCCCCCTGCGTCGTCTCTCAGTCAGGCGATCAGCTCCCCCCTGCGTCGTCTCTCAGTCAGGCGATCAGCTCCCCTCTGCTTCGTCTCTCAGTCAGGCGATCAGCTCAGGTCAGCTCCCCCCTGCGTCGTCTCTCAGTCAGGCGATCAGCTCCCCCCTGCGTCGTCTCTCAGTCAGGCGATCAGCTCCCCCCTGCGTCGTCTCTCAGTCAGGCGATCAGCTTCCCTCTGCGTCCTCTCTCAGACAGGGGATCAGCTCAGATCAGCTCCCTCCCTGCGTCGTCTCTCAGTCAGGCGATCAGCTCCCTCCCTGCGTCGTCTCTCAGTCAGGCGATCAGCTCCCCTCTGCGTCATCTCTCAGTCAGGCGATCAGCTCCCTCCCTGCGACGTCTCTCAGTCAGGTGATCAGCTCCCTCACTGCGTCGTCTCTCAGTCAGGCGATCAGCTCCCCCCTGCGTAGTCTCTCAGTCAGGCGATCAGCTCCCTCCCTGCGTCGTCTCTCAGTCAGGCGATCAGCTCCCTCCCTGCGTCGTCTCTCAGTCAAGCGATCAGCTCCCCCCTGCGTCGTCTCTCAGTCAGGCGATCAGCTCCCCCCTGCGTCATCTCTCAGTCAGGCGTTCAGCTCCCTCCCTGCGTCGTCTCTCAATCAGGCGATCAGCTCCCCCCTGCGTCGTCTCTCAGTCAGGCGATCAGCTCCCTCCCTGCGTCGTCTCTCAGTCAGGCGATCAGCTCCCCCTTGCGTCGTCTCTCAGTCAGGCGATCAGCTCCCTCCCTGTGTCGTCTCTCAGTCAGGCGATCAGCTCCCCCCTGCGTCGTCTCTTAGTCGGGCGATCAGCTCCCTCACTGCGTCGTCTCCCAGTCAGGCGATCAGCTCCCTCCCTGCGTCGTCTCTCAGTCAGGCGATCAGCTCCCCCTGCGTCGTCTCTCAGTCAGGCGATCAGCTCCCCCCTGCGTCGTCTCTCAGTCAGGCGATCAGCTCCCTCCTGCGTCGTCTCTCAGTCAGGCGATCAGCTCCCTCCCTGCGTCGTCTCTCAGTCATGCGATCAGCTCCCTCCCTGCGTCGTCTCTCATTCAGGCGATCAGCTCCCTCCCTGCGTCGTCTCTCAGTCAGGCGATCAGCTCCCTCCCTGCGTCGTCTCTCAGTCAGGCGATCAGCACCCCCTTGCGTCGTCTCTCAGTCAGGCGATCAGTTCCCTCCCTGCGTCGTCTCTCAGTCAGGCGATCAGCTCCCCCCTGCGTCGTCTCTTAGTCTGGCGATCAGCTCCCTCACTGCGTCGTCTCCCAGTCAGGCGATCAGCTCCCTCCCTGCGTCGTCTCTCAGTCAGGCGATCAGCTCCCCCCTGCGTCATCTCTCAGTCAGGCGATCAGCTCCCCTCTGCGTCATCTCTCAGTCAGGCGCAGCTCAGATCAGCTCCCTCCCTGCGTCGTCTATCAGTCAGGCGATCTGCTCCCCCCTGCGTCGTCTCTCAGTCCAGCGAACAGCTCCCCCCTGCTTCGTCTCTCAGTCAGGCAATCAGCTCCCCCCTGCGTCGTCTCTCAGTCAGGCGATCAGCTCCCCCCTGCGTCGTCTCTCAGTCAGGCGATCAGCTCCCCTCTGCTTCGTCTCTCAGTCAGGCGATCAGCTCAGGTCAGCTCCCCCCTGCGTCGTCTCTCAGTCAGGGGATCAGCTCAGATCAGCTCCCTCCCTGCGTCGTCTCTCAGTCAGGCGATCAGCTCCCTCCCTGCGTCGTCTCTCAGTCAGGCGATCAGCTCCCATCTGCGTCATCTCTCAGTCAGGCGATCAGCTCCCTCCCTGCGACGTCTCTCAGTCAGGTGATCAGCTCCCTCACTGCGTCGTCTCTCAGTCAGGCGATCAGCTCCCCCCTGCGTCGTCTCTCAGTCAGGCGATCAGCTCCCTCCCTGCGTCGTCTCTCAGTCAGGCGATCAGCTCCCTCCCTGCGTCGTCTCTCAGTCAAGCGATCAGCTCCCCCCTGCGTCGTCTCTCAGTCAGGCGATCAGCTCCCCCCTGCGTCATCTCTCAGTCAGGTGTTCAGCTCCCTCCCTGCGTCGTCTCTCAATCAGGCGATCAGCTCCCCCCTGCGTCGTCTCTCAGTCAGGCGATCAGCTCCCTCCCTGCGTCGTCTCTCAGTCAGGCGATCAGCTCCCTCCCTGCGTCGTCTCTCAGTCAGGCGATTAGCTCCCTCCCTGCGTCGTCTCTCAGTCAGGCGATCAGCTCCCCCTTGCGTCGTCTCTCAGTCAGGCGATCAGCTCCCTCCCTGTGTCGTCTCTCAGTCAGGCGATCAGCTCCCCCCTGCGTCGTCTCTTAGTCGGGCGATCAGCTCCCTCACTGCGTCGTCTCCCAGTCAGGCGATCAGCTCCCTCCCTGCGTCGTCTCTCAGTCAGGCGATCAGCTCCCCCTGCGTCGTCTCTCAGTCAGGCGATCAGCTCCCCCCTGCGTCGTCTCTCAGTCAGGCGATCAGCTCCCCTCTGCGTCGTCTCTCAGTCAGGCGATTAGCTCAGATCAGCTCCCTCCCTGCGTCGTCTCTCAGTCAGGCGATCAGCTCCCCCCTGTGTCGTCTCTCAGTCAGGCGAACAGCTCCCCCCTGCGTCGTCTCTCAGTCAGGCGATCAGCTCCCCCCTGCGTCGTCTCTCAGTCAGGCGATCAGCTCCCCTCTGCGTCGTCTCTCAGTCAGATGATCAGCTCAGGTCAGCTCCCTCCCTGCGTCGTCTCTCAGTCAGGCGATCAGCTACCCCCTGCGTCGTCTCCCGGTCTGGCAATCAGCTCCCCTCTGCGTCAGCTCCCTTCCAGCGTCGTCTCTCAGTGAGGCGATCAGCTCCCTCCCTGCATCATCTCTCTGTCAGGCGATCAGCTCCCTCCTGCGCCATCTCTCAATCAGGCGATCAGCTCCCCCCTGCGTCATCTCTCAGTCAGGCGATCAGCTCTCCCCTGCGTCGTCTCTCAGTCAGGCGATCAGCTCCCCCCTGCGTCGTCTCTCAGTCAGACGATCAGCTCCCCTCTGCGTCGTCTCTCAGTCAGATGATCAGCTCAGGTCAGCTCCCTCCCTGCGTCGTCTCTCAGTCAGGCGATCAGCTACCCCCTGCGTCGTCTCCCGGTCTGGCAATCAGCTCCCCTCTGCGTCAGCTCCCTTCCAGCGTCGTCTCTCAGTGAGGCGATCAGCTCCCTCCCTGCATCATCTCTCTGTCAGGCGATCAGCTCCCTCCTGCGCCATCTCTCAATCAGGCGATCAGCTCCCCCCTGCGTCATCTCTCAGTCAGGCGATCAGCTCCCTCCTGCTTCGTTTCTCAGTCAGGCGATCAGCTCCCCCCTGCGTCGTCTCTCAGTCAGGCGATCAGCTCCCTCCCTGCGTCGTCTCTCAGACAGGCGATCAGCTCCCTCCCTGCGTCGTCTCTCAGTCAGGAGATCAGCTCCCCCCTGCGTCGTCTCTCAGTCAGGCCATCAGCTCCCCCCTGCGTCGTCTCTCAGTCAGGCCATCAGCTCCCCCCTGCGTCGTCTCTCCTTCAGGGGATCAGCTCCCTCCCTGCGTCATCTCCCAATCAGGCGATCAGCTCCCTAATTGCATCGTCTCTCAGTCAAGAGGTCAGCTCCCCCCTGCGTCATCTCTCAGTCAGGCCATCAGCTCCCTCCCTGCGTTGTCTCTCAGTGAGGAGATCAGCTCCCCCCTGCGTCGTCTCTCAGTCAGGCCATCAGCTCCCCCCTGCGTCGTCTCTCCTTCAGGGGATCAGCTCCCTCCCTGCGTCATCTCCCAATAAGGCGATCAGCTCCCTAATTGCATCGTCTCTCAGTCAAGAGGTCAGCTCCCCCCTGCGTCATCTCTCAGTCAGGCCATCAGCTCCCTCCCTGCGTTGTCTCTCAGTGAGGAGATCAGCTCCCCCCTGCATCATCTCTCAGTCAGGCCATCAGCTCTTCCCTGCATCGTCTCTCAGTCAGGCGATCAGATCCCTGCGTCATCTCTCAGTCAGGCGATCAGCTCCCTCCCTGCGTCGTCTCCCAGTCAGGCGATCAGCTCCCTGCGTCATCTCTCAGTCAGGGGATCAGCTCCCTCCCTGCGTCGTCTCTCAGTCAGGCGATCAGCTCCCCCTGCATCATCTCTCAGTCAGGCGATCAGCTCCAACCTGCATCATCTCTCAGTCATGCAATCAGCTCCCTGCGTCATCTCTCAGTCAGGCGATCAGCTCCCTGCGTCATCTCTCAGTCAAGCGATCAGCTCCCTCCTTGCGTCGTCTCTCAGTCAGGCGATCAGCTCCCTCCCTGCGTCGTCTCTCAGTCAGGTGATCAGCTCCCCCCTGCGTCGTCTATCAGTCAGGCGATCAGCTCCCCTCTGCGTTGTCTCTCAGTCAGGCGATCAGCTCAGGTCAGCTACATCCATGTGTCGTCTCTCAGTCAGGCGATTAGCTCCCCCCTGCGTCGTCTCTCAGTCAGGCGATCAGCTCCCTCCCTGCATCATCTCTCTGTCAGGCGATCAGCACCTTCCCTGCGTCATCTCTCAGTCAGGCAATCAGCTCCCCCCTGCGTCATCTCTCAGTGAGACGATCAGCTCCCTCCTGCGTCATCTCTCATTCAGGCGATCAGCTCCCCCCTGCCTCGTCTCTCAGTCAGGCGATCAGCTCCCTCCCTGCGTCGTCTCTCAGACAGGCGATCAGCTCCCTCCCTGCGTCATCTTTCAGTCAGGAGATCAGCTCCGCCCTGCGTCGTCTCTCAGTCAGGCCATCAGCTCCGCCCTGCGTCGTCTCTCAGTCAGGCCATCAGCTCCCCCCTGCGTCGTCTCTTAGTCAGGCGATCAGCTCCCTCCCTGCGTCATCTCTCAGTCTGGCGATCAGCTCCCTCCCTGCGTCGTCTCTCTGTCAGGCGATCAGCTCCCTGCGTCATCTCTCAGTCATGCGATCAGCTCCCTCCTTGCGTCGTCTCTCAGTCAGGCGATCAGCTCCCTCCCTGCGTCGTCTCTCAGTCAGGCGATCAGCTCCCTCCCGTGGTCGTCTCTCCTTCAGGCGATCAGCTCCCTCCTTGCGTCGTCTCTCAGTCAGGCCATCAGCTCCCCCCTGCGTCGTCTCTCAGTCAGGCCATCAGCTCCCCCCTGCGTCGTCTCTCCTTCAGGGGATCAGCTCCCTCCCTGCGTCATCTCCCAATCAGGCGATCAGCTCCCTAATTGCATCATCTCTCAGTCAAGAGGTCAGCTCCCCCCTGCGTCATCTATCAGTCAGGCCATCAGCTCCCTCCCTGCGTTGTCTCTCAGTGAGGAGATCAGCTCCCCCCTGCATCATCTCTCAGTCAGGCCATCAGCTCTTCCCTGCATCGTCTCTCAGTCAGGCGATCAGATCCCTGCGTCATCTCTCAGTCAGGCGATCAGCTCCCTCCCTGCATCATCTCTCTGTCAGGCGATCAGCTCCTTCCCTGCGTCATCTCTCAGTCAGGCAATCAGCTCCCCCCTGCGTCATCTCTCAGTCAGACGATCAGCTCCCTCCTGCGTCATCTCTCATTCAGGCGATCAGCTCCCCCCTGCCTCGTCTCTCAGTCAGGCGATCAGCTCCCTCCCTGCGTCGTCTCTCAGACAGGCGATCTGCTCCCTCCCTGCGTCATCTTTCAGTCAGGAGATCAGCTCCGCCCTGCGTCGTCTCTCAGTCAGGCCATCAGCTCCGCCCTGCGTCGTCTCTCAGTCAGGCCATCAGCTCCCCCCTGCGTCGTCTCTCAGTCAGGCGATCAGCTCCCTCCCTACGTCATCTCTCAGTCTGGCGATCAGCTCCCTCCCTGCTTCGTCTCTCAGTCAGGCGATCAGCTCCCTGCGTCATCTCTCAGTCAGGCGATCAGCTCGCTCCTTGCGTCGTCTCTCAGTCAGGCGATCAGCTCCCTCCCTGCGTCGTCTCTCAGTCAGGCGATCAGCTCCCTCCCGTGGTCGTCTCTCAGTCAGGCGATCACCTCCCCCCCGCCTCATCTCTCAGTCAGACGATCAGCTCCCTCCTGCGTCGTCTCTCAGTCAGGCGATCAGCTCCCCCCTGCGTCATCTCTCAGTCAGGCGATCAGCTCCCCTCTGCGTCATCTCTCAGTCAGGCGATCAGCTCCCTCCCTGCGTCATCTCTCAGTCAGGCGATCAGCTCCCTCCCTGCGTCGTCTCTCAGTCAGGCGATCAGCTCCCTCCCTGCGTCGTCTCTCAGTCAGGCGATCAGCTCTCCCCTGCGTCGTCTCTTAGTCAGGCGATCTGCTCCCTCCCTGCGTCGTCTCCCAGTCAGGGGATCAGCTCCCTCCCTGCGTCGTCTCTCATTCAGGCGATCAGCTCCACCCTGCGTCGTCTCTCAGTCAGGCGATCAGCTCCCCCCTTCCGTCGTCTCTCAGTCAGGCGATCAGCTCCCTCCCTGCGTCGTCTCTCAGTCAGGTGATCAGCTCCCTCCCTGCATCGTCTTTCTGTCAGGCGATGTGTTCCCTCCCTGCGTCCTCTCTCAGTCAGGCGATCAGCTCCCCCCTGCGTCATCTCTCAGTCAGGCGATCAGCTCCCTCCCTGCGTCGTCTCTCAGTCAGGCGATCAGCTCCCTCCCTGCGTCGTCTCTCAGTCAGGCGATCAGCTCCCTCCCTGCGTCGTCTCTCAGTCAGGCGATCAGCTCCCTCCCTGCGTCGTCTCTCAGTCAGGCGATCAGCTCCCCCCTGCGTCGTCTCCTAGTCAGGCGATCAGCTCCCTCACTGCGTCGTCTCCCAGTCAGGCGATCAGCTCCCTCCCTGCGTCGTTTCTCAGTCAGGCGATCAGCTCCCCCCTGCATCGTCTCTCAGTCAGGCGATCAGCTCCCCCCTTCCGTTGTCTCTTAGTCAGGCGATCAGCTCCCCTCTGCGTCGTCTCTCAGTCAGGCGATCAGCTCAGATCAGCTCCCTCCCTGCGTCGTCTCTCTGTCAGGCTATCAGCTCCCCCTTGCGTCGTCTCTAAGTCAGGCGATCAGCTCCCCCCTGCGTCGTCTCTCAGTCAGGTGATCAGCTCCCCCCTGCGTCGTCTCTCAGTCAGGCGATAAGCTCCCCCCTGCGTCGTCTCTCAGTCAGGCGATCAGCTCCCCTCTGCGTCGTCTCTCAGTCAGGCGATCAGCTCAGATCAGCTCCCTCCCTGCGTCGTCTCTCAGTCAGGCGATCAGCTCCCCCCTGCATCGTCTCTCAGTCAGGCGATCAGCTCCCTCCCTGCGTCGTCTCTCAGTCAGGCGATCAGCTCCCTCCCTGCGACGTCTCTCAGTCAGGCGATCAGCTCCCTCCCTGCGTCGTCTCTCAGTCAGACGATCAGCTCCCTCCCTGCGTCGTCTCTCAGTCAAGCGATAAGCTCCCCCCTGCGTCGTCTCTCAGTAAGGCGATCAGCTCCCTCTTGCGTCGTCTCTCTGTCAGGCGATCAGCTCCCTCCCTGCGTCGTCTCTCAGTCAGGCGATCAGCTCCCTCACTGCGTCGTCTCCCAGTCAGGCGATCAGCTCCCTCCCTGCGTCGTCTCTCAGTCAGGCGATCAGCTCCCCCCTGCGTCGTTTCTCAGTCAGGCGAACAGCTCCCCCCTGCGTCGTCTCTCAGTCAGGCGATCAGCTCCCTCCCTGCGACGTCTCTCAGTCAGGCAATCAGCTCCCTCCCTGCGTCGTCTCTCAGTCAGGCGATCAGCTCCCTCCCTGCGTCGTCTTTCAGTCAGGCGATCAGCACCCTCCCTGCGTAATCTCTCAGTCAGGCGATCAGCTCCCCCCTGCGTCATCTCTCAGTCAGGCGATCAGCTCCCTACCTGCGTCGTCTCTCAGTCAGGCGATCAGCTCCCTCCCTGCATCGTCTCTCAGTCAGGCGATCAGCTCCCTCCCTGCGTCGTCTCTCAGTCAGGCGATCAGCTCCCTCCATGCGTCGTCTCTCAGTCAGGCGATCAGCTCCCCCCTGCGTCGTCTCTTAGTCAGGCGATCAGCTCCCTCACTGCGTCATCTCCCAGTCAGGCGATCAGCTCCCTCCCTGCGTCGTCTCTCAGTCAGGCGATCAGCTTCCCCCTGCGTCGCCTCTCAGTCAGGCGATCAGCTCCCCTATGCGTCGTCTCTCAGTCAGGCGATCAGCTCCCCTATCCGTCGTCTCTCAGTCAGGTGATCAGCTCCCCTCTGCGTCATCTCTCAGTCAGGCGATCAGCTCAGATCAGCTCCCTCCCTGCGTCGTCTCTCTGTCAGGCGATCAGCTCCCCCATGCGTCGTCTCTCAGTCAGGCGATCAGCTCCCCCCTGCGTCGTCTCTCAGTCAGGCGATCAGCTCCCCCCTGCGTCGTCTCTCAGTCAGGCGATCAGCTCCCCTATGCGTCGTCTCTCAGTCAGGCGATCAGCTCCCCTCTGCGTCGTCTCTCGGTCAGGCGATCAGCTCAGATAAGCTCCCTCCCTGCGTCGTCTCTCAGTCAGGCGATCAGCTCCCCCTTGCGTCGTCTCTCAGTCAGGCGATCAGCTCCCTCCCTGCGTCGTCTCTCAGTCAGGCGATTAGCTCCCCTCTGCGTCGTCTCTCTGTCAGGCGATCAGCTCCCTCCCTGCGACGTCTCTCAGTCAGGCGATCAGCTCCCTCCCTGCATCGTCTCTCAGTCAGGCGATCAGCTCCCTCCCTGCGTCGTCTCTCAGTCAGGCGATAAGCTCCCTCCCTGCGTCATCTCTCAGTAAGGCGATCAGCTCCCTCCCTGCATCGTCTCTCAGACAAGCGATCAGCTCCCTCCCTGCGTCGTCTCTCAGTCAAGCGATCAGCTCCCCCCTGCGTCGTCTCTCAGTCAGGCGATCAGCTCCCCCCTGCGTCATCTCTCAGTCAGGTGTTCTGCTCCCTCCCTGCGTCGTCTCTCAATCAGGCGATCAGCTCCCCCCTGCGTCGTCTCTCAGTCAGGCGATCAGCTCCCTCCCTGCGTCGTCTCTCAGTCAGGCGATCAGCTCCCTCCCTGCGTCGTCTCTCAGTCAGGCGATTAGCTCCCTCCCTGCGTCGTCTCTCAGTCAGGCGATCAGCTCCCCCTTGCGTCGTCTCTCAGTCAGGCGATCAGCTCCCTCCCTGTGTCGTCTCTCAGTCAGGCGATCAGCTCCCCCCTGCGTCGTCTCTTAGTCGGGCGATCAGCTCCCTCCCTGCGTCGTCTCTCAGTCAGGCGATCAGCTCCCCCTGCGTCGTCTCTCAGTCAGGCGATCAGCTCCCCCCTGCGTCGTCTCTCAGTCAGGCGATCAGCTCCCCTCTGCGTCGTCTCTCAGTCAGGCGATTAGCTCAGATCAGCTCCCTCCCTGCGTCGTCTCTCAGTCAGGCGATCAGCTCCCCCCTGTGTCGTCTCTCAGTCAGGCGAACAGCTCCCCCCTGCGTCATCTCTCAGTCAGGCGATCAGCTCTCCCCTGCGTCGTCTCTCAGTCAGGCGATCAGCTCCCCCCTGCGTCGTCTCTCAGTCAGGCGATCAGCTCCCCTCTGCGTTGTCTCTCAGTCAGATGATCAGCTCAGGTCAGCTCCCTCCCTGCGTCGTCTCTCAGTCAGGCGATCAGCTACCCCCTGCGTCGTCTCCCGGTCTGGCAATCAGCTCCCCTCTGCGTCAGCTCCCTTCCAGCGTCGTCTCTCAGTGAGGCGATCAGCTCCCTCCCTGCATCATCTCTCTGTCAGGCGATCAGCTCCCTCCTGCGCCATCTCTCAATCAGGCGATCAGCTCCCCCCTGCGTCATCTCTCAGTCAGGCGATCAGCTCCCTCCTGCTTCGTTTCTCAGTCAGGCGATCAGCTCCCCCCTGCGTCGTCTCTCAGTCAGGCGATCAGCTCCCTCCCTGCGTCGTCTCTCAGACAGGCGATCAGCTCCCTCCCTGCGTCGTCTCTCAGTCAGGAGATCAGCTCCCCCCTGCGTCGTCTCTCAGTCAGGCCATCAGCTCCCCCCTGCGTCGTCTCTCAGTCAGGCCATCAGCTCCCCCCTGCGTCGTCTCTCCTTCAGGGGATCAGCTCCCTCCCTGCGTCATCTCCCAATCAGGCGATCAGCTCCCTAATTGCATCGTCTCTCAGTCAAGAGGTCAGCTCCCCCCTGCGTCATCTCTCAGTCAGGCCATCAGCTCCCTCCCTGCGTTGTCTCTCAGTGAGGAGATCAGCTCCCCCCTGCATCATCTCTCAGTCAGGCCATCAGCTCTTCCCTGCATCGTCTCTCAGTCAGGCGATCAGATCCCTGCGTCATCTCTCAGTCAGGCGATCAGCTCCCTCCCTGCGTCGTCTCCCAGTCAGGCGATCAGCTCCCTGCGTCATCTCTCAGTCAGGGGATCAGCTCCCTCCCTGCGTCGTCTCTCAGTCAGGCGATCAGCTCCCCCTGCATCATCTCTCAGTCAGGCGATCAGCTCCAACCTGCATCATCTCTCAGTCAGGCAATCAGCTCCCTGCGTCATCTCTCAGTCAGGCGATCAGCTCCCTGCGTCATCTCTCAGTCAAGCGATCAGCTCCCTCCTTGCGTCGTCTCTCAGTCAGGCGATCAGCTCCCTCCCTGCGTCGTCTCTCAGTCAGGCGATCAGCTCCCCCCTGCGTCGTCTATCAGTCAGGCGATCAGCTCCCCTCTGCGTTGTCTCTCAGTCAGGCGATCAGCTCAGGTCAGCTACATCCATGTGTCGTCTCTCAGTCAGGCGATTAGCTCCCCCCTGCGTCGTCTCTCAGTCAGGCGATCAGCTCCCTCCCTGCATCATCTCTCTGTCAGGCGATCAGCACCTTCCCTGCGTCATCTCTCAGTCAGGCAATCAGCTCCCCCCTGCGTCATCTCTCAGTGAGACGATCAGCTCCCTCCTGCGTCATCTCTCATTCAGGCGATCAGCTCCCCCCTGCCTCGTCTCTCAGTCAGGCGATCAGCTCCCTCCCTGCGTCGTCTCTCAGACAGGCGATCAGCTCCCTCCCTGCGTCATCTTTCAGTCAGGAGATCAGCTCCGCCCTGCGTCGTCTCTCAGTCAGGCCATCAGCTCCGCCCTGCGTCGTCTCTCAGTCAGGCCATCAGCTCCCCCCTGCGTCGTCTCTTAGTCAGGCGATCAGCTCCCTCCCTGCGTCATCTCTCAGTCTGGCGATCAGCTCCCTCCCTGCGTCGTCTCTCTGTCAGGCGATCAGCTCCCTGCGTCATCTCTCAGTCAGGCGATCAGCTCCCTCCTTGCGTCGTCTCTCAGTCAGGCGATCAGCTCCCTCCCTGCGTCGTCTCTCAGTCAGGCGATCAGCTCCCTCCCGTGGTCGTCTCTCCTTCAGGCGATCAGCTCCCTCCTTGCGTCGTCTCTCAGTCAGGCCATCAGCTCCCCCCTGCGTCGTCTCTCAGTCAGGCCATCAGCTCCCCCCTGCGTCGTCTCTCCTTCAGGGGATCAGCTCCCTCCCTGCGTCATCTCCCAATCAGGCGATCAGCTCCCTAATTGCATCATCTCTCAGTCAAGAGGTCAGCTCCCCCCTGCGTCATCTATCAGTCAGGCCATCAGCTCCCTCCCTGCGTTGTCTCTCAGTGAGGAGATCAGCTCCCCCCTGCATCATCTCTCAGTCAGGCCATCAGCTCTTCCCTGCATCGTCTCTCAGTCAGGCGATCAGATCCCTGCGTCATCTCTCAGTCAGGCGATCAGCTCCCTCCCTGCATCATCTCTCTGTCAGGCGATCAGCTCCTTCCCTGCGTCATCTCTCAGTCAGGCAATCAGCTCCCCCCTGCGTCATCTCTCAGTCAGACGATCAGCTCCCTCCTGCGTCATCTCTCATTCAGGCGATCAGCTCCCCCCTGCCTCGTCTCTCAGTCAGGCGATCAGCTCCCTCCCTGCGTCGTCTCTCAGACAGGCGATCTGCTCCCTCCCTGCGTCATCTTTCAGTCAGGAGATCAGCTCCGCCCTGCGTCGTCTCTCAGTCAGGCCATCAGCTCCGCCCTGCGTCGTCTCTCAGTCAGGCCATCAGCTCCCCCCTGCGTCGTCTCTCAGTCAGGCGATCAGCTCCCTCCCTACGTCATCTCTCAGTCTGGCGATCAGCTCCCTCCCTGCTTCGTCTCTCAGTCAGGCGATCAGCTCCCTGCGTCATCTCTCAGTCAGGCGATCAGCTCGCTCCTTGCGTCGTCTCTCAGTCAGGCGATCAGCTCCCTCCCTGCGTCGTCTCTCAGTCAGGCGATCAGCTCCCTCCCGTGGTCGTCTCTCAGTCAGGCGATCACCTCCCCCCCGCCTCATCTCTCAGTCAGACGATCAGCTCCCTCCTGCGTCGTCTCTCAGTCAGGCGATCAGCTCCCCCCTGCGTCATCTCTCAGTCAGGCGATCAGCTCCCCTCTGCGTCATCTCTCAGTCAGGCGATCAGCTCCCTCCCTGCGTCATCTCTCAGTCAGGCGATCAGCTCCCTCCCTGCGTCGTCTCTCAGTCAGGCGATCAGCTCCCTCCCTGCGTCGTCTCTCAGTCAGGCGATCAGCTCTCCCCTGCGTCGTCTCTTAGTCAGGCGATCTGCTCCCTCCCTGCGTCGTCTCCCAGTCAGGGGATCAGCTCCCTCCCTGCGTCGTCTCTCATTCAGGCGATCAGCTCCACCCTGCGTCGTCTCTCAGTCAGGCGATCAGCTCCCCCCTTCCGTCGTCTCTCAGTCAGGCGATCAGCTCCCTCCCTGCGTCGTCTCTCAGTCAGGTGATCAGCTCCCTCCCTGCATCGTCTTTCTGTCAGGCGATGTGTTCCCTCCCTGCGTCCTCTCTCAGTCAGGCGATCAGCTCCCCCCTGCGTCATCTCTCAGTCAGGCGATCAGCTCCCTCCCTGCGTCGTCTCTCAGTCAGGCGATCAGCTCCCTCCCTGCGTCGTCTCTCAGTCAGGCGATCAGCTCCCTCCCTGCGTCGTCTCTCAGTCAGGCGATCAGCTCCCTCCCTGCGTCGTCTCTCAGTCAGGCGATCAGCTCCCCCCTGCGTCGTCTCCTAGTCAGGCGATCAGCTCCCTCACTGCGTCGTCTCCCAGTCAGGCGATCAGCTCCCTCCCTGCGTCGTTTCTCAGTCAGGCGATCAGCTCCCCCCTGCATCGTCTCTCAGTCAGGCGATCAGCTCCCCCCTTCCGTTGTCTCTTAGTCAGGCGATCAGCTCCCCTCTGCGTCGTCTCTCAGTCAGGCGATCAGCTCAGATCAGCTCCCTCCCTGCGTCGTCTCTCTGTCAGGCTATCAGCTCCCCCTTGCGTCGTCTCTAAGTCAGGCGATCAGCTCCCCCCTGCGTCGTCTCTCAGTCAGGTGATCAGCTCCCCCCTGCGTCGTCTCTCAGTCAGGCGATAAGCTCCCCCCTGCGTCGTCTCTCAGTCAGGCGATCAGCTCCCCTCTGCGTCGTCTCTCAGTCAGGCGATCAGCTCAGATCAGCTCCCTCCCTGCGTCGTCTCTCAGTCAGGCGATCAGCTCCCCCCTGCATCGTCTCTCAGTCAGGCGATCAGCTCCCTCCCTGCATCGTCTCTCAGTCAGGCGATCAGCCCCCCCCCCTGCGACGTCTCTCAGTCAGGCGATCAGCGCCCTCCCTGCGTCGTCTCTCAGTCAGACGATCAGCTCCCTCCCTGCGTCGTCTCTCAGTCAAGCGATAAGCTCCCCCCTGCGTCGTCTCTCAGTAAGGCGATCAGCTCCCTCTTGCGTCGTCTCTCTGTCAGGCGATCAGCTCCCTCCCTGCGTCGTCTCTCAGTCAGGCGATCAGCTCCCTCACTGCGTCGTCTCCCAGTCAGGCGATCAGCTCCCTCCCTGCGTCGTCTCTCAGTCAGGCGATCAGCTCCCCCCTGCGTCGTTTCTCAGTCAGGCGAACAGCTCCCCCCTGCGTCGTCTCTCAGTCAGGCGATCAGCTCCCTCCCTGCGACGTCTCTCAGTCAGGCAATCAGCTCCCTCCCTGCGTCGTCTCTCAGTCAGGCGATCAGCTCCCTCCCTGCGTCGTCTTTCAGTCAGGCGATCAGCTCCCTCCCTGCGTAATCTCTCAGTCAGGCGATCAGCTCCCCCCTGCGTCATCTCTCAGTCAGGCGATCAGCTCCCTACCTGCGTCGTCTCTCAGTCAGGCGATCAGCTCCCTCCCTGCATCGTCTCTCAGTCAGGCGATCAGCTCCCTCCCTGCGTCGTCTCTCAGTCAGGCGATCAGCTCCCTCCATGCGTCGTCTCTCAGTCAGGCGATCAGCTCCCCCCTGCGTCGTCTCTTAGTCAGGCGATCAGCTCCCTCACTGCGTCATCTCCCAGTCAGGCGATCAGCTCCCTCCCTGCGTCGTCTCTCAGTCAGGCGATCAGCTTCCCCCTGCGTCGCCTCTCAGTCAGGCGATCAGCTCCACCCTTCCGTCGTCTCTCAGTCAGGTGATCAGCTCCCCTCTGCGTCGTCTCTCAGTCAGGCGATCAGCTCAGATCAGCTCCCTCCCTGCGTCGTCTCTCTGTCAGGCGATCAGCTCCCCCATGCGTCGTCTCTCAGTCAGGCGATCAGCTCCCCCCTGCGTCGTCTCTCAGTCAGGCGATCAGCTCCCCCCTGCGTCGTCTCTCAGTCAGGCGATCAGCTCCCCTATGCGTCGTCTCTCAGTCAGGCGATCAGCTCCCCTCTGCGTCGTCTCTCGGTCAGGCGATCAGCTCA
This sequence comes from Taudactylus pleione, assembly GCA_031769625.1. Taxonomy (NCBI): domain Eukaryota; kingdom Metazoa; phylum Chordata; class Amphibia; order Anura; family Myobatrachidae; genus Taudactylus; species Taudactylus pleione. The sequence goes on from JAUIMM010001108.1 coordinate 484,384, forward strand.
GATAAGCTCCCTCCCTGCGTCGTCTCTCAGTCAGGCGATCAGCTCCCCCTTGCGTCGTCTCTCAGTCAGGCGATCAGCTCCCTCCCTGCGTCGTCTCTCAGTCAGGCGATTAGCTCCCCTCTGCGTCGTCTCTCTGTCAGGCGATCAGCTCCCTCCCTGCGACGTCTCTCAGTCAGGCGATCAGCTCCCTCCCTGCATCGTCTCTCAGTCAGGCGATCAGCTCCCTCCCTGCGTCGTCTCTCAGTCAGGCGATAAGCTCCCTCCCTGCGTCATCTCTCAGTAAGGCGATCAGCTCCCTCCCTGCATCGTCTCTCAGACAAGCGATCAGCTCCCCCCTGCGTCGTCTCTCAGTCAGGCGATCAGCTCCCTCCCACGTCGTCTCTCAGTCAGGCGATCAGCTCCCTCCCTGCGTCGTCTCTCAGTCATGCGATCAGCTCCCTCCCTGCGTCGTCTCTCAGTCAGGCGATCAGCTCCCTCCCTGCGTCGTCTCTCAGTCAGGCGATCAGCACCCCCTTGCGTCGTCTCTCAGTCAGGTGATCAGTTCCCTCCCTGCGTCGTCTCTCAGTCAGGCGATCAGCTCCCCCCTGCGTAGTCTCTTAGTCTGGCGATCAGCTCCCTCACTGCGTCGTCTCCCAGTCAGGTGATCAGCTCCCTCCCTGCGTCGTCTCTCAGTCAGGCGACCAGCTCCCCCCTGCGTCATCTCTCAGTCAGGCGATCAGTTCCCCTCTGCGTCATCTCTCAGTCAGGCGCAGCTCAGATCAGCTCCCTCCCTGCGTCGTCTCTCAGTCAGGCGATCAGCTCCCCCCTGCGTCGTCTCTCAGTCAGGCGATCAGCTCCCTCCCTGCGTCGTCTCTCAGTCAGGCGATGAGCTCCCCTCTGCATCGTCTCTCAGTCAGGCGATCAGCTCCCTCCCTGCGACGTCTCTCAGTCAGGCGATCAGCTCCCTCCATGCGTCGTCTCTCAGTCAGGCGATCAGCTCCCTCCCTGCGTCGTCTCTCAGTCAAGCGATCAGCTCCCCCCTGCGTCGTCTCTCAGTCAGGCGATCAGTTCCCCCTTGCGTCGTCTCTCAGTCAGGCGATCAGCTCCCCCTTGCGTCGTCTCTCAGTCAGGCGATCAGCTCCCTCCCTGCGTCATCTCTCAGTCAGGCGATCAGCTCCCTCACTGCGTCGTCTCCCAGTCATGCGATCAGCTCCCTCCCTGCATCGTCTCTCAGTCAGGCGATCAGCTCCCCCCTGCGTCGTTTCTCAGTCAGGCGAACAGCTCCCCCCTGCGTCGTCTCTCAGTCAGGCGATCAGCTCCCTCCCTGCGACGTCTCTCAGTCAGGCGATCAGCTCCCTCCCTGCGTCGTCTCTCAGTCAGGTGATCAGCTCCCTCCCTGCATCGTCTTTCAGTCAGGCGATCAGCTCCCTCCCTGCGTAATCTCTCAGTCAGGCGATCAGCTCCCCCCTGCGTCATCTCTCAGTCAGGCGATCAACTCCCTCCCTGCGTCGTCTCTCAGTCAGGCAATCAGCTCCCTCCCTGCGTCGTCTCTCAGTCAGGCGATCAGCTCCCTCCCTGCGTTGTCTCTCAGTCAGGCGATCAGCTCCCTCCATGCGTCGTCTCTCAGTCAGGCGATCAGCTCCCCTCTGCATCGTCTCTCAGTCAGGCGATCAGCTCAGATCAGCTCCCTCCCTGCGTCGTCTCTCTGTCAGGCGATCAGCTCCCCCTTGCGTCATCTCTCAGTCAGGCGATCAGTTCTTCCCTGCATCGTCTCTCAGTCAGGCGATCAGCTCCCTCCCTGCGTCGTCTCTCAGTCAGGCGATCAGCTCCCTCCCTGCGACGTCTCTCAGTCAGGCGATCAGCTCCCTCCCTGCGTCATCTCTCAGTCAGGCGATCAGCTCCCTCCCTGCATCGTCTCTCAGTCAGGCGATCAGCTCCCTCCCTGCATCATCTCTCAGAAAGGCGATCAGCTCCCTCCCTGCATCGTCTCTCAGACAAGCGATCAGCTCCCCCCTGCATCGTCTCTCAGTCAGGCGATCAGCTCCCTCCTGCGTCGTCTCTCAGTCAGGCGATCAGCTCCCTCCCTGCATCGTCTCTCAGTCATGCGATCAGCTCCCTCCCTGCGTCGTCTCTCAGTCAGGCGATCAGCTCCCTCCCTGCGTCGTCTCTCAGTCAGGCGATCAGCTCCCTCCCTGCGTCGTCTCTCAGTCAGGCGATCAGCACCCCCTTGCGTCGTCTCTCAGTCAGGCGATCAGTTCCCTCCCTGTGTCGTCTCTCAGTCAGGCGATCAGCTCCCCCCTGCGTCGTCTCTTAGTCTGGCGATCAGCTCCCTCACTGCGTCGTCTCCCAGTCAGGCGATCAGCTCCCCCCTGCGTCATCTCTCAGTCAGGTGATCAGCTCCCCTCTGCGTCATCTCTCAGTCAGGCGCAGCTCAGATCAGCTCCCTCCCTGCGTCGTCTATCAGTCAGGTGATCTGCTCCCCCCTGCGTCGTCTCTCAGTCAGGCGAACAGCTCCCCCCTGCATCGTCTCTCAGTCAGGCAATCAGCTCCCCCCTGCGTCGTCTCTCAGTCAGGCGATCAGCTCCCCCCTGCTTCGTCTCTCAGTCAGCGATCAGCTCCCCTCTGCGTCGTCTCTCAGTCAGGCGATCAGCTCAGGTCAGCTCCCCCTGCGTCGTCTCTCAGTCAGGCGATCAGCTCCCCCCTGCGTCGTCTCTCAGTCAGGCGATCAGTTCCCCCCTGCGTCGTCTCTCAGTCAGGCGATCAGCTCCCCTCTGCGTCCTCTCTCAGTCAGGGGATCAGCTCAGATCAGCTCCCTCCCTGCGTCTTCTCTCAGTCAGGCGATCAGCTACCTCCCTGCATCGTCTCTCAGTCAGGCGATCAGCTCCCCTCTGCGTCGTCTCTCAGTCAGGCGATCAGCTCCCTCCCTGCGTCGTCTCTCAGTCAGGTGATCAGCTCCCTCCCTGCATCATCTTTCTGTCAGGCGATGTGTTCCCTCCCTGCGTCCTCTCTCAGTCAGGCGATCAGCTCCCCCCTGCGTCATCTCTCAGTCAGGCGATCAGCTCCCTCCCTGCGTCGTCTCTCAGTCAGGCGATCAGCTCCCTCCCTGCGTCGTCTCTCAGTCAGGCGATCAGCTCCCTCCCTGCGTCGTCTCTCAGTCAGGCGATCAGCTCCCTCCCTGCGTCGTCTCTCAGTCAGGCGATCAGCTCCCCCCTGCGTCGTCTCCTAGTCAGGCGATCAGCTCCCTCACTGCGTCGTCTCCCAGTCAGGCGATCAGCTCCCTCCCTGCGTCGTTTCTCAGTCAGGCGATCAGCTCCCCCCTGCATCGTCTCTCAGTCAGGCGATCAGCTCCCCCCTTCCGTTGTCTCTTAGTCAGGCGATCAGCTCCCCTCTGCGTCGTCTCTCAGTCAGGCGATCAGCTCAGATCAGCTCCCTCCCTGCGTCGTCTCTCTGTCAGGCTATCAGCTCCCCCTTGCGTCGTCTCTAAGTCAGGCGATCAGCTCCCCCCTGCGTCGTCTCTCAGTCAGGTGATCAGCTCCCCCCTGCGTCGTCTCTCAGTCAGGCGATAAGCTCCCCCCTGCGTCGTCTCTCAGTCAGGCGATCAGTTCCCCTCTGCGTCGTCTCTCAGTCAGGCGATCAGCTCAGATCAGCTCCCTCCCTGCGTCGTCTCTCAGTCAGGCGATCAGCTCCCCCCTGCATCGTCTCTCAGTCAGGCGATCAGCTCCCTCCCTGCATCGTCTCTCAGTCAGGCGATCAGCTCCCTCCCTGCGACGTCTCTCAGTCAGGCGATCAGCGTCCTCCCTGCGTCGTCTCTCAGTCAGACGATCAGCTCCCTCCCTGCGTCGTCTCTCAGTCAAGCGATAAGCTCCCCCCTGCGTCGTCTCTCAGTAAGGCGATCAGCTCCCTCTTGCGTCGTCTCTCTGTCAGGCGATCAGCTCCCTCCCTGCGTCGTCTCTCAGTCAGGCGATCAGCTCCCTCACTGCGTCGTCTCCCAGTCAGGCGATCAGCTCCCTCCCTGCGTCGTCTCTCAGTCAGGCGATCAGCTCCCCCCTGCGTCGTTTCTCAGTCAGGCGAACAGCTCCCCCCTGCGTCGTCTCTCAGTCAGGCGATCAGCTCCCTCCCTGCGACGTCTCTCAGTCAGGCAATCAGCTCCCTCCCTGCGTCGTCTCTCAGTCAGGCGATCAGCTCCCTCCCTGCGTCGTCTTTCAGTCAGGCGATCAGCTCCCTCCCTGCGTAATCTCTCAGTCAGGCGATCAGCTCCCCCCTGCGTCATCTCTCAGTCAGGCGATCAGCTCCCTACCTGCGTCGTCTCTCAGTCAGGCGATCAGCTCCCTCCCTGCATCGTCTCTCAGTCAGGCGATCAGCTCCCTCCCTGCGTCGTCTCTCAGTCAGGCGATCAGCTCCCTCCATGCGTCGTCTCTCAGTCAGGCGATCAGCTCCCCCTGCGTCGTCTCTTAGTCAGGCGATCAGCTCCCTCACTGCGTCATCTCCCAGTCAGGCGATCAGCTCCCTCCCTGCGTCGTCTCTCAGTCAGGCGATCAGCTTCCCCCTGCGTCGCCTCTCAGTCAGGCGATCAGCTCCACCCTTCCGTCGTCTCTCAGTCAGGTGATCAGCTCCCCTCTGCGTCGTCTCTCAGTCAGGCGATCAGCTCAGATCAGCTCCCTCCCTGCGTCGTCTCTCTGTCAGGCGATCAGCTCCCCATGCGTCGTCTCTCAGTCAGGCGATCAGCTCCCCCCTGCGTCGTCTCTCAGTCAGGCGATCAGCTCCCCCCTGCGTCGTCTCTCAGTCAGGCGATCAGCTCCCCTATGCGTCGTCTCTCAGTCAGGCGATCAGCTCCCCTCTGCGTCGTCTCTCGGTCAGGCGATCAGCTCAGATAAGCTCCCTCCCTGCGTCGTCTCTCAGTCAGGCGATCAGCTCCCCCTTGCGTCGTCTCTCAGTCAGGCGATCAGCTCCCTCCCTGCGTCGTCTCTCAGTCAGGCGATTAGCTCCCCTCTGCGTCGTCTCTCTGTCAGGCGATCAGCTCCCTCCCTGCGACGTCTCTCAGTCAGGCGATCAGCTCCCTCCCTGCATCGTCTCTCAGTCAGGCGATCAGCTCCCTCCCTGCGTCGTCTCTCAGTCAGGCGATAAGCTCCCTCCCTGCGTCATCTCTCAGTAAGGCGATCAGCTCCCTCCCTGCATCGTCTCTCAGACAAGCGATCAGCTCCCCCCTGCGTCGTCTCTCAGTCAGGCGATCAGCTCCCTCCCACGTCGTCTCTCAGTCAGGCGATCAGCTCCCTCCCTGCGTCGTCTCTCAGTCATGCGATCAGCTCCCTCCCTGCGTCGTCTCTCAGTCAGGCGATCAGCTCCCTCCCTGCGTCGTCTCTCAGTCAGGCGATCAGCACCCCCTTGCGTCGTCTCTCAGTCAGGTGATCAGTTCCCTCCCTGCGTCGTCTCTCAGTCAGGCGATCAGCTCCCCCCTGCGTAGTCTCTTAGTCTGGCGATCAGCTCCCTCACTGCGTCGTCTCCCAGTCAGGTGATCAGCTCCCTCCCTGCGTCGTCTCTCAGTCAGGCGACCAGCTCCCCCCTGCGTCATCTCTCAGTCAGGCGATCAGTTCCCCTCTGCGTCATCTCTCAGTCAGGCGCAGCTCAGATCAGCTCCCTCCCTGCGTCGTCTCTCAGTCAGGCGATCAGCTCCCCCCTGCGTCGTCTCTCAGTCAGGCGATCAGCTCCCTCCCTGCGTCGTCTCTCAGTCAGGCGATGAGCTCCCCTCTGCATCGTCTCTCAGTCAGGCGATCAGCTCCCTCCCTGCGACGTCTCTCAGTCAGGCGATCAGCTCCCTCCATGCGTCGTCTCTCAGTCAGGCGATCAGCTCCCTCCCTGCGTCGTCTCTCAGTCAAGCGATCAGCTCCCCCCTGCGTCGTCTCTCAGTCAGGCGATCAGTTCCCCCTTGCGTCGTCTCTCAGTCAGGCGATCAGCTCCCCCTTGCGTCGTCTCTCAGTCAGGCGATCAGCTCCCTCCCTGCGTCATCTCTCAGTCAGGCGATCAGCTCCCTCACTGCGTCGTCTCCCAGTCATGCGATCAGCTCCCTCCCTGCATCGTCTCTCAGTCAGGCGATCAGCTCCCCCCTGCGTCGTTTCTCAGTCAGGCGAACAGCTCCCCCCTGCGTCGTCTCTCAGTCAGGCGATCAGCTCCCTCCCTGCGACGTCTCTCAGTCAGGCGATCAGCTCCCTCCCTGCGTCGTCTCTCAGTCAGGCGATCAGCTCCCTCCCTGCATCGTCTTTCAGTCAGGCGATCAGCTCCCTCCCTGCGTAATCTCTCAGTCAGGCGATCAGCTCCCCCCTGCGTCATCTCTCAGTCAGGCGATCAACTCCCTCCCTGCGTCGTCTCTCAGTCAGGCAATCAGCTCCCTCCCTGCGTCGTCTCTCAGTCAGGTGATCAGCTCCCTCCCTGCGTTGTCTCTCAGTCAGGCGATCAGCTCCCTCCATGCGTCGTCTCTCAGTCAGGCGATCAGCTCCCCTCTGCATCGTCTCTCAGTCAGGCGATCAGCTCAGATCAGCTCCCTCCCTGCGTCGTCTCTCTGTCAGGCGATCAGCTCCCCCTTGCGTCATCTCTCAGTCAGGCGATCAGCTCTTCCCTGCGTTGTCTCTCAGTCAGGCGATCAGCTCCCTCCCTGCGTCGTCTCTCAGTCAGGCGATCAGCTCCCTCCCTGCGACGTCTCTCAGTCAGGCGATCAGCTCCCTCCCTGCGTCGTCTCTCAGTCAGGCGATCAGCTCCCTCCCTGCATCGTCTCTCAGTGAGGCGATCAGCTCCCTCCCTGCATCATCTCTCAGAAAGGCGATCAGCTCCCTCCCTGCATCGTCTCTCAGACAAGCGATCAGCTCCCCCCTGCATCGTCTCTCAGTCAGGCGATCAGCTCCCTCCTGCGTCGTCTCTCAGTCAGGCGATCAGCTCCCTCCCTGCATCGTCTCTCAGTCATGCGATCAGCTCCCTCCCTGCGTCGTCTCTCAGTCAGGCGATCAGCTCCCTCCCTGCGTCGTCTCTCAGTCAGGCGATCAGCTCCCTCCCTGCGTCGTCTCTCAGTCAGGCGATCAGCACCCCCTTGCGTCGTCTCTCAGTCAGGCGATCAGTTCCCTCCCTGTGTCGTCTCTCAGTCAGGCGATCAGCTCCCCCCTGCGTCGTCTCTTAGTCTGGCGATCAGCTCCCTCACTGCGTCGTCTCCCAGTCAGGCGATCAGCTCCCCCCTGCGTCATCTCTCAGTCAGGTGATCAGCTCCCCTCTGCGTCATCTCTCAGTCAGGCGCAGCTCAGATCAGCTCCCTCCCTGCGTCGTCTATCAGTCAGGTGATCTGCTCCCCCCTGCGTCGTCTCTCAGTCAGGCGAACAGCTCCCCCCTGCATCGTCTCTCAGTCAGGCAATCAGCTCCCCCCTGCGTCGTCTCTCAGTCAGGCGATCAGCTCCCCCCTGCTTCGTCTCTCAGTCAGCGATCAGCTCCCCTCTGCGTCGTCTCTCAGTCAGGCGATCAGCTCAGGTCAGCTCCCCCCTGCGTCGTCTCTCAGTCAGGCGATCAGCTCCCCCCTGCGTCGTCTCTCAGTCAGGCGATCAGTTCCCCCCTGCGTCGTCTCTCAGTCAGGCGATCAGCTCCCCTCTGCGTCCTCTCTCAGTCAGGGGATCAGCTCAGATCAGCTCCCTCCCTGCGTCTTCTCTCAGTCAGGCGATCAGCTACCTCCCTGCATCGTCTCTCAGTCAGGCGATCAGCTCCCCTCTGCGTCGTCTCTCAGTCAGGCGATCAGCTCCCTCCCTGCGACGTCTCTCAGTCATGCGATCAGCTCCCTCACTGCGTCGTCTCTCAGTCAGGCGATCAGCTCCCCCCTGCGTCGTCTCTCAGTCAGGCGATCAGCTCCCTCCCTGCGTCGTCTCTCAGTCAGGCGATCAGCTCCCTCCCTGCGTTGTCTCTCAGTCAAGCGATCAGCTCCCCCCTGCGTCATCTCTCAGTCAGGCGATCAGCTCCCCCCTGCGTCGTCTCTCAGTCAGGCGATCAGCTCCCTCCCTGCGTCGTCTCTCAGTCAGGCGATCAGCTCCCCCCTGCGTCGTCTCTCAGTCAGGCGATCAGCTCCCTCCCTGCGTCGTCTCTCAGTCAGGCGATCAGCTCCCTCCCTGCCTCGTCTCTCAGTCAGGCGATTAGCTCCCTCCCTGCGTCGTCTCTCAGTCAGGCGATCAGCTCCCCCCTGCGTCGTCTCTTAGTCGGGCGATCAGCTCCCTCACTGCGTCGTCTCCCAGTCAGGCGATCAGCTCCCTCCCTGCGTCGTCTCTCAGTCAGGCGATCAGCTCCCCCTGCGTCATCTCTCAGTCAGGCGATCAGCTCCCCCCTGCTTCGTCTCTCAGTCAGGCGATCAGCTCCCCTCTGCGTCGTCTCTCAGTCAGGCGATTAGCTCAGATCAGCTCCCTCCCTGCGTCGTCTCTCAGTCAGGCGATCAGCTCCCCCTGTGTTGTCTCTCAGTCAGGCGAACAGCTCCCCCCTGCGTCGTCTCTCAGTCAGGCGATCAGCTCCCCCCTGCGTCGTCTCTCAGTCAGGCGATCAGCTCCCCCCTGCGTCGTCTCTCAGTCAGGCGATCAGCTCCCCTCTGCGTCGTCTCTCAGTCAGATGATCAGCTCAGGTCAGCTCCCTCCCTGCGTCGTCTCTCAGTCAGGTGATCAGCTACCCCCTGCGTCGTCTCCCGGTCTGGCAATCAGCTCCCCTCTGCGTCAGCTCCCTTCCAGCGTCGTCTCTCAGTGAGGCAATCAGCTCCCTCCCTGCATCATCTCTCTGTCAGGCAATCAGCTCCCTCCTGCGCCATCTCTCAGTCAGGCGATCAGCTCCCCCCTGCGTCATCTCTCAGTCAGGCGATCAGCTCCCTCCTGCTTCGTCTCTCAGTCAGGCGATCAGCTCCCCCCTGCGTCGTCTCTCAGTCAGGCGATCAGCTCCCTCCCTGCGTCGTCTCTCAGACAGGCGATCAGCTCCCTCCCTGCGTCCTCTCTCAGTCAGGAGATCAGCTCCCCCCTGCGTCGTCTCTCAGTCAGGCCATCAGCTCCCCCCTGCGTCGTCTCTCAGTCAGGCCATCAGCTCCCCCCTGCGTCGTCTCTCCTTCAGGGGATCAGCTCCCTCCCTGCATCATCTCCCAATCAGGCGATCAGCTCCCTAATTGCATCGTCTCTCAGTCAAGAGGTCAGCTCCCCCCTGCGTCATCTCTCAGTCAGGCCATCAGCTCCCTCCCTGCGTTGTCTCTCAGTGAGGAGATCAGCTCCCCCTGCATCATCTCTCAGTCAGGCCATCAGCTCTTCCCTGCATCGTCTCTCAGTCAGGCGATCAGATCCCTGCGTCATCTCTCAGTCAGGCGATCAGCTCCCTCCCTGCGTCGTCTCTCAGTCAGGCGATCAGCTCCCTGCGTCATCTCTCAGTCAGGGGATCAGCTCCCTCCCTGCGTCGTCTCTCAGTCAGGCGATCAGCTCCCCCTGCATCATCTCTCAGTCAGGCGATCAGCTCCAACCTGCATCATCTCTCAGTCAGGCAATCAGCTCCCTGCGTCATCTCTCAGTCAGGCGATCAGCTCCCTGCGTCATCTCTCAGTCAAGCGATCAGCTCCCTCCTTGCGTCGTCTCTCAGTCAGGCGATCAGCTCCCTCCCTGCGTCGTCTCTCAGTCAGGCGATCAGCTCCCCCCTGCGTCGTCTATCAGTCAGGCGATCAGCTCCCCTCTGCGTTGTCTCTCAGTCAGGCGATCAGCTCAGGTCAGCTACATCCATGTGACGTCTCTCAGTCAGGCGATTAGCTCCCCCCTGCGTCGTCTCTCAGTCAGGCGATCAGCTCCGCTCTGCATCAGCTCCCTTCCTGCGTCGTCTCTCAGTCAGGCGATCAGCTCCCTCCCTGCATCATCTCTCTGTCAGGCGATCAGCTCCTTCCCTGCGTCATCTCTCAGTCAGGCAATCAGCTCCCCCCTGCGTCATCTCTCAGTCAGACGATCAGCTCCCTCCTGCGTCATCTCTCATTCAGGCGATCAGCTCCCCCCTGCCTCGTCTCTCAGTCAGGCGATTAGCTCCCTCCCTGCGTCGTCTCTCAGACAGGCGATCAGCTCCCTCCCTGCGTCATCTTTCAGTCAGGAGATCAGTTCCGCCCTGCGTCGTCTCTCAGTCAGGCCATCAGCTCCCCCCTGCGTCGTCTCTCAGTCAGGCCATCAGCTCCCCCCTGCGTCGTCTCTCAGTCAGGAAATCAGCTCCCTTCCTGTGTCATCTCCCAATCAGTCGATCAGCTCCCTCCTTGCATCGTCTCTCAGTCAAGAGATCAGCTCCCCCCTGAGTCATCTCTCAGTCAGGCGATCAGCTCCCTCCCTGCGATGTCTCTCAGTGAGGAGATCTGCTCCCCCCCTGCGTCATCTCTCAGTCAGGCCATCAGCTCTTCCCTGCATTGTCTCTCAGTCAGGCGATCAGATCCCTGCGTCATCTCTCAGTCAGGCGATCAGCTCCCTCCCTGCGTCGTCTCTCAGTCAGGCGATCAGCTCCCTGCATCATCTCTCAGTCAGGGGATCAGCTCCCTCCCTGCGTCGTATCTCAGTCAGGTGATCAGCTCCCTCCCTGCGTCATCTCTCAGTCTGGCGATCAGCTCCCAGCGTCGTCTCTCAGTCAGGCGATCAGCTCCCTGCGTCATCTCTCAGTCAGGCGATCAGCTCCCTCCTTGCGTCATCTCTCAGTCTGGCGATCAGCTCCCTCCCTGCGTCGTCTCTCAGTCAGGCGATCAGCTCCCTCCCGTGTCATCTCTCAGTCAGGCGATCACCTCCCCCCCGCCTCATCTCTCAGTCAGACGATCAGCTCCCTCCTGCGTCGTCTCTCAGTCAGGTGATCAGCTCCCCCCTGCGTCTTCTCTCAGTCAGGCGATCAGCTCCCCCCTGCGTCATCTCTCAGTCAGGCGATCAGCTCCCCTCTGCGTCATCTCTCAGTCAGGTGATCAGCTCACTCCCTGCATCGTTTCCCAGTCAGGCGATCAGCTCAGATCAGCTCCCTCCCTGCGTCGTCTCTCAGTCAGGCGATCAGCTCCCCCCTGTGTCGTCTCTCAGTCAGGCGAACAGCTCCCCCCTGCGTCGTCTCTCAGTCAGGCGATCAGCTCCCCCCTGCGTCGTCTCTCAGTCAGGCGATCAGCTCCCCCCTGCGTCGTCTCTCAGTCAGGCGATCAGCTCCCCTCTGCGTCGTCTCTCAGTCAGATGATCAGCTCAGGTCAGCTCCCTCCCTGTGTCGTCTCTCAGTCAGGCGATCAGCTACCCCCTGCGTCGTCTCCCGGTCAGGCAATCAGCTCCCCTCTGCGTCAGCTCCCTTCCAGCGTCGTCTCTCAGTGAGGCGATCAGCTCCCTCCCTGCATCATCTCTCTGTCAGGCGATCAGCTCCCTCCTGCGTCATCTCTCAGTCAGGCGATCAGCTCCCCCCTGCGTCATCTCTCAGTCAGGCGATCAGCTCCCTCCTGCTTCATCTCTCAGTCAGGCGATCAGCTCCCCCCTGCGTCGTCTCTCAGTCAGGCGATCAGCTCCCTCCCTGCGTCGTCTCTCAGACAGGCGATCAGCTCCCTCCCTGCGTCGTCTCTCAGTCAGGAGATCAGCTCCCCCCTGCGTCGTCTCTCAGTCAGGCCATCAGCTCCCCCCTGCGTCGTCTCTCAGTCAGGCCATCAGCTCCCCCCTGCGTCGTCTCTCCTTCAGGGGATCAGCTCCCTCCCTGCGTCATCTCCCAATCAGGCGATCAGCTCCCTAATTGCATCGTCTCTCAGTCAAGAGATCAGCTCCCCCCTGCGTCATCTCTCAGTCAGGCCATCAGCTCCCTCCCTGCGTTGTCTCTCAGTGAGGAGATCAGCTCCACCCTGCATCATCTCTCAGTCAGGCCATCAGCTCTTCCCTGCATCGTCTCTCAGTCAGGCGATCAGATCCCTGCGTCATCTCTCAGTCAGGCGATCAGCTCCCTCCCTGCGTCATCTCTCAGTCAGGCGATCAGCTCCCTGCGTCATCTCTCAGTCAGGGGATCAGCTCCCTCCCTGCGTCGTCTCTCAGTCAGGCGATCAGCTCCCTCCCTGCGTCATCTCTCAGTCAGGCGATCAGCTCCCTCCCTGCGTCGTCTCTCAGTCAGGCGATCAGCTCCCTGCGTCATCTCTCACTCAAGCGATCAGCTCCCTCCTTGCGTCGTCTCTCAGTCAGGCGATCAGCTCCCTCCCTGCGTCGTCTCTCAGTCAGGCGATCAGCTCCCCCCTGCGTCGTCTATCAGTCAGGCGATCAGCTCCCCTCTGCGTTGTCTCTCAGTCAGGCGATCAGCTCAGGTCAGCTACATCCATGTGTCGTCTCTCAGTCAGGCGATCAGCTCCCCCCTGCGTCGTCTCTCAGTCAGGCGATCAGCTCCGCTCTGCATCAGCTCCCTTCCTGCGTCGTCTCTCAGTCAGGCGATCAGCTCCCTCCCTGCATCATCTCTCTGTCAGGCGATCAGCTCCCTCCCTGCATCATCTCTCAGTCAGGCAATCAGCTCCCCCCTGCGTCATCTCTCAGTCAGACGATCAGCTCCCTCCTGCGTCATCTCTCATTCAGGCGATCAGCTCCCCCCTGCCTCGTCTCTCAGTCAGGCGATCAGCTCCCTCCCTGCATCGTCTCTCAGACAGGCGATCAGCTCCCTCCCTGCGTCATCTTTCAGTCAGGAGATCAGCTCCGCCCTGCGTCGTCTCTCAGTCAGGCCATCAGCTCCCCCCTGCGTCGTCTCTCAGTCAGGCCATCAGCTCCCCCCTGCATCGTCTCTCAGTCAGGAAATCAGCTCCCTTCCTGTGTCATCTCCCAATCAGTCGATCAGCTCCCTCCTTGCATCGTCTCTCAGTCAAGAGATCAGCTCCCCCCTGAGTCATCTCTCAGTCAGGCGATCAGCTCCCTCCCTGCGTTGTCTCTCAGTGAGGAGATCTGCACACCCCCTGCGTCATCTCTCAGTCAGGCCATCAGCTCTTCCCTGCATCGTCTCTCAGTCAGGCGATCAGATCCCTGCGTCATATCTCAGTCAGGCGATCAGCTCCCTCCCTGCATCGTCTCTCAGTCAGGCGATCAGCTCCCTGCGTCATCTCTCAGTCAGGGGATCAGCTCCCTCCCTGCGTCGTATCTCAGTCAGGCGATCAGCTCCCTCCCTGCGTCATCTCTCAGTCTGGCGATCAGCTCCCTCCCTGCGTCGTCTCTCAGTCAGGCGATCAGCTCCCTGCGTCATCTCTCAGTCAGGCGATCAGCTCCCTCCTTGCGTCGTCTCTCAGTCTGGCGATCAGCTCCCTCCCTGCGTCGTCTCTCAGTCAGGCGATCAGCTCCCTCCCGTGTCATCTCTCAGTCAGGCGATCACCTCCCCCCCGCCTCATCTCTCAGTCAGACGATCAGCTCCCTCCTGTGTCGTCTCTCAGTCAGGTGATCAGCTCCCCCCTGCGTCTTCTCTCAGTCAGGCGATCAGCTCCCCCCTGCGTCCTCTCTCAGTCAGGCGATCAGCTCCCCTCTGCGTCATCTCTCAGTCAGGCGATCAGCTCCCTCCCTGCATCGTCTCCCAGTCAGGCGATCAGCTCCCTCCCTGCGTCATCTCTCAGTCAGGCAATCAGCTCCACCCTTCTGTCGTCTCTCAGTCAGGCGATCAGCTCCGCTCTGCGTCGTCTCTCCGTCAGGCGATCAGCTCAGATCAGCTCCCTCCCTGCGTTGTCTCTCTGTCAGGCGATCAGCTCCCCCTTGCGTCGTCTCTCAGTCAGGCGATCAGCTCCCCTCTGCGTCATCTCTCAGTCAGGCGATCAGCTCCCTCCCTGCATCGTCTCCCAGTCAGGCGATCAGCTCCCTCCCTGCGTCATCTCTCAGTCAGGCGATCAGCTCCCCCCTGCGTCGTCTCTCAGTCAGGCGATCAGCTCCCCCCTGCGTCGTCTCTTAGTCTGGCGATCAGCTCCCTCACTGCATCGTCTCCCAGTCAGGCGATCAGCTCCCTCCCTGCGTCATCTCTCAGTCAGGCGATCAGCTCCCCCCTGCGTCATCTCTCAGTCAGGCGATCAGCTCCCCTCTGCGTCATCTCTCAGTCAGGCGCAGCTCAGATCAGCTCCCTCCCTGCGTCGTCTATCAGTCAGGCGATCAGCTCCCCCCTGCGTCGTCTCTCAGTCAGGCGAACAGCTCCCCCCTGCGTCGTCTCTCAGTCAGGCGATCAGCTCCCCCCTGCGTCGTCTCTCAGTCAGGCGATCAGCTCCCCTCTGCATCGTCTCTCAGTCAGGCGATCAGCTCAGGTCAGCTCCCCCCTGCGTCGTCTCTCAGTCAGGCGATCAGCTCCCCCCTGCGTCGTCTCTCAGTCAGGCGATCAGCTTCCCCCTGCGTCGTCTCTCAGTCAGGCGATCAGCTCCCCTCTGCGTCCTCTCTCAGTCAGGGGATCAGCTCAGATCAGCTCCCTACCTGCGTCGTCTCTCAGTCAGGCGATCAGCTCCTTCCCTGCGTCGTCTCTCAGTCAGGCGATCAGCTCCCCTCTGCGTCATCTCTCAGTCAGGCGATCAGCTCCCTCCCTGCGACGTCTCTCAGTCAGGCGATCAGCTCCCTCCCTGCGTCATCTCTCAGTCAGGCGATCAGCTTCCTCCCTACGTCGTCTCTCAGTCAGGCGATCAGCTCCCTCCCTGCGTCGTCTCTCAGTCAAGCGATCAGCTACCCCCTGCGTTGTCTCTCAGTCAGGCGATCAGCTCCCCCCTGCGTCATCTCTCAGTCAGGCGATCAGCTCCCTCCCTGCGTAGTCTCTCAGTCAGGCGATCAGCTCCCCCTGCGTCGTCTCTCAGTCAGGCGATCAGCTCCCTCCCTGCGTCGTCTCTCAGTCAGGCGATCAGCTCCCTCCCTGCATCATCTCTCAGTCAGGCGATCAGCTCCCTCCCTGCATCATCTCTCAGTCAGGCGATCAGCTCCCCCTTGCATCGTCTCTCAGTCAGGCGATCAGCTCCCTCCCTGCGTCGTCTCTCAGTCAGGCGATCAGCTCCCCCCTGCGTCGTCTCTTAGTCAGGCGATCAGCTCCCTCACTGCGTCGTCTCGTAGTCAGGCAATCAGCTCCCTCCCTGCGTCGTCTCTCTGTCAGGCGATCAGCTCCCCCTGTGTCGTCTCTCAGTGAGGCGATCAGCTCCCCCCTGCGTCATCTCTCAGTCAGGCGATCAGCTCCCCTCTGCGTCGTCTCTCAGTCAGGCGATCAGCTCAGATCAGCTCCCTCCCTGCGTCGTCTCTCAGTCAGGCGATCAGCTCCCCCCTGTGTCGTCTCTCAGTCAGGCGAATAGCTCCCCCCTGCGTCGTCTCTCAGTCAGGCCATCAGCTCCCCCCTGCGTCGTCTCTCAGTCAGGCGATCAGCTCCCCCCTGTGTCGTCTCTCAGTCAGGCGATCAGCTCCCCTATGCGTCGTCTCTCAGTCAGACGATCAGCTCAGGTCAGCTCCCTCCCTGCGTCGTCTCTCAGTCAGGCGATCAGCTACCCCCTGCGTCGTCTCCCAGTCAGGCAATCAGCTCCCCTCTGCGTCAGCTCCCTTCCTGCGTCGTCTCTCAGTCAGGCGATCAGCTCCATCCCTGCATCATCTCTCTGTCAGGCGATCAGCTCCCTCCTGCATCATCTCTCAGTCAGGCGATCAGCTCCCCCCTGCGTCATCTCTCAGTCAGGCGATCAGCTCCTTCCTGCATCATCTCTCAGTCAGGCGAACAGCTCCCCCCTGCGTTGTCTCTCAGTCAGGCGATCAGCTCCCCCCTGCGTCGTCTCTCAGTCAGGCGATCAGCTCCCCCCTGCGTCGTCTCTCAGTCAGGCGATCAGCTCCCCTCTGCGTCGTCTCTCAGTCAGATGATCAGCTCAGGTCAGCTCCCTCCCTGCGTCGTCTCTCAGTCAGTCGATCAGCTACCCCCTGCGTCATCTCCCGGTCAGGCAATCAGCTCCCCTCTGCGTCAGCTCCCTTCCTGCGTCGTCTCTCAGTGAGGCGATCAGCTCCCTCCCTGCATCATCTCTCTGTCAGGTGATCAGCTTCCTCCTGCGTCATCTCTCAGTCAGGCGATCAGCTCCCCCCTGCGTTATCTCTCAGTCAGGTGATCAGCTCCCTCCTGCTTCGTCTCTCAGTCAGGCGATCAGCTCCCCCCTGCGTCGTCTCTCAGTCAGACGATCAGCTCCCTCCCTGCGTTGTCTCTCAGACAGGCGATCAGCTCCCTCCCTGCGTCGTCTCTCAGTCAGGAGATCAGCTCCCCCCTGCGTCGTCTCTCAGTCAGGCCATCAGCTCCCCCCTGCGTCGTCTCTCAGTCAGGCCATCAGCTCCCCCCTGCGTCGTCTCTCAGTCAGGGGATCAGCTCCCTCCCTGCGTCATCTCCCAATCAGGCGATCAGCTCCCTAATTGCATCGTCTCTCAGTCAAGAGATCAGCTCCCCCCTGCGTCATCTCTCAGTCAGGCCATCAGCTCCCTCCCTGCGTTGTCTCTCAGTGAGGAGATCAGCTCCCCCCTGCGTCATCTCTCAGTCAGGCCATCAGCTCTTCCCTGCATCATCTCTCAGTCAGGCGATCAGATCCCTGCGTCATCTCTCAGTCAGGCGATCAGCTCCCTCCCTGCGTCGTCTCTCAGTCAGGCGATCAGCTCCCCCTGCGTCATCTCTCAGTCAGGGGATCAGCTCCCTCCCTGCGTCGTCTCTCAGTCAGGCGATCAGCTCCCTCCCTGCGTCATCTCTCAGTCAGGCGATCAGCTCCCTCCCTGCGTCGTCTCTCAGTCAGGCGATCAGCTCCCTGCGTCATCTCTCAGTCAAGCGATCAGCTCCCTCCTTGCGTCGTCTCTCAGTCAGGCGATCAGCTCCCTCCCTGCGTCGTCTCTCAGTCAGGCGATCAGCTCCCCCCTGCGTCGTCTATCAGTCAGGCGATCAGCTCCCCTCTGCATTGTCTCTCAGTCAGGCGATCAGCTCAGGTCAGCTACATCCATGTGTCGTCTCTCAGTCAGGCGATCAGCTCCCCCCTGCGTCATCTCTCAGTCAGGCGATCAGCTCCCCCCTGCGTCATCTCTCTGTCAGACGATCAGCTCCCTCCTGCGTCATCTCTCATTCAGGCGATCAGCTCCCCCCTGCCTCGTCTCTCAGTCAGGCGATCAGCTCCCTCCCTGCGTCATCTCTCAGTCAGGCGATCAGCTCCCCTCTGCGTCATCTCTCAGTCAGGCGCAGCTCAGATCAGCTCCCTCCCTGCGTCGTCTATCAGTCAGGCGATCAGCTCCCCCCTGCGTCGTCTCTCAGTCAGGCGAACAGCTCCCCCCTGCGTCGTCTCTCAGTCAGGCGATCAGCTCCCCCCTGCGTCGTCTCTCAGTCAGGCGATCAGCTCCCCTCTGCGTCGTCTCTCAGTCAGGCGATCAGCTCAGGTCAGCTCCCCCCTGCGTCGTCTCTCAGTCAGGCGATCAGCTCCCCCCTGCGTCGTCTCTCAGTCAGGCGATCAGCTTCCCCCTGCGTCGTCTCTCAGTCAGGCGATCAGCTCCCCTCTGTGTCCTCTCTCAGTCAGGGGATCAGCTCAGATCAGCTCCCTCCCTGCGTCGTCTCTCAGTGAGGCGATCAGCTCCTTCCCTGCGTCGTCTCTCAGTCAGGCGATCAGCTCCCCTCTGCGTCATCTCTCAGTCAGGCGATCAGCTCCCTCCCTGCGACGTCTCTCAGTCAGGCGATCAGCTCCCTCCCTGCGTCATCTCTCAGTCAGGCGATCAGCTCCCTCCCTACGTCGTCTCTCAGTCAGGCGATCAGCTCCCTCCCTGCGTCGTCTCTCAGTCAAGCGATCAGCTACCCACTGCGTCGTCTCTCAGTCAGGCGATCAGCTCCCCCCTGCGTCATCTCTCAGTCAGGCGATCAGCTCCCTCCCTGCGTAGTCTCTCAGTCAGGCGATCAGCTCCCCCTGCGTCGTCTCTCAGTCAGGCGATCAGCTCCCTCCCTGCGTCGTCTCTCAGTCAGGCGATCAGCTCCCTCCCTGCATCATCTCTCAGTCAGGCGATCAGCTCCCTCCCTGCATCATCTCTCAGTCAGGCGATCAGCTCCCCCTTGCATCGTCTCTCAGTCAGGCGATCAGCTCCCTCCCTGCGTCGTCTCTCAGTCAGGCGATCAGCTCCCCCCTGCGTCGTCTCTTAGTCAGGCGATCAGCTCCCTCACTGCGTCGTCTCGTAGTCAGGCGATCAGCTCCCTCCCTGCGTCGTCTCTCTGTCAGGCGATCAGCTCCCCCTGTGTCGTCTCTCAGTCAGGCGATCAGCTCCCCCCTGCGTCATCTCTCAGTCAGGCGATCAGCTCCCCTCTGCGTCGTCTCTCAGTCAGGCGATCAGCTCAGATCAGCTCCCTCCCTGCATCGTCTCTCAGTCAGGCGAACAGCTCCCCCCTGCGTCGTCTCTCAGTCAGGCGATCAGCTCCCCCCTGCGTCGTCTCTCAGTCAGGCGATCAGCTCCCCCCTGCGTCGTCTCTCAGTCAGGCGATCAGCTCCCCTATGCGTCGTCTCTCAGTCAGACGATCAGCTCAGGTCAGCTCCCTCCCTGCGTCGTCTCTCAGTCAGGCGATCAGCTACCCCCTGCGTCGTCTCCCAGTCAGGCAATCAGCTCCCCTCTGCGTCAGCTCCCGTCCTGCGTCATCTCTCAGTCAGGCGATCAGCTCCATCCCTGCATCATCTCTCTGTCAGGCGATCAGCTCCCTCCTGCATCATCTCTCAGTCAGGTGATCAGCTCCCCCCTGCGTCATCTCTCAGTCAGGCGATCAGCTCCTTCCTGCATCATCTCTCAGTCAGGCGAACAGCTCCCCCCTGCGTTGTCTCTCAGTCAGGCGATCAGCTCCCCCCTGCGTCGTCTCTCAGTCAGGCGATCAGCTCCCCCCTGCGTCATCTCTCAGTCAGGCGATCAGCTCCCCTCTGCGTCGTCTCTCAGTCAGATGATCAGCTCAGGTCAGCTCCCTCCCTGCGTCGTCTCTCAGTCAGTCGATCAGCTACCCCCTGCGTCGTCTCCCGGTCAGGCAATCAGCTCCCCTCTGCGTCAGCTCCCTTCCTGCGTCGTCTCTCAGTGAGGCGATCAGCTCCCTCCCTGCATCATCTCTCTGTCAGGCGATCAGCTTCCTCCTGCGTCATCTCTCAGTCAGGCGATCAGCTCCCCCCTGCGTCATCTCTCAGTCAGGCGATCAGCTCCCTCCTGCTTCGTCTCTCAGTCAGGCGATCAGCTCCCCCCTGCGTCGTCTCTCAGTCAGACGATCAGCTCCCTCCCTGCGTTGTCTCTCAGACAGGCGATCAGCTCCCTCCCTGCGTCGTCTCTCAGTCAGGAGATCAGCTCCCCCCTGCGTCGTCTCTCAGTAAGGCCATCAGCTCCCCCCTGCGTCGTCTCTCAGTCAGGCCATCAGCTCCCCCCTGCGTCGTCTCTCAGTCAGGGGATCAGCTCCCTCCCTGCGTCATCTCCCAATCAGGCGATCAGCTCCCTAATTGCATCGTCTCTCAGTCAAGAGATCAGCTCCCCCCTGCGTCATCTCTCAGTCAGGCCATCAGCTCCCTCCCTGCGTTGTCTCTCAGTGAGGAGATCAGCTCCCCCCTGCTTCATCTCTCAGTCAGGCCATCAGCTCTTCCCTGCATCATCTCTCAGTCAGGCGATCAGATCCCTGCGTCATCTCTCAGTCAGGCGATCAGCTCCCTCCCTGCGTCGTCTCTCAGTCAGGCGATCAGCTCCCCCTGCGTCATCTCTCAGTCAGGGGATCAGCTCCCTCCCTGCGTCGTCTCTCAGTCAGGCGATCAGCTCCCTCCCTGCGTCATCTCTCAGTCAGGCGATCAGCTCCCTCCCTGCGTCATCTCTCAGTCAGGCGATCAGCTCCCTGCCTCATCTCTCAGTCAAGCGATCAGCTCCCTCCTTGCGTCGTCTCTCAGTCAGGCGATCAGCTCCCTCCCTGCGTCATCTCTCAGTCAGGCGATCAGCTCCCCCCTGCGTCGTCTATCAGTCAGGCGATCAGCTCCCCTCTGGATTGTCTCTCAGTCAGGCGATCAGCTCAGGTCAGCTACATCCATGTGTCGTCTCTCAGTCAGGCGATCAGCTCCCCCCTGCGTCATCTCTCAGTCAGGCGATCAGCTCCCCCCTGCGTCATCTCTCTGTCAGACGATCAGCTCCCTCCTGCGTCATCTCTCATTCAGGCGATCAGCTCCCCCCTGCCTCGTCTCTCAGTCAGGCGATCAGCTCCCTCCCTGCATCGTCTCTCAGACAGGCAATCAGCTCCCTCCCTGCGTCATCTTTCAGTCAGGAGATCAGCTCCGCCCTGCGTCGTCTCTCAGTCAGGCCATCAGCTCCCCCCTGCGTCGTCTCTCAGTCAGGCCATCAGCTCCCCCCTGCGTTGTCTCTCAGTAAGGAAATCAGCTCCCTCCATGTGTCATCACCCAATCAGTCGATCAGCTCCCTCCTTGCATCGTCTCTCAGTCAAGAGATCAGCTCCCCCCTGAGTCATCTCTCAGTCAGGCGATCAGCTCCCTCCCTGCGTTGTCTCTCAGTGAGGAGATCTGCTCCCCCCCTGCGTCATCTCTCAGTCAGGCCATCAGCTCTTCCCTGCATCGTCTCTCAGTCAGGCGATCAGATCCCTGCGTCATCTCTCAGTCAGGCGATCAGCTCCCTCCCTGCGTCGTCTCTCAGTCAGGCGATCAGCTCCCTGCGTCATCTCTCAGTCAGGGGATCAGCTCCCTCCCTGCGTCGTCTCTCAGTCAGGTGATCAGCTCCCTCCCTGCGTCATCTCTCAGTCTGGCGATCAGCTCCCTCCCTGCGTCGTCTCTCAGTCAGGCGATCAGCTCCCTGCGTCATCTCTCAGTCTGGCGATCAGCTCCCTCCCTGCGTCGTCTCTCAGTCAGGCGATCAGCTCCCTCCCGTGTCATCTCTCTGTCAGGCGATCACCTCCCCCCCGCCTCATCTCTCAGTCAGACGATCAGCTCCCTCCTGCGTCGTCTCTCAGTCAGGTGATCAGCTCCCCCCTGCGTCATCTCTCAGTCAGGCGATCAGCTCCCCTCTGCGTCATCTCTCAGTCAGGCGATCAGCTCCCTCCCTGCATCATCTCCCAGTCAGGCGATCAGCTCCCTCCCTGCGTCGTCTCTCAGTCAGGCGATCAGCTCCACCCTGCGTCGTCTCTCAGTCAGGCGATCCGCTCCCCCCTGCATCGTCTCTTAGTCAGGCGATCAGCTCCCTCACTGTGTTGTCTACCAGTCAGGCGATCAGCTCCCTCCCTGCGTCGTCTCTCAGTCAGGCGATCAGCTCCCCCCTGCGTCGTCTCTCAGTCAGGCAATCAGCTCCACCCTTCCGTCGTCTCTCAGTCAGGCGATCAGCTCCCCTCTGCGTCGTCTCTCCGTCAGGCGATCAGCTCAGATCAGCTCCCTCCCTGCGTCGTCTCTCTGTCAGGCGATCAGCTCCCCCTTGCGTCGTCTCTCAGTCAGGCGATCAGCTCCCCCCTGCATCGTCTCTCAGTCAGGTGATCAGCTCCCCCCTGCGTCGTCTCTCAGTCAGGCGATCAGCTCACCCCTGCGTCGTCTCTCAGTCAGGCGATCAGCTCCCCTCTGCGTCGTCTCTCAGTCAGGCGATCAGCTCAGATCAGCTCCCTCCCTGCGTCGTCTCTCAGTCAGGCGATCAGCTCCCCCCTGCGTTGTCTCTCAGTCAGGCGATCAGCTCCCTCCCTGCGTCGTCTCTCAGTCAGGCGATCAGCTCCCCTCTGCGTCGTCTCTCAGTCAGGCGATCAGCTCCCTCCCTGCGACGTCTCTCAGTCAGGCGATCAGCTCCCTCCCTGCGTCGTCTCTCAGTCATGCGATCAGCTCCCTCCCTGCGTGGTCTCTCAGTCAGGCGATCAGCTCCCCCCTGCATCGTCTCTCAGTCAGGCGATCAGCTCCCTCCCTGCGTCATCTCTCAGTCAGGCGATCAGCTCCCTCCCTGCATCGTCTCTCAGTCAAGCGATCAGCTCCCCCCTGCGTCGTCTCTCAGTCAGGCGATCAGCTCCCTCCTGCGTCGTCTCTCAGTCAGGCGATCAGCTCCCCCCTGCGTCGTCTCTCAGTCAGGCGATCAGCTCCCCTATGCGTCGTCTCTCAGTCAGACGATCAGCTCAGGTCAGCTCCCTCCCTGCGTCGTCTCTCAGTCAGGCGATCAGCTACCCCCTGCGTCGTCTCCCAGTCAGGCAATCAGCTCCCCTCTGCGTCAGCTCCCTTCCTGCGTCGTCTCTCAGTCAGGCGATCAGCTCCATCCCTGCATCATCTCTCTGTCAGGCGATCAGCTCCCTCCTGCATCATCTCTCAGTCAGGCGATCAGCTCCCCCCTGCATCATCTCTCAGTCAGGCGATCAGCTCCTTCCTGCATCATCTCTCAGTCAGGCGAACAGCTCCCCCCTGCGTTGTCTCTCAGTCAGGCGATCAGCTCCCCCCTGCGTCGTCTCTCAGTCAGGCGATCAGCTCCCCCCTGCGTCGTCTCTCAGTCAGGCGATCAGCTCCCCTCTGCGTCGTCTCTCAGTCAGATGATCAGTTCAGGTCAGCTCCCTCCCTGCGTCGTCTCTCAGTCAGTCGATCAGCTACCCCCTGCGTCGTCTCCCGGTCAGGCAATCAGCTCCCCTCTGCGTCAGCTCCTTTCCTGCGTCGTCTCTCAGTGAGGCGATCAGCTCCCTCCCTGCATCATCTCTCTGTCAGGCGATCAGCTTCCTCCTGCGTCATCTCTCAGTCAGGCGATCAGCTCCCCCCTGCGTCATCTCTCAGTCAGGCGATCAGCTCCCTCCTGCTTCGTCTCTCAGTCAGGCGATCAGCTCCCCCCTGCGTCGTCTCTCAGTCAGACGATCAGCTGCCTCCCTGCGTCGTCTCTCAGGCAGGCGATCAGCTCCCTCCCTGCGTCGTCTCTCAGTCAGGAGATCAGCTCCCCCCTGCGTCGTCTCTCAGTCAGGCCATCAGCTCCCCCCTGCGTCGTCTCTCAGTCAGGCCATCAGCTCCCCCCTGCGTCGTCTCTCAGTCAGGGGATCAGCTCCCTCCCTGCATCATCTCCCAATCAGGCGATCAGCTCCCTAATTGCATCGTCTCTCAGTCAAGAGATCAGCTCCCCCCTGCGTCATCTCTCAGTCAGGCCATCAGCTCCCTCCCTGCGTTGTCTCTCAGTGAGGAGATCAGCTCCCCCCTGCGTCATCTCTCAGTCAGGCCATCCGCTCTTCCCTGCATCGTCTCTCAGTCAGGCGATCAGATCCCTGCGTCATCTCTCAGTCAGGCGATCAGCTCCCTCCCTGCGTCGTCTCTCAGTCAGGCGATCAGCTCCCTGCGTCATCTCTCAGTCAGGGGATCAGCTCCCTCCCTGCGTCATCTCTCAGTCAGGCGATCAGCTCCGTCCCTGCGTCATCTCTCAGTCAGGCGATCAGCTCCCTCCCTGCGTCATCTCTCAGTCAGGCGATCAGCTCCCTGCGTCATCTCTCAGTCAAGCGATCAGCTCCCTCCCTGCGTCGTCTCTCAGTCAGGCGATCAGCTCCCTCCCTGCGTCGTCTCTCAGTCAGGCGATCAGCTCCCCCCTGCGTCATCTATCAGTCAGGCGATCTGCTCCCCTCTGCGTTGTCTCTCAGTCAGGCGATCAGCTCAGGTCAGCTACATCCATGTGTCGTCTCTCAGTCAGGCGATCAGCTCCCCCCTGCGTCATCTCTCAGTCAGGCGATCAGCTCCCCCCTGCGTCATCTCTCTGTCAGACGATCAGCTCCCTCCTGCGTCATCTCTCATTCAGGCGATCAGCTCCCCCCTGCCTCGTCTCTCAGTCAGGCGATCAGCTCCCTCCCTGCGTCGTCTCTCAGACAGGCAATCAGCTCCCTCTCTGCGTCATCTTTCAGTCAGGAGATCAGCTCCGCCCTGCGTCGTCTCTCAGTCAGGCCATCAGCTCCCCCCTGCGTCGTCTCTCAGTCAGGCCATCAGCTCCCCCCTGCGTCGTCTCTCAGTCAGGAAATCAGCTCCCTCCCTGTGTCATCTCCCAATCAGTCGATCAGCTCCCTCCTTGCATCGTCTCTCAGTCAAGAGATCAGCTCCCCCCTGAGTCATCTCTCAGTCAGGCGATCAGCTCCCTCCCTGCGTTGTCTCTCAGTGAGGAGATCTGCTCCCCCCCTGCGTCATCTCTCAGTCAGGCCATCAGCTCTTCCCTGCATCGTCTCTCAGTCAGGCGATCAGATCCCTGCATCATCTCTCAGTCAGGCGATCAGCTCCCTCCCTGCGTCGTCTCTCAGTCAGGCGATCAGCTCCCTGCGTCATCTCTCAGTCAGGGGATCAGCTCCCTCCCTGCGTCGTCTCTCAGTCAGGTGATCAGCTCACCCCTGCGTCGTCTCTCAGTCAGGCGATCAGCTCCCCTCTGCGTCGTCTCTCAGTCAGGCGATCAGGTCAGATCAGCTCCCTCCCTGCGTCGTCTCTCAGTCAGGCGATCAGCTCCCCCCTGCGTCGTCTCTCAGTCAGGCGATCAGCTCCCTCCCTGCGTCGTCTCTCAGTCAGGCGATCAGCTCCCCTCTGCGTCGTCTCTCAGTCAGGCGATCAGCTCCCTCCCTGCGACGTCTCTCAGTCAGGCGATCAGCTCCCTCCCTGCGTCGTCTCTCAGTCATGCGATCAGCTCCCTCCCTGCGTCGTCTCTCAGTCAGGCGATCAGCTCCCCCCTGCGTCGTCTCTCAGTCAGGCGATCAGCTCCCTCCCTGCGTCATCTCTCAGTCAGGCGATCAGCTCCCTCCCTGCATCGTCTCTCAGTCAAGCGATCAGCTCCCCCCTGCGTCGTCTCTCAGTCAGGCGATCAGCTCCCTCCTGCGTCGTCTCTCAGTCAGGCGATCAGCTCCCTCCCTGCATCGTCTCTCAGTCAAGCGATTAGCTCCCCCCTGCGTCGTCTCTCAGTCAGGCGATCAGCTCCCTCCTGCGTCGTCTCTCGGTCAGGCGATCAGCTCCCTCCCTGCGTCGTCTCTCAGTCATGCGATCAGCTCCCTCCCTGCGTCGTCTCTCTGTCAGGCGATCAGCTCCCTCCCTGCATCAACTCTCAGTCAGGCGATCAGCTCCCCCTTGCGTCATCTCTCAGTCAGGCGATCAGTTCCCTCCCTGCGTCGTCTCTCAGTCAGGCGATCAGCTCCCCACTGCGTCGTCTCTCAGTCAGGTGATCAGCTCCCCCCTGCGTCGTCTATTAGTCTGGCGATCAGCTCCCTCACTGCGTCGTCTCCCAGTCAGGCGATCAGCTCCCTCCCTGCGTCGTCTCTCAGTCAGGCGATCAGCTCCCCCCTGCGTCATCTCTCAGTCAGGCGATCAGCTCCCCTCTGCGTCATCTCTCAGTCAGGCGTAGCTCAGATCAGCTCCCTCCCTGCATCGTCTATCAGTCAGGCGATCAGCTCCCCCCTGCGTCGTCTCTCAGTCAGGCGAACAGCTCCCCCCTGCGTCGTCTCTCAGTCAGGCGATCAGCTCCCCCCTGCGTCGTCTCTCAGTCAGGCGATCAGCTCCCCTCTGCGTCGTCTCTCAGTCAGGCGATCAGCTCAGGTCGGCTCCCCCTTGCGTTGTCTCTCAGTCAGGCGATCAGCTCCCCCCTGCGTCGTCTCTCAGTCAGGCGATCAGCTCCCCTCTGCGTCCTCTCTCAGTCAGGGGATCAGCTCAGATCAGCTCCCTCCCTGCGTCGTCTCTCAGTCAGGTGATCAGCTCCTTCCCTGCTTCGTCTCTCAGTCAGGCGATCATCTCCCCTCTGCGTCGTCTCTCAGTCAGGCGATCAGCTCCCTCCCTGCGTCGTCTCTCAGTCAGGCGATCAGCTCCCTCCCTGCGTCGTCTCTCAGTCAAGCGATCAGCTCCCCCCTGCGTCGTCTCTCAGTCAGGCGATCAGCTCCCCCCTGCGTCGTCTCTCAGTCAGGCGATCAGCTCCCTCCCTGCGTAGTCTCTCAGTCAGGCGATCAGCTCCCCCCTGCGTCGTCTCTCAGTCAGGCGATCAGCTCTCTCCCTGCGTCGTCTCTCAGTCAGGCGATCAGCTCCCTCCCTGCATCATCTCTCAGTCAGGCGATCAGCTCCCTCCCTGCATCATCTCTCAGTCAGGCGATCAGCTCCCCCTTGCGTCGTCTCTCAGTCAGGCGATCAGCTCCCTCCCTGCGTCGTCTCTCAGTCAGGCGATCAGCTCCCCCCTGCGTCGTCTCTTAGTCAGGCGATCAGCTCCCTCACTGCGTCGTCTCCCAGTCAGATGATCAGCTCCCTCCCTGCGTCATCTCTCTGTCAGGCTATCAGCTCCCCCTGTGTCGTCTCTAAGTCAGGCGATCAGCTCCCCCCTGCGTCATCTCTCAGTCAGGCGATCACCTCCCCTCTGCGTCGTCTCTCAGTCAGGCGATCAGCTCAGATCAGCTCCCTCCCTGCGTTGTCTCTCAGTCAGGCGATCAGCTCCCCCCTGTGTCGCCTCTCAGTCAGGCGAACAGCTCCCCCCTGCGTCGTCTCTCAGTCAGGCGATCAGCTCCCCCCTGCGTCGTCTCTCAGTCAGGCGATCAGCTCCCCCCTTTGTCGTCTCTCAGTCAGGCGATCAGCTCCCCTCTGCGTCGTCTCTCAGTCAGACGATCAGCTCAGGTCAGCTCCCTCCCTGCGTCGTCTCTCAGTCAGGCGATCAGCTACCCCCTGCGTCGTCTCCAAGTCAGGCAATCAGCTCCCCTCTGCGTCAGCTCCCTTCCTGCGTCGTCTCTCAGTCAGGCGATCAGCTCCATCCCTGCATCATCTCTCTGTCAGGCAATCAGCTCCCTCCTGCGTCATCTCTCAGTCAGGCGATCAGCTCCCCCCTGCGTCATCTCTCAGTCAGGCGATCAGCTCCCCCCTGCATCATCTCTCAGTCAGGCGATCAGCTCCCCCCTGCGTCGTCTCTCAGTCAGGCGATCAGCTCCCTCCCTGCGTCGCCTCTCAGACAGGCGATCAGCTCCCTCCCTGCGACGTCTCTCAGTCAGGAGATCAGCTCCCCCCTGCGTCGTCTCTCAGTCAGGCCATCAGCTCCCCCCTGCGTCGTCTCTCAGTCAGGCCATCAGCTCCCCCCTGCATCGTCTCTCAGTCAGGGGATCAGCTCCCTCCCTGCGTCATCTCCCAATCAGGCGATCAGCTCCCTCCTTGCATCGTCTCTCAGTCAAGAGATCAGCTCCCCCCTGCGTCATCTCTCAGTCAGGCCATCAGCTCCCTCCCTGCGTTGTCTCTCAGTGAGGCGATCAGCTCCCCCCTGCATCATCTCTCAGTCAGGCGATCAGCTCCCCCCTGCGTCGTCTCTCAGTCAGGCGATCAGCTCCCTCCCTGCGTCGCCTCTCAGACAGGCGATCAGCTCCCTCCCTGCGACGTCTCTCAGTCAGGAGATCAGCTCCCCCCTGCGTCGTCTCTCAGTCAGGCCATCAGCTCCCCCCTGCGTCGTCTCTCAGTCAGGCCATCAGCTCCCCCCTGCATCGTCTCTCAGTCAGGGGATCAGCTCCCTCCCTGCGTCATCTCCCAATCAGGCGATCAGCTCCCTCCTTGCATCGTCTCTCAGTCAAGAGATCAGCTCCCCCCTGCGTCATCTCTCAGTCAGGCCATCAGCTCCCTCCCTGCGTTGTCTCTCAGTGAGGAGATCAGCTCCCCCATGCGTCATCTCTCAGTCAGGCCATCAGCTCTTCCCTGCATCGTCTCTCAGTCAGGCGATCAGATCCCTGCGTCATCTCTCAGTCATGCGATCAGCTCCCTCCCTGCGTCGTCTCTCAGTCAGGCGATCAGCTCCCTGCGTCATCTCTCAGTCAGGGGATCAGCTCCCTCCCTGCGTCGTCTCTCAGTCAGGCGATCAGCTCCCTTCCTGCGTCATCTCTCAGTCAGGTGATCAGCTCCCTTCCAGCGTCGTCTCTCAGTCAGGTGATCAGCTCCCTGCGTCATCTCTCAGTCAAGCGTTCAGCTCCCTCCTTGCGTCGTCTCTCAGTCAGGCGATCAGCACCCTCCCTGCGTCGTCTCTCAGTCAGGCTATCAGCTCCCCCCTGCGTCGTCTTTCAGTCAGGCGATCAGCTCCCCTCTGCGTTGTCTCTCAGTCAGACGATCAGCTCAGGTAAGCTACATCCCTGCGTCGTCTCTCAGTCAGGCGATCAGCTCCCCCCTGCGTCGTCTCTCAGTCAGGCGATCAGCTCCCCTCTACGTCAGCTCCCTTCCTGCGTCGTCTCTCAGTCAGGCGATCAGCTCCCTCCCTGCATCATCTCTCTGTCAGGCGATCAGCTCCCTCCCTGCGTCATCTCTCAGTCAGGCGATCAGCTCCCCCCTGCGTCATCTCTCAGTCAGGCGATCAGCTCCCTCCTGCGTCATCTCTCATTCAGGCGATCAGCTCCCCCCTGCCTCGTCTCTCAGTCAGGCGATCAGCTCCCTCCCTGCGTCATCTCACAGACAGGCGATCAGCTCCCTCCCTGCGTCGTCTTTCAGTCAGGAGATCAGCTCCCCCCTGCGTCGTCTCTCAGTCAGGCCATCAGCTCCCCCCTGCGTCGTCTCTCAGTCAGGCCATCAGCTCCCCCCTGCGTCGTCTCTCAGTCAGGAAATCAGCTCCCTCCCTGCGTCATCTCCCAATCAGGCGATCAGCTCCCTCCTTGCATCGTCTCTCAGTCAAGAGATCAGCTCCCCCCTGCATCATCTCTCAGTCAGGCGATCAGCTCCCT
Source organism: Taudactylus pleione (assembly GCA_031769625.1). Classification (NCBI taxonomy): domain Eukaryota; kingdom Metazoa; phylum Chordata; class Amphibia; order Anura; family Myobatrachidae; genus Taudactylus; species Taudactylus pleione. The sequence continues at coordinate 512,926 of JAUIMM010001108.1, forward strand.
CCCTGCATTGTCTCTCAGTGAGGAGATCTGCTCCCCCCCTGCGTCATCTCTCAGTCAGGCCATCAGCTCTTCCCTGCATCATCTCTCAGTCAGGCGATCAGATCCCTGCGTCATCTCTCAGTCAGGCGATCAGCTCCCTCCCTGCGTCGTCTCTCAGTCAGGCGATCAGCTCCCTGCGTCATCTCTCAGTCAGGGGATCAGCTCCCTCCCTGCGTCGTCTCTCAGTCAGGCGATCAGCTCCCTCCCTGCGTCATCTCTCAGTCTGGCGATCAGCTCCCTCCCTGCGTCATCTCTCAGTCAGGCGATCAGCTCCCTGCGTCATCTCTCAGTCAGGCGATCAGCTCCCTCCTTGCGTCGTCTCTCAGTCAGGCGATCAGCTCCCTCCCTACGTCGTCTCTCAGTCAGGCGATCAGCTCCCTCCTGTGTCATCTCTCAGTCAGGTGATCAGCTCCCCCCCGCCTCATCTCTCAGTCAGACGATCAGCTCCCTCCTGCGTCGTCTCTCAGTCAGGTGATCAGCTCCCCCCTGCGTCATTTCTCAGTCAGGCGATCAGCTCCCCCCTGCGTCATCTCTCAGTCAGGCGATCAGCTCCCCTCTGCGTCATCTCTCAGTCAGGCGATCAGCTCCCTCCCTGCGTCATCTCTCAGTCAGGCGATCAGCTCCCTCCCTGCATCGTCTCTCAGTCAGGCGATCAGCTCCCTCCCTGCGTCGTCTCTCAGTCAGGCGATCAGCTCCCCCCTGCGTCGTCTCTCAGTCAGGCGATCAGCTCCCCCCTGCGTCGTCTCTCAGTCAGGCGATCAGCTCCCTCCCTGCGTAGTCTCTCAGTCAGGCGATCAGCTCCCCCCTGCGTCGTCTCTCAGTCAGGCGATCAGCTCCCTCCCTACGTCGTCTCTCAGTCAGGCGATCAGCTCCCTCCCTGCATCATCTCTCAGTCAGGCGATCAGCTCCCTCCCTGCATCATCTCTCAGTCAGGCGATCAGCTCCCCCTTGCGTCGTCTCTCAGTCAGGCGATCAGCTCCCTCCCTGCGTCATCTCTCAGTCAGGCGATCAGCTCCCCCCTGCGTCGTCTCTTAGTCAGGCGATCAGCTCCCTCACTGCGTCGTCTCCCAGTCAGATGATCAGCTCCCTCCCTGCGTCATCTCTCTGTCAGGCTATCAGCTCCCCCTGTGTCGTCTCTCAGTCAGGCGATCAGCTCCCCCCTGCGTCATCTCTCAGTCAGGTGATCAGCTCCCCTCTGCGTCGTCTCTCAGTCAGGTGATCAGCTCAGATCAGCTCCCTCCCTGCGTCGTCTCTCAGTCAGGCGATCAGCTCCCCCCTGTGTCGTCTCTCAGTCAGGCGAACAGCTCCCCCCTGCGTCGTCTCTCTGTCAGGCGATCAGCTCCCCCCTGCGTCGTCTCTCAGTCAGGCGATCAGCTCCCCCCTTCGTCGTCTCTCAGTCAGGCGATCAGCTCCCCTCTGCGTCATCTCTCAGTCAGACGATCAGCTCAGGTCAGCTCCCTCCCTGCGTCGTCTCTCTGTCAGGCGATCAGCTCCCCCCTGCGTCGTCTCTCAGTCAGGCGATCAGCTCCCCCCTTCGTCGTCTCTCAGTCAGGCGATCAGCTCCCCTCTGCGTCATCTCTCAGTCAGACGATCAGCTCAGGTCAGCTCCCTCCCTGCGTCGTCTCTCAGTCAGGCGATCAGCTACCCCCTGCGTCGTCTCCAAGTCAGGCAATCAGCTCCCCTCTGCGTCAGCTCCCTTCCTGCGTCGTCTCTCAGTCAGGCAATCAGCTCCATCCCTGCATCATCTCTCTGTCAGGCGATCAGCTCCCTCCTGCGTCATCTCTCAGTCAGGCGATCAGCTCCCCCCTGCGTCATCTCTCAGTCAGGCGATCAGCTCCCCCCTGCATCATCTCTCAGTCAGGCGATCAGCTCCCCCCTGCGTCGTCTCTTAGTCAGGCGATCAGCTCCCTCACTGCGTCGTCTCCCAGTCAGATGATCAGCTCCCTCCCTGCGTCATCTCTCTGTCAGGCTATCAGCTCCCCCTGTGTCGTCTCTCAGTCAGGCGATCAGCTCCCCCCTGCGTCATCTCTCAGTCAGGTGATCAGCTCCCCTCTGCGTCGTCTCTCAGTCAGGTGATCAGCTCAGATCAGCTCCCTCCCTGCGTCGTCTCTCAGTCAGGCGATCAGCTCCCCCCTGTGTCGTCTCTCAGTCAGGCGAACAGCTCCCCCCTGCGTCGTCTCTCTGTCAGGCGATCAGCTCCCCCCTGCGTCGTCTCTCAGTCAGGCGATCAGCTCCCCCCTTCGTCGTCTCTCAGTCAGGCGATCAGCTCCCCTCTGCGTCATCTCTCAGTCAGACGATCAGCTCAGGTCAGCTCCCTCCCTGCGTCGTCTCTCTGTCAGGCGATCAGCTCCCCCCTGCGTCGTCTCTCAGTCAGGCGATCAGCTCCCCCCTTCGTCGTCTCTCAGTCAGGCGATCAGCTCCCCTCTGCGTCATCTCTCAGTCAGACGATCAGCTCAGGTCAGCTCCCTCCCTGCGTCGTCTCTCAGTCAGGTGATCAGCTACCCCCTGCGTCGTCTCCAAGTCAGGCAATCAGCTCCCCTCTGCGTCAGCTCCCTTCCTGCGTTGTCTCTCAGTCAGGCAATCAGCTCCATCCCTGCATCATCTCTCTGTCAGGCGATCAGCTCCTTCCTGCGTCATCTCTCAGTCAGGCGATCAGCTCCCCCCTGCGTCATCTCTCAGTCAGGCGATCAGCTCCCCCCTGCATCATCTCTCAGTCAGGCGATCAGCTCCAACCTGCGTCGTCTCTCAGTCAGGCGATCAGCTCCCTCCCTGCGTCGCCTCTCAGACAGGCGATCAGCTCCCTCCCTGCGACGTCTCTCAGTCAGGAGATCAGCTCCCCCCTGCGTCGTCTCTCAGTCAGGCCATCAGCTCCCCCCTGCGTCGTCTCTCAGTCAGGCCATCAGCTCCCCCCTGCATCGTCTCTCAGTCAGGGGATCAGCTCCCTCCCTGCGTCATCTCCCAATCAGGCAATCAGCTCCCTCCTTGCATCGTCTCTCAGTCAAGAGATCAGCTCCCCCCTGCGTCATCTCTCAGTCAGGCCATCAGCTCCCTCCCTGCGTTGTCTCTCAGTGAGGAGATCAGCTCCCCCATGCGTCATCTCTCAGTCAGGCCATCAGCTCTTCCCTGCATCGTCTCTCAGTCAGGCGATCAGATCCCTGCGTCATCTCTCAGTCATGCGATCAGCTCCCTCCCTGCGTCGTCTCTCAGTCAGGCGATCAGCTCCCTGCGTCATCTCTCAGTCAGGGGATCAGCTCCCTCCCTGCGTCGTCTCTCAGTCAGGCGATCAGTTCCCTCCCTGCGTCATCTCTCAGTCAGGCGATCAGCTCCCTTCCAGCGTCGTCTCTCAGTCAGGCGATCAGCTCCCTGCGTCATCTCTCAGTCAAGCGATCAGCTCCCTCCTTGCGTCGTCTCTCAGTCAGGCGATCAGCACCCTCCCTGCGTCGTCTCTCAGTCAGGCTATCAGCTCCCCCCTGCGTCGTCTTTCAGTCAGGGGATCAGCTCCCCTCTGCGTTGTCTCTCAGTCAGGCGATCAGCTCAGGTCAGCTACATCCCTGCGTCGTCTCTCAGTCAGGCGATCAGCTCCCCCCTGCGTCGTCTCTCAGTCAGGCAATCAGCTCCCCTCTTCGTCAGCTCCCTTCCTGCGTTGTCTCTCAGTCAGGCGATCAGCTCCCTCCCTGCATCATCTCTCTGTCAGGCGATCAGCTCCCTCCCTGCGTCATCTCTCAGTCAGGCGATCAGCTCCCCCCTGCGTCATATCTCAATCAGGCGATCAGCTCCCTCCTGCGTCATCTCTCATTCAGGCGATCAGCTCCCCCCTGCCTCGTCTCTCAGTCAGGCGATCAGCTCCCTCCCTGCGTCATCTCTCAGACAGGCGATCAGCTCCCTCCCTGCGTCGTCTTTCAGTCAGGAGATCAGCTCCCCCCTGCGTCGTCTCTGTCAGGAGAACAGCTCCCCCCTGCGTCGTCTCTCAGTCAGGCCATCAGCTCCCCCCTGCGTCGTCTCTCAGTCAGGAAATCAGCTCCCTCCCTGCGTCATCTCCCAATCAGGCGATCAGCTCCCTCCTTGCATCGTCTTTCAGTCAAGAGATCAGCTCCCCCCTGCGTCATCTCAGTCAGGCGATCAGCTCCCTCCCTGCATTGTCTCTCAGTGAGGAGATCTGCTCCCCCCCTGCGTCATCTCTCAGTCAGGCCATCAGCTCTTCCCTGCATCGTCTCTCAGTCAGGCGATCAGATCCCTGCGTCATCTCTCAGTCAGGCGATCAGCTCCCTCCCTGCGTCGTCTCTCAGTCAGGCGATCAGCTCCCTGCGTCATCTCTCAGTCAGGGGATCAGCTCCCTCCCTGCGTCGTCTCTCAGTCAGGTGATCAGCTCCCTCCCTGCGTCATCTCTCAGTCTGGCGATCAGCTCCCTCCCTGCGTCATCTCTCTGTCAGGCGATCAGCTCCCTGCATCATCTCTCAGTCAGGCGATCAGCTCCCTCCTTGCGTCGTCTCTCAGTCAGGCGATCAGCTCCCTCCCTACGTCGTCTCTCAGTCAGGCGATCAGCTCCCTCCTGTGTAATCTCTCAGTCAGGTGATCACCTCCCCCCGCCTCATCTCTCAGTCAGACGATCAGCTCCCTCCTGCGTCGTCTCTCAGTCAGGTGATCAGCTCCCCCCTGCGTCATTTCTCAGTCAGGCGATCAGCTCCCCCCTGCGTCATCTCTCAGTCAGGCGATCAGCTCCCCTCTGCGTCATCTCTCAGTCAGGTGATCAGCTCCCTCCCTGCGTCATCTCTCAGTCAGGCGATCAGCTCCCTCCCTGCGTCGTCTCTCAGTCAGGCGATCAGCTCTCTCCCTGCGTCGTCTCTCAGTCAGGCGATCAGCTCCCTCCCTGCGTCCTCTCTCAGTCAGGCGATCAGCTCCCCCCTGCGTCATCTCTCAGTCAGGCGATCAGCTCCCTCCCTGCGTCGTCTCTCAGTCAGGCGATCAGCTCCCTCCCTGCGTCGTCTCTCAGTCAGGCGATCAGCTCCCTCCCTGCGTCATCTCTCAGTCAGGCGATCAGCTCCCTCCCTGCGTCGTCTCTCAGTCAGGCGATCAGCTCCCCCCTGCGTCGTCTCTTAGTCAGGCGATCAGCTCCCTCCCTGCGTCATCTCCCAGTCAGGCGATCAGCTCCCTCCCTGCGTCGTCTCTCAGTCAGGCAATCAGCTCCCCCCTGCGTCGTCTCTCAGTCAGGCGATCAGCTCCCCCTTCCGTCGTCTCTAAGTCAGGCGATCAGCTCCCCTCTGCGTCGTCTCTCAGTCAGGCGATCAGCTCAGATCAGCTCCCTCCCTGCGTCGTCTCTCTGTCAGGCGATCAGCTCCCCCCTGCGTCGTCTCTCAGTCAGGCGATCAGCTCCCCCCTGCGTCGTCTCTCAGTCAGGCGATCAGCTCCCCTCTGCGTCGTCTCTCAGTCAGGCGATCAGCTCCCTCCCTGCGTCGTCTCTCAGTCAAGCGATCAGCTCCCCCCTGCGTCGTCTCTCAGTCAGGCGATCAGCTCCCCCCTGCGTCGTCTCTCAGTCAGGCGATCAGCTCCCTCCCTGCGTAGTCTCTCAGTCAGGCGATCAGCTCCCCCCTGCATCGTCTCTCAGTCAGGCGATCAGCTCCCTCCCTGCATCGTCTCTCAGTCAGGCGATCTGCTCCCTCCCTGCATCGTCTCTCAGTCAGGCGATCAGCTCCCTCCCTGCATCATCTCTCAGTCAGGCGATCAGCTCCCCCTTGCGTCGTCTCTCAGTCAGGCGATCAGCTCCCTCCCTGCGTCGTCTCTCAGTCAGGCGATCAGCTCCCCCCTGCGTCGTCTCTTAGTCAGGCGATCAGCTCCCTCACTGCGTCGTCTCCCAGACGGGCGATCAGCTCTCTCCCTGCGTCTTCTCTCAGTCGGGCGATCAGCTCCCCCTGTGTCGTCTCTCAGTCAGGCGATCAGCTCCCCCCTGCGTCATCTCTCAGTCAGGCGATCAGCTCCCCTCTGCGTCGTCTCTCAGTCAGGCGATCAGCTCAGATCAGCTCCCTCCCTGCGTCGTCTCTCAGTCAGGCGATCAGCTCCCCCCTGTGTCGTCTCACAGTCAGGCGAACAGCTCCCCCCTGCGTCGTCTCTCAGTCAGGCGATCAGCTACCCCCTGCGTCGTCTCTCAGTCAGGCGATCAGCTCCCCCCTGCGTCGTCTCTCAGTCAGGTGATCAGCTCCCCTCTTCGTCGTCTCTCAGTCAGACGATCAGCTCAGATCAGCTCCCTCCCTGCGTCGTCTCTCAGTCAGGCAATCAGCTCCCCCCTGCGTCGTCTCTTAGTCAGGCGATCAGCTCCATCACTGCGTCGTCTCCCAGACGGGCGATCAGCTCTCTCCCTGCGTCGTCTCTCAGTCGGGCGATCAGCTCCCCCTGTGTCGTCTCTCAGTCAGGCGATCAGCTCCCCCCTGCGTCATCTCTCAGTCAGGCGATCAGCTCCCCTCTGCGTCGTCTCTCAGTCAGGCGATCAGCTCAGATCAGCTCCCTCCCTGCGTCGTCTCTCAGTCAGGCGATCAGCTCCCCCCTGTGTCGTCTCACAGTCAGGCGAACAGCTCCCCCCTGTGTCGTCTCTCAGTCAGGTGATCAGCTCCCCTCTTCGTCGTCTCTCAGTCAGACGATCAGCTCAGGTCAGCTCCCTCCCTGCGTCGTCTCTCAGTCAGGCGATCAGCTACCCCCTGCGTCGTCTCCCGGTCAGGCAATCAGCTCCACTCTGCGTCAGCTCCCTTCCTGCGTCGTCTCTCAGTCAGGCGATCAGCTCCCTCCCTGCATCATCTCTCTGTCAGGCGATCAGCTCCCTCCTGCGTCATCTCTCAGTCAGGCGATCAGCTCCCCCCTGCGTCATCTCTCAGTCAGGTGATCAGCTCCCCCCTGCGTCATCTCTCAGTCAGGCGATCAGCTCCCTCCCTGCGTCGTCTCTCAGACAGGCGATCAACTCCCTCCCTGCGTCATCTCTCAGTCAGGAGAACAGCTCCCCCCTGCGTCGTCTCTCAGTCAGGCCATCAGCTCCCCCCTGCGTCGTCTCTCAGTCAGGCTATCAGCTCCCCCCTGCATCGTCTCTCAGTCAAGGGATCAGCTCCCTCCCTGCGTCATCTCCCAATCAGGCGATAAGCTCTCTCCTTGCATCGTCTCTCAGTCAAGAGATCAGCTCCCCCCTGCGTCATCTCTCAGTCAGGCCATCAGCTCCCTCCCTGCGTTGTCTCTCAGTGAGGAGATCAGCTCCCCCCTGCGTCATCTCTCAGTCAGGCCATCAGCTCTTCCCTGCATCGTCTCTCAGTCAGGTGATCAGATCCCTGCGTCATCTCTCAGTCAGGTGATCAGCTCCCTCCCTGCGTCGTCTCTCAGTCAGGCGATCAGCTCCCTGCGTCATCTCTCAGTCAGGGGATCAGCTCCCTCCCTGCGTCGTCTCTCATTCAGGCGATCAGCTCCCTCCCTGCGTCATCTCTCAGTCAGGTGATCAGCTCCCTCCCTGCGTCGTCTCTCAGTCAGGCGATCAGCTCCCTGCGTCATCTCTCAGTCAAGCGATCAGCTCCCTCCTTGCGTCGTCTCTCAGTCAGGCGATCAGCTCCCTCCCTGCGTCGTCTCTCAGTCAGGCGATCAGCTCCCCCCTGCGTCGTCTATCAGTCAGGCGATCAGCTCCCCTCTGCGTTGTCTCTGAGTCAGGCGATCAGCTCAGGTCAGCTACATCCCTGCGTCGTCTCTCAGTCAGGCGATGAGCTCCCCCCTGCGTCGTCTCTCAGTCAGGCGATCAGCTCCCCTCTGCGTCAGCTCCCTTCCTGCGTCGTCTCTCAGTCAGGCGATCAGCTCCATCCCTGCATCATCTCTCTGTCAGGCGATCAGCTCCCTCCTTGCATCATCTCTCAGTCAGGCGATCAGCTCCCTCCTGCGTCATCTCTCATTCAGGCGATCAGCTCCCCCCTGCCTCGTCTCTCAGTCAGGCAATCAGCTCCCTCCCTGCGTCGTCTCTCAGACAGGCGATCAGCTCCCTCCCTGCGTCGTCTTTCAGTCAGGAGATCAGCTCCCCCCTGCATCGTCTCTCAGTCAGGCAATCAGCTCCCCCCTGCGTTGTCTCTCAGTAAAGGCCATCAGCTCCCCCCTGAGTCATCTCTCAGTCAGGAAATCAGCTCCCTCCCTGCGTCATCTCCCAATCAGGCGATCAGTTCCCTCCTTGCATCATCTCTCAGTGAGGAGATCTGCTCCCCCCTGCGTCATGTCTCAGTCAGGCCATCAGCTCTTCCCTGCATCGTCTCTCAGTCAGGCGATCAGGTCCCTGCGTCATCTCTCAGTCAGGCGATCAGCTCCCTCCTGCGTCGTCTCTCAGTCAGGTGATCAGCTCCCTGCGTCATCTCTCAGTCAGGGGATCAGCTCCCTCCCTGCGTCGTCTCTCAGTCAGGCGATCAGCTCCCTCCCTGCGTCATCTCTCAGTCTGGCGATCAGCTCCCTCCCTGCGTCGTCTCTCAGTCAGGCGATCATCTCCCCCCTTCCGTCGTCTCTCAGTCAGGCGATCAGCTCCCCTCTGCGTCGTCTCTCCGACAGGCGATCAGCTCAGATCAGCTCCCTCCATGCGTCGTCTCTCTGTCAGGCGATCAGCTCCCCCCTACGTCGTCTCTCAGTCAGGCGATCAGCTCTGTCCCTGCATCGTCTCTCAGTCAAGCGATCAGCTCCCCCCTGCGTCGTCTCTCAGTCAGGCGATCAGCTCCCCCCTGCGTCGTCTCTCAGTCAGGCGATCAGCTCCCTCCCTGAGTCGTCTCAGTCAGGCGATCAGCTCCCCCCTGCGTCGTCTCTCAGTCAGGCGATCAGCTCCCTCCCTGCGTCATCTCTCAGTCAGGCGATCAGCTCCTTCCCTGCGTCGTCTCTCAGTCAGGCGATCAGCTCCCCCCTGCGTCATCTCTCAGTCAGGCGATCATCTCCCCCCTGCGTCGTCTCTCAGTCAGGCGATCAGCTCCCTCCCTGCGTCGTCTCTCAGACAGGCTATCAGCTCCCTCCCTGCGTCGTCTCTCAGTCAGGAGATCAGCTCCCCCCTGCGTCGTCTCTCAGTCTGGCCATCAGCTCCCCCCTGCGTCGTCTCTCAGTCAGGCGATCTGCTCCCCCCTGCGTCGTCTCTCAGTCAGGCGATCAGCTCCCTCCCTGCGTCATCTACCAATCAGGCGATCAGCTCCCTCCCTGCACCGTCTCTCAGTCAAGAGATCAGCTCCCCCCTGCGTCATCTCTCAGTCAGGGGATCTGCCCCCCCTGCGTCGTCTCTCAGTCAGGCGAACAGCTCCCCCCTGCGTCGTCTCTCAGTCAGGCGATCAGCTCCCTCCCTGCGTCGTCTCTCAGTCAGGCGATCAGCTCCCTCCCTGCGTCGTCTTTCAGGCAGGCGATCAGCTCCCTCCCTGCGTACTCTCTCAGTCAGGCGATCAGCTCCCTGCGTCGTCTCTCAGGCAGGCGATCAGCTCCCCCCTGCGTCGTCTCTCAGTCAGGCGATCAGCTCCCTCCCTGCGACGTCTCTCAGTCAGGCGATCAGCTCCTTCCCTGCGTCGTCTCTCAGTCAGGCGATCAGCTCCCTCCCTGCGTCGTCTCTCAGTCAAGCGATCTGCTCCCCCCTGCGTCGTCTCTCAGTCAGGCGATCAGCTCCCTCCCTGCGTCGTCTCTCAGTCAGTCGATCAGCTCCCTCTCTGCGTCGTCTCTCAGTCAAGCGATCAGCTACCCCCTGCGTCGTCTCTCAGTCAGGCGATCAGCTCCCCCCTGCGTCATCTCTCAGTCAGGCGATCAGCTCCCTCCCTGCGTCGTCTCCCAGTCAGGCGATCAGCTCCCCCCTGCGTCGTCTCCCAGTCAGGCGATCAGCTCCTCCCTGCATCGTCTCCCAGTCAGGCGATCAGCTCCCTCACTGCGTCGTCTCCCAGTCAGGCGATCAGCTCCCTCCCTGCGTCGTCTCTCAGTCAGGCGATCAGCTCCCCCTGCGTCGTCTCTCAGTCAGGCGATCAGCTCCCCCCTGCGTCGTCTCTCAGTCAGGCGATCAGCTCCCCCCTGCGTCATCTCTCAGTCAGTCGATCAGCTCCCCCCTGCGTCGTCTCTCAGTCAGGCGAACAGCTCCCCCCTGCGTCATCTCTCAGTCAGGCGATCAGCTCCCCCCTGCGTCGTCTCTCAGTCAGGCTATCAGCTCCCCCCTGCGTCGTCTCTCAGTCAGGCGATCAGCTCAGGTCAGCTCCCTCCCTGCGTCGCCTCTCAGTCAGGCGATCAGCTCCCCCCTGCATTGTCTCTCAGTCAGGCGATCAGCTCCCCTCTGCATCAGCTCCCTTCCTGTGTCGTCTCTCAGTCAGGCGATCAGCTCCCCCCTGCGTCATCTCTCAGTCAGGTGATCAGCTCCCTCCTGCGTCGTCTCTCAGTCAGGCGATCAGCTCCCCCCTGCATCGTCTCTCAGTCAGGCGATCAGCTCAGATCAGCTCCCTCCCTGCGTCGTCTCTCTGTCAGGCGATCAGCTCCCCCTTGCGTCATCTCTCAGTCAGGCGATCAGCTCTTCCCTGCGTCGTCTCTCAGTCAGGCGATCAGCTCCCTCCCTGCGTCGTCTCTCAGTCAGGCGATCAGCTCCCCCCTGCGACGTCTCTCAGTCAGGCGATCAGCTCCCTCCCTGCGTCGTCTCTCAGTCAGGCGATCAGCTCCCCCTTGCGTCATCTCTCAGTCAGGCGATCAGCTCTTCCCTGCGTCGTCTCTCAGTCAGGCGATCAGCTCCCTCCCTGCGTCGTCTCTCAGTCAGGCGATCAGCTCCCTCCCTGCGACGTCTCTCAGTCAGGCGATCAGCTCCCTCCCTGCGTCGTCTCTCAGTCAGGCGATCAGCTCCCTCCCTGCATCGTCTCTCAGTCAGGCGATCAGCTCCCTCCCTGCATCATCTCTCAGAAAGGCGATCAGCTCCCTCCCTGCATCGTCTCTCAGACAAGCGATCAGCTCCCCCCTGCATCGTCTCTCAGTCAGGCGATCAGCTCCCTCCTGCGTCGTCTCTCAGTCAGGCGATCAGCTCCCTCCCTGCATCGTCTCTCAGTCATGCGATCAGCTCCCTCCCTGCGTCGTCTCTCAGTCAGGCGATCAGCTCCCTCCCTGCGTCGTCTCTCAGTCAGGCGATCAGCTCCCTCCCTGCGTCGTCTCTCAGTCAGGCGATCAGCACCCCCTTGCGTCGTCTCTCAGTCAGGCGATCAGTTCCCTCCCTGTGTCGTCTCTCAGTCAGGCGATCAGCTCCCCCCTGCGTCGTCTCTTAGTCTGGCGATCAGCTCCCTCACTGCGTCATCTCCCAGTCAGGCGATCAGCTCCCCCCTGCGTCATCTCTCAGTCAGGTGATCAGCTCCCCTCTGCGTCATCTCTCAGTCAGGCGCAGCTCAGATCAGCTCCCTCCCTGCGTCGTCTATCAGTCAGGTGATCTGCTCCCCTCTGCGTCGTCTCTCAGTCAGGCGAACAGCTCCCCCCTGCATCGTCTCTCAGTCAGGCAATCAGCTCCCCCCTGCGTCGTCTCTCAGTCAGGCGATCAGCTCCCCCCTGCTTCGTCTCTCAGTCAGCGATCAGCTCCCCTCTGCGTCGTCTCTCAGTCAGGCGATCAGCTCAGGTCAGCTCCCCCCTGCGTCGTCTCTCAGTCAGGCGATCAGCTCCCCCCTGCGTCGTCTCTCAGTCAGGCGATCAGTTCCCCCCTGCGTCGTCTCTCAGTCAGGCGATCAGCTCCCCTCTGCGTCCTCTCTCAGTCAGGGGATCAGCTCAGATCAGCTCCCTCCCTGCGTCTTCTCTCAGTCAGGCGATCAGCTACCTCCCTGCATCGTCTCTCAGTCAGGCGATCAGCTCCCCTCTGCGTCGTCTCTCAGTCAGGCGATCAGCTCCCTCCCTGCGACGTCTCTCAGTCATGCGATCAGCTCCCTCACTGCGTCGTCTCTCAGTCAGGCGATCAGCTCCCCCCTGCGTCGTCTCTCAGTCAGGCGATCAGCTCCCTCCCTGCGTCGTCTCTCAGTCAGGCGATCAGCTCCCTCCCTGCGTTGTCTCTCAGTCAAGCGATCAGCTCCCCCCTGCGTCATCTCTCAGTCAGGCGATCAGCTCCCCCCTGCGTCGTCTCTCAGTCAGGCGATCAGCTCCCTCCCTGCGTCGTCTCTCAGTCAGGCGATCAGCTCCCCCCTGCGTCGTCTCTCAGTCAGGCGATCAGCTCCCTCCCTGCGTCGTCTCTCAGTCAGGCGATCAGCTCCCTCCCTGCCTCGTCTCTCAGTCAGGCGATTAGCTCCCTCCCTGCGTCGTCTCTCAGTCAGGCGATCAGCTCCCCCCTGCGTCGTCTCTTAGTCGGGCGATCAGCTCCCTCACTGCGTCGTCTCCCAGTCAGGCGATCAGCTCCCTCCCTGCGTCGTCTCTCAGTCAGGCGATCAGCTCCCCCTGCGTCATCTCTCAGTCAGGCGATCAGCTCCCCCCTGCGTCGTCTCTCAGTCAGGCGATCAGCTCCCCTCTGCGTCGTCTCTCAGTCAGGCGATTAGCTCAGATCAGCTCCCTCCCTGCGTCGTCTCTCAGTCAGGCGATCAGCTCCCCCTGTGTTGTCTCTCAGTCAGGCGAACAGCTCCCCCCTGCGTCGTCTCTCAGTCAGGCGATCAGCTCCCCCCTGCGTCGTCTCTCAGTCAGGCGATCAGCTCCCCCCTGCGTCGTCTCTCAGTCAGGCGATCAGCTCCCCTCTGCGTCGTCTCTCAGTCAGATGATCAGCTCAGGTCAGCTCCCTCCCTGCGTCGTCTCTCAGTCAGGTGATCAGCTACCCCCTGCGTCATCTCCCGGTCTGGCAATCAGCTCCCCTCTGCGTCAGCTCCCTTCCAGCGTCGTCTCTCAGTGAGGCAATCAGCTCCCTCCCTGCATCATCTCTCTGTCAGGCGATCAGCTCCCTCCTGCGCCATCTCTCAGTCAGGCGATCAGCTCCCCCCTGCGTCATCTCTCAGTCAGGCGATCAGCTCCCTCCTGCTTCGTCTCTCAGTCAGGCGATCAGCTCCCCCCTGCGTCGTCTCTCAGTCAGGCGATCAGCTCCCTCCCTGCGTCGTCTCTCAGACAGGCGATCAGCTCCCTCCCTGCGTCCTCTCTCAGTCAGGAGATCAGCTCCCCCCTGCGTCGTCTCTCAGTCAGGCCATCAGCTCCCCCCTGCGTCGTCTCTCAGTCAGGCCATCAGCTCCCCCCTGCGTCGTCTCTCCTTCAGGGGATCAGCTCCCTCCCTGCATCATCTCCCAATCAGGCGATCAGCTCCCTAATTGCATCGTCTCTCAGTCAAGAGGTCAGCTCCCCCCTGCGTCATCTCTCAGTCAGGCCATCAGCTCCCTCCCTGCGTTGTCTCTCAGTGAGGAGATCAGCTCCCCCTGCATCATCTCTCAGTCAGGCCATCAGCTCTTCCCTGCATCGTCTCTCAGTCAGGCGATCAGATCCCTGCGTCATCTCTCAGTCAGGCGATCAGCTCCCTCCCTGCGTCGTCTCTCAGTCAGGCGATCAGCTCCCTGCGTCATCTCTCAGTCAGGGGATCAGCTCCCTCCCTGCGTCGTCTCTCAGTCAGGCGATCAGCTCCCCCTGCATCATCTCTCAGTCAGGCGATCAGCTCCAACCTGCATCATCTCTCAGTCAGGCAATCAGCTCCCTGCGTCATCTCTCAGTCAGGCGATCAGCTCCCTCCTTGCGTCGTCTCTCAGTCAGGCGATCAGCTCCCTCCCTGCGTCGTCTCTCAGTCAGGCGATCAGCTCCCCCCTGCGTCGTCTATCAGTCAGGCGATCAGCTCCCCTCTGCGTTGTCTCTCAGTCAGGCGATCAGCTCAGGTCAGCTACATCCATGTGACGTCTCTCAGTCAGGCGATTAGCTCCCCCCTGCGTCGTCTCTCAGTCAGGCGATCAGCTCCGCTCTGCATCAGCTCCCTTCCTGCGTCGTCTCTCAGTCAGGCGATCAGCTCCCTCCCTGCATCATCTCTCTGTCAGGCGATCAGCTCCTTCCCTGCGTCATCTCTCAGTCAGGCAATCAGCTCCCCCCTGCGTCATCTCTCAGTCAGACGATCAGCTCCCTCCTTGCGTCGTCTCTCAGTCAGGCGATCAGCTCCCTCCCTGCGTCGTCTCTCAGTCAGGCGATCAGCTCCCCCCTGCGTCGTCTATCAGTCAGGCGATCAGCTCCCCTCTGCGTTGTCTCTCAGTCAGGCGATCAGCTCAGGTCAGCTACATCCATGTGACGTCTCTCAGTCAGGCGATTAGCTCCCCCCTGCGTCGTCTCTCAGTCAGGCGATCAGCTCCGCTCTGCATCAGCTCCCTTCCTGCGTCGTCTCTCAGTCAGGCGATCAGCTCCCTCCCTGCATCATCTCTCTGTCAGGCGATCAGCTCCTTCCCTGCGTCATCTCTCAGTCAGGCAATCAGCTCCCCCCTGCGTCATCTCTCAGTCAGACGATCAGCTCCCTCCTGCGTCATCTCTCATTCAGGCGATCAGCTCCCCCCTGCCTCGTCTCTCAGTCAGGCGATCAGCTCCCTCCCTGCGTCGTCTCTCAGACAGGCGATCAGCTCCCTCCCTGCGTCATCTTTCAGTCAGGAGATCAGTTCCGCCCTGCGTCGTCTCTCAGTCAGGCCATCAGCTCCCCCCTGCGTCGTCTCTCAGTCAGGCCATCAGCTCCCCCCTGCGTCGTCTCTCAGTCAGGAAATCAGCTCCCTTCCTGTGTCATCTCCCAATCAGTCGATCAGCTCCCTCCTTGCATCGTCTCTCAGTCAAGAGATCAGCTCCCCCCTGAGTCATCTCTCAGTCAGGCGATCAGCTCCCTCCCTGCGATGTCTCTCAGTGAGGAGATCTGCTCCCCCCCTGCGTCATCTCTCAGTCAGGCCATCAGCTCTTCCCTGCATTGTCTCTCAGTCAGGCGATCAGATCCCTGCGTCATCTCTCAGTCAGGCGATCAGCTCCCTCCCTGCGTCGTCTCTCAGTCAGGCGATCAGCTCCCTGCATCATCTCTCAGTCAGGGGATCAGCTCCCTCCCTGCGTCGTATCTCAGTCAGGTGATCAGCTCCCTCCCTGCGTCATCTCTCAGTCTGGCGATCAGCTCCCAGCGTCGTCTCTCAGTCAGGCGATCAGCTCCCTGCGTCATCTCTCAGTCAGGCGATCAGCTCCCTCCTTGCGTCATCTCTCAGTCTGGCGATCAGCTCCCTCCCTGCGTCGTCTCTCAGTCAGGCGATCAGCTCCCTCCCGTGTCATCTCTCAGTCAGGCGATCACCTCCCCCCCGCCTCATCTCTCAGTCAGACGATCAGCTCCCTCCTGCGTCGTCTCTCAGTCAGGTGATCAGCTCCCCCCTGCGTCTTCTCTCAGTCAGGCGATCAGCTCCCCCCTGCGTCATCTCTCAGTCAGGCGATCAGCTCCCCTCTGCGTCATCTCTCAGTCAGGTGATCAGCTCACTCCCTGCATCGTTTCCCAGTCAGGCGATCAGCTCAGATCAGCTCCCTCCCTGCGTCGTCTCTCAGTCAGGCGATCAGCTCCCCCCTGTGTCGTCTCTCAGTCAGGCGAACAGCTCCCCCCTGCGTCGTCTCTCAGTCAGGCGATCAGCTCCCCCCTGCGTCGTCTCTCAGTCAGGCGATCAGCTCCCCCCTGCGTCGTCTCTCAGTCAGGCGATCAGCTCCCCTCTGCGTCGTCTCTCAGTCAGATGATCAGCTCAGGTCAGCTCCCTCCCTGTGTCGTCTCTCAGTCAGGCGATCAGCTACCCCCTGCGTCATCTCCCGGTCAGGCAATCAGCTCCCCTCTGCGTCAGCTCCCTTCCAGCGTCGTCTCTCAGTGAGGCGATCAGCTCCCTCCCTGCATCATCTCTCTGTCAGGCGATCAGCTCCCTCCTGCGTCATCTCTCAGTCAGGCGATCAGCTCCCCCCTGCGTCATCTCTCAGTCAGGCGATCAGCTCCCTCCTGCTTCATCTCTCAGTCAGGCGATCAGCTCCCCCCTGCGTCGTCTCTCAGTCAGGCGATCAGCTCCCTCCCTGCGTCGTCTCTCAGACAGGCGATCAGCTCCCTCCCTGCGTCGTCTCTCAGTCAGGAGATCAGCTCCCCCCTGCGTCGTCTCTCAGTCAGGCCATCAGCTCCCCCCTGCGTCGTCTCTCAGTCAGGCCATCAGCTCCCCCCTGCGTCGTCTCTCCTTCAGGGGATCAGCTCCCTCCCTGCGTCATCTCCCAATCAGGCGATCAGCTCCCTAATTGCATCGTCTCTCAGTCAAGAGATCAGCTCCCCCCTGCGTCATCTCTCAGTCAGGCCATCAGCTCCCTCCCTGCGTTGTCTCTCAGTGAGGAGATCAGCTCCACCCTGCATCATCTCTCAGTCAGGCCATCAGCTCTTCCCTGCATCGTCTCTCAGTCAGGCGATCAGATCCCTGCGTCATCTCTCAGTCAGGCGATCAGCTCCCTCCCTGCGTCATCTCTCAGTCAGGCGATCAGCTCCCTGCGTCATCTCTCAGTCAGGGGATCAGCTCCCCCCTGCCTCGTCTCTCAGTCAGGCGATCAGCTCCCTCCCTGCATCGTCTCTCAGTCAGACGATCAGCTCCCTCCTGCGTCATCTCTCATTCAGGCGATCAGCTCCCCCCTGCCTCGTCTCTCAGTCAGGCGATCAGCTCCCTCCCTGCATCGTCTCTCAGACAGGCGATCAGCTCCCTCCCTGCGTCATCTTTCAGTCAGGAGATCAGCTCCGCCCTGCGTCGTCTCTCAGTCAGGCCATCAGCTCCCCCCTGCGTCGTCTCTCAGTCAGGCCATCAGCTCCCCCCTGCATCGTCTCTCAGTCAGGAAATCAGCTCCCTTCCTGTGTCATCTCCCAATCAGTCGATCAGCTCCCTCCTTGCATCGTCTCTCAGTCAAGAGATCAGCTCCCTCCTGAGTCATCTCTCAGTCAGGCGATCAGCTCCCTCCCTGCGTTGTCTCTCAGTGAGGAGATCTGCTCCCCCCCTGCGTCATCTCTCAGTCAGGCCATCAGCTCTTCCCTGCATCGTCTCTCAGTCAGGCGATCAGATCCCTGCGTCATATCTCAGTCAGGCGATCAGCTCCCTCCCTGCATCGTCTCTCAGTCAGGCGATCAGCTCCCTGCGTCATCTCTCAGTCAGGGGATCAGCTCCCTCCCTGCGTCGTATCTCAGTCAGGCGATCAGCTCCCTCCCTGCGTCATCTCTCAGTCTGGCGATCAGCTCCCTCCCTGCGTCGTCTCTCAGTCAGGCGATCAGCTCCCTGCGTCATCTCTCAGTCAGGCGATCAGCTCCCTCCTTGCGTCGTCTCTCAGTCTGGCGATCAGCTCCCTCCCTGCGTCGTCTCTCAGTCAGGCGATCAGCTCCCTCCCGTGTCATCTCTCAGTCAGGCGATCACCTCCCCCCCGCCTCATCTCTCAGTCAGACGATCAGCTCCCTCCTGTGTCGTCTCTCAGTCAGGTGATCAGCTCCCCCATGCGTCTTCTCTCAGTCAGGCGATCAGCTCCCCCCTGCGTCCTCTCTCAGTCAGGCGATCAGCTCCCCTCTGCGTCATCTCTCAGTCAGGCGATCAGCTCCCTCCCTGCATCGTCTCCCAGTCAGGCGATCAGCTCCCTCCCTGCGTCGTCTCTCAGTCAGGCAATCAGCTCCACCCTTCTGTCGTCTCTCAGTCAGGCGATCAGCTCCGCTCTGCGTCGTCTCTCCGTCAGGCGATCAGCTCAGATCAGCTCCCTCCCTGCGTTGTCTCTCTGTCAGGCGATCAACTCCCCCTTGCGTCGTCTCTCAGTCAGGCGATCAGCTCCCCTCTGCGTCATCTCTCAGTCAGGCGATCAGCTCCCTCCCTGCATCGTCTCCCAGTCAGGCGATCAGCTCCCTCCCTGCGTCATCTCTCAGTCAGGCGATCAGCTCCCCCCTGCGTCGTCTCTCAGTCAGGCGATCAGCTCCCCCCTGCGTCGTCTCTTAGTCTGGCGATCAGCTCCCTCACTGCATCGTCTCCCAGTCAGGCGATCAGCTCCCTCCCTGCGTCATCTCTCAGTCAGGCGATCAGCTCCCCCCTGCGTCATCTCTCAGTCAGGCGATCAGCTCCCCTCTGCGTCATCTCTCAGTCAGGCGCAGCTCAGATCAGCTCCCTCCCTGCGTCGTCTATCAGTCAGGCGATCAGCTCCCCCCTGCGTCGTCTCTCAGTCAGGCGAACAGCTCCCCCCTGCGTCGTCTCTCAGTCAGGCGATCAGCTCCCCCCTGCGTCGTCTCTCAGTCAGGCGATCAGCTCCCCTCTGCGTCGTCTCTCAGTCAGGCGATCAGCTCAGGTCAGCTCCCCCCTGCGTCGTCTCTCAGTCAGGCGATCAGCTCCCCCCTGCGTCGTCTCTCGGTCAGGCGATCAGCTTCCCCCTGCGTCGTCTCTCAGTCAGGCGATCAGCTCCCCTCTGCGTCCTCTCTCAGTCAGGGGATCAGCTCAGATCAGCTCCCTACCTGCGTCGTCTCTCAGTCAGGCGATCAGCTCCTTCCCTGCGTCGTCTCTCAGTCAGGCGATCAGCTCCCCTCTGCGTCATCTCTCAGTCAGGCGATCAGCTCCCTCCCTGCGACGTCTCTCAGTCAGGCGATCAGCTCCCTCCCTGCGTCATCTCTCAGTCAGGCGATCAGCTTCCTCCCTACGTCGTCTCTCAGTCAGGCGATCAGCTCCCTCCCTGCGTCGTCTCTCAGTCAAGCGATCAGCTACCCCCTGCGTTGTCTCTCAGTCAGGCGATCAGCTCCCCCCTGCGTCATCTCTCAGTCAGGCGATCAGCTCCCTCCCTGCGTAGTCTCTCAGTCAGGCGATCAGCTCCCCCTGCGTCGTCTCTCAGTCAGGCGATCAGCTCCCTCCCTGCGTCGTCTCTCAGTCAGGCGATCAGCTCCCTCCCTGCATCATCTCTCAGTCAGGCGATCAGCTCCCTCCCTGCATCATCTCTCAGTCAGGCGATCAGCTCCCCCTTGCATCGTCTCTCAGTCAGGCGATCAGCTCCCTCCCTGCGTCGTCTCTCAGTCAGGCGATCAGCTCCCCCCTGCGTCGTCTCTTAGTCAGGCGATCAGCTCCCTCACTGCGTCGTCTCGTAGTCAGGCAATCTTCTCCCTCCCTGCGTCGTCTCTCTGTCAGGCGATCAGCTCCCCCTGTGTCGTCTCTCAGTGAGGCGATCAGCTCCCCCCTGCGTCATCTCTCAGTCAGGCGATCAGCTCCCCTCTGCGTCGTCTCTCAGTCAGGCGATCAGCTCAGATCAGCTCCCTCCCTGCGTCGTCTCTCAGTCAGGCGATCAGCTCCCCCCTGTGTCGTCTCTCAGTCAGGCGAATAGCTCCCCCCTGCGTCGTCTCTCAGTCAGGCCATCAGCTCCCCCCTGCGTCGTCTCTCAGTCAGGCGATCAGCTCCCCCCTGTGTCGTCTCTCAGTCAGCCGATCAGCTCCCCTATGCGTCGTCTCTCAGTCAGACGATCAGCTCAGGTCAGCTCCCTCCCTGCGTCGTCTCTCAGTCAGGCGATCAGCTCCCCCCTGTGTCGTCTCTCAGTCAGGCGAATAGCTCCCCCCTGCGTCGTCTCTCAGTCAGGCGATCAGCTACCCCCTGCGTCGTCTCCCAGTCAGGCAATCAGCTCCCCTCTGCGTCAGCTCCCTTCCTGCGTCGTCTCTCAGTCAGGCGATCAGCTCCATCCCTGCATCATCTCTCTGTCAGGCGATCAGCTCCCTCCTGCATCATCTCTCAGTCAGGCGATCAGCTCCCCCCTGCGTCATCTCTCAGTCAGGCGATCAGCTCCTTCCTGCATCATCTCTCAGTCAGGCGAACAGCTCCCCCCTGCGTTGTCTCTCAGTCAGGCGATCAGCTCCCCCCTGCGTCGTCTCTCAGTCAGGCGATCAGCTCCCCCCTGCGTCGTCTCTCAGTCAGGCGATCAGCACCCCTCTGCGTCGTCTCTCAGTCAGATGATCAGCTCAGGTCAGCTCCCTCCCTGCGTCGTCTCTCAGTCAGTCGATCAGCTACCCCCTGCGTCATCTCCCGGTCAGGCAATCAGCTCCCCTCTGCGTCAGCTCCCTTCCTGCGTCGTCTCTCAGTGAGGCGATCAGCTCCCTCCCTGCATCATCTCTCTGTCAGGCGATCAGCTTCCTCCTGCGTCATCTCTCAGTCAGGCGATCAGCTCCCCCCTGCGTCATCTCTCAGTCAGGTGATCAGCTCCCTCCTGCTTCGTCTCTCAGTCAGGCGATCAGCTCCCCCCTGCGTCGTCTCTCAGTCAGACGATCAGCTCCCTCCCTGCGTTGTCTCTCAGACAGGCGATCAGCTCCCTCCCTGCGTCGTCTCTCAGTCAGGAGATCAGCTCCCCCCTGCGTCGTCTCTCAGTCAGGCCATCAGCTCCCCCCTGCGTCGTCTCTCAGTCAGGCCATCAGCTCCCCCCTGCGTCGTCTCTCAGTCAGGGGATCAGCTCCCTCCCTGCGTCATCTCCCAATCAGGCGATCAGCTCCCTAATTGCATCGTCTCTCAGTCAAGAGATCAGCTCCCCCCTGCGTCATCTCTCAGTCAGGCCATCAGCTCCCTCCCTGCGTTGTCTCTCAGTGAGGAGATCAGCTCCCCCCTGCGTCATCTCTCAGTCAGGCCATCAGCTCTTCACTGCATCATCTCTCAGTCAGGCGATCAGATCCCTGCGTCATCTCTCAGTCAGGCGATCAGCTCCCTCCCTGCGTCGTCTCTCAGTCAGGCGATCAGCTCCCCCTGCGTCATCTCTCAGTCAGGGGATCAGCTCCCTCCCTGCGTCGTCTCTCAGTCAGGCGATCAGCTCCCTCCCTGCGTCATCTCTCAGTCAGGCGATCAGCTCCCTCCCTGCGTCGTCTCTCAGTCAGGCGATCAGCTCCCTGCGTCATCTCTCAGTCAAGCGATCAGCTCCCTCCTTGCGTCGTCTCTCAGTCAGGCGATCAGCTCCCTCCCTGCGTCGTCTCTCAGTCAGGCGATCAGCTCCCCCCTGCGTCGTCTATCAGTCAGGCGATCAGCTCCCCTCTGCATTGTCTCTCAGTCAGGCGATCAGCTCAGGTCAGCTACATCCATGTGTCGTCTCTCAGTCAGGCGATCAGCTCCCCCCTGCGTCATCTCTCAGTCAGGCGATCAGCTCCCCCCTGCGTCATCTCTCTGTCAGACGATCAGCTCCCTCCTGCGTCATCTCTCATTCAGGCGATCAGCTCCCCCCTGCCTCGTCTCTCAGTCAGGCGATCAGCTCCCTCCCTGCGTCATCTCTCAGTCAGGCGATCAGCTCCCCTCTGCGTCATCTCTCAGTCAGGCGCAGCTCAGATCAGCTCCCTCCCTGCGTCGTCTATCAGTCAGGCGATCAGCTCCCCCCTGCGTCGTCTCTCAGTCAGGCGAACAGCTCCCCCCTGCGTCGTCTCTCAGTCAGGCGATCAGCTCCCCCCTGCGTCGTCTCTCAGTCAGGCGATCAGCTCCCCTCTGCGTCGTCTCTCAGTCAGGCGATCAGCTCAGGTCAGCTCCCCCCTGCGTCGTCTCTCAGTCAGGCGATCAGCTCCCCCCTGCGTCGTCTCTCAGTCAGGCGATCAGCTTCCCCCTGCGTCGTCTCTCAGTCAGGCGATCAGCTCCCATCTGTGTCCTCTCTCAGTCAGGGGATCAGCTCAGATCAGCTCCCTCCCTGCGTCGTCTCTCAGTGAGGCGATCAGCTCCTTCCCTGCGTCGTCTCTCAGTCAGGCGATCAGCTCCCCTCTGCGTCATCTCTCAGTCAGGCGATCAGCTCCCTCCCTGCGACGTCTCTCAGTCAGGCGATCAGCTCCCTCCCTGCGTCATCTCTCAGTCAGGCGATCAGCTCCCTCCCTACGTCGTCTCTCAGTCAGGCGATCAGCTCCCTCCCTGCGTCGTCTCTCAGTCAAGCGATCAGCTACCCACTGCGTCGTCTCTCAGTCAGGCGATCAGCTCCCCCCTGCGTCATCTCTCAGTCAGGCGATCAGCTCCCTCCCTGCGTAGTCTCTCAGTCAGGCGATCAGCTCCCCCTGCGTCGTCTCTCAGTCAGGCGATCAGCTCCCTCCCTGCGTCGTCTCTCAGTCAGGCGATCAGCTCCCTCCCTGCATCATCTCTCAGTCAGGCGATCAGCTCCCTCCCTGCATCATCTCTCAGTCAGGCGATCAGCTCCCCCTTGCATCGTCTCTCAGTCAGGCGATCAGCTCCCTCCCTGCGTCGTCTCTCAGTCAGGCGATCAGCTCCCCCCTGCGTCGTCTCTTAGTCAGGCGATCAGCTCCCTCACTGCGTCGTCTCGTAGTCAGGCGATCAGCTCCTTCCCTGCGTCGTCTCTCTGTCAGGCGATCAGCTCCCCCTGTGTCGTCTCTCAGTCAGGCGATCAGCTCCCCCCTGCGTCATCTCTGAGTCAGGCGATCAGCTCCCCTCTGCGTCGTCTCTCAGTCAGGCGATCAGCTCAGATCAGCTCCCTCCCTGCGTCATCTCTCAATCTGGCGATCAGCTCCCTCCCTGCGTCGTCTCTCAGTCAGGCGATCAGCTCCCTCCCTGCATCATCTCTCAGTCAGTCGATCAGCTCCCTCCCTGCATCATCTCTCAGTCAGGCGATCAGCTCCCCCTTGCATCGTCTCTCAGTCAGGCGATCAGCTCCCTCCCTGCGTCGTCTCTCAGTCAGGCGATCAGCTCCCCCCTCCGTCGTCTCTTAGTCAGGCGATCAGCTCCATCACTGCGTCGTCTCGTAGTCAGGCAATCAGCTCCCTCCCTGCGTCGTCTCTCTGTCAGGCGATCAGCTCCCCCTGTGTCGTCTCTCAGTCAGGCGATCAGCTCCCCCCTGCGTCATCTCTCAGTCAGGCGATCAGCTTCCCCCTGCGTCGTCTCTCAGTCAGGCGATCAGCTCCCCTCTGCGTCCTCTCTCAGTCAGGGGATCAGCTCAGATCAGCTCCCTCCCTGCGTCGTCTCTCAGTCAGGCGATCAGCTCCTTCCCTGCATCGTCTCTCAGTCAGGCGATCAGCTCCCCTCTGCGTCATCTCTCAGTCAGGCGATCAGCTCCCTCCCTGCGACGTCTCTCAGTCAGGCGATCAGCTCCCTCCCTGCGTCATCTCTCAGTCAGGCGATCAGCTCCCTCCCTACGTCGTCTCTCAGTCAGACGATCAGCTCCCTCCCTGCGTCGTCTCTCAGTCAAGCGATCAGCTACCCCCTGCGTCGTCTCTCAGTCAGGCGATCAGCTCCCCCCTGCGTCATCTCTCAGTCAGGCGATCAGCTCCCTCCCTGCGTAGTCTCTCAGTCAGGCGATCAGCTCCCCCTGCGTCGTCTCTCAGTCAGGCGATCAGCTCCCTCCCTGCGTCGTCTCTCAGTCAGGCGATCAGCTCCCTCCCTGCATCATCTCTCAGTCAGGCGATCAGCTCCCTCCCTGCATCATCTCTCAGTCAGGCGATCAGCTCCCCCTTGCATCGTCTCTCAGTCAGGCGATCAGCTCCCTCCCTGCGTCGTCTCTCAGTCAGGCGATCAGCTCCCCCCTGCGTCGTCTCTTAGTCAGGCGATCAGCTCCCTCACTGCGTCGTCTCGTAGTCAGGCGATCAGCTCCCTCCCTGCGTCGTCTCTCTGTCAGGCGATCAGCTCCCCCTGTGTCGTCTCTCAGTCAGGCGATCAGCTCCCCCCTGCGTCATCTCTCAGTCAGGCGATCAGCTCCCCTCTGCGTTGTCTCTCAGTCAGGCGATCAGCTCAGATCAGCTCCCTCCCTGCGTCGTCTCTCAGTCAGGCGATCAGCTCCCCCCTGTGTCGTCTCTCAGTCAGGCGAACAGCTCCCCCCTGCGTCGTCTCTCAGTCAGGCGATCAGCTCCCCCCTGCGTCGTCTCTCAGTCAGGCGATCAGCTCCCCCCTGCGTCGTCTCTCAGTCAGGCGATCAGCTCCCCTATGCGTCGTCTCTCAGTCAGACGATCAGCTCAGGTCAGCTCCCTCCCTGCGTCGTCTCTCAGTCAGGCGATCAGCTACCCCCTGCGTCGTCTCCCAGTCAGGCAATCAGCTCCCCTCTGCGTCAGCTCCCGTCCTGCGTCATCTCTCAGTCAGGCGATCAGCTCCATCCCTGCATCATCTCTCTGTCAGGCGATCAGCTCCCTCCTGCATCATCTCTCAGTCAGGCGATCAGCTCCCCCCTGCGTCATCTCTCAGTCAGGCGATCAGCTCCTTCCTGCATCATCTCTCAGTCAGGCGAACAGCTCCCCCCTGCGTTGTCTCTCAGTCAGGCGATCAGCTCCCCCCTGCGTCGTCTCTCAGTCAGGCGATCAGCTCCCCCCTGCGTCATCTCTCAGTCAGGCGATCAGCTCCCCTCTGCGTCGTCTCTCAGTCAGATGATCAGCTCAGGTCAGCTCCCTCCCTGCGTCGTCTCTCAGTCAGTCGATTAGCTACCCCCTGCGTCGTCTCCCGGTCAGGCAATCAGCTCCCCTCTGCGTCAGCTCCCTTCCTGCGTCGTCTCTCAGTGAGGCGATCAGCTCCCTCCCTGCATCATCTCTCTGTCAGGCGATCAGCTTCCTCCTGCGTCATCTCTCAGTCAGGCGATCAGCTCCCCCCTGCGTCATCTCTCAGTCAGGCGATCAGCTCCCTCCTGCTTCGTCTCTCAGTCAGGCGATCAGCTCCCCCCTGCGTCGTCTCTCAGTCAGACGATCAGCTCCCTCCCTGCGTTGTCTCTCAGACAGGCGATCAGCTCCCTCCCTGCGTCGTCTCTCAGTCAGGAGATCAGCTCCCCCCTGCGTCATCTCTCAGTAAGGCCATCAGCTCCCCCCTGCGTCGTCTCTCAGTCAGGCCATCAGCTCCCCCCTGCGTCGTCTCTCAGTCAGGGGATCAGCTCCCTCCCTGCGTCATCTCCCAATCAGGCGATCAGCTCCCTAATTGCATCGTCTCTCAGTCAAGAGATCAGCTCCCCCCTGCGTCATCTCTCAGTCAGGCCATCAGCTCCCTCCCTGCGTTGTCTCTCAGTGAGGAGATCAGCTCCCCCCTGCTTCATCTCTCAGTCAGGCCATCAGCTCTTCCCTGCATCATCTCTCAGTCAGGCGATCAGATCCCTGCGTCATCTCTCAGTCAGGCGATCAGCTCCCTCCCTGCGTCGTCTCTCAGTCAGGCGATCAGCTCCCCCTGCGTCATCTCTCAGTCAGGGGATCAGCTCCCTCCCTGCGTCGTCTCTCAGTCAGGCGATCAGCTCCCTCCCTGCGTCATCTCTCAGTCAGGCGATCAGCTCCCTCCCTGCGTCGTCTCTCAGTCAGGCGATCAGCTCCCTGCCTCATCTCTCAGTCAAGCGATCAGCTCCCTCCTTGCGTCGTCTCTCAGTCAGGCGATCAGCTCCCTCCCTGCGTCGTCTCTCAGTCAGGCGATCAGCTCCCCCCTGCGTCGTCTATCAGTCAGGCGATCAGCTCCCCTCTGGATTGTCTCTCAGTCAGGCGATCAGCTCAGGTCAGCTACATCCATGTGTCGTCTCTCAGTCAGGCGATCAGCTCCCCCCTGCGTCATCTCTCAGTCAGGCGATCAGCTCCCCCCTGCGTCATCTCTCTGTCAGACGATCAGCTCCCTCCTGCGTCATCTCTCATTCAGGCGATCAGCTCCCCCCTGCCTCGTCTCTCAGTCAGGCGATCAGCTCCCTCCCTGCATCGTCTCTCAGACAGGCAATCAGCTCCCTCCCTGCGTCATCTTTCAGTCAGGAGATCAGCTCCGCCCTGCGTCGTCTCTCAGTCAGGCCATCAGCTCCCCCCTGCGTCGTCTCTCAGTCAGGCCATCAGCTCCCCCCTGCGTCGTCTCTCAGTAAGGAAATCAGCTCCCTCCATGTGTCATCACCCAATCAGTCGATCAGCTCCCTCCTTGCATCGTCTCTCAGTCAAGAGATCAGCTCCCCCCTGAGTCATCTCTCAGTCAGGCGATCAGCTCCCTCCCTGCGTTGTCTCTCAGTGAGGAGATCTGCTCCCCCCCTGCGTCATCTCTCAGTCAGGCCATCAGCTCTTCCCTGCATCGTCTCTCAGTCAGGCGATCAGATCCCTGCGTCATCTCTCAGTCAGGCGATCAGCTCCCTCCCTGCGTCGTCTCTCAGTCAGGCGATCAGCTCCCTGCGTCATCTCTCAGTCAGGGGATCAGCTCCCTCCCTGCGTCGTCTCTCAGTCAGGTGATCAGCTCCCTCCCTGCGTCATCTCTCAGTCTGGCGATCAGCTCCCTCCCTGCGTCGTCTCTCAGTCAGGCGATCAGCTCCCTGCGTCATCTCTCAGTCTGGCGATCAGCTCCCTCCCTGCTTCGTCTCTCAGTCAGGCGATCAGCTCCCTCCCGTGTCATCTCTCTGTCAGGCGATCACCTCCCCCCCGCCTCATCTCTCAGTCAGACGATCAGCTCCCTCCTGCGTCGTCTCTCAGTCAGGTGATCAGCTCCCCCCTGCGTCATCTCTCAGTCAGGCGATCAGCTCCCCTCTGCGTCATCTCTCAGTCAGGCGATCAGCTCCCTCCCTGCATCATCTCCCAGTCAGGCGATCAGCTCCCTCCCTGCGTCGTCTCTCAGTCAGGCGATCAGCTCCACCCTGCGTCGTCTCTCAGTCAGGCGATCAGCTCCCCCCTGCATCGTCTCTTAGTCAGGCGATCAGCTCCCTCACTGTGTTGTCTACCAGTCAGGCGATCAGCTCCCTCCCTGCGTCGTCTCTCAGTCAGGCGATCAGCTCCCCCCTGCGTCGTCTCTCAGTCAGGCAATCAGCTCCACCCTTCCGTCGTCTCTCAGTCAGGCGATCAGCTCCCCTCTGCGTCGTCTCTCCGTCAGGCGATCAGCTCAGATCAGCTCCCTCCCTGCGTCGTCTCTCTGTCAGGCGATCAGCTCCCCCTTGCGTCGTCTCTCAGTCAGGCGATCAGCTCCCCCCTGCATCGTCTCTCAGTCAGTTGATCAGCTCCCCCCTGCGTCGTCTCTCAGTCAGGCGATCAGCTCACCCCTGCGTCGTCTCTCAGTCAGGCGATCAGCTCCCCTCTGCGTCATCTCTCAGTCAGGCGATCAGCTCAGATCAGCTCCCTCCCTGCGTCGTCTCTCAGTCAGGCGATCAGCTCCCCCCTGCGTTGTCTCTCAGTCAGGCGATCAGCTCCCTCCCTGCGTCGTCTCTCAGTCAGGCGATCAGCTCCCCTCTGCGTCGTCTCTCAGTCAGGCGATCAGCTCCCTCCCTGCGACGTCTCTCAGTCAGGCGATCAGCTCCCTCCCTGCGTCGTCTCTCAGTCATGCGATCAGCTCCCTCCCTGCGTGGTCTCTCAGTCAGGCGATCAGCTCCCCCCTGCATCGTCTCTCAGTCAGGCGATCAGCTCCCTCCCTGCGTCATCTCTCAGTCAGGCGATCAGCTCCCTCCCTGCATCGTCTCTCAGTCAAGCGATCAGCTCCCCCCTGCGTCGTCTCTCAGTCAGGCGATCAGCTCCCTCCTGCGTCGTCTCTCAGTCAGGCGATCAGCTCCCCCCTGCGTCGTCTCTCAGTCAGGCGATCAGCTCCCCTATGCGTCGTCTCTCAGTCAGACGATCAGCTCAGGTCAGCTCCCTCCCTGCGTCGTCTCTCAGTCAGGCGATCAGCTACCCCCTGCGTCGTCTCCCAGTCAGGCAATCAGCTCCCCTCTGCGTCAGCTCCCTTCCTGCGTCGTCTCTCAGTCAGGCGATCAGCTCCATCCCTGCATCATCTCTCTGTCAGGCGATCAGCTCCCTCCTGCATCATCTCTCAGTCAGGCGATCAGCTCCCCCCTGCATCATCTCTCAGTCAGGCGATCAGCTCCTTCCTGCATCATCTCTCAGTCAGGCGAACAGCTCCCCCCTGCGTTGTCTCTCAGTCAGGCGATCAGCTCCCCCCTGCGTCGTCTCTCAGTCAGGCGATCAGCTCCCCCCTGCGTCGTCTCTCAGTCAGGCGATCAGCTCCCCTCTGCGTCGTCTCTCAGTCAGATGATCAGCTCAGGTCAGCTCCCTCCCTGCGTCGTCTCTCAGTCAGTCGATCAGCTACCCCCTGCGTCGTCTCCCGGTCAGGCAATCAGCTCCCCTCTGCGTCAGCTCCTTTCCTGCGTCGTCTCTCAGTGAGGCGATCAGCTCCCTCCCTGCATCATCTCTCTGTCAGGCGATCAGCTTCCTCCTGCGTCATCTCTCAGTCAGGCGATCAGCTCCCCCCTGCGTCATCTCTCAGTCAGGCGATCAGCTCCCTCCTGCTTCGTCTCTCAGTCAGGCGATCAGCTCCCCCCTGCGTCGTCTCTCAGTCAGACGATCAGCTGCCTCCCTGCGTCGTCTCTCAGACAGGCGATCAGCTCCCTCCCTGCGTCGTCTCTCAGTCAGGAGATCAGCTCCCCCCTGCGTCGTCTCTCAGTCAGGCCATCAGCTCCCCCCTGCGTCGTCTCTCAGTCAGGCCATCAGCTCCCCCCTGCGTCGTCTCTCAGTCAGGGGATCAGCTCCCTCCCTGCATCATCTCCCAATCAGGCGATCAGCTCCCTAATTGCATCGTCTCTCAGTCAAGAGATCAGCTCCCCCCTGCGTCATCTCTCAGTCAGGCCATCAGCTCCCTCCCTGCGTTGTCTCTCAGTGAGGAGATCAGCTCCCCCCTGCGTCATCTCTCAGTCAGGCCATCCGCTCTTCCCTGCATCGTCTCTCAGTCAGGCGATCAGATCCCTGCGTCATCTCTCAGTCAGGCGATCAGCTCCCTCCCTGCGTCGTCTCTCAGTCAGGCGATCAGCTCCCTGCGTCATCTCTCAGTCAGGGGATCAGCTCCCTCCCTGCGTCGTCTCTCAGTCAGGCGATCAGCTCCGTCCCTGCGTCATCTCTCAGTCAGGCGATCAGCTCCCTCCCTGCGTCATCTCTCAGTCAGGCGATCAGCTCCCTGCGTCATCTCTCAGTCAAGCGATCAGCTCCCTCCCTGCGTCGTCTCTCAGTCAGGCGATCAGCTCCCCCCTGCGTCATCTATCAGTCAGGCGATCTGCTCCCCTCTGCGTTGTCTCTCAGTCAGGCGATCAGCTCAGGTCAGCTACATCCATGTGTCGTCTCTCAGTCAGGCGATCAGCTCCCCCCTGCGTCATCTCTCAGTCAGGCGATCAGCTCCCCCCTGCGTCATCTCTCTGTCAGACGATCAGCTCCCTCCTGCGTCATCTCTCATTCAGGCGATCAGCTCCCCCCTGCCTCGTCTCTCAGTCAGGCGATCAGCTCCCTCCCTGCGTCGTCTCTCAGACAGGCAATCAGCTCCCTCCCTGCGTCATCTTTCAGTCAGGAGATCAGCTCCGCCCTGCGTCGTCTCTCAGTCAGGCCATCAGCTCCCCCCTGCGTCGTCTCTCAGTCAGGCCATCAGCTCCCCCCTGCGTCGTCTCTCAGTCAGGAAATCAGCTCCCTCCCTGTGTCATCTCCCAATCAGTCGATCAGCTCCCTCCTTGCATCGTCTCTCAGTCAAGAGATCAGCTCCCCCCTGAGTCATCTCTCAGTCAGGCGATCAGCTCCCTCCCTGCGTTGTCTCTCAGTGAGGAGATCTGCTCCCCCCCTGCGTCATCTCTCAGTCAGGCCATCAGCTCTTCCCTGCATCGTCTCTCAGTCAGGCGATCAGATCCCTGCATCATCTCTCAGTCAGGCGATCAGCTCCCTCCCTGCGTCGTCTCTCAGTCAGGCGATCAGCTCCCTGCGTCATCTCTCAGTCAGGGGATCAGCTCCCTCCCTGCGTCGTCTCTCAGTCAGGTGATCAGCTCACCCCTGCGTCGTCTCTCAGTCAGGCGATCAGCTCCCCTCTGCGTCGTCTCTCAGTCAGGCGATCAGGTCAGATCAGCTCCCTCCCTGCGTCGTCTCTCAGTCAGGCGATCAGCTCCCCCCTGCGTCGTCTCTCAGTCAGGCGATCAGCTCCCTCCCTGCGACGTCTCTCAGTCAGGCGATCAGCTCCCCTCTGCGTCGTCTCTCAGTCATGCGATCAGCTCCCTCCCTGCGTCGTCTCTCAGTCAGGCGATCAGCTCCCCCCTGCGTCGTCTCTCAGTCAGGCGATCAGCTCCCTCCCTGCGTCATCTCTCAGTCAGGCGATCAGCTCCCTCCCTGCATCGTCTCTCAGTCAAGCGATCAGCTCCCCCCTGCGTCGTCTCTCAGTCAGGCGATCAGCTCCCTCCTGCGTCGTCTCTCAGTCAGGCGATCAGCTCCCTCCCTGCATCGTCTCTCAGTCAAGCGATCAGCTCCCCCCTGCGTCGTCTCTCAGTCAGGCGATCAGCTCCCTCCTG
Source organism: Taudactylus pleione (assembly GCA_031769625.1). Lineage (NCBI taxonomy): Eukaryota > Metazoa > Chordata > Amphibia > Anura > Myobatrachidae > Taudactylus > Taudactylus pleione. Next base: position 543,037 of record JAUIMM010001108.1, read on the forward strand.
CGTCGTCTCTCGGTCAGGCGATCAGCTCCCTCCCTGCGTCGTCTCTCAGTCATGCGATCAGCTCCCTCCCTGCGTCGTCTCTCTGTCAGGCGATCAGCTCCCTCCCTGCATCAACTCTCAGTCAGGCGATCAGCTCCCCCTTGCGTCATCTCTCAGTCAGGCGATCAGTTCCCTCCCTGCGTCGTCTCTCAGTCAGGCGATCAGCTCCCCACTGCGTCGTCTCTCAGTCAGGTGATCAGCTCCCCCCTGCGTCGTCTATTAGTCTGGCGATCAGCTCCCTCACTGCGTCGTCTCCCAGTCAGGCGATCAGCTCCCTCCCTGCGTCGTCTCTCAGTCAGGCGATCAGCTCCCCCCTGCGTCATCTCTCAGTCAGGCGATCAGCTCCCCTCTGCGTCATCTCTCAGTCAGGCGTAGCTCAGATCAGCTCCCTCCCTGCATCGTCTATCAGTCAGGCGATCAGCTCCCCCCTGCGTCGTCTCTCAATCAGGCGAACAGCTCCCCCCTGCGTCGTCTCTCAGTCAGGCGATCAGCTCCCCCCTGCGTCGTCTCTCAGTCAGGCGATCAGCTCCCCTCTGCGTCGTCTCTCAGTCAGGTGATCAGCTCAGGTCGGCTCCCCCTTGCGTTGTCTCTCAGTCAGGCGATCAGCTCCCCCCTGCGTCGTCTCTCAGTCAGGCGATCAGCTCCCCTCTGCGTCCTCTCTCAGTCAGGGGATCAGCTCAGATCAGCTCCCTCCCTGCGTCGTCTCTCAGTCAGGTGATCAGCTCCTTCCCTGCTTCGTCTCTCAGTCAGGCGATCATCTCCCCTCTGCGTCGTCTCTCAGTCAGGCGATCAGCTCCCTCCCTGCGTCGTCTCTCAGTCAGGCGATCAGCTCCCTCCCTGCGTCGTCTCTCAGTCAAGCGATCAGCTCCCCCCTGCGTCGTCTCTCAGTCAGGCGATCAGCTCCCCCCTGCGTCGTCTCTCAGTCAGGCGATCAGCTCCCTCCCTGCGTAGTCTCTCAGTCAGGCGATCAGCTCCCCCCTGCGTCGTCTCTCAGTCAGGCGATCAGCTCTCTCCCTGCGTCGTCTCTCAGTCAGGCGATCAGCTCCCTCCCTGCATCATCTCTCAGTCAGGCGATCAGCTCCCTCCCTGCATCATCTCTCAGTCAGGCGATCAGCTCCCCCTTGCGTCGTCTCTCAGTCAGGCGATCAGCTCCCTCCCTGCGTCGTCTCTCAGTCAGGCGATCAGCTCCCCCCTGCGTCGTCTCTTAGTCAGGCGATCAGCTCCCTCACTGCGTCGTCTCCCAGTCAGATGATCAGCTCCCTCCCTGCGTCATCTCTCTGTCAGGCTATCAGCTCCCCCTGTGTCATCTCTAAGTCAGGCGATCAGCTCCCCCCTGCGTCATCTCTCAGTCAGGCGATCACCTCCCCTCTGCGTCGTCTCTCAGTCAGGCGATCAGCTCAGATCAGCTCCCTCCCTGCGTTGTCTCTCAGTCAGGCGATCAGCTCCCCCCTGTGTCGCCTCTCAGTCAGGCGAACAGCTCCCCCCTGCGTCGTCTCTCAGTCAGGCGATCAGCTCCCCCCTGCGTCGTCTCTCAGTCAGGCGATCAGCTCCCCCCTTCGTCGTCTCTCAGTCAGGCGATCAGCTCCCCTCTGCGTCGTCTCTCAGTCAGACGATCAGCTCAGGTCAGCTCCCTCCCTGCGTCGTCTCTCAGTCAGGCGATCAGCTACCCCCTGCGTCGTCTCCAAGTCAGGCAATCAGCTCCCCTCTGCGTCAGCTCCCTTCCTGCGTCGTCTCTCAGTCAGGCGATCAGCTCCATCCCTGCATCATCTCTCTGTCAGGCAATCAGCTCCCTCCTGCGTCATCTCTCAGTCAGGCGATCAGCTCCCCCCTGCGTCATCTCTCAGTCAGGCGATCAGCTCCCCCCTGCATCATCTCTCAGTCAGGCGATCAGCTCCCCCCTGCGTCATCTCTCAGTCAGGCGATCAGCTCCCTCCCTGCGTCGCCTCTCAGACAGGCTATCAGCTCCCTCCCTGCGACGTCTCTCAGTCAGGAGATCAGCTCCCCCCTGCGTCGTCTCTCAGTCAGGCCATCAGCTCCCCCCTGCGTCGTCTCTCAGTCAGGCCATCAGCTCCCCCCTGCATCGTCTCTCAGTCAGGGGATCAGCTCCCTCCCTGCGTCATCTCCCAATCAGGCGATCAGCTCCCTCCTTGCATCGTCTCTCAGTCAAGAGATCAGCTCCCCCCTGCGTCATCTCTCAGTCAGGCCATCAGCTCCCTCCCTGCGTTGTCTCTCAGTGAGGCGATCAGCTCCCCCCTGCATCATCTCTCAGTCAGGCGATCAGCTCCCCCCTGCGTCGTCTCTCAGTCAGGCGATCAGCTCCCTCCCTGCGTCGCCTCTCAGACAGGCGATCAGCTCCCTCCCTGCGACGTCTCTCAGTCAGGAGATCAGCTCCCCCCTGCGTCGTCTCTCAGTCAGGCCATCAGCTCCCCCCTGCATCGTCTCTCAGTCAGGGGATCAGCTCCCTCCCTGCGTCATCTCCCAATCAGGCGATCAGCTCCCTCCTTGCATCGTCTCTCAGTCAAGAGATCAGCTCCCCCCTGCGTCATCTCTCAGTCAGGCCATCAGCTCCCTCCCTGCGTTGTCTCTCAGTGAGGAGATCAGCTCCCCCATGCGTCATCTCTCAGTCAGGCCATCAGCTCTTCCCTGCATCGTCTCTCAGTCAGGCGATCAGATCCCTGCGTCATCTCTCAGTCATGCGATCAGCTCCCTCCCTGCGTCGTCTCTCAGTCAGGCGATCAGCTCCCTGCGTCATCTCTCAGTCAGGGGATCAGCTCCCTCCCTGCGTCGTCTCTCAGTCAGGCGATCAGCTCCCTTCCTGCGTCATCTCTCAGTCAGGTGATCAGCTCCCTTCCAGCGTCGTCTCTCAGTCAGGTGATCAGCTCCCTGCGTCATCTCTCAGTCAAGCGTTCAGCTCCCTCCTTGCGTCGTCTCTCAGTCAGGCGATCAGCACCCTCCCTGCGTCGTCTCTCAGTCAGGCTATCAGCTCCCCCCTGCGTCGTCTTTCAGTCAGGCGATCAGCTCCCCTCTGCGTTGTCTCTCAGTCAGGCGATCAGCTCAGGTAAGCTACATCCCTGCGTCGTCTCTCAGTCAGGCGATCAGCTCCCCCCTGCGTCGTCTCTCAGTCAGGCGATCAGCTCCCCTCTACGTCAGCTCCCTTCCTGCATCGTCTCTCAGTCAGGCGATCAGCTCCCTCCCTGCATCATCTCTCTGTCAGGCGATCAGCTCCCTCCCTGCGTCATCTCTCAGTCAGGCGATCAGCTCCCCCCTGCGTCATCTCTCAGTCAGGCGATCAGCTCCCTCCTGCGTCATCTCTCATTCAGGCGATCAGCTCCCCCCTGCCTCGTCTCTCAGTCAGGCGATCAGCTCCCTCCCTGCGTCATCTCACAGACAGGCGATCAGCTCCCTCCCTGCGTCGTCTTTCAGTCAGGAGATCAGCTCCCCCCTGCGTCGTCTCTCAGTCAGGCCATCAGCTCCCCCCCTGCGTCGTCTCTCAGTCAGGCCATCAGCTCCCCCCTGCGTCGTCTCTCAGTCAGGAAATCAGCTCCCTCCCTGCGTCATCTCCCAATCAGGCGATCAGCTCCCTCCTTCCCAGTCAAGAGATCAGCTCCCCCCTGCATCATCTCTCAGTCAGGCGATCAGCTCCCTCCCTGCATTGTCTCTCAGTGAGGAGATCTGCTCCCCCCCCTGCGTCATCTCTCAGTCAGGCCATCAGCTCTTCCCTGCATCATCTCTCAGTCAGGCGATCAGATCCCTGCGTCATCTCTCAGTCAGGCGATCAGCTCCCTCCCTGCGTCGTCTCTCAGTCAGGCGATCAGCTCCCTGCGTCATCTCTCAGTCAGGGGATCAGCTCCCTCCCTGCGTCGTCTCTCAGTCAGGCGATCAGCTCCCTCCCCTGCGTCATCTCTCAGTCTGGCGATCAGCTCCCTCCCTGCGTCATCTCTCAGTCAGGCGATCAGCTCCCTGCGTCATCTCTCAGTCAGGCGATCAGCTCCCTCCTTGCGGTCGTCTCTCAGTCAGGCGATCAGCTCCCTCCCTACGTCGTCTCTCAGTCAGGCGATCAGCTCCCTCCTGTGTCATCTCTCAGTCAGGTGATCAGCTCCCCCCCCGCCTCATCTCTCAGTCAGACGATCAGCTCCCTCCTGCGTCGTCTCTCAGTCAGGTGATCAGCTCCCCCCTGCGTCATTTCTCAGTCAGGCGATCAAGCTCCCCCCTGCGTCATCTCTCAGTCAGGCGATCAGCTCCCCTCTGCGTCATCTCTCAGTCAGGCGATCAGCTCCCTCCCTGCGTCATCTCTCAGTCAGGCGATCAGCTCCCTCCCTGCATCGTCTCTCAGTCAGGCGATCAGCTCCCTCCCTGCGTCGTCTCTCAGTCAGGCGATCAGCTCCCCCCTGCGTCGTCTCTCAGTCAGGCGATCAGCTCCCCCCCTGCGTCGTCTCTCAGTCAGGCGATCAGCTCCCTCCCTGCGTAGTCTCTCAGTCAGGCGATCAGCTCCCCCCTGCGTCGTCTCTCAGTCAGGCGATCAGCTCCCTCCCTGCGTCGTCTCTCAGTCAGGCGATCAGCTCCCTCCCTGCATCATCTCTCAGTCAGGCGATCAGCTCCCTCCCTGCATCATCTCTCAGTCAGGCGATCAGCTCCCCCCTTGCGTCGTCTCTCAGTCAGGCGATCAGCTCCCTCCCTGCGTCGTCTCTCAGTCAGGCGATCAGCTCCCCCCTGCGTCGTCTCTTAGTCAGGCGATCAGCTCCCTCACTGCGTCGTCTCCCAGTCAGATGATCAGCTCCCTCCCTGCGTCATCTCTCTGTCAGGCTATCAGCTCCCCCTGTGTCGTCTCTCAGTCAGGCGATCAGCTCCCCCCCTGCGTCATCTCTCAGTCAGGTGATCAGCTCCCCTCTGCGTCGTCTCTCAGTCAGGTGATCAGCTCAGATCAGCTCCCTCCCTGCGTCGTCTCTCAGTCAGGCGATCAGCTCCCCCCTGTGTCGTCTCTCAGTCAGGCGAACAGCTCCCCCCTGCGTCGTCTCTCAGTCAGGTGATCAGCTCCCCCCTGCGTCGTCTCTCAGTCAGGCGATCAGCCTCCCCCCTTCGTCGTCTCTCAGTCAGGCGATCAGCTCCCCTCTGCGTCATCTCTCAGTCAGACGATCAGCTCAGGTCAGCTCCCTCCCTGCGTCGTCTCTCTGTCAGGCGATCAGCTCCCCCCTGCGTCGTCTCTCAGTCAGGCGATCAGCTCCCCCCTTCGTCGTCTCTCAGTCAGGCGATCAGCTCCCTCCCTGCATCATCTCTCTGTCAGGCAATCAGCTCCCTCCTGCGTCATCTCTCAGTCAGGCGATCAGCTCCCCCCTGCGTCATCTCTCAGTCAGGCGATCAGCTCCCCCCTGCATCATCTCTCAGTCAGGCGATCAGCTCCCCCCTGCGTCATCTCTCAGTCAGGCGATCAGCTCCCTCCCTGCGTCGCCTCTCAGACAGGCGATCAGCTCCCTCCCTGCGACGTCTCTCAGTCAGGAGATCAGCTCCCCCCTGCGTCGTCTCTCAGTCAGGCCATCAGCTCCCCCCTGCGTCGTCTCTCAGTCAGGCCATCAGCTCCCCCCTGCATCGTCTCTCAGTCAGGGGATCAGCTCCCTCCCTGCGTCATCTCCCAATCAGGCGATCAGCTCCCTCCTTGCATCGTCTCTCAGTCAAGAGATCAGCTCCCCCCTGCGTCATCTCTCAGTCAGGCCATCAGCTCCCTCCCTGCGTTGTCTCTCAGTGAGGCGATCAGCTCCCCCCTGCATCATCTCTCAGTCAGGCGATCAGCTCCCCCCTGCGTCGTCTCTCAGTCAGGCGATCAGCTCCCTCCCTGCGTCGCCTCTCAGACAGGCGATCAGCTCCCTCCCTGCGACGTCTCTCAGTCAGGAGATCAGCTCCCCCCTGCGTCGTCTCTCAGTCAGGCCATCAGCTCCCCCCTGCATCGTCTCTCAGTCAGGGGATCAGCTCCCTCCCTGCGTCATCTCCCAATCAGGCGATCAGCTCCCTCCTTGCATCGTCTCTCAGTCAAGAGATCAGCTCCCCCCTGCGTCATCTCTCAGTCAGGCCATCAGCTCCCTCCCTGCGTTGTCTCTCAGTGAGGAGATCAGCTCCCCCATGCGTCATCTCTCAGTCAGGCCATCAGCTCTTCCCTGCATCGTCTCTCAGTCAGGCGATCAGATCCCTGCGTCATCTCTCAGTCATGCGATCAGCTCCCTCCCTGCGTCGTCTCTCAGTCAGGCGATCAGCTCCCTGCGTCATCTCTCAGTCAGGGGATCAGCTCCCTCCCTGCGTCGTCTCTCAGTCAGGCGATCAGCTCCCTTCCTGCGTCATCTCTCAGTCAGGTGATCAGCTCCCTTCCAGCGTCGTCTCTCAGTCAGGTGATCAGCTCCCTGCGTCATCTCTCAGTCAAGCGTTCAGCTCCCTCCTTGCGTCGTCTCTCAGTCAGGCGATCAGCACCCTCCCTGCGTCGTCTCTCAGTCAGGCTATCAGCTCCCCCCTGCGTCGTCTTTCAGTCAGGCGATCAGCTCCCCTCTGCGTTGTCTCTCAGTCAGGCGATCAGCTCAGGTAAGCTACATCCCTGCGTCGTCTCTCAGTCAGGCGATCAGCTCCCCCCTGCGTCGTCTCTCAGTCAGGCGATCAGCTCCCCTCTACGTCAGCTCCCTTCCTGCGTCGTCTCTCAGTCAGGCGATCAGCTCCCTCCCTGCATCATCTCTCTGTCAGGCGATCAGCTCCCTCCCTGCGTCATCTCTCAGTCAGGCGATCAGCTCCCCCCTGCGTCATCTCTCAGTCAGGCGATCAGCTCCCTCCTGCGTCATCTCTCATTCAGGCGATCAGCTCCCCCCTGCCTCGTCTCTCAGTCAGGCGATCAGCTCCCTCCCTGAGTCATCTCACAGACAGGCGATCAGCTCCCTCCCTGCGTCGTCTTTCAGTCAGGAGATCAGCTCCCCCCTGCGTCGTCTCTCAGTCAGGCCATCAGCTCCCCCCTGCGTCGTCTCTCAGTCAGGCCATCAGCTCCCCCCTGCGTCGTCTCTCAGTCAGGAAATCAGCTCCCTCCCTGCGTCATCTCCCAATCAGGCGATCAGCTCCCTCCTTGCATCGTCTCTCAGTCAAGAGATCAGCTCCCCCCTGCATCATCTCTCAGTCAGGCGATCAGCTCCCTCCCTGCATTGTCTCTCAGTGAGGAGATCTGCTCCCCCCCTGCGTCATCTCTCAGTCAGGCCATCAGCTCTTCCCTGCATCATCTCTCAGTCAGGCGATCAGATCCCTGCGTCATCTCTCAGTCAGGCGATCAGCTCCCTCCCTGCGTCGTCTCTCAGTCAGGCGATCAGCTCCCTGCGTCATCTCTCAGTCAGGGGATCAGCTCCCTCCCTGCGTCATCTCTCAGTCAGGCGATCAGCTCCCTCCCTGCGTCATCTCTCAGTCTGGCGATCAGCTCCCTCCCTGCGTCATCTCTCAGTCAGGCGATCAGCTCCCTGCGTCATCTCTCAGTCAGGCGATCAGCTCCCTCCTTGCGTCGTCTCTCAGTCAGGCGATCAGCTCCCTCCCTACGTCGTCTCTCAGTCAGGCGATCAGCTCCCTCCTGTGTCATCTCTCAGTCAGGTGATCAGCTTCCCCCCGCCTCATCTCTCAGTCAGACGATCAGCTCCCTCCTGCGTCGTCTCTCAGTCAGGTGATCAGCTCCCCCCTGCGTCATTTCTCAGTCAGGCGATCAGCTCCCCCCTGCGTCATCTCTCAGTCAGGCGATCAGCTCCCCTCTGCGTCATCTCTCAGTCAGGCGATCAGCTCCCTCCCTGCGTCATCTCTCAGTCAGGCGATCAGCTCCCTCCCTGCATCGTCTCTCAGTCAGGCGATCAGCTCCCTCCCTGCGTCGTCTCTCAGTCAGGCGATCAGCTCCCCCCTGCGTCGTCTCTCAGTCAGGCGATCAGCTCCCCCCTGCGTCGTCTCTCAGTCAGGCGATCAGCTCCCTCCCTGCGTAGTCTCTCAGTCAGGCGATCAGCTCCCCCCTGCGTCGTCTCTCAGTCAGGCGATCAGCTCCCTCCCTGCGTCGTCTCTCAGTCAGGCGATCAGCTCCCTCCCTGCATCATCTCTCAGTCAGGCGATCAGCTCCCTCCCTGCATCATCTCTCAGTCAGGCGATCAGCTCCCCCTTGCGTCGTCTCTCAGTCAGGCGATCAGCTCCCTCCCTGCGTTGTCTCTCAGTCAGGCGATCAGCTCCCCCCTGCGTCGTCTCTTAGTCAGGCGATCAGCTCCCTCACTGCGTCGTCTCCCAGTCAGATGATCAGCTCCCTCCCTGCGTCATCTCTCTGTCAGGCTATCAGCTCCCCCTGTGTCGTCTCTCAGTCAGGCGATCAGCTCCCCCCTGCGTCATCTCTCAGTCAGGTGATCAGCTCCCCTCTGCGTCGTCTCTCAGTCAGGTGATCAGCTCAGATCAGCTCCCTCCCTGCGTCGTCTCTCAGTCAGGCGATCAGCTCCCCCCTGTGTCGTCTCTCAGTCAGGCGAACAGCTCCCCCCTGCGTCGTCTCTCTGTCAGGTGATCAGCTCCCCCCTGCGTCGTCTCTCAGTCAGGCGATCAGCTCCCCCCTTCGTCGTCTCTCAGTCAGGCGATCAGCTCCCCTCTGCGTCATCTCTCAGTCAGACGATCAGCTCAGGTCAGCTCCCTCCCTGCGTCGTCTCTCTGTCAGGCGATCAGCTCCCCCCTGCGTCGTCTCTCAGTCAGGCGATCAGCTCCCCCCTTCGTCGTCTCTCAGTCAGGCGATCAGCTCCCCTCTGCGTCATCTCTCAGTCAGACGATCAGCTCAGGTCAGCTCCCTCCCTGCGTCGTCTCTCAGTCAGGCGATCAGCTACCCCCTGCGTCGTCTCCAAGTCAGGCAATCAGCTCCCCTCTGCGTCAGCTCCCTTCCTGCGTCGTCTCTCAGTCAGGCAATCAGCTCCATCCCTGCATCATCTCTCTGTCAGGCGATCAGCTCCCTCCTGCGTCATCTCTCAGTCAGGCGATCAGCTCCCCCCTGCGTCATCTCTCAGTCAGGCGATCAGCTCCCCCCTGCATCATCTCTCAGTCAGGCGATCAGCTCCCCCCTGCGTCGTCTCTTAGTCAGGCGATCAGCTCCCTCACTGCGTCGTCTCCCAGTCAGATGATCAGCTCCCTCCCTGCGTCATCTCTCTGTCAGGCTATCAGCTCCCCCTGTGTCGTCTCTCAGTCAGGCGATCAGCTCCCCCCTGCGTCATCTCTCAGTCAGGTGATCAGCTCCCCTCTGCGTCGTCTCTCAGTCAGGTGATCAGCTCAGATCAGCTCCCTCCCTGCGTCGTCTCTCAGTCAGGCGATCAGCTCCCCCCTGTGTCGTCTCTCAGTCAGGCGAACAGCTCCCCCCTGCGTCGTCTCTCTGTCAGGCGATCAGCTCCCCCCTGCGTCGTCTCTCAGTCAGGCGATCAGCTCCCCCCTTCGTCGTCTCTCAGTCAGGCGATCAGCTCCCCTCTGCGTCATCTCTCAGTCAGACGATCAGCTCAGGTCAGCTCCCTCCCTGCGTCGTCTCTCTGTCAGGCGATCAGCTCCCCCCTGCGTCGTCTCTCAGTCAGGCGATCAGCTCCCCCCTTCGTCGTCTCTCAGTCAGGCGATCAGCTCCCCTCTGCGTCATCTCTCAGTCAGACGATAAGCTCAGGTCAGCTCCCTCCCTGCGTCGTCTCTCAGTCAGGCGATCAGCTACCCCCTGCGTCGTCTCCAAGTCAGGCAATCAGCTCCCCTCTGCGTCAGCTCCCTTCCTGCGTCGTCTCTCAGTCAGGCAATCAGCTCCATCCCTGCATCATCTCTCTGTCAGGCGATCAGCTCCCTCCTGCGTCATCTCTCAGTCAGGCGATCAGCTCCCCCCTGCGTCATCTCTCAGTCAGGCGATCAGCTCCCCCCTGCATCATCTCTCAGTCAGGCGATCAGCTCCAACCTGCGTCGTCTCTCAGTCAGGCGATCAGCTCCCTCCCTGCGTCGCCTCTCAGACAGGCGATCAGCTCCCTCCCTGCGACGTCTCTCAGTCAGGAGATCAGCTCCCCCCTGCGTCGTCTCTCAGTCAGGCCATCAGCTCCCCCCTGCATCGTCTCTCAGTCAGGCCATCAGCTCCCCCCTGCATCGTCTCTCAGTCAGGGGATCAGCTCCCTCCCTGCGTCATCTCCCAATCAGGCAATCAGCTCCCTCCTTCCATCATCTCTCAGTCAAGAGATCAGCTCCCCCCTGCGTCATCTCTCAGTCAGGCCATCAGCTCCCTCCCTGCGTTGTCTCTCAGTGAGGAGATCAGCTCCCCCATGCGTCATCTCTCAGTCAGGCCATCAGCTCTTCCCTGCATCGTCTCTCAGTCAGGCGATCAGATCCCTGCGTCATCTCTCAGTCATGCGATCAGCTCCCTCCCTGCGTCGTCTCTCAGTCAGGCGATCAGCTCCCTGCGTCATCTCTCAGTCAGGGGATCAGCTCCCTCCCTGCGTCGTCTCTCAGTCAGGCGATCAGTTCCCTCCCTGCGTCATCTCTCAGTCAGGCGATCAGCTCCCTTCCAGCATCGTCTCTCAGTCAGGCGATCAGCTCCCTGCGTCATCTCTCAGTCAAGCGATCAGCTCCCTCCTTGCGTCGTCTCTCAGTCAGGCGATCAGCACCCTCCCTGCGTCGTCTCTCAGTCAGGCTATCAGCTCCCCCCTGCGTCGTCTTTCAGTCAGGGGATCAGCTCCCCTCTGCGTTGTCTCTCAGTCAGGCGATCAGCTCAGGTCAGCTACATCCCTGCGTCGTCTCTCAGTCAGGCGATCAGCTCCCCCCTGCGTCGTCTCTCAGTCAGGCAATCAGCTCCCCTCTTCGTCAGCTCCCTTCCTGCGTTGTCTCTCAGTCAGGCGATCAGCTCCCTCCCTGCATCATCTCTCTGTCAGGCGATCAGCTCCCTCCCTGCGTCATCTCTCAGTCAGGCGATCAGCTCCCCCCTGCGTCATATCTCAATCAGGCGATCTGCTCCCTCCTGCGTCATCTCTCATTCAGGCGATCAGCTCCCCCCTGCCTCGTCTCTCAGTCAGGCGATCAGCTCCCTCCCTGCGTCATCTCTCAGACAGGCGATCAGCTCCCTCCCTGCGTCGTCTTTCAGTCAGGAGATCAGCTCCCCCCTGCGTCGTCTCTGTCAGGAGAACAGCTCCCCCCTGCGTCGTCTCTCAGTCAGGCCATCAGCTCCCCCCTGCGTCGTCTCTCAGTCAGGAAATCAGCTCCCTCCCTGCGTCATCTCCCAATCAGGCGATCAGCTCCCTCCTTGCATCGTCTTTCAGTCAAGAGATCAGCTCCCCCCTGCGTCATCTCAGTCAGGCGATCAGCTCCCTCCCTGCATTGTCTCTCAGTGAGGAGATCTGCTCCCCCCCTGCGTCATCTCTCAGTCAGGCCATCAGCTCTTCCCTGCATCGTCTCTCAGTCAGGCGATCAGATCCCTGCGTCATCTCTCAGTCAGGCGATCAGCTCCCTCCCTGCGTCGTCTCTCAGTCAGGCGATCAGCTCCCTGCGTCATCTCTCAGTCAGGCGATCAGCTCCCTCCCTGCGTCGTCTCTCAGTCAGGCGATCAGCTCCCTCCCTGCGTCATCTCTCAGTCTGGCGATCAGCTCCCTCCCTGCGTCATCTCTCTGTCAGGCGATCAGCTCCCTGCATCATCTCTCAGTCAGGCGATCAGCTCCCTCCTTGCGTCGTCTCTCAGTCAGGCGATCAGCTCCCTCCCTACGTCGTCTCTCAGTCAGGCGATCAGCTCCCTCCTGTGTAATCTCTCAGTCAGGTGATCACCTCCCCCCGCCTCATCTCTCAGTCAGACGATCAGCTCCCTCCTGCGTCGTCTCTCAGTCAGGTGATCAGCTCCCCCCTGCGTCATTTCTCAGTCAGGCGATCAGCTCCCCCCTGCGTCATCTCTCAGTCAGGCGATCAGCTCCCCTCTGCGTCATCTCTCAGTCAGGCGATCAGCTCCCTCCCTGCGTCATCTCTCAGTCAGGCGATCAGCTCCCTCCCTGCGTCGTCTCTCAGTCAGGCGATCAGCTCCCTCCCTGCGTCGTCTCTCAGTCAGGCGATCAGCTCCCTCCCTGCAACCTCTCTCAGTCAGGCGATCAGCTCCCCCCTGCGTCATCTCTCAGTCAGGCGATCAGCTCCCTCCCTGCGTCGTCTCTCAGTCAGGCGATCAGCTCCCTCCCTGCGTCGTCTCTCAGTCAGGCGATCAGCTCCCTCCCTGCGTCATCTCTCAGTCAGGCGATCAGCTCCCTCCCTGCGTCGTCTCTCAGTCAGGCGATCAGCTCCCCCCTGCGTCGTCTCTTAGTCAGGCGATCAGCTCCCTCCCTGCGTCATCTCCCAGTCAGGCGATCAGCTCCCTCCCTGCGTCGTCTCTCAGTCAGGCAATCAGCTCCCCCCTGCGTCGTCTCTCAGTCAGGCGATCAGCTCCCCCTTCCGTCGTCTCTAAGTCAGGCGATCAGCTCCCCTCTGCGTCGTCTCTCAGTCAGGCGATCAGCTCAGATCAGCTCCCTCCCTGCGTCGTCTCTCTGTCAGGCGATCAGCTCCCCCCTGCGTCGTCTCTCAGTCAGGCGATCAGCTCCCCCCTGCGTCGTCTCTCAGTCAGGCGATCAGCTCCCCTCTGCGTCGTCTCTCAGTCAGGCGATCAGCTCCCTCCCTGCGTCGTCTCTCAGTCAAGCGATCAGCTCCCCCCTGCGTCGTCTCTCAGTCAGGCGATCAGCTCCCCCCTGCGTCGTCTCTCAGTCAGGCGATCAGCTCCCTCCCTGCGTAGTCTCTCAGTCAGGCGATCAGCTCCCCCCTGCATCGTCTCTCAGTCAGGCGATCAGCTCCCTCCCTGCGTCGTCTCTCAGTCAGGCGATCTGCTCCCTCCCTGCATCGTCTCTCAGTCAGGCGATCAGCTCCCTCCCTGCATCATCTCTCAGTCAGGTGATCAGCTCCCCCTTGCGTCGTCTCTCAGTCAGGCGATCAGCTCTCTCCCTGCGTCGTCTCTCAGTCAGGCGATCAGCTCCCCCCTGCGTCGTCTCTTAGTCAGGCGATCAGCTCCCTCACTGCGTCGTCTCCCAGACGGGCGATCAGCTCTCTCCCTGCGTCGTCTCTCAGTCGGGCGATCAGCTCCCCCTGTGTCGTCTCTCAGTCAGGCGATCAGCTCCCCCCTGCGTCATCTCTCAGTCAGGCGATCAGCTCCCCTCTGCGTCGTCTCTCAGTCAGGCGATCAGCTCAGATCAGCTCCCTCCCTGCGTCGTCTCTCAGTCAGGCGATCAGCTCCCCCCTGTGTCGTCTCACAGTCAGGCGAACAGCTCCCCCCTGCGTCGTCTCTCAGTCAGGCGATCAGCTACCCCCTGCGTCGTCTCTCAGTCAGGCGATCAGCTCCCCCCTGCGTCGTCTCTCAGTCAGGTGATCAGCTCCCCTCTTCGTCGTCTCTCAGTCAGACGATCAGCTCAGATCAGCTCCCTCCCTGCGTCGTCTCTCAGTCAGGCGATCAGCTCCCCCCTGCGTCGTCTCTTAGTCAGGCGATCAGCTCCCTCACTGCGTCGTCTCCCAGACGGGCGATCAGCTCTCTCCCTGCGTCGTCTCTCAGTCGGGCGATCAGCTCCCCCTGTGTCGTCTCTCAGTCAGGCGATCAGCTCCCCCCTGCGTCATCTCTCAGTCAGGCGATCAGCTCCCCTCTGCGTCGTCTCTCAGTCAGGCGATCAGCTCAGATCAGCTCCCTCCCTGCGTCGTCTCTCAGTCAGGCGATCAGCTCCCCCCTGTGTCGTCTCACAGTCAGGCGAACAGCTCCCCCCTGTGTCGTCTCTCAGTCAGGTGATCAGCTCCCCTCTTCGTCGTCTCTCAGTCAGACGATCAGCTCAGGTCAGCTCCCTCCCTGCGTCGTCTCTCAGTCAGGCGATCAGCTACCCCCTGCGTCGTCTCCCGGTCAGGCAATCAGCTCCACTCTGCGTCAGCTCCCTTCCTGCGTCGTCTCTCAGTCAGGCGATCAGCTCCCTCCCTGCATCATCTCTCTGTCAGGCAATCAGCTCCCTCCTGCGTCATCTCTCAGTCAGGCGATCAGCTCCCCCCTGCGTCATCTCTCAGTCAGGTGATCAGCTCCCCCCTGCGTCATCTCTCAGTCAGGCGATCAGCTCCCTCCCTGCGTCGTCTCTCAGACAGGCGATCAACTCCCTCCCTGCGTCATCTCTCAGTCAGGAGAACAGCTCCCCCCTGCGTAGTCTCTCAGTCAGGCCATCAGCTCCCCCCTACGTCGTCTCTCAGTCAGGCTATCAGCTCCCCCCTGCATCGTCTCTCAGTCAGGGGATCAGCTCCCTCCCTGCGTCATCTCCCAATCAGGCGATAAGCTCTCTCCTTGCATCGTCTCTCAGTCAAGAGATCAGCTCCCCCCTGCGTCATCTCTCAGTCAGGCCATCAGCTCCCTCCCTGCGTTGTCTCTCAGTGAGGAGATCAGCTCCCCCCTGCGTCATCTCTCAGTCAGGCCATCAGCTCTTCCCTGCATCGTCTCTCAGTCAGGTGATCAGATCCCTGCGTCATCTCTCAGTCAGGTGATCAGCTCCCTCCCTGCGTCGTCTCTCAGTCAGGCGATCAGCTCCCTGCGTCATCTCTCAGTCAGGGGATCAGCTCCCTCCCTGCGTCGTCTCTCATTCAGGCGATCAGCTCCCTCCCTGCGTCATCTCTCAGTCAGGTGATCAGCTCCCTCCCTGCGTCGTCTCTCAGTCAGGCGATCAGCTCCCTGCGTCATCTCTCAGTCAAGCGATCAGCTCCCTCCTTGCGTCGTCTCTCAGTCAGGCGATCAGCTCCCTCCCTGCGTCGTCTCTCAGTCAGGCGATCAGCTCCCCCCTGCGTCGTCTATCAGTCAGGCGATCAGCTCCCCTCTGCGTTGTCTCTGAGTCAGGCGATCAGCTCAGGTCAGCTACATCCCTGCGTCGTCTCTCAGTCAGGCGATGAGCTCCCCCCTGCGTCGTCTCTCAGTCAGGCGATCAGCTCCCCTCTGCGTCAGCTCCCTTCCTGCGTCGTCTCTCAGTCAGGCGATCAGCTCCATCCCTGCATCATCTCTCTGTCAGGCGATCAGCTCCCTCCTTGCATCATCTCTCAGTCAGGCGATCAGCTCCCTCCTGCGTCATCTCTCATTCAGGCGATCAGCTCCCCCCTGCCTCGTCTCTCAGTCAGGCAATCAGCTCCCTCCCTGCGTCGTCTCTCAGACAGGCGATCAGCTCCCTCCCTGCGTCGTCTTTCAGTCAGGAGATCAGCTCCCCCCTGCATCGTCTCTCAGTCAGGCCATCAGCTCCCCCCTGCGTTGTCTCTCAGTAAAGGCCATCAGCTCCCCCCTGCGTCGTCTCTCAGTCAGGAAATCAGCTCCCTCCCTGCGTCATCTCCCAATCAGGCGATCAGTTCCCTCCTTGCATCATCTCTCAGTGAGGAGATCTGCTCCCCCCTGCGTCATGTCTCAGTCAGGCCATCAGCTCTTCCCTGCATCGTCTCTCAGTCAGGCGATCAGATCCCTGCGTCATCTCTCAGTCAGGCGATCAGCTCCCTCCTGCGTCGTCTCTCAGTCAGGTGATCAGCTCCCTGCGTCATCTCTCAGTCAGGGGATCAGCTCCCTCCCTGCGTCGTCTCTCAGTCAGGCGATCAGCTCCCTCCCTGCGTCATCTCTCAGTCTGGCGATCAGCTCCCTCCCTGCGTCGTCTCTCAGTCAGGCGATCATCTCCCCCCTTCCGTCGTCTCTCAGTCAGGCGATCAGCTCCCCTCTGCGTCGTCTCTCCGACAGGCGATCAGCTCAGATCAGCTCCCTCCATGCGTCGTCTCTCTGTCAGGCGATCAGCTCCCCCCTACGTCGTCTCTCAGTCAGGCGATCAGCTCTGTCCCTGCATCGTCTCTCAGTCAAGCGATCAGCTCCCCCCTGCGTCGTCTCTCAGTCAGGCGATCAGCTCCCCCCTGCGTCGTCTCTCAGTCAGGCGATCAGCTCCCTCCCTGAGTCGTCTCAGTCAGGCGATCAGCTCCCCCCCTGCGTCGTCTCTCAGTCAGGCGATCAGCTCCCTCCCTGCGTCATCTCTCAGTCAGGCGATCAGCTCCTTCCCTGCGTCGTCTCTCAGTCAGGCGATCAGCTCCCCCCTGCGTCATCTCTCAGTCAGGCGATCATCTCCCCCCTGCGTCGTCTCTCAGTCAGGCGATCAGCTCCCTCCCTGCGTCGTCTCTCAGACAGGCTATCAGCTCCCTCCCTGCGTCGTCTCTCAGTCAGGAGATCAGCTCCCCCCTGCGTCGTCTCTCAGTCTGGCCATCAGCTCCCCCCTGCGTCGTCTCTCAGTCAGGCGATCTGCTCCCCCCTGCGTCGTCTCTCAGTCAGGCGATCAGCTCCCTCCCTGCGTCATCTACCAATCAGGCGATCAGCTCCCTCCCTGCACCGTCTCTCAGTCAAGAGATCAGCTCCCCCCTGCGTCATCTCTCAGTCAGGGGATCTGCCCCCCCTGCGTCGTCTCTCAGTCAGGCGAACAGCTCCCCCCTGTGTCGTCTCTCAGTCAGGGGATCAGCTCCCTCCCTGCGTCGTCTCTCAGTCAGGCGATCAGCTCCCTCCCTGCGTCGTCTTTCAGGCAGGCGATCAGCTCCCTCCCTGCGTACTCTCTCAGTCAGGCGATCAGCTCCCTGCGTCGTCTCTCAGGCAGGCGATCAGCTCCCCCCCTGCGTCGTCTCTCAGTCAGGCGATCAGCTCCCTCCCTGCGACGTCTCTCAGTCAGGCGATCAGCTCCTTCCCTGCGTCGTCTCTCAGTCAGGCGATCAGCTCCCTCCCTGCGTCGTCTCTCAGTCAAGCGATCTGCTCCCCCCTGCGTCGTCTCTCAGTCAGGCGATCAGCTCCCTCCCTGCGTCGTCTCTCAGTCAGTCGATCAGCTCCCTCTCTGCGTCGTCTCTCAGTCAAGCGATCAGCTACCCCCTGCGTCGTCTCTCAGTCAGGCGATCAGCTCCCCCCTGCGTCATCTCTCAGTCAGGCGATCAGCTCCCTCCCTGCGTCGTCTCCCAGTCAGGCGATCAGCTCCCCCCTGCGTCGTCTCCCAGTCAGGCGATCAGCTCCTCCCTGCATCGTCTCCCAGTCAGGCGATCAGCTCCCTCACTGCGTCGTCTCCCAGTCAGGCGATCAGCTCCCTCCCTGCGTCGTCTCTCAGTCAGGCGATCAGCTCCCCCTGCGTCGTCTCTCAGTCAGGCGATCAGCTCCCCCCTGCGTCGTCTCTCAGTCAGGCGATCAGCTCCCCCCTGCGTCATCTCTCAGTCAGTCGATCAGCTCCCCCCTGCGTCGTCTCTCAGTCAGGCGAACAGCTCCCCCCTGCGTCATCTCTCAGTCAGGCGATCAGCTCCCCCCTGCGTCGTCTCTCAGTCAGGCTATCAGCTCCCCCCTGCGTCGTCTCTCAGTCAGGCGATCAGCTCAGGTCAGCTCCCTCCCTGCGTCGCCTCTCAGTCAGGCGATCAGCTCCCCCCTGCATTGTCTCTCAGTCAGGCGATCAGCTCCCCTCTGCATCAGCTCCCTTCCTGTGTCGTCTCTCAGTCAGGCGATCAGCTCCCCCCTGCGTCATCTCTCAGTCAGGTGATCAGCTCCCTCCTGCGTCATCTCTCAGTCAGGCGATAAGCTCCCCCCTGCGTCGTCTCTCAGTCAGGCGATCTGCCCCCCCCTGCGTCGTCTCTCAGTCAGGTGAACAGCTCCCCCCTGTGTCGTCTCTCAGTCAGGCGATCAGCTCCCTCCCTGTGTCGTCTCTCAGTCAGGCGATCAGCTCCCTCCCTGCATCCTCTCTCAGTCAGGCGATCAGCTCCCCCCTGCGTCATCTCTCAGTCAGGCGATCAGCTCCCTCCCTGCGTCGTCTCTCAGTCAGGCGATCAGCTCCCTCCCTGCGTCGTCTCTCAGTCAGGCGATCAGCTCCCTCCCTGCATCATCTCTCAGTCAGGCGATCAGCTCCCTCCCTGCGTCGTCTCTCAGTCAGGCGATCAGCTCCCCCCTGCGTCGTCTCTTAGTCAGGCGATTAGCTCCCTCCCTGCATCGTCTCCCAGTCAGGCGATCAGCTCCCTCCCTGCGTCGTCTCTCAGTCAGGCAATCAGCTCCCCCCTGCGTCGTCTCTCAGTCAGGCGATCAGCTCCCCCTTCCGTCGTCTCTAAGTCAGGCGATCAGCTCCCCTCTGCGTCGTCTCTCAGTCAGGCGATCAGCTCAGATCAGCTCCCTCCCTGCGTCGTCTCTCTGTCAGGCGATCACCTCCCCCCTGCGTCGTCTCTCAGTCAGGCGATCAGCTCCCCCCTGCGTCGTCTCTCAGTCAGGCGATCAGCTCCCCTCTGCGTCGTCTCTCAGTCAGGCGATCAGCTCCCTCCCTGCGTCGTCTCTCAGTCAAGCGATCAGCTCCCCCCTGCGTCGTCTCTCAGTCAGGCGATCAGCTCCCCCCTGCATCGTCTCTCAGTCAGGCGATCAGCTCCCTCCCTGTGTAGTCTCTCAGTCAGGCGATCAGCTCCCCCCTGCATCGTCTCTCAGTCAGGCGACCAGCTCCCTCCCTGCGTCGTCTCTCAGTCAGGCGATCTGCTCCCTCCCTGCATCGTCTCTCAGTCAGGTGATCAGCTCCCTCCCTGCATCATCTCTCAGTCAGGCGATCAGCTCCCCCTTGCGTCGTCTCTCAGTCAGGCGATCAGCTCCCTCCCTGCGTCGTCTCTCAGTCAGGCGATCAGCTCCCCCCTGCGTCGTCTCTTAGTCAGGCGATCAGCTCCCTCACTGCGTCGTCTCCCAGACGGGCGATCAGCTCTCTCCCTGCGTCGTCTCTCAGTCGGGCGATCAGCTCCCCCTGTGTCGTCTCTCAGTCAGGCGATCAGCTCCCCCCTGCGTCATCTCTCAGTCAGGCGATCAGCTCCCCTCTGCGTCATCTCTCAGTCAGGAGATCAGCTCAGATCAGCTCCCTCCCTGCGTCGTCTCTCAGTCAGGCGATCAGCTCCCCCCTGTGTCGTCTCACAGTCAGGCGAACAGCTCCCCCCTGCGTCGTCTCTCAGTCAGGCGATCAGCTCCCCCCTGCGTCGTCTCTCAGTCAGGCGATCAGCTCCCCCCTGCGTCGTCTCTCAGTCAGGTGATCAGCTCCCCTCTTCGTCGTCTCTCAGTCAGACGATCAGCTCAGGTCAGCTCCCTCCCTGCGTCGTCTCTCAGTCAGGCGATCAGCTACCCCCTGCGTCGTCTCCCGGTCAGGCAATCAGCTCCACTCTGCGTCAGCTCCCTTCCTGCGTCGTCTCTCAGTCAGGCGATCAGCTCCCTCCCTGCAACATCTCTCTGTCAGGCGATCAGCTCCCTCCTGCGTCATCTCTCAGTCAGGCGATCAGCTCCCCCCTGCGTCATCTCTCAGTCAGGTGATCAGCTCCCCCCTGCGTCATCTCTCAGTCAGGCGATCAGCTCCCTCCCTGCGTCGTCTCTCAGACAGGCGATCAACTCCCTCCCTGCGTCATCTCTCAGTCAAGAGAACAGCTCCCCCCTGCGTCGTCTCTCAGTCAGGCCATCAGCTCCCCCCTGCGTCGTCTCTCAGTCAGGCTATCAGCTCCCCCCTGCATCGTCTCTCAGTCAGGGGATCAGCTCCCTCCCTGCGTCATCTCCCAATCAGGCGATCAGCTCTCTCCTTGCATCGTCTCTCAGTCAAGAGATCAGCTCCCCCCTGCGTCATCTCTCAGTCAGGCCATCAGCTCCCTCCCTGCGTTGTCTCTCAGTGAGGAGATCAGCTCCCCCCTGCGTCATCTCTCAGTCAGGCCATCAGCTCTTCCCTGCATCGTCTCTCAGTCAGGTGATCAGATCCCTGCGTCATCTCTCAGTCAGGTGATCAGCTCCCTCCCTGTGTCGTCTCTCAGTCAGGCGATCAGCTCCCTGCGTCATCTCTCAGTCAGGGGATCAGCTCCCTCCCTGCGTCGTCTCTCATTCAGGCGATCAGCTCCCTCCCTGCGTCATCTCTCAGTCAGGTGATCAGCTCCCTCCCTGCGTCGTCTCTCAGTCAGGCGATCAGCTCCCTGCGTCATCTCTCAGTCAAGCGATCAGCTCCCTCCTTGCGTCGTCTCTCAGTCAGGCGATCAGCTCCCTCCCTGCGTCGTCTCTCAGTCAGGCGATCAGCTCCCCCCTGCGTCGTCTATCAGTCAGGCGATCAGCTCCCCTCTGCGTTGTCTCTCAGTCAGGTGATCAGCTCAGGTCAGCTACATCCCTGCGTCGTCTCTCAGTCAGGCGATGAGCTCCCCCCTGCGTCGTCTCTCAGTCAGGCGATCAGCTCCCCTCTGCGTCAGCTCCCTTCCTGCGTCGTCTCTCAGTCAGGCGATCAGCTCCATCCCTGCATCATCTCTCTGTCAGGCGATCAGCTCCCTCCTTGCATCATCTCTCAGTCAGGCGATCAGCTCCCTCCTGCGTCATCTCTCATTCAGGCGATCAGCTCCCCCCTGCCTCGTCTCTCAGTCAGGCAATCAGCTCCCTCCCTGCGTCGTCTCTCAGACAGGCGATCAGCTCCCTCCCTGCGTCGTCTTTCAGTCAGGAGATCAGCTCCCCCCTGCATCGTCTCTCAGTCAGGCCATCAGCTCCCCCCTGCGTTGTCTCTCAGTCAGGCCATCAGCTCCCCCCTGCGTCGTCTCTCAGTCAGGAAATCAGCTCCCTCCCTGCGTCATCTCCCAATCAGGCGATCAGTTCCCTCCTTGCATCATCTCTCAGTGAGGAGATCTGCTCCCCCCTGCGTCATGTCTCAGTCAGGCCATCAGCTCTTCCCTGCATCGTCTCTCAGTCAGGCGATCAGATCCCTGCGTCATCTCTCAGTCAGGCGATCAGCTCCCTCCTGCGTCGTCTCTCAGTCAGGTGATCAGCTCCCTGCGTCATCTCTCAGTCAGGGGATCAGCTCCCTCCCTGCGTCGTCTCTCAGTCAGGCGATCAGCTCCCTCCCTGCGTCATCTCTCAGTCTGGCGATCAGCTCCCTCCCTGCGTCGTCTCTCAGTCAGGCGATCATCTCCCCCCTTCCGTCGTCTCTCAGTCAGGCGATCAGCTCCCCTCTGCGTCGTCTCTCCGACAGGCGATCAGCTCAGATCAGCTCCCTCCATGCGTCGTCTCTCTGTCAGGCGATCAGCTCCCCCCTACGTCGTCTCTCAGTCAGGCGATCAGCTCTGTCCCTGCATCGTCTCTCAGTCAAGCGATCAGCTCCCCCCTGCGTCGTCTCTCAGTCAGGCGATCAGCTCCCCCCTGCGTCGTCTCTCAGTCAGGCGATCAGCTCCCTCCCTGAGTCGTCTCAGTCAGGCGATCAGCTCCCCCCTGCGTCGTCTCTCAGTCAGGCGATAAGCTCCCTCCCTGCATCATCTCTCAGTCAGGCGATCAGCTCCTTCCCTGCGTCGTCTCTCAGTCAGGCGATCAGCTCCCCCCTGCGTCATCTCTCAGTCAGGCGATCATCTCCCCCCTGCGTCGTCTCTCAGTCAGGCGATCAGCTCCCTCCCTGCGTCGTCTCTCAGACAGGCGATCAGCTCCCTCCCTGCGTCGTCTCTCAGTCAGGAGATCAGCTCCCCCCTGCGTCGTCTCTCAGTCTGGCCATCAGCTCCCCCCTGCGTCGTCTCTCAGTCAGGCGATCTGCTCCCCCCTGCGTCGTCTCTCAGTCAGGCGATCAGCTCCCTCCCTGCGTCATCTACCAATCAGGCGATCAGCTCCCTCCCTGCACCGTCTCTCAGTCAAGAGATCAGCTCCCCCCTGCGTCATCTCTCAGTCAGGGGATCTGCCCCCCCCTGCGTCGTCTCTCAGTCAGGCGAGCAGCTCCCCCCTGTGTCGTCTCTCAGTCAGGCGATCAGCTCCCTCCCTGCGTCGTCTCTCAGTCAGGCGATCAGCTCCCTCCCTGCGTCGTCTTTCAGGCAGGCGATCAGCTCCCTCCCTGCGTACTCTCTCAGTCAGGCGATCAGCTCCCTGCGTCGTCTCTCAGGCAGGCGATCAGCTCCCCCCTGCGTCGTCTCTCAGTCAGGCGATCAGCTCCCTCCCTGCGACGTCTCTCAGTCAGGCGATCAGCTCCTTCCCTGCGTCGTCTCTCAGTCAGGCGATCAGCTCCCTCCCTGCGTCGTCTCTCAGTCAAGCGATCTGCTCCCCCCTGTGTCGTCTCTCAGTCAGGCGATCAGCTCCCTCCCTGCGTCGTCTCTCAGTCAGTCGATCAGCTCCCTCTCTGCGTCGTCTCTCAGTCAAGCGATCAGCTCCCCCCTGCGTCGTCTCTCAGTCAGGCGATCAGCTCCCCCCTGCGTCATCTCTCAGTCAGGCGATCAGCTCCCTCCCTGCATCGTCTCCCAGTCAGGCGATCAGCTCCCCCCTGTGTCGTCTCCCAGTCAGGCGATCAGCTCCTCCCTGCATCGTCTCCCAGTCAGGCGATCAGCTCCCTCACTGCGTCGTCTCCCAGTCAGGCGATCAGCTCCCTCCCTGCGTCGTCTCTCAGTCAGGCGATCAGCTCCCCCTGCGTCGTCTCTCAGTCAGGCGATCAGCTCCCCCCTGCGTCGTCTCTCAGTCAGGCGATCAGCTCCCCCCTGCGTCGTCTCTCAGTCAGGCGATCAGCTCCCCCCTGCGTCGTCTCTCAGTCAGGCGAACAGCTCCCCCCTGCGTCGTCTCTCAGTCAGGCGATCAGCTCCCCCCTGCGTCGTCTCTCAGTCAGGCTATCAGCTCCCCCCTGCGTCGTCTCTCAGTCAGGCGATCAGCTCAGGTCAGCTCCCTCCCTGCGTCGCCTCTCAGTCAGGCGATCAGCTCCCCCCTGCATTGTCTCTCAGTCAGGCGATCAGCTCCCCTCTGCATCAGCTCCCTTCCTGCGTCGTCTCTCAGTCAGGCGATCAGCTCCCCCCTGCGTCATCTCTCAGTCAGGTGATCAGCTCCCTCCTGCGTCATCTCTCAGTCAGGCGATAAGCTCCCCCCTGCGTCGTCTCTCAGTCAGGCGATCTGCCCCCCCCTGCGTCGTCTCTCAGTCAGGCGAACAGCTCCCCCCTGTGTCGTCTCTCAGTCAGGCGATCAGCTCCCTCCCTGCGTCGTCTCACAGTCAGGCGATCAGCTCCCTCCCTGCGTCGTCTTTCAGGCAGGCGATCAGCTCCCTCCCTGCGTACTCTCTCAGTCAGGCGATCAGCTCCCCCCCTGCGTCCTCTCTCAGTCTGGCGATCAGCTCCCTCCCTGCGTTGTCTCTCAGTCAGGCGATCAGCTCCCTGCGTCGTCTCTCAGGCAGGCGATCAGCTCCCCCCTGCGTCGTCTCTCAGTCAGGCGATCAGCTCCCTCCCTGCGACGTCTCTCAGTCAGGCGATCAGCTCCCTCCTGCGTCGTCTCTCAGTCAGGCGATCAGCTCCCTCCCTGCGTCGTCTCTCAGTCAAGCGATCTGCTCCCCCCTGCGTCGTCTCTCAGTCAGGCGATCAGCTCCCTCCCTGCGTCGTCTCTCAGTCAGTCGATCAGCTCCCTCTCTGCGTCGTCTCTCAGTCAAGCGATCAGCTCCCCCCTGCGTCGTCTCTCAGTCAGGCGATCAGCTCCCCCCTGCGTCATCTCTCAGTCAGGCGATCAGCTCCCTCCCTGCGTCGTCTCCCAGTCAGGCGATCAGCTCCCCCCTGCGTCGTCTCCCAGTCAGGCGATCAGCTCCCTCCCTGCATCGTCTCCCAGTCAGGCGATCAGCTCCCTCACTGCGTCGTCTCCCAGTCAGGCGATCAGCTCCCTCCCTGCGTCATCTCTCAGTCAGGCGATCAGCTCCCCCTGCGTCGTCTCTCAGTCAGGCGATCAGCTCCCCCCTGCGTTGTCTCTCAGTCAGGCGATCAGCTCCCCCCTGCGTCGTCTCTCAGTCAGGCGATCAGCTCCCCCCTGCGTTATCTCTCAGTCAGGCGAACAGCTCCCCCCTGCGTCGTCTCTCAGTCAGGCGATCAGCTCCCCCCTGCGTCGTCTCTCAGTCAGGCTATCAGCTCCCCCCTGCGTCGTCTCTCAGTCAGGCGATCAGCTCAGGTCAGCTCCCTCCCTGCGTCGCCTCTCAGTCTGGCGATCAGCTCCCCCCTGCATTGTCTCTCAGTCAGGCGATCAGCTCCCCTCTGCATCAGCTCCCTTCCTGCGTCGTCTCTCAGTCAGGCGATCAGCTCCCCCCTGCGTCATCTCTCAGTCAGGTGATCAGCTCCCTCCTGCGTCATCTCTCAGTCAGGCGATCAGCTCCCTCCCTGCGACGTCTCTCAGTCAGGCGATCAGCTCCTTCCCTGCGTCGTCTCTCAGTCAGGCGATCAGCTCCCTCCCTGCGTCGTCTCTCAGTCAAGCGATCTGCTCCCCCCTGCGTCGTCTCTCAGTCAGGCGATCAGCTCCCTCCCTGCGTCGTCTCTCAGTCAGTCGATCAGCTCCCTCTCTGCGTCGTCTCTCAGTCAAGCGATCAGCTCCCCCCTGCGTCGTCTCTCAGTCAGGCGATCAGCTCCCCCCTGCGTCATCTCTCAGTCAGGCGATCAGCTCCCTCCCTGCGTCGTCTCCCAGTCAGGCGATCAGCTCCCCCCTGCGTCGTCTCCCAGTCAGGCGATCAGCTCCTCCCTGCATCGTCTCCCAGTCAGGCGATCAGCTCCCTCACTGCGTCGTCTCCCAGTCAGGCGATCAGCTCCCTCCCTGCGTCGTCTCTCAGTCAGGCGATCAGCTCCCCCTGCGTCGTCTCTCAGTCAGGCGATCAGCTCCCCCCTGCGTCGTCTCTCAGTCAGGCGATCAGCTCCCCCCTGCGTCGTCTCTCAGTCAGGCGATCAGCTCCCCCCTGCATCGTCTCTCAGTCAGGCGAACAGCTCCCCCCTGCGTCGTCTCTCAGTCAGGCGATCAGCTCCCCCCTGCGTCGTCTCTCAGTCAGGCTATCAGCTCCCCCCTGCGTCGTCTCTCAGTCAGGCGATCAGCTCAGGTCAGCTCCCTCCCTGCGTCGCCTCTCAGTCAGGCGATCAGCTCCCCCCTGCATTGTCTCTCAGTCAGGCGATCAGCTCCCCTCTGCATCAGCTCCCTTCCTGCGTCGTCTCTCAGTCAGGCGATCAGCTCCCCCCTGCGTCATCTCTCAGTCAGGTGATCAGCTCCCTCCTGCGTCATCTCTCAGTCAGGCGATAAGCTCCCCCCTGCGTCGTCTCTCAGTCAGGCGATCTGCCCCCCCCTGCGTCGTCTCTCAGTCAGGCGAACAGCTCCCCCCTGTGTCGTCTCTCAGTCAGGCGATCAGCTCCCTCCCTGCGTCGTCTCTCAGTCAGGCGATCAGCTCCCTCCCTGCGTCGTCTTTCAGGCAGGCGATCAGCTCCCTCCCTGCGTACTCTCTCAGTCAGGCGATCAGCTCCCCCCTGCGTCCTCTCTCAGTCTGGCGATCAGCTCCCTCCCTGCGTTGTCTCTCAGTCAGGCGATCAGCTCCCTGCGTCATCTCTCAGGCAGGCGATCAGCTCCCCCCTGCGTCGTCTCTCAGTCAGGCGATCAGCTCCCTCCCTGCGACGTCTCTCAGTCAGGCGATCAGCTCCCTCCTGCGTCGTCTCTCAGTCAGGCGATCAGCTCCCTCCCTGCGTCGTCTCTCAGTCAAGCGATCTGCTCCCCCCTGCGTCGTCTCTCAGTCAGGCGATCAGCTCCCTCCCTGCGTCGTCTCTCAGTCAGTCGATCAGCTCCCTCTCTGCGTCGTCTCTCAGTCAAGCGATCAGCTCCCCCCTGCGTCGTCTCTCAGTCAGGCGATCAGCTCCCCCCTGCGTCATCTCTCAGTCAGGCGATCAGCTCCCTCCCTGCGTCGTCTCCCAGTCAGGCGATCAGCTCCCCCCTGCGTCGTCTCCCAGTCAGGCGATCAGCTCCCTCCCTGCATCGTCTCCCAGTCAGGCGATCAGCTCCCTCACTGCGTCGTCTCCCAGTCAGGCGATCAGCTCCCTCCCTGCGTCATCTCTCAGTCAGGCGATCAGCTCCCCCTGCGTCGTCTCTCAGTCAGGCGATCAGCTCCCCCCTGCGTTGTCTCTCAGTCAGGCGATCAGCTCCCCCCTGCGTCATCTCTCAGTCAGGCGATCAGCTCCCCCCTGCGTTATCTCTCAGTCAGGCGAACAGCTCCCCCCTGCGTCGTCTCTCAGTCAGGCGATCAGCTCCCCCCTGCGTCGTCTCTCAGTCAGGCTATCAGCTCCCCCCTGCGTCGTCTCTCAGTCAGGCGATCAGCTCAGGTCAGCTCCCTCCCTGCGTCGCCTCTCAGTCTGGCGATCAGCTCCCCCCTGCATTGTCTCTCAGTCAGGCGATCAGCTCCCCTCTGCATCAGCTCCCTTCCTGCGTCGTCTCTCAGTCAGGCGATCAGCTCCCCCCTGCGTCATCTCTCAGTCAGGTGATCAGCTCCCTCCTGCGTCATCTCTCAGTCAGGCGATAAGCTCCCCCCTGCGTCGTCTCTCAGTCAGGCGATCAGCTCCCTCCCTGCGTCGTCTCTCAGACAGGCGATCAGCTCCCTCCCTGCGTCGTCTCTCAGTCAGGAGATCAGCTCCCCCCTGCGTCGTCTCCCAGTCAGGCCATCAGCTGCCCCCTGCGTCGTCCCTCAGTCAGGCCATCAGCTCCCCCCTGCGTTGTCTCTCAGTCAGGCGATCAGCTCCCTCCCTGCGTCATCCCCCTGTCAGGCAATCAGCTCCCTCCTTGCATCGTCTCTCATTCAAGAGATCAGCTCCCCCCTGCGTCATCTCTCAGTCAGGCGATCAGCTCCCTCCCTGCGTTTTCTCTCAGTGAGGAGATCAGCTCTTCCCTGCATCGTCTCTCAGTCAGGCGATCAGATCCCTGCGTCAACTCTCAGTCAGGCGATCAGCTCCCTCCCTGCGTCGTCTCTCAGTCAGGCGATCAGCTCCCTGCGTCAACTCTCAGTCAGGGGATCAGCTCCCTCCCTGCGTCGTTTCTCAGTCAGGCGATCAGCTCCCTCCCTGCGTCATCTCTCAGTCTGGCGATCAGCTTCCTCCCTGCGTCGTCTCTCAGTCAGGCGATCAGCTCCCTGCGTCATCTCTCAGTCAGGCGATCAGCTCCCTCCTTGCATCGTCTCTCAGTCAGGCGATCAGCTCCCTCCCTGCGTCGTCTCTCAGTCAGGCAATCAGCTCCCTCCTGTGTCATCTCTCAGTCAGGTGATCACCTCCCCCCCGCCTCATCTCTCAGTCAGACGATCAGCTCCCTCCTGCGTCATCTCTCAGTCAGGCGATCAGGTCCCCCCTGCGTCATCTCTCAGTCAGGTGATCAGCTCCCCCCTGCGTCATCTCTCAGTCAGGCGATCAGCTCCCCTCTGCGTCATCTCTCAGTCAGGCGATCAGCTCCCTCCCTGCGTCATCTCTCAGTCAGGCGATCAGCTCCCTCCCTGCGTCGTCTCTCAGTCAGGCGATCAGCTCCCTCCCTGCGTCGTCTCTCAGTCAGGCGATCAGCTCTCCCCTGCGTCGTCTCTTAGTCAGGCGATCAGCTCCCTCCCTGCGTTGTCTCCCAGTCAGGCGATCAGGTCCACCCTGCGTCGTCTCTAAGTCAGGCGATCAGCTCCCCCCTTCCGTCGTCTCTCAGTCAGGCGATCAGCTCCCCTCTGCGTCGTCTCTCCGTCAGGCGATCAGCTCAGATCAGCTCCCTCCATGCGTCGTCTCTCTGTCAGGCGATCAGCTCCCCCCTGCGTCATCTCTCAGTCAGGCGATCAGCTCCCTCCCTGCGTCGTCTCTCAGTCAGGCGATCAGGTCCACCCTGCGTCGTCTCTAAGTCAGGCTATCAGCTCCCCCCTTCCGTCGTCTCTCAGTCAGGCGATCAGCTCCCCTCTGCGTCGTCTCTCCGTCAGGCGATCAGCTGAGATCAGCTCCCTCCATGCGTCGTCTCTCTGTCAGGCGATCAGCTCCCCCCTGCGTCGTCTCTCAGTCAGGCGATCAGCTCTGTCCCTGCATCGTCTCTCAGTCAAGCGATCAGCTCCCCCCTGCGTCATCTCTTAGTCAGGCGATCAGCTCCCCCCTGCGTCGTCTCTCAGTCAGGCGATCAGCTCCCTCCCTGCGTCGTCTCTCAGTCAGGCGATCCGCTCCCCCCTGCGTCGTCTCTCAGTCAGGCGATCCGCTCCCTCCCTGCGTCGTCTCTCAGTCAGGCGATCAGCTCCTTCCCTGCGTCGTCTCTCAGTCAGGCGATCAGCTCCCTCCCTGCGTCGTCTCTCAGTCAGGCGATCAGCTCCCCCCTGCGTCGTCTCTCAGTCAGGCGATCAGCTCCCTCCCTGCGTCTTCTCTCAGTCAGGCGATCAGCTCCCCCCTGCGTCGTCTCATAGTCAGGCGATCAGCTCCCTCCCTGCGTCGTCTCTCAGTCAGGCGATCAGCTCCCCCCTGCGTCGTCTCTCAGTCAGGCGATCAGCTCCCTCCCAGCGTCTTCTCTCAGTCAGGCGATCAGCTCCCCCCTGCGTCGTCTCATAGTCAGGCGATCAGCTCCCTCCCTGAGTCTTCTCTCAGTCAGGCGATCAGCTCCCCCCTGCGTCATCTCATAGTCAGGCGATCAGCTCCCTCACTGCGTCGTCTCTCAGTCAGGTGATCAGCTCCCCCTGCGTCGTCTCTCAGTCAGGCGATCAGCTCCGTCCCTGCATCGTCTCTCAGTCAAGCGATCAGCTCCCCTCTGCGTCATCTCTCAGTCAGGCGATCAGCTCAGATCAGTTCCCTCCCTGCGTCGTCTCTCAGTCAGGCGATCAGCTCCCCTCTGCGTCATCTCTCAGTCAGGCGATCTGCTCCCCCCCTGCATCATCTTTCAGTCAGGCGATCAGCTCCCTGCATCATCTCTCATGCAGGCGATCAGATCCCCCCTGCGTCGTCTCTCAGTCAGGGGATCAGCTCCCTCCCTGCGTCGTCTCTCAGTCAGGCGATCAGCTCCCCCCTGTGTCGTCTCTCAGTAAGGCGATCAGCTCCCTCCTGCGTCATCTCTCAGTCAGGCGATCAGCTCCCTCCCTGCGTCGTCTCTCAGTCAGGCGATCAGCTCCCTGCATCATCTCTCATGCAGGCGATCAGATCCCCCCTGCGTCGTCTCTCAGTCAGGGGATCAGCTCCCCCCTGCGTTGTCTCTCCGTCAAGCGATCAGCTCCCTCCCTGCGTCATCTCTCAGTCAGGCGATCAGCTCCCTCCCTGTGTCGTCTCTCAGTCAGGCGATCAGCTCCCTCCTGCATCGTCTCTCAGTCAGGCGATCAGCTCCCTCCCTGCTTCGTCTCTCAGTCAGGCGATCAGCTCCCTCCCTGCGTCGTCTCTCAGTCAGGCGATCAGCTCCCCCTTGCGCCGTCTCTCAGTCAAGCGATCAGCTCCCTCCTTCGTCGTCTCCCAGTCAGGCGATCAGCTCCCTCCCTGCTTCATCTCCCAGTCAGGCGATCAGCTCCCTCCCTGCGTCGTCTCTCAGTCAGGCGATCAGCTCCCTCCCTGCATCCTCTCTCAGTCAGGCGATCAGCTCCAACCTGCGTCATCTCTCAGTCAGGCGATCAGCTCCCTCCCTGCGTCGTCTCTCAGTCAGGCGATCAGCTACCTCCCTGCGTCGTCTCTCAGTCAGACGATCAGCTCCCTCCCTGCGTCGTCTCTCAGTCAGGCGATCAGCTCCCTCCCTGCGTCGTCTCTTAGTCAGGCGATCAGCTCCCTCACTGCATCGTCAACCAGTCAGGCGATCAGCTCCCTCACTGCGTCGTCTCTCAGTCAGACGATCAGCTCCCCCCTGCGTCGTCTCTCAGTCAGGCGATCAGCTCCCCCCTTCCATCGTCTCTAAGTCAGGCGATCAGCTCCCTCTGTGTCATCTCTCAGTCAGGCGATCAGCTCAGATCAGCTCCCTCCCTGCATCGTCTCTCTGTCAGGCGATCAGCTCCCCCCTGCATCGTATCTCAGTCAGGCGATCAGCTCCCCCCTGCGTCGTCTCTCAGTCAGGCGATCAGCTCCCCCCTGCGACGTCTCTCAGTCAGGCGATCAGCTCCCCCCTGCGTAGTCTCTCAGTCAGGCGATCAGCTCCCTCCCTGCATCGTCTCTCAGTCAGGCGATCAGCTCCCCTCTGCATCGTCTCTCAGTCAGGCGATCAGCTCCCTCCCTGCTTCGTCTCTCAGTCAGGCGATCAGTTCCCTCCCTGCGTCGTCTCTCAGTCAGGCGATCAGCTCCCCCTTGCGCCATCTCTCAGTCAGGCGATCAGCTCCCTCCTTCGTCGTCTCCCAGTCAGGCGATCAGCTCCCTCCCTGCTTCATCTCCCAGTCAGGCGATCAGCTCCCTCCCTGCGTCGTCTCTCAGTCAGGCGATCAGATCCCTCTGCATCATCTCTCAGTCAGGCGATCAGCTCAGATCAGCTCCCTCCCTGCATCGTCTCTCTGTCAGGCGATCAGCTCCCCCCTGCATCGTCTCTCAGTCAGGCGATCAGCTCCCCCCTGCGTCGTCTCTCAGTCAGGCGATCAGCTCCCCCCTGCGTCGTCTCTCAGTCAGGCGATCAGCTCCCCCCTGCGTCGTCTCTCAGTCAGGCGATCAGCTCCCTCCCTGCGTCGTCTCTCAGTCAGGCGATCAGCTCCCCTCTGCGTCGTCTCTCAGTCAGGCGATCAGCTCCCTCCCTGCGACGTCTCTCAGTCAGGCGATCAGCTCCCTCCCTGCGTCGTCTCTCAGTCAGGCGATCAGCTCCCTCCCTGCGTCGTCTCTCAGTCAGGCGATCAGCTCCCCCCTGCGTCGTCTCTCAGTCAGGCGATCAGCTCCCCCCTGCGTCGTCTCCCAGTCAGGCGATCAGCTCCCCTCTGCGTCGTCTCTCAGTCAGGTGATCAGCTCAGGTCAGCTCCCTCCCTGCGTCGCCTCTCAGTCAGGCGATCAGCTCCCCCCTGCATTGTCTCTCAGTCAGGCGATCAGCTCCCCTCTGCGTCAGCTCCCTTCCTGCATCGTCTCTCAGTCAGGCGATCAGCTCCCTCCCTGCGTCTTCTCTCAGTCAGGCGATCAGCTCCCCCCTGCGTCGTCTCATAGTCAGGCGATCAGCTCCCTCCCTGAGTCTTCTCTCAGTCAGGCGATCAGCTCCCCCCTGCGTCATCTCATAGTCAGGCGATCAGCTCCCTCACTGCGTCGTCTCTCAGTCAGGCGATCAGCTCCCCCTGCGTCGTCTCTCAGTCAGGCGATCAGCTCCGTCCCTGCATCGTCTCTCAGTCAAGCGATCAGCTCCCCTCTGCGTCATCTCTCAGTCAGGCGATCAGCTCAGATCAGTTCCCTCCCTGCGTCGTCTCTCAGTCAGGCGATCAGCTCCCCTCTGCGTCATCTCTCAGTCAGGCGATCTGCTCCCCCCCTGCATCATCTTTCAGTCAGGCGATCAGCTCCCTGCATCATCTCTCATGCAGGCGATCAGATCCCCCCTGCGTCGTCTCTCAGTCAGGGGATCAGCTCCCTCCCTGCGTCGTCTCTCAGTCAGGCGATCAGCTCCCCCCTGTGTCGTCTCTCAGTAAGGCGATCAGCTCCCTCCTGCGTCATCTCTCAGTCAGGCGATCAGCTCCCTCCCTGCGTCGTCTCTCAGTCAGGCGATCAGCTCCCTGCATCATCTCTCATGCAGGCGATCAGATCCCCCCTGCGTCGTCTCTCAGTCAGGGGATCAGCTCCCCCCTGCGTTGTCTCTCCGTCAAGCGATCAGCTCCCTCCCTGCGTCATCTCTCAGTCAGGCGATCAGCTCCCTCCCTGTGTCGTCTCTCAGTCAGGCGATCAGCTCCCTCCTGCATCGTCTCTCAGTCAGGCGATCAGCTCCCTCCCTGCTTCGTCTCTCAGTCAGGCGATCAGCTCCCTCCCTGCGTCGTCTCTCAGTCAGGCGATCAGCTCCCCCTTGCGCCGTCTCTCAGTCAAGCGATCAGCTCCCTCCTTCGTCGTCTCCCAGTCAGGCGATCAGCTCCCTCCCTGCTTCATCTCCCAGTCAGGCGATCAGCTCCCTCCCTGCGTCGTCTCTCAGTCAGGCGATCAGCTCCCTCCCTGCATCCTCTCTCAGTCAGGCGATCAGCTCCAACCTGCGTCATCTCTCAGTCAGGCGATCAGCTCCCTCCCTGCGTCGTCTCTCAGTCAGGCGATCAGCTACCTCCCTGCGTCGTCTCTCAGTCAGACGATCAGCTCCCTCCCTGCGTCGTCTCTCAGTCAGGCGATCAGCTCCCTCCCTGCGTCGTCTCTTAGTCAGGCGATCAGCTCCCTCACTGCATCGTCAACCAGTCAGGCGATCAGCTCCCTCACTGCGTCGTCTCTCAGTCAGACGATCAGCTCCCCCCTGCGTCGTCTCTCAGTCAGGCGATCAGCTCCCCCCTTCCATCGTCTCTAAGTCAGGCGATCAGCTCCCTCTGTGTCATCTCTCAGTCAGGCGATCAGCTCAGATCAGCTCCCTCCCTGCATCGTCTCTCTGTCAGGCGATCAGCTCCCCCCTGCATCGTATCTCAGTCAGGCGATCAGCTCCCCCCTGCGTCGTCTCTCAGTCAGGCGATCAGCTCCCCCCTGCGACGTCTCTCAGTCAGGCGATCAGCTCCCCCCTGCGTAGTCTCTCAGTCAGGCGATCAGCTCCCTCCCTGCATCGTCTCTCAGTCAGGCGATCAGCTCCCCTCTGCATCGTCTCTCAGTCAGGCGATCAGCTCCCTCCCTGCTTCGTCTCTCAGTCAGGCGATCAGTTCCCTCCCTGCGTCGTCTCTCAGTCAGGCGATCAGCTCCCCCTTGCGCCATCTCTCAGTCAGGCGATCAGCTCCCTCCTTCGTCGTCTCCCAGTCAGGCGATCAGCTCCCTCCCTGCTTCATCTCCCAGTCAGGCGATCAGCTCCCTCCCTGCGTCGTCTCTCAGTCAGGCGATCAGATCCCTCTGCATCATCTCTCAGTCAGGCGATCAGCTCAGATCAGCTCCCTCCCTGCATCGTCTCTCTGTCAGGCGATCAGCTCCCCCCTGCATCGTCTCTCAGTCAGGCGATCAGCTCCCCCCTGCGTCGTCTCTCAGTCAGGCGATCAGCTCCCCCCCTGCGTCGTCTCTCAGTCAGGCGATCAGCTCCCCCCTGCGTCGTCTCTCAGTCAGGCGATCAGCTCCCTCCCTGCGTCGTCTCTCAGTCAGGCGATCAGCTCCCCTCTGCGTCGTCTCTCAGTCAGGCGATCAGCTCCCTCCCTGCGACGTCTCTCAGTCAGGCGATCAGCTCCCTCCCTGCGTCGTCTCTCAGTCAGGCGATCAGCTCCCTCCCTGCGTCGTCTCTCAGTCAGGCGATCAGCTCCCCCCTGCGTCGTCTCTCAGTCAGGCGATCAGCTCCCCCCCTGCGTCGTCTCCCAGTCAGGCGATCAGCTCCCCTCTGCGTCGTCTCTCAGTCAGGTGATCAGCTCAGGTCAGCTCCCTCCCTGCGTCGCCTCTCAGTCAGGCGATCAGCTCCCCCCTGCATTGTCTCTCAGTCAGGCGATCAGCTCCCCTCTGCGTCAGCTCCCTTCCTGCATCGTCTCTCAGTCAGGCGATCAGCTCCCTCCCTGCGGTCTTCTCTCAGTCAGGCGATCAGCTCCCCCCTGCGTCGTCTCATAGTCAGGCGATCAGCTCCCTCCCTGAGTCTTCTCTCAGTCAGGCGATCAGCTCCCCCTGCGTCATCTCATAGTCAGGCGATCAGCTCCCTCACTGCGTCGTCTCTCAGTCAGGCGATCAGCTCCCCCTGCGTCGTCTCTCAGTCAGGCGATCAGCTCCGTCCCTGCATCGTCTCTCAGTCAAGCGATCAGCTCCCCTCTGCGTCATCTCTCAGTCAGGCGATCAGCTCAGATCAGTTCCCTCCCTGCGTCGTCTCTCAGTCAGGCGATCAGCTCCCCTCTGCGTCATCTCTCAGTCAGGCGATCTGCTCCCCCCCTGCATCATCTTTCAGTCAGGCGATCAGCTCCCTGCATCATCTCTCATGCAGGCGATCAGATCCCCCCCTGCGTCGTCTCTCAGTCAGGGGATCAGCTCCCTCCCTGCGTCGTCTCTCAGTCAGGCGATCAGCTCCCCCTCTGCGTCGTCTCTCAGTCAGGCGATCAGCTCCCCCCTGCATCGTCTCTCAGTCAGGCGATCAGCTCCCCCCTGCGTCATCTCTCAGTCAGGCGATCAGCTCCCCCCCTGCGTCGTCACTCAGTCAGGCGATCAGCTCCCCCCTGCGTCATCTCTCAGTCAGGCGATCAGCTCTCCCCTGCGTCGTCTCTCAGTCAGGCGATCGCCTCCCCCCTGCATCATCTCTCTGTCAGTAGATCAGCTCCCTCCCTGCATCGTCTCTCAGTCAGGCGATCAGCTCCCTGCGTCATCTCTCAGGCAGGCGATCAGCTCCCCCCTGCGTTGTCCTCTCAGTCAGGGGATCAGCTCCCTCCTGCGTTGTCTCTCAGTCAGGCGATCAGCTCCCTCCCTGCGTTGTCTCTCAGTCAGGCGATCAGCTCCCCCCTGCGTCGTCTCTCAGTCAGGCGATCAGCTCTTTCCTGCGTCATCTCTCAGTCAGGCGATCAGCTCCCTCCTGCGTCGTCTCTCAGTAAGGCGATCAGCTCCCTCTTTGCATCATCTCTCAGTCAGGCGATTAGCTCCCTCCCTGCATCGTCGTCTCTCAGTAAGGCGATCAGCTCCCCCCTTCGTCGTCTCTCAGTCAGGCGATCAGCTCCCTCCCTGTGTCGTCTCTCAGTCAGGTGATCAGCTCCCTCCCTGCGTCGTCTCTCAGTCAGGCGATCAGCTCCCCCCTGTGTCGTCTCTCAGTAAGGCGATCAGCTCCCTCCTGCGTCATCTCTCAGTCAGGCGATCAGCTCCCTCCCTGCGTCGTCT
Organism: Taudactylus pleione; assembly: GCA_031769625.1. Lineage (NCBI taxonomy): Eukaryota > Metazoa > Chordata > Amphibia > Anura > Myobatrachidae > Taudactylus > Taudactylus pleione. The sequence goes on from JAUIMM010001108.1 coordinate 577,687, forward strand.
CTCAGTCAGGCGATCAGCTCCCTGCATCATCTCTCATGCAGGCGATCAGATCCCCCCTGCGTCGTCTCTCAGTCAGGGGATCAGCTCCCCCCTGCGTTGTCTCTCCGTCAAGCGATCAGCTCCCTCCCTGCGTCATCTCTCAGTCAGGCGATCAGCTCCCTCCCTGTGTCGTCTCTCAGTCAGGCGATCAGCTCCCTCCTGCATCGTCTCTCAGTCAGGCGATCAGCTCCCTCCCTGCTTCGTCTCTCAGTCAGGCGATCAGCTCCCTCCCTGCGTCGTCTCTCAGTCAGGCGATCAGCTCCCCCTTGCGCCGTCTCTCAGTCAAGCGATCAGCTCCCTCCTTCGTCGTCTCCCAGTCAGGCGATCAGCTCCCTCCCTGCTTCATCTCCCAGTCAGGCGATCAGCTCCCTCCCTGCGTCGTCTCTCAGTCAGGCGATCAGCTCCCTCCCTGCATCCTCTCTCAGTCAGGCGATCAGCTCCAACCTGCGTCATCTCTCAGTCAGGCGATCAGCTCCCTCCCTGCGTCGTCTCTCAGTCAGGCGATCAGCTACCTCCCTGCGTCGTCTCTCAGTCAGACGATCAGCTCCCTCCCTGCGTCGTCTCTCAGTCAGGCGATCAGCTCCCTCCCTGCGTCGTCTCTTAGTCAGGCGATCAGCTCCCTCACTGCATCGTCAACCAGTCAGGCGATCAGCTCCCTCACTGCGTCGTCTCTCAGTCAGACGATCAGCTCCCCCCTGCGTCGTCTCTCAGTCAGGCGATCAGCTCCCCCCTTCCATCGTCTCTAAGTCAGGCGATCAGCTCCCTCTGTGTCATCTCTCAGTCAGGCGATCAGCTCAGATCAGCTCCCTCCCTGCATCGTCTCTCTGTCAGGCGATCAGCTCCCCCCTGCATCGTATCTCAGTCAGGCGATCAGCTCCCCCCTGCGTCGTCTCTCAGTCAGGCGATCAGCTCCCCCCTGCGACGTCTCTCAGTCAGGCGATCAGCTCCCCCCTGCGTAGTCTCTCAGTCAGGCGATCAGCTCCCTCCCTGCATCGTCTCTCAGTCAGGCGATCAGCTCCCCTCTGCATCGTCTCTCAGTCAGGCGATCAGCTCCCTCCCTGCTTCGTCTCTCAGTCAGGCGATCAGTTCCCTCCCTGCGTCGTCTCTCAGTCAGGCGATCAGCTCCCCCTTGCGCCGTCTCTCAGTCAGGCGATCAGCTCCCTCCTTCGTCGTCTCCCAGTCAGGCGATCAGCTCCCTCCCTGCTTCATCTCCCAGTCAGGCGATCAGCTCCCTCCCTGCGTCGTCTCTCAGTCAGGCGATCAGATCCCTCTGCATCATCTCTCAGTCAGGCGATCAGCTCAGATCAGCTCCCTCCCTGCATCGTCTCTCTGTCAGGCGATCAGCTCCCCCCTGCATCGTCTCTCAGTCAGGCGATCAGCTCCCCCCTGCGTCGTCTCTCAGTCAGGCGATCAGCTCCCCCCTGCGTCGTCTCTCAGTCAGGCGATCAGCTCCCCCCTGCGTCGTCTCTCAGTCAGGCGATCAGCTCCCTCCCTGCGTCGTCTCTCAGTCAGGCGATCAGCTCCCCTCTGCGTCGTCTCTCAGTCAGGCGATCAGCTCCCTCCCTGCGACGTCTCTCAGTCAGGCGATCAGCTCCCTCCCTGCGTCGTCTCTCAGTCAGGCGATCAGCTCCCTCCCTGCGTCGTCTCTCAGTCAGGCGATCAGCTCCCCCCTGCGTCGTCTCTCAGTCAGGCGATCAGCTCCCCCCTGCGTCGTCTCCCAGTCAGGCGATCAGCTCCCCTCTGCGTCGTCTCTCAGTCAGGTGATCAGCTCAGGTCAGCTCCCTCCCTGCGTCGCCTCTCAGTCAGGCGATCAGCTCCCCCCTGCATTGTCTCTCAGTCAGGCGATCAGCTCCCCTCTGCGTCAGCTCCCTTCCTGCATCGTCTCTCAGTCAGGCGATCAGCTCCCCCCTGCGTCGTCTCTCAGTCAGGTGATCAGCTCCCTCCTGCGTCGTCTCTCAGTCAGGCGATAAGCTCCCCCCTGCGTCGTCTTTCAGTCAGGCGATCAGCTCCCTCCCTGCGTCGTCTCTCAGACAGGCGATAAGCTCCCCCCTGCGTCGTCTCTCAGTCAGGCGATCAGCTCCCTCCCTGCGTCGTCTCTCAGACAGGCGTTCAGCTCCCTCCCTGCGTCGTCTCTCAGTCAGGAGATCAGCTCCCCCCTGCGTCGTCTCTCAGTCAGGCCATCAGCTGCCCCCTGCGTCGTCCCTCAGTCAGGCCATCAGCTACCCCCTGCATCGTCTCTCAGTCAGGCGATCAGCTCCCTCCCTGCGTCATCCCCCTGTCAGGCGATCAGCTCCCTCCTTGCATCGTCTCTCTGTCAAGAGATCAGCTCCCCCCTGCGTCATCTCTCAGTCAGGTGATCAGCTCCCTCCCTGCGTTGTCTCTCAGTGAGGAGATCAGCTCTTCCCTGCATCGTCTCTCAGTCAGGTGATCAGATCCCTGCGTCATCTCTCAGTCAGGCGATCAGCTCCCTCCCTGCGTCATCTCTCAGTCAGGCGATCAGCTCCCTGCGTCATCTCTCAGTCAGGGGATCAGCTCCCTCCCTGCGTCGTCTCTCAGTCAGGCGATCAGCTCCCTACGTGCGTCATCTCTCAGTCAGGTGATCTGCTCCCTCCCTGCGTCGTCTCTCAGTCAGGCGATCAGCTCTCTGTGTCATCTCTCAGTCAGGCGATCAGCTCCCTCCCTGCATCGTCTCTCTGTCAGGCGATCAGCTCCCCCCTGCATCGTCTCTCAGTCAGGCGATCAGCTCCCCCCTGCGTCGTCTCTCAGTCAGGCGATCAGCTCCCCCCTGCGTCGTCTCTCAGTCAGGCGATCAGCTCCCCTCTGCGTCGTCTCTCAGTCAGGCGATCAGCTCCCTCCCTGCGTCGTCTCTCAGTCAGGCGATCAGCTCCCCTCTGCGTCGTCTCTCAGTCAGTCGATCAGCTCCCTCCCTGCGACGTCTCTCAGTCAGGCGATCAGCTCCCTCCCTGCGTCGTCTCTCAGTCAGGCGATCAGCTCCCTCCCTGCGTCGTCTCTCAGTCAGGCGATCAGCTCCCCCCTGCGTCGTCTCTCAGTCAGGCGATCAGCTCCCCCCTGCGTCGTCTCCCAGTCAGGCGATCAGCTCCCCTCTGCGTCGTCTCTCAGTCAGGTGATCAGCTCAGGTCAGCTCCCTCCCTGCGTCACCTCTCAGTCAGGCGATCAGCTCCCCCCTGCATTGTCTCTCAGTCAGGCGATCAGCTCCCTCTGTGTCATCTCTCAGTCAGGCGATCAGCTCAGATCAGCTCCCTCCCTGCATCGTCTCTCTGTCAGGCGATCAGCTCCCCCCTGCATCGTATCTCAGTCAGGCGATCAGCTCCCCCCTGCGTCGTCTCTCAGTCAGGCGATCAGCTCCCCCCTGCGACATCTCTCAGTCAGGCGATCAGCTCCCCCCTGCGTAGTCTCTCAGTCAGGCGATCAGCTCCCTCCCTGCATCGTCTCTCAGTCAGGCGATCAGCTCCCCTCTGCATCGTCTCTCAGTCAGGCGATCAGCTCCCTCCCTGCTTCGTCTCTCAGTCAGGCGATCAGTTCCCTCCCTGCGTCGTCTCTCAGTCAGGCGATCAGCTCCCCCTTGCGCCGTCTCTCAGTCAGGCGATCAGCTCCCTCCTTCGTCGTCTCCCAGTCAGGCGATCAGCTCCCTCCCTGCTTCATCTCCCAGTCAGGCGATCAGCTCCCTCCCTGCGTCGTCTCTCAGTCAGGCGATCAGATCCCTCTGCATCATCTCTCAGTCAGGCGATCAGCTCAGATCAGCTCCCTCCCTGCATCGTCTCTCTGTCAGGCGATCAGCTCCCCCCTGCATCGTCTCTCAGTCAGGCGATCAGCTCCCCCCTGCGTCGTCTCTCAGTCAGGCGATCAGCTCCCCCCTGCGTCGTCTCTCAGTCAGGCGATCAGCTCCCCCCTGCGTCGTCTCTCAGTCAGGCGATCAGCTCCCTCCCTGCGTCGTCTCTCAGTCAGGCGATCAGCTCCCCTCTGCGTCGTCTCTCAGTCAGGCGATCAGCTCCCTCCCTGCGACGTCTCTCAGTCAGGCGATCAGCTCCCTCCCTGCGTCGTCTCTCAGTCAGGCGATCAGCTCCCTCCCTGCGTCGTCTCTCAGTCAGGCGATCAGCTCCCCCCTGCGTCGTCTCTCAGTCAGGCGATCAGCTCCCCCCTGCGTCGTCTCCCAGTCAGGCGATCAGCTCCCCTCTGCGTCGTCTCTCAGTCAGGTGATCAGCTCAGGTCAGCTCCCTCCCTGCGTCGCCTCTCAGTCAGGCGATCAGCTCCCCCCTGCATTGTCTCTCAGTCAGGCGATCAGCTCCCCTCTGCGTCAGCTCCCTTCCTGCATCGTCTCTCAGTCAGGCGATCAGCTCCCCTCTGCGTCATCTCTCAGTCAGGTGATCAGCTCCCTCCTGCGTCGTCTCTCAGTCAGGCGATAAGCTCCCCCCTGCGTCGTCTCTCAGTCAGGCGATCAGCTCCCTCCCTGCGTCGTCTCTCAGACAGGCGATAAGCTCCCCCCTGCGTCGTCTCTCAGTCAGGCGATCAGCTCCCTCCCTGCGTCGTCTCTCAGACAGGCGTTCAGCTCCCTCCCTGCGTCGTCTCTTAGTCAGGAGATCAGCTCCCCCCTGCGTCGTCTCTCAGTCAGGCCATCAGCTGCCCCCTGCGTCGTCCCTCAGTCAGGCCATCAGCTACCCCCTGCATCGTCTCTCAGTCAGGCGATCAGCTCCCTCCCTGCGTCATCCCCCTGTCAGGCGATCAGCTCCCTCCTTGCATCGTCTCTCTGTCAAGAGATCAGCTCCCCCCTGCGTCATCTCTCAGTCAGGTGATCAGCTCCCTCCCTGCGTTGTCTCTCAGTGAGGAGATCAGCTCTTCCCTGCATCGTCTCTCAGTCAGGTGATCAGATCCCTGCGTCATCTCTCAGTCAGGCGATCAGCTCCCTCCCTGCGTCGTCTCTCAGTCAGGCGATCAGCTCCCTGCGTCATCTCTCAGTCAGGGGATCAGCTCCCTCCCTGCGTCGTCTCTCAGTCAGGCGATCAGCTCCCTACGTGCGTCATCTCTCAGTCAGGTGATCTGCTCCCTCCCTGCGTCGTCTCTCAGTCAGGCGATCAGCTCTCTGTGTCATCTCTCTGTCAGGCGATCAGCTCCCCCCTGCATCGTCTCTCAGTCAGGCGATCAGCTCCCCCCTGCGTCGTCTCTCAGTCAGGCGATCAGCTCCCCCCTGCGTCGTCTCTCAGTCAGGCGATCAGCTCCCCTCTGCGTCGTCTCTCAGTCAGGCGATCAGCTCCCTCCCTGCGTCGTCTCTCAGTCAGGCGATCAGCTCCCCTCTGCGTCGTCTCTCAGTCAGGCGATCAGCTCCCTCCCTGCGACGTCTCTCAGTCAGGCGATCAGCTCCCTCCCTGCGTCGTCTCTCAGTCAGGCGATCAGCTCCCTCCCTGCGTTGTCTCTCAGTCAGGCGATCAGCTCCCCCCTGCGTCGTCTCTCAGTCAGGCGATCAGCTCCCCCCTGCGTCGTCTCCCAGTCAGGCGATCAGCTCCCCTCTGCGTCGTCTCTCAGTCAGGTGATCAGCTCAGGTCAGCTCCCTCCCTGCGTCACCTCTCAGTCAGGCGATCAGCTCCCCCCTGCATTGTCTCTCAGTCAGGCGATCAGCTCCCCTCTGCGTCAGCTCCCTTCCTGCGTCGTCTCTCAGTCAGGCGATCAGCTCCCCCCTGCGTCATCTCTCAGTCAGGTGATCAGCTCCCTCCTGCGTCGTCTCTCAGTCAGGCGATAAGCTCCCCCCTGCGTCGTCTCTCAGTCAGGCGATCAGCTCCCTCCCTGCGTCGTCTCTCAGACAGGCGTTCAGCTCCCTCCCTGCGTCGTCTCTCAGTCAGGAGATCAGCTCCCCCCTGCGTCGTCTCTCAGTCAGGCCATCAGCTGCCCCCTGCGTCGTCCCTCAGTCAGGCCATCAGCTCCCCCCTGCATCGTCTCTCAGTCAGGCGATCAGCTCCCTCCCTGCGTCATCCCCCTGTCAGGCGATCAGCTCCCTCCTTGCATCGTCTCTCTGTCAAGAGATCAGCTCCCCCCTGCGTCATCTCTCAGTCAGGTGATCAGCTCCCTCCCTGCGTTGTCTCTCAGTGAGGAGATCAGCTCTTCCCTGCATCGTCTCTCAGTCAGGTGATCAGATCCCTGCGTCATCTCTCAGTCAGGCGATCAGCTCCCTCCCTGCGTCGTCTCTCAGTCAGGCGATCAGCTCCCTGCGTCATCTCTCAGTCAGGGGATCAGCTCCCTCCCTGCGTCGTCTCTCAGTCAGGCGATCAGCTCCCTACGTGCGTCATCTCTCAGTCAGGTGATCTGCTCCCTCCCTGCGTCGTCTCTCAGTCAGGCGATCAGCTCTCTGTGTCATCTCTCAGTCAGGCGATCAGCTCCCTCCGTGCATCGTCTCTCTGTCAGGCGATCAGCTCCCCCCTGCATCGTCTCTCAGTCAGGCGATCAGCTCCCCCCTGCGTCGTCTCTCAGTCAGGCGATCAGCTCCCCCCTGCGTCGTCTCTCAGTCAGGCGATCAGCTCCCCTCTGCGTCGTCTCTCAGTCAGGCGATCAGCTCCCTCCCTGCGTCGTCTCTCAGTCAGGCGATCAGCTCCCCTCTGCGTCGTCTCTCAGTCAGGCGATCAGCTCCCTCCCTGCGACGTCTCTCAGTCAGGCGATCAGCTCCCTCCCTGCGTCGTCTCTCAGTCAGGCGATCAGCTCCCTCCCTGCGTCGTCTCTCAGTCAGGCGATCAGCTCCCCCCTGCGTCGTCTCTCAGTCAGGCGATCAGCTCCCCCCTGCGTCGTCTCCCAGTCAGGCGATCAGCTCCCCTCTGCGTCGTCTCTCAGTCAGGTGATCAGCTCAGGTCAGCTCCCTCCCTGCGTCACCTCTCAGTCAGGCGATCAGCTCCCCCCTGCATTGTCTCTCAGTCAGGCGATCAGCTCCCCTCTGCGTCAGCTCCCTTCCTGCGTCGTCTCTCAGTCAGGCGATCAGCTCTCCCCTGCGTCATCTCTCAGTCAGGTGATCAGCTCCCTCCTGCGTCGTCTCTCAGTCAGGCGATAAGCTCCCCCCTGCGTCGTCTCTCAGTCAGGCGATCAGCTCCCTCCCTGCGTCGTCTCTCAGACAGGCGTTCAGCTCCCTCCCTGCGTCGTCTCTCAGTCAGGAGATCAGCTCCCCCCTGCGTCGTCTCTCAGTCAGGCCATCAGCTGCCCCCTGCGTCGTCCCTCAGTCAGGCCATCAGCTCCCCCCTGCATCGTCTCTCAGTCAGGCGATCAGCTCCCTCCCTGCGTCATCCCCCTTTCAGGCGATCAGCTCCCTCCTTGCATCGTCTCTCTGTCAAGAGATCAGCTCCCCCCTGCGTCATCTCTCAGTCAGGTGATCAGCTCCCTCCCTGCGTTGTCTCTCAGTGAGGAGATCAGCTCTTCCCTGCATCGTCTCTCAGTCAGGCGATCAGATCCCTGCGTCATCTCTCAGTCAGGTGATCAGCTCCCTCCCTGCGTCGTCTCTCAGTCAGGCGATCAGCTCCCTGCGTCATCTCTCAGTCAGGGGATCAGCTCCCTCCCTGCGTCGTCTCTCAGTCAGGCGATCAGCTCCCTACGTGCGTCATCTCTCAGTCAGGTGATCTGCTCCCTCCCTGCGTCATCTCTCAGTCAGGCGATCACCTCCCCCCTGCCTCATCTCTCAGTCAGGGGATCAGCTCCCCCCTGCGTCGTCTCTCAGTCAGACGATCAGCTCCCCCCTGCGTCGTCTCTAAGTCAGGCGATCAGCTCCCCCCTGCGTCGTCTCTCAGTCAGGCAATCAGCTCCCTCCCTGCGTCGTCTCTCAGTCAGGCGATCAGCTCCCTCCCTGCGTCGTCTCTCAGTCAGGCAATCAGCTCCCCCCTGCGTCGTCTCTCAGTCAGACGATCAGCTCCCTCCCTGCATCGTCTCTCAGTCAGGCGATCAGCTCCCTCCCTGCGTCGTCTCTCAGTCAGGCGATCAGCTCCCTCCCTGCGTCGTCTCTCAGTCAGGCGATCAGCTCCCTCCCTGCGACGTCTCTCAGTCAGGCGATCAGCTCCCTCCCTGCGACGTGTCTCAGTCAGGCGATCAGCTCCCTCCCTGCGACGTCTCTCAGTTAGGCGATCAGCTCCCTCCCTGCGACGTCTCTCAGTCAGGCGATCAGCTCCCTCCCTGCGACGTCTCTCAGTCAGGCGATCAGCTCCCTCCCTGCGACGTCTCTCAGTCAGGCGATCAGCTCCCTCACTGCGACGTCTCTCAGTCAGGCGATCAGCTCCCACCCTGCGTCGTCTCTCAATCAGGCTATCAGCTCCCTCCCTGCGTCGTCTCTCAGTCAGGCGATCAGCTCCCCCCTGCGTCGTCTCTCAGTCAGGCGATCAGCTCCCTCCCTGCGTCGTCTCTCAGTCAGGCGATCAGCTCCCTCCCTGCGTCGTCTCTCAGTCAGCCGATCAGCTCCCCCCTGCGTCGTCTCTCAGTCAGGCGATCAGCTCCCTCCCTACGTCTTCTCTCTGTCAGGCGATCAGCTCCCTCCCTGCGTCGTCTCTCAGTCAGGCGATCAGCTCCCTCCCTGCGTCGTCTCTCAGTCAGGCGATCAGCTCCCTCCTGCGTCGTCTCTCAGTCAGGCGATCTGCTCCCTCCCTGCGTCGTCTCTCAGTCAGGCGATCAGCTCCCTCCCTGCGTCGTCTCTCAGTCAGGCGATCAGCTCCCCCCTGCGTCGTCTCTCAGTCAGGCGATCAGCTCCCTCCCTGCGTCGTCTCTCAGTCAGGCGATCAGCTCCCCCCTGCGTCGTCTCTCAGTCAGGCGATCAGCTCCCCCCTGCATCATCTGTCAGTCAGGCGATCAGCTCCCCCCTGCGTCATCTCTCAGACAGGCGATCAGCTCCCCCCTGCGTCATCTCTCAGTCAGGCGATCAGCTCCCCCCTGCGTCGTCTCTCAGTCAGGCGATCAGCTCCCTCCCTGCATCGTCTCTCAGTCAGGCGATCAGCTCCCTCCCTGCGTCATCTCTCAGTCAGGCGATCAGCTCCCCCTGCGTCATCTCTCAGTCAGGCGATCAGCTCCCCCCTGCGTCGTCTCACAGTCAGGCGATCAGCTCCCTCCCTGCGTCGTCTCTCAGACAGGCGATCAGCTCCCTCCCTGTGTCGTCTCTCTGTCAGGAGATCAGCTCCCCCCTGCGTCGTCTCTCAGTAAGGCCATCAGCTGCCCCCTGCGTCGTCTCTCAGTCAGGCGATCAGCTCCCCCCTGCTTCGTCTCTCAGTCAGGCGATCAGCTCCCTCCCTGCGTCATTTCCCAATCAGGCGATCAGCTCCCTCCCTGCATTGTCTCTCAGTCAGGAGATCAGCTCCCCCCTGCGTCATCTCTCAGTCAGGCCATCAGCTCTTCCCTGCATCGTCTCTCAGTCAGGCGATCAGCTCCCTCCCTGCGTCGTCTCTCAGTCAGGAGATCAGCTCCCCCCTGCGTCGTCTCTCAGTCAGGCCATCAGCTGCCCCCTGCGTCGTCCCTCAGTCAGGCCATCAGCTCCCCCCTGCATCGTCTCTCAGTCAGGCGATCAGCTCCCTCCCTGCATCATCCCCCTGTCAGGCGATCAGCTCCCTCCTTGCATCGTCTCTCTGTCAAGAGATCAGCTCCCCCCTGCGTCATCTCTCAGTCAGGTGATCAGCTCCCTCCCTGCGTTGTCTCTCAGTGAGGAGATCAGCTCTTCCCTGCATCGTCTCTCAGTCAGGCGATCAGATCCCTGCGTCATCTCTCAGTCAGGTGATCAGCTCCCTCCCTGCGTCGTCTCTCAGTCAGGCGATCAGCTCCCTGCGTCATCTCTCAGTCAGGGGATCAGCTCCCTCCCTGCGTCGTCTCTCAGTCAGGCGATCAGCTCCCTACGTGCATCATCTCTCAGTCAGGTGATCTGCTCCCTCCCTGCGTCGTCTCTCAGTCAGGCGATCAGCTCTCTGCGTCATCTCTCAGTCAGGCGATCAGCTCCCTCCCTGCGTCGCCTCTCAGTCAGGCGATCAGCTCCCTCCCGTGTCATCTCTCAGTCAGGCGATCACCTCCCCCCTGCCTCATCTCTCAGTCAGGGGATCAGCTCCCCCCTGCGTCGTCTCTCAGTCAGACGATCAGCTCCCCCCTGCGTCGTCTCTAAGTCAGGTGATCAGCTCCCCCCTGCGTCGTCTCTCAGTCAGGCAATCAGCTCCCTCCCTGCGTCGTCTCTCAGTCAGGCGATCAGCTCCCTCCCTGCGTCGTCTCTCAGTCAGGCAATCAGCTCCCCCCTGCGTCGTCTCTCAGTCAGACGATCAGCTCCCTCCCTGCGTCGTCTCTCAGTCAGGCGATCAGCTCCCTCCCTGCGTCGTCTCTCAGTCAGGCGATCAGCTCCCTCCCTGCGTCGTCTCTCAGTCAGGCGATCAGCTCCCTCCCTGCGACGTCTCTCAGTCAGGCGATCAGCGCCCTCCCTGCGACGTGTCTCAGTCAGGCGATCAGCTCCCTCCCTGCGACGTCTCTCAGTCAGGCGATCAGCTCCCTCCCTGCGACGTCTCTCAGTCAGGCGATCAGCTCCCTCCCTGCGACGTCTCTCAGTCAGGCGGTCAGCTCCCTCCCTGCGACGTCTCTCAGTCAGGCGATCAGCTCCCTCCCTGCGACGTCTCTCAGTCAGGCGATCAGCTCCCACCCTGCGTCATCTCTCAGTCAGGCGATCAGCTCCCTCCCTGCGTCGTCTCTCAGTCAGGCGATCAGCTCCCCCCTGCGTCGTCTCTCAGTCAGGCGATCAGCTCCCTCCCTGCGTCGTCTCTCAGTCAGGCGATCAGCTCCCTCCCTGCGTCGTCTCTCAGTCAGGCGATCAGCTCCCCCCTGCGTTGTCTCTCAGTCAGGCGATCAGCTCCCTCCCTACGTCTTCTCTCTGTCAGGCGATCAGCTCCCTCCCTGCGTCGTCTCTCAGTCAGGCGATCAGCTCCCTCCTGCGTCGTCTCTCAGTCAGGCGATCAGCTCCCTCCCTGCGTCGTCTCTCAGTCAGGCGATCAGCTCCCTCCCTGCGTCGTCTCTCAGTCAGGCGATCAGCTCCCCCCTGCGTCGTCTCTCAGTCAGGCGATCAGCTCCCTCCCTGCGTCGTCTCTCAGTCAGGCGATCAGCTCCCCCCTGCGTCGTCTCTCAGTCAGGCGATCAGCTCCCCCCTGCATCATCTGTCAGTCAGGCGATCAGCTCCCCCCTGCGTCATCTCTCAGACAGGCGATCAGCTCCCCCCTGCGTCGTCTCTCAGTCAGGCGATCAGCTCCCCCCTGCGTCGTCTCTCAGCCAGGCGATCAGCTCCCTCCCTGCGTCGTCTCTCAGTCAGGCGATCAGCTCCCTCCCTGCGTCATCTCTCAGTCAGGCGATCAGCTCCCCCTGCGTCATCTCTCAGTCAGGCGATCAGCTCCCCCCTGCGTCGTCTCACAGTCAGGCGATCAGCTCCCTCCCTGCGTCGTCTCTCAGACAGGCGATCAGCTCCCTCCCTGCGTCGTCTCTCTGTCAGGAGATCAGCTCCCCCCTGCGTCGTCTCTCAGTAAGGCCATCAGCTGCCCCCTGCGTCGTCTCTCAGTCAGGCGATCAGCTCCCCCCTGCTTCATCTCTCAGTCAGGCGATCAGCTCCCTCCCTGCGTCATTTCCCAATCAGGCGATCAGCTCCCTCCCTGCATTGTCTCTCAGTCAGGAGTTCAGCTCCCCCCTGCGTCATCTCTCAGTCAGGCCATCAGCTCTTCCCTGCATCGTCTCTCAGTCAGGCGATCAGCTCCCTCCCTGCGTCATCTCTCAGTCAGGTGATCAGCTCCCTCCCTGCGTCGTCTCTCAGTCAGGCGATCAGCTCTCTCCCGTGTCATCTCTCAGTCAGGCGATCACCTCCCCCCCACCTCATCTCTCAGTCAGGGGATCAGCTCCCTCCCTGCGTCATCTCCCTATCAGGCAACCAGCTCCCTCCCTGCACCATCTCTCAGTCAAGAGATCAGCTCCCCCCTGCGTCATCTCTCAGTCAGGCGATCAGCTCCATCCCTGCGTTGTCTCTCAATCAGGAGGTCAGCTCCCCCCTGCGTCGTCTCTCAGTCAGACGATCAGCTCCCTCCCTGCGTCGTCTCTCAGTCAGGCGATCAGCTCCCTCCCTGCGTCGTCTCTCAGTCAGGCGATCAGCTCCCTCCCTGCGTCGTCTCTCAGTCAGGCGATCAGCTCCCTCCCTGCGACGTCTCTCAGTCAGGCGATCAGCTCCCTCCCTGCGACGTGTCTCAGTCAGGCGATCAGCTCCCTCCCTGCGACGTCTCTCAGTCAGGCGATCAGCTCCCTCCCTGCGACGTCTCTCAGTCAGGCGATCAGCTCCCTCCCTGCGACGTCTCTCAGTCAGGCGATCAGCTCCCTCCCTGCGACGTCTCTCAGTCAGGCGATCAGCTCCCTCCCTGCGACGTCTCTCAGTCAGGCGATCAGCTCCCACCCTGCGTCGTCTCTCAGTCAGGCTATCAGCTCCCTCCCTGCGTCGTCTCTCAGTCAGGCGATCAGCTCCCCCCTGCGTCGTCTCTCAGTCAGGCGTTCAGCTCCCTCCCTGCGTCGTCTCTCAGTCAGGCGATCAGCTCCCTCCCTGCGTCGTCTCTCAGTCAGGCGATCAGCTCCCCCCTGCGTCGTCTCTCAGTCAGGCGATCAGCTCCCTCCCTACGTCTTCTCTCTGTCAGGCGATCAGCTCCCTCCCTGCGTTGTCTCTCAGTCAGGCGATCAGCTCCCTCCTGCGTCGTCTCTCAGTCAGGCGATCAGCTCCCTCCCTGCGTCGTCTCTCAGTCAGGCGATCAGCTCCCTCCCTGCGTCGTCTCTCAGTCAGGCGATCAGCTCCCCCCTGCGTCGTCTCTCAGTCAGGCGATCAGCTCCCTCCCTGCGTCGTCTCTCAGTCAGGCGATCAGCTCCCCCCTGCGTCGTCTCTCAGTCAGGCGATCAGCTCCCCCCTGCGTCATCTGTCAGTCAGGCGATCAGCTCCCCCCTGCGTCATCTCTCAGACAGGCGATCAGCTCCCCCCTGCGTCGTCTCTCAGTCAGGCGATCAGCTCCCCCCTGCATCGTCTCTCAGTCAGGCGATCAGCTCCCTCCCTGCATCGTCTCTCAGTCAGGCGATCAGCTCCCTCCCTGCGTCATCTCTCAGTCAGGCGATCAGCTCCCCCTGCGTCATCTCTCAGTCAGGCGATCAGCTCCCCCCTGCGTCGTCTCACAGTCAGGCGATCAGCTCCCTCCCTGCGTCGTCTCTCAGACAGGCGATCAGCTCCCTCCCTGCATCGTCTCTCTGTCAGGAGATCAGCTCCCCCCTGCGTCGTCTCTCAGTAAGGCCATCAGCTGCCCCCTGCGTCGTCTCTCAGTCAGGCGATCAGCTCCCCCCTGCTTCGTCTCTCAGTCAGGCGATCAGCTCCCTCCCTGCGTCATTTCCCAATCAGGCGATCAGCTCCCTCGCTGCATTGTCTCTCAGTCAGGAGATCAGCTCCCCCCTGCGTCATCTCTCAGTCAGGCCATCAGCTCTTCCCTGCATCGTCTCTCAGTCAGGCGATCAGCTCCCTCCCTGCGTCGTCTCTCAGTCAGGTGATCAGCTCCCTCCCTGCGTCGTCTCTCAGTCAGGCGATCAGCTCTCTCCCGTGTCATCTCTCAGTCAGGCGATCACCTCCCCCCCGCCTCATCTCTCAGTCAGGGGATCAGCTCCCTCCCTGCGTCATCTCCCTATCAGGCGACCAGCTCCCTCCCTGCACCATCTCTCAGTCAAGAGATCAGCTCCCCCCTGCGTCATCTCTCAGTCAGGCGATCAGCTCCATCCCTGCGTTGTCTCTCAATCAGGAGGTCAGCTCCCCCCTGCGTCATCTCTCAGTCAGGCCATCTGCTCCCTCCCTGCGTCGTCTCTCAGTCAGGCGATCAGCTCCCTGCGTCATCTCTCAGTCAGGGGATCAGCTCCCTCCCTGCGTCGTCTCTCAGTCAGGCAATCATCTCCCTCCCTGCGTCATCTCTCAGTCAGGCGATCAGCTCCCCTCTGCGGCGTCTCTCAGTCAGGTGTTCAGCTCCCTCCCTGCGTCGTCTCTCAGTCAGGCGATCAGCTCCCTCCCTGCGTCGTCTCTCAGTCAGGCGATCAGCTCCCCCCTGCGGCATCTCTCAGTCAGGCGATCAGCTCCCCCCTGCGTCGTCTCTCAGTCAGGCGATCAGCTCCCCTCTGCGTTGCCTCTCAGTCAGGCGATCAGCTCCCCCCTGCATTGTCTCTCAGTCAGGCGATCAGCTCCCCTCTGCGTCAGCTCCCTTCCTGCGTCGTCTCTCAGTCAGGCGATCAGCTCCCCCCTGCGTCATCTCTCAGTCAGGTGATCAGCTCCCTCCTGCGTCGTCTCTCAGTCAGGCGATAAGCTCCCCCCTGCGTCGTCTCTCAGTCAGGCGATCAGCTCCCTCCCTGCGTCGTCTCTCAGACAGGCGTTCAGCTCCCTCCCTGCGTCGTCTCTCAGTCAGGAGATCAGCTCCCCCCTGCATCGTCTCTCAGTCAGGCCATCAGCTGCCCCCTGCGTCGTCCCAAAGTCAGGGCATCAGCTCCCACCTGCGTCGTCTCTCAGTCAGGCGATCTTCTCCCTCCCTGCGTCATCCCCCTGTCAGGCGATCAGATCCCTCCTTGCATCGTCTCTCAGTCAAGAGATCAGCTCCCCCCTGCGTCATCTCTCAGTCAGGCGATCAGCTCCCTCCCTGCGTTGTCTCTCAGTGAGGAGATCAGCTCTTCCCTGCATCGTCTCTCAGTCAGGCGATCAGATCCCTGCGTCATCTTTCAGTCAGGCGATCAGCTCCCTCCCTGCGTCGTCTCTCAGTCAGGCGATCAGCTCCCTGCGTCATCTCTCAGTCAGGGGATCAGCTCCCTCCCTGCGTCGTCTCTCAGTCAGGCGATCAGCTCCCTACGTGCGTCATCTCTCAGTCAGGTGATCTGCTCCCTCCCTGCGTCATCTCTCAGTCAGGCCATCAGCTCTCTGCGTCATCTCTCAGTCAGGCGATCAGCTCCCTCCCTGCGTCGTCTCTCAGTCAGGCGATCAGCTCCCTCCCGTGTCATCTCTCAGTCAGGCGATCACCTCCCCCCTGCCTCATCTCTCAGTCAGGGGATCAGCTCCCTCCTGCGTCGTCTCTCAGTCAGACGATCAGCTCCCTCCTGCGTCGTCTCTAAGTCAGGCGATCAGCTCCCCCCTGCGTCGTCTCTCAGTCAGGCGATCAGCTCCCTCCCTGCGTCGTCTCTCAGTCAGGCGATCAGCTGCCTCCCTGCGTCGTCTCTCAGTCAGGCGATCAGCTCCCCCCTGCGTCATCTCTCAGTCAGACGATCAGCTCCCTCCCTGCGTCGTCTCTCAGTCAGGCGATCAGCTCCCTCCCTGCGTCGTCTCTCAGTCAGGCGATCAGCTCCCTCCCTGCGTCGTCTCTCAGTCAGGCGATCAGCTCCCTCCCTGCGACGTCTCTCAGTCAGGCGATCAGCTCCCTCCCTGCGACGTCTCTCAGTCAGGCGATCAGCTCCCTCTCTGCGACGTCTCTCAGTCAGGCGATCAGCTCCCTCCCTGCGACGTCTCTCAGTCAGGCGATCAGCTCCCTCCCTGCGACGTCTCTCAGTCAGGCGATCAGCTCCCTCCCTGCGACGTCTCTCAGTCAGGCGATCAGCTCCCTCCCTGCGACGTCTCTCAGTCAGGCGATCAGCTCCCACCCTGCGTCGTCTCTCAGTCAGGCGATCAGCTCCCTCCCTGCGTCGTCTCTCAGTCAGGCGATCAGCTCCCCCCTGCGTCATCTCTCAGTAAGGCGATCAGCTCCCTCCCTACGTCTTCTCTCTGTCAGGCGATCAGCTCCCTCCCTGCGTCATGTCTCAGTCAGGCGATCAGCTCCCTCCTGCGTCGTCTCTCAGTCAGGCGATCAGCTCCCTCCCTGCGTCGTCTCTCAGTCAGGCGATCAGCTCCCTCCCTGCGTCGTCTCTCAGTCAGGCGATCAGCTCCCCCCTGCGTCGTCTCTCAGTCAGGCGATCAGCTCCCTCCCTGCGTTGTCTCTCAGTCAGGCGATCAGCTCCCCCCTGCGTCGTCTCTCAGTCAGGCGATCAGCTCCCCCCTGCGTCATCTGTCAGTCAGGCGATCAGCTCCCCCCTGCGTCATCTCTCAGTCAGGCGATCAGCTCCCCCCTGCGTCGTCTCTCAGTCAGGCGATCAGCTCCCCCCTGCGTCGTCTCTCAGTCAGGTGATCAGCTCCCTCCCTGCGTCGTCTCTCAGTCAGGCGATCAGCTCCCTCCCTGCGTCGTCTCTCAGTCAGGCGATCAGCTCCCTCCCTGCGTTGTCTCTCAGTCAGGCGATCAGCTCCCCCTGCGTCATCTCTCAGTCAGGCGATCAGCTCCCTCCTACGTCATCTCTCAGTCAGGCGATCAGCTCCCCCCTGCGTCGTCTCACAGTCAGGCGATCAGCTCCCTCCCTGCGTCGTCTCTCAGACAGGCGATCAGCACCCTCCCTGCGTCGTCTCTCTGTCAGGAGATCAGCTCCCCCCTGCGTCGTCTCTCAGTAAGGCCATCAGCTGCCCCCTGCGTCGTCTCTCAGTCAGGCGATCAGCTCCCCCTTGCTTCGTCTCTCAGTCAGGCGATCAGCTCCCTCCCTGCGTCATTTCCCAATCAGGCGATCAGCTCACTCCCTGCATTGTCTCTCAGTCAGGAGATCAGCTCCCCCTGGCGTCATCTCTCAGTCAGGCCATCAGCTCTTCCCTGCGTCGTCTCTCAGTCAGGCGATCAGCTCCCTCCCTGCGTCGTCTCTCAGTCAGGTGATCAGCTCCCTCCCTGCGTCGTCTCTCAGTCAGGCGATCAGCTCTCTCCCGTGTCATCTCTCAGTCAGGCGATCACCTCCCCCCCGCCTCATCTCTCAGTCAGGGGATCAGCTCCCTCCCTGCGTCATCTCCCAATCAGGCGATCAGCTCCCTCCCTGCACCGTCTCTCAGTCAAGAAATCAGCTCCCCCCTGCGTCATCTCTCAGTCAGGCGATCAGCTCCATCTCTGCGTTGTCTCTCAATCAGGAGGTCAGCTTCCCCCTGCGTCATCTCTCAGTCAGGCCATCTGCTCCCTCCCTGCGTCGTCTCTCAGTCAGGCGATCAGCTCGCTACATCATCTCTGAGTCAGGGGATCATCTCCCTCCCTGCGTCATCTCTCAGTCAGGCGATCAGCTCCCTCCCTGCGTCGTCTCTCAGTCAGGCGATCACCTCCCCCCCGCCTCATCTCTCAGTCAGGGGATCAGCTCCCTCCTGCGTCGTCTCTCAGTCAGACGATCAGCTCCCCCCTGCGTCATCTCTCAGTCAGGCGATCAGCTCCCCCCAGCGTCATCTCTCAGTCAGGCGATCAGCTCCCTCCCTACGTCTTCTCTCAGTCAGGCGATCAGCTCCCTCCCTGCGTCGTCTCTCAGTCAGGCGATCAGCTCCCTCCCTGCGTCGTCTCTCAGTCAGGCGATCAGCTCCCTCCCTGCGTCGTCTCTCAGTCAGGCGATCAGCTCCCTCCTGCGTCGTCTCTCAGTCAGGCAATCAGCTCCCCCTGCATCGTCTCTCAGTCAGGCGATCAGCTCCCCCCTGCATCATCTCTCAGTCAGGTGATCAGCTCCCACCTGCATCATCTCTCAGTCAGGCGATCAGCTCCCTCCCTGCGGCGTCTCTCAGTCAGGCGATCCGCTCCATCCCTGCGTCGTCTCTCAGTCAGGCGATCAGCTCCCTGCGTCGTCTCTCAGTCAGGCGATCAGCTCCCTCCCTGCGTCGTCTTTCAGTCAGGGGATCAGCTCCCTCCCTGCGTCGTCTCTCAGTCAGGGGATCAGCTCCCTCCTGCGTCGTCTCTCAGTCAGGCGATCAGCTCCCCCCTGCATCGTCTCTCAGTCAGGCGATCAGCTCCCAGCTGCATCATCTCTCAGTCAGGCGATCAGCTCCCACCTGCATCATCTCACAGTCAGGCGATCAGCTCCCTCCCTGCGTCTTCTCTCAGTCAGGCGATCAGCTCCCTGCGTCATCTCTCAGTCAGGCGATCAGCTCCCTCCCTGCGTCGTCTCTCAGTCAGGCGATCAGCTCCCTCCCTGCGTCGTCTCTCAGTCAGGCGATCAGCTCCCCCCTGCGTCGTCTCTCAGTCAGGCGATCAGCTCCCTCCCTGAGTCGTCTCTCAGTCAGGCGATCAGCTCCCCCCTGCGTCGTCTCTCAATCAGGCGATCAGCTCCCTCCCTGCGTCGTCTCTCAGTCAGGCGATCAGCTCCCTCCCTGCATCGTCTGTCAGTCAGGCGATCAGCTCCCTCCCTGCGTCGTCTGTCAGTCAGGCGATCAGCTCCCTCCCTGCGTCGTCTGTCAGTCAGGCGATCAGTTCCCTCCCTGCGTCGTCTCTCAGTCAGGCGATCAGCTCCCACCTGCATCATCTCTCAGTCAGGCGATCAGCTCCCTGCGTCATCTCTCAGTCAGGAAATCAGCTCCCTTCGTCATCTCTCAGTCAGGCGATCAGCTCCCTCCCTGCGTCGACTCTCAGTCAGGGGATCAGCTCCCTCCCTGCATCGTCTCTCAGTCACGCGATCAGCTCCCTCCCTGCGTCGTCTCTCAGTCAGGCGATCAGCTCCCTCCTGCGTCGTCTCTCAGTCAGGCGATCAGCTCCTAACTGCGTCGTCTCTCAGTCAGGCGATCAGCTCCCACCTGCATCATCTCTCAGTCAGGCGATCAGCTCCCACCTGCATCTTCTCTCAGTCAGGCAATCAGCTCCCTCCCTGCGTCGTCTCTCAGTCAGTCGATCAGCTCCCTCCCTGCGTCGTCTCTCAGTCAGGCGATCAGCTCCCTGCGTCGTCTCTCAGTCAGGCGATCAGCTCCCTCCCTGCGTCGTCTCTCAGTCAGGCGATCAGCTCCCTCCCTGCGTCATCTCTCAGTCAGGCGATCAGCTCCCTCCTGCGTTGTCTCTCAGTCAGGCGATCAGCTCCCTCCCTGCGTCGTCTCTCAGTCAGGCAATCAGCTCCCTCCTGCGTCGTCTCTCAGTCAGGCGATCAGCTCCCTCCCTGCGTCGTCTCTCAGTCAGGCGATCAGCTCCCTCCCTGCGTCGTCTCTCAGTCAGGCGATCAGCTCCCCCCTGCGTCGTCTCTCAGTCAGGCGATCAGCTCCCCCCTGCGTCGTCTCTCAGTCAGGCGATCAGCTCCCCCCTGCGTCGTCTCTCAGTCAGGCGATCAGCTCCCCCCTGCGTCGTCTCTCAGTCAGGCGATCAGCTCCCTCCCTGCGACGTCTCTCAGTCAGGCGATCAGCTCCCTCCCTGCGTCGTCTCTCAGTCAGGCGATCAGCTCCCTCCCTGCGTCGTCTCTCAGTCAGGCGATCAGCTCCCTCCCTGCGTCGTCTCTCAGTCAGGCGATCAGCTCCCTCCCTGCGTCGTCTCTCAGTCAGGCGATCAGCTCCCTCCCTGCGTCGTCTCTCAGTCAGGCGATCAGCTCCCTCCCTGCGTCGTCTCTCAGTCAGGCGATCAGCTCCCTCCTGCGTCGTCTCTCAGTCAGGCGATCAGCTCCCTCCTGCGTCGTCTCTCATTCAGGCGATCAGCTCCCACCTGCGTCGTCTCTCAGTCAGGCGATCAGCTCCCACCTGCGTCGTCTCTCAGTCAGGCGATCAGCTCCCTCCCTGCGTCGTCTCTCAGTCAGGCGATCAGCTCCCTCCCTGCGTCGTCTCTCAGTCAGGCGATCAGCTCCCTCCCTGCGTCGTCTCTCAGTCAGGCGATCAGCTCCCTCCTGCGTCGTCTCTCAGTCAGGCGATCAGCTCCCTCCTGCGTCGTCTCTCATTCAGGCGATCAGCTCCCACCTGCGTCGTCTCTCAGTCAGGCGATCAGCTCCCCCCTGCGTCGTCTCTCAGTCAGGTGATCAGCTCCCACCTGCATCATCTCTCAGTCAGGCGATCAGCTCCCACCTGCATCATCTCTCAGTCAGGCGATCAGCTCCCCCCTGCGTCGTCTCTCAGTCAGGCGATCAGCTCCCTCCCTGAGTCGTCTCTCAGTCAGGCGATCAGCTCCCCCCTGCGTCGTCTCTCAATCAGGTGATCAGCTCCCTCCCTGCATCGTCTGTCAGTCAGGCGATCAGCTCCCTCCCTGCGTCGTCTGTCAGTCAGGCGATCAGCTCCCTCCCTGCGTCGTCTGTCAGTCAGGCGATCAGTTCCCTCCCTGCGTCGTCTGTCAGTCAGGCGATCAGTTCCCTCCCTGCGTCGTCTCTCAGTCAGGCGATCAGCTCCCACCTACATCATCTCTCAGTCAGGCGATCAGCTCCCTGCGTCATCTCTCAGTCAGGAAATCAGCTCCCTGCGTCATCTCTCAGTCAGGCGATCAGCTCCCTCCCTGCGTCGACTCTCAGTCAGGGGATCAGCTCCCTCCCTGCGTCGTCTCTCAGTCACGCGATCAGCTCCCTCCCTGCGTCGTCTCTCAGTCAGGCGATCAGCTCCCTCCTGCGTCGTCTCTCAGTCAGGCGCTCAGCTCCCAACTGCGTCGTCTCTCAGTCAGGCGATCAGCTCCCACCTGCATCATCTCTCAGTCAGGCGATCAGCTCCCACCTGCATCTTCTCTCAGTCAGGCGATCAGCTCCCTCCCTGCGCCGTCTCTCAGTCAGTCGATCAGCTCCCTCCCTGCGTCGTCTCTCAGTCAGGCGATCAGCTCCCTGCGTCGTCTCTCAGTCAGGCGATCAGCTCCCTCCCTGCGTCGTCTCTCAGTCAGGCGATCAGCTCCCTCCTGCGTCGTCTCTCAGTCAGGCGATCAGCTCCCTCCCTGCGTCGTCTCTCAGTCAGGCGATCAGCTCCCTCCTGCGTCGTCTCTCAGTCAGGCGATCAGCTCCCCCCTGCATCATCTCTCAGTCAGGTGATCAGCTCCCTCCCTGCGGCGTCTCTCAGTCAGGCGATCAGCTCCATCCCTGCGTCGTCTCTCAGTCAGGCGATCAGCTCCCTCCTGCGTCGTCTCTCAGTCAGGCGATCAGCTCCCCCCTGCATCATCTCTCAGTCAGGCGATCAGCTCCCTCCCTGCGGCGTCTCTCAGTCAGGCGATCAGCTCCATCCCTGCGTCGTCTCTCAGTCAGGCGATCAGCTCCCTGCGTCGTCTCTCAGTCAGGCGATCAGCTCCCTCCCTGCGTCGTCTCTCAGTCAGGGGATCAGCTCCCTCCCTGCGTTGTCTCTCAGTCAGGGGATCAGCTCCCTCCTGCGTCGTCTCTCAGTCAGGCGATCAGCTCCCCCCTGCATCATCTCTCAGTCAGGCGATCAGCTCCCATCTGCATCATCTCTCAGTCAGGCGATCAGCTCCCACCTGCATCATCTCTCAGTCAGGCGATCAGCTCCCTCCCTGCGTCGTCTCTCAGTCAGGCAATCAGCTCCCTGCGTCATCTCTCAGTCAGGCGATCAGCTCCCAACCTGCGTCGTCTCTCAGTCAGGCGATCAGCTCCCTCCCTGCATCGTCTCTCAGTCAGGCGATCAGCTCCCCCCTGCGTCGTCTCTCAGTCAGGCGATCAGCTCCCTCCCTGAGTCGTCTCTCAGTCAGGCGATCAGCTCCCCCCTGCGTCGTCTCTCAATCAGGCGATCAGCTCCCTCCCTGCGTCGTCTCTCAGCCAGGCAATCAGCTCCCTCCCTGCGTCGTCTCTCAGTCAGGCGATCAGCTCCCTCCTGCGTCGTCTCTCATTCAGGCGATCAGCTCCCCCCTGCGTCGTCTCTCAGTCAGGCGATCAGCTCCCCCCTGCGTCGTCTCTCAGTCAGGCGATCAGCTCCCACCTGCATCATCTCTCAGTCAGGCGATCAGCTCCCACCTGCATCATCTCTCAGTCAGACGATCAGCTCCCCCCTGCGTCGTCTCTCAGTCAGGCGATCAGCTCCCTCCCTGAGTCGTCTCTCAGTCAGGCGATCAGCTCCCCCCTGCGTCGTCTCTCAATCAGGCGATCAGCTCCCTCCCTGCATCGTCTATCAGTCAGGCGATCAGCTCCCTCCCTGCGTCGTCTGTCAGTCAGGCGATCAGCTCCCTCCCTGCGTCGTCTGTCAGTCAGGCGATCAGTTCCCTCCCTGCGTCGTCTGTCAGTCAGGCGATCAGTTCCCTCCCTGCGTCGTCTCTCAGTCAGGCGATCAGCTCCCACCTACATCATCTCTCAGTCAGGCGATCAGCTCCCTGCGTCATCTCTCAGTCAGGAAATCAGCTCCCTGCGTCATCTCTCAGTCAGGCGATCAGCTCCCTCCCTGCGTCGACTCTCAGTCAGGGGATCAGCTCCCTCCCTGCGTCGTCTCTCAGTCACGCGATCAGCTCCCTCCCTGCGTCGTCTCTCAGTCAGGCGATCAGCTCCCTCCTGCGTCGTCTCTCAGTCAGGCGCTCAGCTCCC